>OY796863.1:20405200-21655200 GCA_963680765.1 Agrochola lychnidis | reverse complement strand
TCCCTCAAGTCAGATGACTGAATGTCCATGCCAATGGTTTTACCAATGTTATAAACAGTGGCAGTGAGGTTATGCCTTTCTTCTTTTTCCAAAACTCGGACATTTCTGATCTCAATGCATGATGAGCGAGAACTTTGCTCGTAGTCTTGCATTTTCTTCTCAAGAGACATAATGTATTCTTTTTGCTCCATTCTTTCCTTGTCCATTAAGTCTAGTTTTAGCTTAACCTCATCATACTTTGTACTCAAGAAATTCATTGATTTTTCAATCTCCTGATATGTTTTCTTAATCTCCTCGTTTTGCTCTTTGAGTTTAGATGTGTCTGCGGCAATTTTTGTCAGTTTCAGATCCTGATCCTGCCTCCATTCATTCAAGAGGTCAACCATCTCCTGCCTGAATGCGCTAAGATCACTACATGGTGAACCTTCAACACGTGGACGCTTACTTGTTCTACTGGAAACGTTACTAAGTTCCATCTTCTTGGGACCAGATACAGTTGTCACGTCTGGTTCAGACTGTGCATGTGCTATTTTGGAGTCCGTAGTGTTAGGTGGTGATCTTTGGACCCGAGGCATTTCGTTTTCTGACTCCTTGCGGCCTGTGTTTGCCTTGATACTAAATTGGAGAGAATGCAACTTATTGCAATGATAGAACTAGTAGGCGCTTTTTCTGTTTACGTTAAGAAGTGACAGATTATAAAAGTTTTGATTTCAACTCGGGATGGGGGTAGATAAATATTGTACTCACTAGTGTTTTCACTTTTTTAATAGTTTATCGTTAATATTATCACCAGATTATCACACAGTTATGTAGTCCACAGTTTTGTTTTTATAATAACTCGTATCAACCACTTTTTGCGTAAGTTTTTACACTGTTAAACTTTTTTTTAACGGGAGCAAATTTTTACACGTCTGTTCGCAACTAAACTTTACTGAGGTCGGTTTAAAGACGTCTATTATCTTCATCTTGCTGCCCTTGTCCCATGTTACGTGGGGTTGGCGCACACGTTTTCTCTTTCCATTTTCCCCTGTCAACCGTCACGCTATCATTCACTCCCTTCTCTTTCATATCATTCCTCATTCCTCACACAATCATATGGTTCTGGAATGTAATCACGAGCAAGTAAATTAAACATTTTAACCCACAAAGGCTGCAATATACAGTTACATTAAATGACCCAGCGAAACTTCGCGGACGTGATGGTTATCGGCAGAGCTGGGCAAAATACATGCTTTGCTTTAATTGAAATACAAATTACAAAATACTATCTCGCACGTATTTAAAATACGAAATACAAAGTATTTTTAAGTCGTGTATTTGAAATATAAAATACAAAATACAGTCGGGTGTTAGGTTATGTAAATAGAATAGAACTAAAACAGCCCAGTGTTGCCAACTTTAAAGATTGACATATTTAGCGGTCGCCATTTTGCTTAGGAAAGCTATCGAGGGCAATTTTTTGCCGAACGCACCCATTAATAAGATCACTAAATGTATTTATATTCAAATGTATTTTGAAGCCATAAGTATTTGAAATACTAACTACAAAATACCTCAGCGTCAGGTATTTGAAATACCAATTACAAATTACATTTTTAAGAAGTAATTGAATTACAAATACTAAATACGTATTTGTATTTCAATTACGTATTTTAATTACAAGTAATTGAAATACTGCCCAACCCTGGTTATCGGTTATCTAAACACGCCAAAATAAAAGATTTGTTGTTTTTTTTGGGGTCAATGACCGCTGCTAGTGTTGTTACACTTGTTACTTGAAGAGTGAGTTGATGAAATCTGTTTTATCGTGTTGAAATATCGAAACTCATCACGTCCGTGAAGTTTACACCAAAAAAACTGATATTTTAAGTGACTACACTGCCGGCGGTTGTTGACCCCAAAAAAAAACATGATCAAATTTTATGAAACCAACCTTCAGTGCAGCCGGGCCATGCGTCTCCGCCTGCTTCCTAGCGCTCGCGAGGTAATTCTCCAGGTGCCTGAGGATCATGCGGATGACGTCATTCTTGGTCACGGAGTGCAGCAGACCCCACACGTCCAACCCCACGAACGGGACGATGATGACTGAAAACGAATAACGTAATTAGGTACAATATCCTGGAGAAGATGGCAAGACAACAAAAGAGCCGCTCTTTTACATACATATAACTTCACCGCTAAGTTAGCAACTTAGTAAAAATAATTAGGTTCTGGATGCCATGCATCTGTGATGTGCAGGAAGGACAACGAGTCGGGTTTTCCCCTGCTTTCTCTGCATCTGATAAAGGGCATTATACCTACCTTGCTACATTAGGTATCTTAATTTTGTTTTGCTAAGTCGTAACTTTTTCCATCCACGTTAGAAAGAATATTCTATGCTAAGCTGACCTTACTTAACTACGGTATAATTTTATCATCATAAAATTTTATAGCTACATTTCATCGCAACGCACTTATCATAAATTCATCTTATTTCCTAACCTATCCACTTGTTTGTTGTGGTGAGTAGTCAAGGCCAAGGTATGAGAATGAAGAAATCGAGAGGAAGTTCATGTCGCGTAACTCCGCGTGTGTGAGTGGCAGTGACATTGACCCACTTGTTTCGTAACCGACGCGCGCGCATCAAAATACGAGGGGCCGGTCTACGTGAGAGAAATGTCCGAATATACAGGATTTTTTTTTTAACCAGTGCGCGAACTTTATCACGTGACATTACTTATTATTATGAACAACTTTTACTAAGGGACCAAACTTGAAATCACGAAAAAAAATCAGCTGTTCCCTACATTTTGACGAGTTATGCGAACATGAAATGTAGGGAACAGCTGATTTTTTGGTCCCATAGTAAAAGTTGTTCATAATGATGAGTAAAGTCACGTGTTTAAGTTTGCGCACTGGATAAAAACTTACCCTGTATGTAGATAAACTTTCCCGACCCCCGTGCCTCGGAAAGCACGTAAAAGTCGTCGGTCGGTCCTGCGCCTGATCTCTCCCCGGTCGTGTCGGATTGCCATCCCATCGAATTATGAGTTTTTCCCATTTCGTAGCTGTCGGCAGCAGCAGGCGACGTGTCGCCGCGACCGACTGGTTTCTATGAATTTCTATGAAATATCTTCTGTAGCTCGACAAGTCGGTTTTATAGAAATACATACATACTTAGAAACCAGTCGTGTCGCGGCGACACGTCGCCTGCTGCTGCCGCCTGCGGTTGGCTACGGAATGATACCTTAAAGGAACGGAGAGTGCACCTGTGTTTACGCAATAATTAATAATTTAATATCTCCTGCGCACCTGGCAAATATCCGTTGAGATTAGCCCGCCGTGACCGATATTCGGACGGGAGGTTATTATTAATTAACTAAAACACGAAGAGTTATTAAAGAGTAAAACAGTTGGTATCTACGGCTCGATGTAATAATAATTTCATCGTAAAAACAACTGAACCGGTTTAGTCAAACTAAGTACACGTAAATTCGTTGTAAGAAGTCTGTTAATGATATACTTAACTTAATCTGATACTCGTTGACTACGAAGTTGATTTGGGGAAGGTAGCCGTATTAAAAGCGCCGTATTAAAGGGGCTTGTGGCTAGGTAATAACAGCTGCACGGGTCGATCGATCAGGTTAAGCTACGCTTGCCGCGGTTGGTCCGTGGATGGGTGACCATCTTTACATACCAAGACCCCTCCGTGCCTCGGAAAGCACGTTAAGCCGTTGGTCCCGGCTGTCATTTGTAGATCTTTGACAGTCGTTACGGGTAGTTAGAAGCTCAAAAAGTCTGACAACCAGTCTTACCAAGGGGTATCGTGTTACCTAGTCACTAGGTTGTGGAGGTCAGATAGGCAGTCGCTCCATGTAAAATACTGGTGTTCAGCTGTATCGGGTTAGACTGGAAGCCGACCCCAACATAGTTGGGAAAAGGCTAGGCAGATGATGAGCCGTATTAAAACGTAAACAGCAATTTAGGAATAATCTCAGACTTCACATAAGCAATGTCGCTTCCTTAGTTTGATGTCAAAATAAGCGAGCGGATTAGCATAATCAGTCTCTATAATGTTCCCACTGCTGGGACATAGGCCTCCTCCCTGTAAAAGGGACTGGTCCATAATCCACCACACCCGGGCCCGATGCGGGTTGATGGTTGTCACCGTCCTTCAATTTTTTTATTCTAAAACATGCCGTTTCCTCACAATGTTTTCCTTCACCGTTTTGAGAGCACAATTACGAAATAAATGACGCGAAGAAGTGCCTGCCTGGGTTCGAACCCACGACCTATGGCATGTAAAACGGGGTAGTTACCACTGGGCCACCACTGCACAACGAGAGGATTGAAGTACGAAAAAAAAAGTGGCGTCAGAAGTGAAAACTTGAAAAAAATCGGCAGCGCGGTAATCAACGCGTTGATGTCTTTTTAATGGTCAAAAGCTGGTGTCGTAACAGTGTCGCGAAATCAATAGTAAACTATTGAGGCTCGTTGGGCATTTTTGAGAAGAGCCTAAAGAAGTTTTCACTTCAAAAAAACTTACTTGGTGACCCTTCTTTGTCGAAGCCGGTGCTTCCGCTAGGGAAGTGTTTAGTTAGAACCTCTGGAGCCTGCCATGTCTGAAGAGTTGTGTCGATGCCCCACTTCTCTCGCCATTTCGCCGACTGAAAATGTAAGAGAAATACTTAGTACGGAATAGGGACATAAATAAAACAGTGGCACTCCGGGATTGCCGACAGAAGTGAAAACTTCAACAATTTTATTGTGCTATTATATTTTTGAAATACTCATATTTTTTTAAGTCGGTAAAAAAAACGGAAATGTTAGTCATGTCGTTGTCATGTCTCAATGTTTGGAATGTCATTAATCCCAAAGAAAATGTATCGCGCGTCGATGTCATTTTATTGGTCAAAAGCTGGTGTCGGTAACAATGTCAAGAGTTCAATAGTTTTTTCCCATCTCAAAAATGCCCAACACGCCTAAATAAGCAGCTCAATCTTTCGTTATGACTACGATGTGATAAATTTCATAGCAATTTTGCAAAAATCTAATAGAAGCGCAATTGGACGGATGTTGACTATTGTTATACCTACCTATGTATAAATACATAGGTATTGTAGTTACCTATACTCCATTTGAAATAAGATTAGACATTTAACTAAACCTTTTTACAGTCCGTTCAACCGATTTTGACTTCTATTGCGTTGGTCGCATGACAAATGGCAGCTGCAGTAAACAGTTGGTTTGTAACCACTTTTTTTGCTTTTAATGCCATCCTTATGCCTACGGTATAGAAGTCAAAATCGGTTGAACGGACTGTAAAAAAGGTTTGTTTAAATGTCTAATCTTATTTCAAATGGAGTATAAGTCTTCTGTAGTCCTGTTTATAAAATAAAACCAATTCTTTAGTCATAGAAATTGCATTTCCACTTTGGCAATGTTGCCAGTCTTCTGGGCATGTTCTCGGATGACAGCGATGCGGACGAGTAGGTATTTCAAGGCCTAAGTGACCTTTTGTTTTTGTATTTATTTGTATAGTTAGTTAGTAATTTAATTTAGTGATAGATTGTACATAATCAAAAAAATAAAAAATAAGTACCTAAGTACATATATATTTTTTTAATTATACTCGATTACATGGTAACGAAAAATTCGCACAAACTCTATAGCTACGAACACCATGGCTATAGAGTTTGTGCGAATTTTTCGTTAACCAAGTTGATCAAAAAGAAAGGAGGAACTGAAACATCGTTTTTTTAATGGATTAATTTTTCGTGGAAGCCAGTTCATCAGATTTAAATAATAGAGCCGTGACTGTTGATGCAGGTGAGAAGATATTTAAATATTTCATTACTGAGTATGAAAAACGTATACCTACATAATTATAATGATTTATGAACGAACAACCAAAAAACTGTGTTTATTTGTTAACATTTTCCAAATAGCTGCGTTATTATTTTTCTATTATGTACGTTTACTTACTGTGGAAACAATAATACATAGCCATTCATGTGTAAATAGGCTTGTTTAGGGATTCTAAAGTAGAATCCTGAGCGCAGCGAGGGATTCAAAGTACGTCACTTGAGCTTAAAATAGTGTTGCTCCCGAGGTGGACACTCTACTTTTTATCAACCTGTATGAGAAAATAAATAACAATAAGTGCAACTTATGAATAAGAATAGTACCTACGTTTATTTATTTCATTTTCGGTACTTGGAAGACATACTCATTTTTTAGAAAAATAAGTAGAATCCAAATTTGAGTAAACAATTACGGACGAAGGCGGAATGCATTTCGAGCGTTTTTATTTTTTCACAAACTTTTTTTTAAATTTGGCTCGAGCGCGGTTTACTTTATCATACAGCCTATTACTTGTTCATACAATGTTCGTGATTGATCTCTTTGGTGATTGAAACTTTTACTAACAATATCCACATTCCAAATTCAAACCACTTTTAGTCCCTAGGCATTAAAAAGCTATTTTGGTCCCTGTTTACGAAGAATAAACCGGCTCTTTTTTTAATAGATGTGATAAAAAGTTTATTATGTGTTGGATAATAAGTTAAATGCAATAAAAAATGTAAATTAATCTATAAATCTTCAGTCCTTTTCTTATAACGATAAATATTATTCAACCTTCATAGGGTTAGGTCTTACCCAAGTTCCCGGGCATTAAAATTGGTCATGGTTGACCATTAAAATATTAGTGCTTAGGTACGTTTATTTTATGAAGTCGTAAACCGGTAAATGGTCAGGTAATGGTCATTACATAGGTATTACTTACATTGTATAATTTAACACTATAGTCAATTCAAATTCGGCTCAATTTTCATTTTCAGCCGAAAAACGAAAACGAAGCAAATGTTTTTATTTTGTTTTCGATAGGTGTAAAATAGATGTAGTGTCAATCATTAATCATTATCATCATAATAATGTAACCGTTTAAACTGAAATCACACGAAACTTTGTTACTTTCTCAAATTGAAAACGCTTCTGCGCGCGATTCAACCGTGTGAAATTCTTGTCCCCCGACCCACACCATCGCCTGCATGTGCTATTACTTCATTTTCATTTAGCGTGTTTTCTGACTTTTTGCTCGGTTTATTATATATAGCCTTTCTCAAGAATTGGGCTATCAAATGCTAAAAGATTTTTCAATTCCGACAGCTAGGTCCAGAGATTATCGCATTCAAACAAATGATTAATAAATAATCAACAATCTGGCAAATTTTTCAGAACTTTCTCAGCGGCTGTTCTTTTAATGGTATTGTGACTATGGATATTATCTAAATAAATTAATGATTTGCCTTACTTAATATTTTTCGGCCACTGCTGAATGTAATTTTGTTTTTTGGTCGGCAGCGAAAATTGCCGAGAGAGACCGAAAACGAATTGAATGAATTTCGGTAGGAACAGAAAACCTCATGTTTTAAGACACGCGAAGTATCGCTCAACGATGCGACAGTAATTAGGGCTATTTTGAGATCTTTTTTGGATGGGTCAAAATGATTGTTTTGGAAACCATCATCAAGGCAAATTAACATTTTTGTTTCATCAAAATCGTGTTAGTGATGTTGGTTTAACAGAGACTTTCGCTTTTAAAAGTAAAAGTGTGGCTTAAAAATATGTTCAGACAGTAGCCTATTCATACATATACAAATTCTACCATCTAATGCATGAATCCCTGCATCCTAGAAAAGGCCTAGATAACATAACATCACGCCGTGCTTCCCCGAAGGATTGGGTTGAGGTGTACCTGTGGTACACTCGCATTTCACCAGTTATGTTTAAGTCCCATGTAATAGGGGGCGAGCCTGTTGCCATAAATCGGGCACAAATACAGACTCCAAGCTAGTCTGCTACTGAGATATACCAGATAGAAAAAAGATCTTCACAGGAGTCAATAAAAATATAACCTAACCTCTAGGTGTGTCAATAAATAAAATTGATTATAATCAAAATATATATATCTCATGTTATTAAAATTCACTTGATCAAAAATAACTTGTTCTTAATTAATTTTTCCCATACTATGTGTAGCTTATTATTATGGTAACCGGATGATCATGGATACAATGGAACGCCAAAATCAGGAAGTGCATAGAAGAGAGAAGCGGAAGCAATTATTTTACCATTTTTTTTTTCATATATTTTAACCTAGGCTTTAGTCGGAATAATGTATCCATGATAATTTAGATCTTAATTTTTAAATCTTAGTGTAAAAATTGTATTCCTGCACATGCTCCGAATTCGAAGTGCCGGAACTGGTCATGTCCTTTCTAGTGTAAGCTTGTTCTTGCTTGTGCTTGTTTTTTGTCTTCGGTCCACAGCACCGAAGAGTTAACGAGCTCAGGTTGACTCTGAAGTTCCGTGTTTGACTGATGCGATGAGTCAGATAGGAAAAGCCGAACTCATCTAGCTTATTTTTAATATTTTTTTATATGACGTGTAAAAGTGATTCCGATATCCTATTTACAGAATAAACAATTTCATTTCATTTCAACGCATGGAAAATGGCTTTGCCCGGATTCCCAGAGACAGTGGGATGAGCCGCTCTGCAGGTCGGTACGGAATAACCTTAATATTAAGTCCACCAACACTGCTGAGCGTGGCCGCCTGCTGGTTGTGGGAGAGTGGGAGTTGGGCCTCTGGCTTCAGGCGCTACCGTCACCCAACATAGTACCTATGTACCACTTTCCGGCTCGCTACAAGTCTGCGTCTGGGTGCTCCTAGCGGGGTTCTACATCGCTGTCAGTGCGGTAAAGCTGTCGACCGCTTCGCATACCATGGCCTTTCCTGCAGCAAGAGCGCTGGTCGGTTGGCACAGCACGTAAGCATTAATGACATCCTCCGTCGGGCTCTTGTCACCGCCGGGGTGCCAGCTGTTTTAGAACCCAATGGCTTGGCACACGACGATGGGAAGAGGCCAGGGAGGGCGTGTCAGACTCTTACTGACTAAAACCCAGTCGTGTTCCTTCGATTGTGCGACGACTAGATCAACGAGGCAGTCTGGATAACGTAATTGGTAGCGAATTTACCTACTTCTTCTTTTTGTGTGGTTACTGTCTAACCTGGTGTCAATACCTCTCAGGCATGCCGCCATGTCGGTTTCCTCACGATGTTTTCCTTCACCGTTTTTAAGCAAGTGATAATTATACAATACGCACATGAATCCGAAAAGTCAGAGGTGCGTGCCTTGGATTCGAACTCGAGATCTATGACTTGGCAGTCCGACGGGTCACACCACTAGGCTATCACTGCTTTTATTTATCTACTGTGCTTAGTGTCTCCATATAAAAAATGAAGTTTTTTTTTTCTGTTTGGCATCTCATAGCTGGTTCCTGAAACCGTGGCTATTTAACCGGTCAATCCTGTGGTTGCCTTAAGCTACTACACTCAAAGCCTCCAGCCAGGGCACACATAAACTAAGCTAAAGAGCTTAGGATAAACGCTCGCTAAGGGCACCCCCTGTGGGGTACGAGCCTCGGCTTAGGGCGTTATCCGGAGGGAGGACATCAAAAGATGGGACGGGCTGGAAAAAGTTAAGTAGGGGTGGTATTCGTAATATGCAAATAATGCACTTTCGAATTATAAAGCTATCGTTGGTAAATCACCATAATTCAATTAAATAAAAATATTTTTTTTGTAATAGCTATTACTTAATTTAATCTATTAATTTCGTATTTTGAATTTTAAAGCTACCGTTGGTTAATAACCATAATTCAATTAAATAAAATGGATTTTTTGTAATAGCTATTACTTAATTAAATCTATTAATAGTTTCGTATTTTGAATTAGAAAGGCACTGTTGGTAAATAACCATAATTCAAATATATGAAAATAGATTTTTTGTAATACTTAGCTTAATTAAATCTAATAATAGTTTTGTATTTTGATAGCCATCAAACCGGAAAGTGTTACCTAACCATGGCCTTGAAGGTTGTTAATTTAAGAAGCGTGTATTATAATTTTGTGTTATATGCGTATTCAAAAGTCTATAAAATGCAATTTCCCCACGGTTTAATAACCTTGAGCAGATCTTGGCAGACCTCTAGATATCAATACAGGTTTAATTTTACATATTTCTCAATTTTATGGCATCCGTACCAGAATGATAAAACTTTGTCTGTCCGTCCGTTTGTCTGCCACAGCTGTTAATTTCAGGAACTACTAATGCTATCGATTAGAAGTTTAGAATTGTTAGAAATATTGCTTGGCCGCTTATATGTAAGTTAAAAATGTGATTTTCATTGCAATTGGAACCGACGGGCTTGAAATTTTAAAGTGAGTTATTCATATTCATTTATTCATTGTTATATATTCAGGTAACTTGCACAAGTGGACAAAACATGTTTTTATTTATGTCGCATAGTTTTGTACTTAAAAATACCACTACAATATTTCTGAAGTTTACAAATTAGTAATTGCATGAGCTGATTTTTTAATCTATTGCCATAATTTTAAGTCATAGGTACCTTAGATCAGATAAATATTACAGAATCTATGCAAGGAATCAAATAGAACTATGAATTTTTTGATGCCCAATGATTTGTTCCTATATTTTATTTTATTTTTTCCTCTGTATATAGTTAGTTCTATTTGATTCCTTGCATAGATTCTGTAATATTTATTTGATCTAAGGTACCTATTGCATGAGCAGAACTGTTTTTCTGCGACTTTTTGTTTTATTCTAGAAAGACATACACCTACTTAAAATTATATCACATTTTCTTATAATTATACACCCTACAGTTCGTTTTTTAATCCCAGATACTAATTTGACAGTTGCAAATGTCAAACCCCAAATTGAAAAAAAAAAAACTAAAAACAATCACTTGAAATGTCAAATTAGCATGGACTTATTATACAAAAATAAGTCCATGCAAATTAGTCTCTGGGATTCAGAAACGAACTATAGAGTGTTAGAGATATTTTATTATTTTTGACCAACTAGTCCTACAACAACAATATACAAACAATATTCTATTTTAGATATCTCGGTTGAAGGTCACTGAACGAGAAACAATAGAACTTATTTTTATGGGTCTGTGGGCGTTTAGTGTCCCGCAACGTGTTAATTAGTGATGCTGCGTATACTCGCTATTATTCGGTATTCGGCATTGCTCGTTTTTTTTTGTTATTCGTCGAATACCGAATAATAGTGCCAATTATTCGACATTGGACGAATAGTTGTCTCTAAATAAAAATTAACTTTTAATGAAGACTTAAAAATAATTAAACTTTTATTAATCTTTAAAAACAAAACACAGTATTATTATGTAATATAAAAAGTTTGCCAAAAATCAGTCATGTTGAAGTAGGCTTTTTAATTAATATTTTAATAATTAAAGTCCAAAAGGGGCAGATTGTGATGAAGAAAAACTAGATTATCTGTACGATTGGGATCAAGTCGGTTGCGCTTTCTTTTTCATATATCAAATCTGCCTCAGAAATAATAAATAAACTATAATTATTATAAATAAACTTTTTTCTAATATTCCTTTTTTATGTCGAGTAATAATGGCGAGTATTCGACTATTCACCATAGGGAATGGCGATTATTCGGTATTCGACTATTCGCTATAACAACTAGTCGCGGCATCTGAAGTGTTAATGTAATTTTAATGACATTTTCTGTGAGTTTGTTAATTAAGTACGGTACTTACATCTCTGAGCATTTTTTCTGCTGCCTCTGGATCCCATTGTCTCGCTAAAAATATAAAAATTAATGTTTAAATATTTTTGCAAAGCGAATTAAGAGTACCTATAGGTAATTTATAATTATGATAACACTACAAATTAGTATAAAAGATCTCTAATCTGTCATTTTTGTTTTTTTTAATACCTAAATATAATAATATATTAAAATTGTGTAATGAAAAATAATCATTAAAAACTTGACGTCCTATTCTTTTCACTTCACTATCCAACATAGGGTTAATTCGCTGTCCCCGGCGAATAAAATGGTAATGTGCTATTACGATAGTTTTAACTTTATTGTATATTCGATATTTAGAGGTCCGATTACACTCTGTAAATTTTTTCATTAATTTCCTACAGTTCAGAAGTTACGAGACTGTAATGTAAAATATCACTTTTCTTTTATGTATGTATATTAGTTAATAAGATATTCACAACAAAAAAAAAAATATATTTATTTATTTAAATCAGTGCATATTAATTTCACTGACGAGTAAAAAATGTTGTAAAGTAGTGTAATTAGTTGAGGTCCTGTATGCATACCGAATGTTTTTTTATTACGAACTTTTTTTTCCAGTGGCGTAGTTCAACCAACGCCAATTCGGAAGTCTAAAGTATTATTTTAATAAAATTATTAATAAATAGTCTCAGTTAATTTTAGACAGTTTAAATAGGTTTAGGTTAAAAAACATTTAATTTGATAGTTAAAATTCATGGTCAAGCAGAGGACTGAAATTGCATAGCGTCTGCTGCGCAATTTGCATAGCGCGTGCGTAATGCCGTAGAGCGGGCGCTACGCACTTTCGGCCTACGCCGTAGCGCTGTAGACCAAAGCGTTTTTCCAAAACCGGCGAGTACCTAAGAGTATTCTATTTTAACGAGAATCACAACCACAATGCTACCGCAATACGGATGATGACAATAAAAAATTGTTTTGTTCGTCAGATACATTATTAAAAAATATTGGACACGTATTTTTTTCTTGTTTTATGTAATCAAAAGATTACGGCGATACATTGAGTTAAAATGAGCCATGACGTCACGAGTATGTAGATTTTATTCTTACTTGTGACGTAGCGAGCCCCCACTTCCCAATTTTAATGCGTTTTACCTAAGTTTTTTATTAATATGCTAAAGCAAAAAAATGTGACTAATATTTTTTATCATCTAACCGACGGACTAAATAGAATTTCTGTTTTTTTACCCAGGCATCATCCTTTTTTAAAGATAAACTTCCACATAAACGTTGCTTAACGCAGGCGCGGTCCGAGGGGGGGGGGGGGGGTCCTGGGGGTCATGACCCCCCAAAATCTTTCACGCTGTCGGGAGCCTGAATGATTTACTTATATTACTAACTTTTAAAACTTGCTTGTAAGTAGCTAAAATTTTTAAGCTCGCTTCGCTCGCACCTTCTACATTTTCTTAATTCTTGAGATGTTTCTTCATAAGTCGACAAAGCAATTAATTCCTAGTTCTTCTGGAATGATCAAAAGAAAATCTAACCTATCCGAGTGTGTGTAAAAGTTTTGAGCTCGCTTCGCTCGCCCTTGCATTCTGTATTCAGTCAAAAGAGTTATTATGATTGAAAATATAAAACAAATCTACTGTTCTAATACCTATTATCTATCAAAAAGTGCAGCGACTGCGACCAATTTGCCCGCATACCCCCCCCCCCCCCCGCTGCATGTAAAAGATGCATCCCTGAATAGCATAACTAATGGTTGGTCGCAAGCGCAACTCGCGTGCTCTTTTGGGAGGTACCTCCCTAAAACTATTCCTCGGCACAATGGTGACCCCCCCCAAAATCTTGGGTTGCGACCGCGCCTGGCTTAACGTTAAGTTATGATTAGCGACGTCTTAAATATACATTTTTTGACGTTTAAGCTTGTCTTAACTTATAGCAACGTTTTTAAGTAAGGGGAAAAGTGTTCAATTAAATAATGTTTAAAATACTTGGTATTTCGGCTCTGCGAATATCCTTTTCTCTATGATCCGTATTCCCGAGAATTAGCACCATTTTTCGCGCACGATTTGCGAATAAACAAAACATTAAAATATCTGTACTTACTGCTTACTGACTACAAAATAACTAAAATTCAATTACTGCATAATGCATTTTAATTATTATTTTGAACTTCATAAGAACTTCAGTTTTTCCCCTCCTTTTTAGGGTTCCGTAGTAAACAAGGAACCCTTATAGTTGCGTCATGTCCGTCTGTCTGTGTGTCTGTCTGTCTGTCCGCGGTCTAGCTCCGAGACCCTTAGTACTAGAAAGCTATAATTTGGCATAGGTATACATATTAATTACGCCGACAAAGTAGTAAAACAAAATTATGTTTTTTTTTATGGTACCTCCCCTACACTTAAAGTGGTGATATTTTTTTTCTGTCCCATTTCATTGGAAAGGTCATTCAAAAAGACAGTTCGGTAAATCCTTAATATTATAAATGCGAAAGTAAGTTTGTTTGTTACGCCTTCACGCTAAAACGGCTGAACGGATTTGGATGAAATTTGGCACATATATAGATGATGCCCTGGAAAAGAACATAGGATACTTTTTTTTTCCCACTGGATCGAGACTTATGCGGGTGAAACCGCGGGGCGCAGCTAGTCTTATATAATCAGATGGAGTCACTGGTGAATGTAACAGAAGAATGCTTAACAATTACATAAATATATTAATCAAAGCTTTAGCGTTTCTTTTAATTTATTAAATATCAAATTTCATTATGCAGTCTAGTCTAGACGCTGTAAATTACCAATATTATATTTATAATCTATCTATCTATATATATAAAATTCTCGTGTCATAATGTTAGTTGCCATACTCCTCCGAAACGGCTTGATCGATTTTTATAAAATGATATAAGATAGATAGATAGTTTTTTTTTTTCCAAAAGCAAATTACAAAGTAGTTATGCGCAGCATTTACAGCTTAGGACTTACAAATGCACAGAAATTTGATCAATGACCCCCATGCTAGGTGGAACCTGTGTTACAGGGGTTTTGTTGACTTCTAACGTTGACGTTGCTAAGGGAGTTGTGAATGGAGTAATAGGTCACAAAGTGAAATCATAATGGCCATATTACAGGCGTGTTCAATTATACTCCATTTGAACATTTAAATAAACCTTTTTTACAGTCCGTTGAACCAATTTTGATTTACATATCGTGTAAATACACCGAGACACAACCAGTGACAGGTCGCCTGCTGCTGCCGCCTGCGGACGACTACGGAATGGTACCTTAAGACAATGAATGTCCTCTTATTTCATTAAGTTTAAAATTACGGTGACAGTAGGTGGAATAAATAAAGTATTTTTTCATGAGTAGCTCAAAATAACCTTAATATATCCTAAAATAGAAAAAGTCAGCAATAGAGAGCAACCAAAACAACAACCTAGACAAGTAACCTTTTTTTTTTTTGGGTGGGAAATTATCAAATAACTTCTCCCGCTCTGGGCGGAGCGGGAGGGCGTGTCAGACTCTTGCGAACCTCACCAAGACAACCTGTCTGGATATTAGGCAAAACACTTAAATACGGATTTGAAGGTCGCATGAAGTCTATATATTGATATTTTGTGATTATTATTCGTTCATTTTTGTAGGAAGTTCAAATTTTTTGTTTAATTTCGGCCCGTCCATCATTAAATATAAGTTGGAGTCTCATTTCCTCCGAAATGTATGGGATTTTTTTTTTGCGATTTCTGACTTTTCTAGTACTCAAACGTCAGTTGGTCCGATAGAGTTTTTTGATCCTTAAAAGAAACAGGATCGATTGGCATTAAAAAAAGTTTTTGTGAAAACTGCCCATTTTCTTGCTGGCTGTAATTTTTTTTTCAACTTTTCCTTGTTTGCTAAACTTCTTTTAAAGGTCTGGTGGACTATTGCATCAACTTGTTGTGTGAAGGCTATCCTTTACAGAAAGATAGTAGACGTCATTCTTATTTCATTTGCTTAAATCTTCTCTACTGTCAAGTCGCACGCGGTTTGTTTCCATTTCCAAGTTCTGGCTTAAGGTTTAGTTTATTTTAATCTGCTTAGCATTGGTTTTTTGCGCGATATCATATCAGTCATGATTAGAGATCGGATATTGGGATGCATATTTACCTAAAGTTAATATTTGGCTAAGAAATTATGGAAGTGGCTTCTTAATAAATAAAAAAATTAACATAAATCCCGGAATTCTATAACATCCGGGAATGCACAACTAATTAGATACATGGTATGGAAATGACTTATCAGCCCTCTTATGAAGGTTACTTTTGCGGTGTTAACATAAAAATGTATATACCCACTAAACATTTTTTTACGACACTCAAGACACCGAGTTGTTTGTCGCTATGTGCTATGCCAATTTGGCAACCTACTTTACAAGATTAGCTAACATTTTTATAGATAAAAAGTACTAAATTTATCAATTCCAGAGTCGCGAGATTTTTGCGATCGATACAAAAGTTCATTCCATATTAGCCAACACCTGAACGTTAGTAAATATAATACATTCACAACTCTTAAAGTCGATCCGGGAATCCCGGAATTTTTTCGATAAAAAGGTGCATTCCATAATAGCCAACACCTACACTTTAGGTAAATATGCATCCGATTATCCGATCACTGGTCATGATGCATGTGTATAACCTTGTATAACTATAAACCATAATATCAGATTGTTAACTCACCTCTGAGCCATCGCAATAGATAATGATCATTGTGTTCTGGCTTGAGAACATCTTTCACGCTCCTTCGGAATTGGAACAATAAACAATACATATTATTAAAACAATGAAAGAAAAATTAATCTCTAGAAAAACCTTATTTATCTATAAGGCTCTGGCTGGGCTTGCAATATGTAATAAGAAAGAAACGTTGCTACGCAACCATATTGACGAGACACAAGCTTGTCAACACCAGTCAACAGAAATATATTTTTTATTTAAACTCATTTATTTTCGTATTAATCAATTTGAATTACAAATCATGGGAGACGATAATATATCGACGTTTAGTGCCGATGGTGGCCAGGACACCGTCGGACTACCACGTATTGTGATGGTGACAGAAGGCTCCGACACATCCATCTCGTCGCCCTCGTCTACTTCTCCGGAAGAAGACAACTGGGCAGACCTCATCAAGTCATCAGAGATACCTCCTGAATACTGGCACATACAGAAACTCGTCAAATATATGAAGGCTGGAAACCAAACTGCTACTATGGTAGCTTTGTCTTGCCTAAAAGACCACGACCTAACAATAGAGGTAAACCAAAGAGCGATACAAGAGATCGGAGGCCTTGAACTACTCGTCAATTTACTGGAAACCAGAGACTTGTGCTGTATTTTGGGAGGTTTGGCTGTCCTTAAAGATATTACTCCGAATATTGAAATAAGAAAAAAGGTAACGGACTTAGGAGCAATCCCGTTATTAGTGGGACTATTATCGGATCCGGCAAGAGACGTTCAGATTTTGGCAGCAGAAACAATCGCTAATTTGGGGAGAATAAGAAAGAGCAGGAAGTTCTGCAGAAAATTTGGTGGCATTCCAAAATTAATTGATTTACTAGATATTAGAGATAAGTAAGTGTAAGTTAATCCGGAACAAATACTTTTCCTGTTTCTTTTTAAATTAAACAATATTATTTTCTTCAGGGCTTTACAAACACCTCGTGAAGAGTTAAATCTAAATGAGCTTCAGTTCTTGGACATCGCAAGAGCAGGAGCGAAAGCGCTTTGGTCGATGTCCGCTTCCCAGAGAAACCGTGAAGCTATGAGAAAGTTTGGTATGATACCGCTGATTGCCAGAACGTTGAAAACTATCCATCTTGATGTTGCCATCCCCGCTGCGGGTTTGTTACAAATGTGCGCAAACGAAACATCATTCCAACTGGCTATTCAAACTGAGAAGATGGTGGATGACTTGATCAAACATCTAGCGAAAGAAGACAAAGATTTGAAGGTATGCAAAGATTGATTGAGGTTAGCTTTTAAAGTCCATCAAAGTATTCACAAAGTTTTTCAATTCTTTTCGCTCATAAATAATAAATGCTTATAGCATTAAAAGTCCACCTCAACTGCCTCTTCACATTTGTGTGTTTTAGACGTACTGCAGCTTAGCGATCTATAAGTGCGCAAGCGATGCTATTACGAGGGACATGATCCGTGAGGCTGGCGGGATGGAGTTGTTGGTGCAAGCCGTATCAGACACCACCAACAGACCAAACAAACCACTAATGGCCGCTGCAACTGGTGCTATATGGAAATGTGCTAGTAGCGAAGCTAGCGTCCGTAGATTAGACACCCTCGGAGCCGTTCCTATACTGGTTAGATTGTTAGATGATGAGAACGACGGAGTACTGACGAATGTAGCTGGTGCACTAGCAGAGTGCGCCAAGTTCCCTCCTAATAGGGATAAAATTAAAAATGCTGGTGGAATTCCGATGCTAAGTAAGTAACCTCTTGTAAACGAAAATGTTTTAACGCACGTTGTGGTGAGACATTTTTTAATAAGTATCTAGGTGTTATATGAAGGTTGCTAATGGCAAAACAGCAATGTCAGGATGAGGCTATAACTTATGTTTTTTGTTCCAGTTCACCACCTCAATAATACTTATAAGCCACTGCTAGAAAACGTTCCACTAGTTCTGATGGAGTGCGCTAAGTCACAGAACTGCATGTTTGAAATCGATGAGCTGGACGGCGTGAGACTGGTCTGGTCTCTGCTGAAAAACGACTCTAAGAAGGTTCAAACGAACGCGGCTCTAGCACTGAGCCCCTGCGTGCAGAATGCAGCAGATTCCGGCGAGATGGTCAGGTCCTTTGTAGGTGCTTTGGAACTTACGGTAGACTTATTGGATTCTGATGATCGTAATGTTCTGTCTGCCATATGCGCCGCCATTGCAACTATCGCAAAAGATCAGGAGAATCTGGCGGTCATCTCCGATCATGGAGTTGTGGGTAAACTATCGAAACTTGGTAAGTACTGGTCTTTTTAATTAAGGCGACGATAACCGACTTTTAATAATTTTATACTGAAGATGACGTCTAAACGATTAGTGTTAATGATTTGGAAAAAAAAAAGTTAAATTAGAGCATTTTCTTAATAACTTGTATTCAGGGACATCGACGCGAAAACTGTTCAGTACACGATTCTAAACCCCTTGCGTTGGTTTTCGTGGGTTATTTAAAACAAAAAAACAGCTGTTCCATACATTTTGACCGCGCACTTTTCTATGAAATAGCTGCTTTTTATGAATGTTGTAGATTATGTTTATATTACATAGTGAAATTAATTTGTAAAGTTGTCTAACGCGGATAAAAAACGGAGAATCACGCAAAATCTATCATGCGTGTTTTTCTGAAAACTTAACCATTTAAAAAAAAACTTTTTGGGACAGCGCTCCTTGATGGGCGAGTCCTATTACTGGTTGGACGGACGCATTACGTGAGCTCAGTACAGAACACGCAAGGTCACTGGCACATATCTGCGTCTTAATTGGAAGTCTTTGTTCTGAAGGTTTCATGGGGTTTTCGAAATCTTAAATTAATTCTCTCTCGTTTCATTCACAGTGAACACGACAGATGACCACCTCCGAGCGAATCTTGGGGTTGCGATAGCGTACTGCTGCGAATGGGCGCAGAACCGCCAGGAGTTCGGCAAGCGCGGCGCCATCACGCCCCTGGTGAACTACATGACGTCACGGGACCCCAACGTGCATAGGTCCACTGCGCTGGCGCTGTACCATCTCTCCTTCTACTCGCTCAACTGCGTCACCATGCATGCCGTAAGTAGAACTGCGCGATAACTTGAAGGCCTCTCACCTCTCAAAAAACCGGCCAAGTGCGTGTCGGACCACAAACAAAGATGGCTTCCGTAGTTGGGATGAATTTATCCCAAGAACAAACTTAATTTTGTAGTTGATTTTTTTATCCCATGTATACGTCACGGGCAATTTTCTGACTACAAATGTTAGTTTGTAATTGCTTTTTTTAATGTATAATAATACTACAAATAAAAGATGATGAACTAAAATAATAATGAAGAATTGCAATTATAACACTGGATTTCATATTTCCATACAGTAAATAACCAAATCAATCTAAAAAGCGAAATATTTGACAGCTATTTGCAACGTAGCCCACTTTCAGAATGCACGCTCTTAAAACAGGTTCTTAATTTATTTGCAACGAGTTTTATTAATAATGCATGAGGTGCTACACAAGGTCGTCGTCGTACTCGAAGGGTGCCAAACGGAACGCTAGTTACTAAGCCTCCGATGTCCGTCCGTCTGTCTGTCAGCGGGCTGTATCTCATGAACCGTAATAGATAGATACTTAGTTGAAATGTTCACAGATTATGTATTGTGAAAAATTAAAGGGGGTCGCCATACAAGAAACGTGTTTTTTGTTTCGGCGTTTTTTGCTCGGTCTTAATACGGTACGGAACCTTTCGTGTGCGAGACCGACTTGCACTTGGCCTGTTTTTTTCGTAATTGTCGAAGCCTAGGGCAGAATCACGACTTAAGTCACTCCCCAACGAATGCGACTTGATTTTAAACAAGCTTAAGCAAGAATTGACAAAGCTAAGTTGAGTGTGGTCGTCAAGTTAGGAAAGCGATAGCACCTCTAAAATGTACCATGCTGTGCTTCAATAATAACGGCCTAACTTTGAGGTCTAACAATTGAAATAATAGGGATGACGCCTGGATAAAAAAAAATAATTTAGTCCGTCAGTCAGATAATAAAAAATATTAGACACGTTTTTTTATTTCAATCAATCTGCCTAGCCTTTTCCCAACTATATTGGGGTCGGCTTCCAGTCTAACCGGATGCAGCTGAATACCAGTATTTTACATGGAGCGACTGCCTATCTGACCTCCGCAACCCAGTAACAGGGTAATACGATACCCCTTGGTAAGACTGGTTGTCAGACTTTCGGGCTTCTGACGACCCGTAACGACTGTCAAAGATCCACGAATGACAACCGGGACCAACGGCTTAACGTGCTTTCCGAGCTACGGAGGAGCTCGGTATGTAGAAATGGTCACCCATCCACGGACCAACCCCGGCAAGCGTAGCTTAACCTGACAGATCGACCCGAGCGGCTGTTAGTACTTAGCCACGAGCTCCTCACACGTTTTTATTTTTATTTATCATATTAATAAAAAATGACTTAGATAAAACGCATTAAAGTTGGGGAATGGGGCTCGCTACTTCACATCACAACTCAGTACCAAATCAAGCAAGGTGTGACGTCACAATTTAACTCAATGACTCAATGTAACGGCGTAATATTTTGATTACGTAAAAAAAGAAGAAATACGTGTCCAATATTTTTTTATAATCTACATGAAGGACAAAAAGAATTTTTGACGTTATCCTTATTGGTATATATAACCAGACACGATTCCAATCCAGTATCCTAATTGCGTAAGTTTATTTTCGTAAATAATTTTGCCTAATTTGTTTCATTTTGACAGTTCAACAACATTCATTGCTTTATTTATGTTGTTGAGTAGATTTTTTTCCAACTTATAATGCAACGGATTAGCAATCTGTTTCAAATCGAAACAGATTGTGATTGAGATGTACATGTTTTTTTTTTTAGGTAGGGCATCTCGTAGTTTACCTCTGCGATCATGACTACTTAACCGGGCTTTCCTGTGGGTGCCTTAAGCTACTACACTTAAAACCTCCAGCCAGGGGTTATTCAACTATGCTAATTAAAACTAGGTGAACGCTCGCTAAGGGCACTCCCTATGGGGTACGAACCTCGGCTTAGGGCGTCAACCGGAGGGAGGACATCAAGGATGGGACGGGCTGGTGTGATGTACATATTACGTAATTAGGGTACTGGATCCTTAGTCTGGTCACAGATAATATAATGTCTGGTGGACCTTCGAATTCACAACCATGTTCTTAATAGGTAAAAAAACTGTACGGGACCGTATTCGGCTACTTCTTAAGGTGATACATTGAAAAAAATGGGCTTTTTCTTTATCGTGTAACTTTCAAAGTATTTGGAATAGGGATTTCAAATTTTGGTGTATGATTTTTGACTATATGATCTAGTATCCGGAAAAAGGAATACACGATACAATGAAATTTTCTCGATACAAAAAATTTGCAAAGGTCTATCTATTTTTATCTTTTTTTGAGTATCATGGCGCAACGCTTATGAGTTATTCAATGGAATTTACTTTAAAACATAGAGAGTAAGCGTTTCGAGTTTTAAGAAAAGCAGTTTTTTTTTTAATAATACTTTTCATTTACAAAAGACGGCATTTCGTTTTGGCACATACGTTGTTTTATTCCGAGCGGACACACATTATCGTCATCTCTTCTTTCGCCTATCAAAAGTATTGTCATCACTCTCGTTCATTCATAGATCAGTCGCCCGATGGGGCTCATCGACGAAGAATCTATGTCACTTTTTTGCAAATCGGTGCGATCAAATTTACGTGATTTAAAGAATTTTGTTTACAGAAAAAGTTAGTACTTCAGCAAGTTAAAGTAATTATTGAATGCGATTAGTGTTGAATAGGTATTCAGACTGTGTGTGTGTGTATTCTTGTGAGTCCTGCGAACAATATAACATTATTTTTCTATTATGATTTCGTGGTGACATTTAAATTATTTGTAAATATAGAAAGAAATATAAAATCAAAACTGAACAGTACCTGCAACGTTTGGAGTGCACAGGGCTATCAATGAACTCATTTTACAGGAATTCAATAGTAATAAGATGATGATAATAGTGAGTCGAATTCTCCACCTTCACTAAAGCACAACCAACACAATCTATTCCCGCTTTTTAATGTATTATTGTGTAAGCATTTTATTTTCTAAGAACATCTATTTTTATACCTACAACTTTTAATAATCTTTTATCTAAAGAAATAGGCTAAATAAAATTCGTTTTTAGGTTTTGAAATACGTCAACAGTACATCAATATGTCAAGTACTGTCACTACGAACCATAGATCACAAAAAAGAAATGGAGTCGCATTTGAATTGTAAAAAAGGAGAGTTTTTACCCGACTACGGCAAAATCAAAGGAGGGTTATGATTTTAACATGTATGTATGTAACAGGCTATCAAATGCAAAATAAAATTCAAGTCAGACTAGCAGTTCCAGAGATTAACGCGTTCAAACAAACAAGAAAACAAACTCTTCAGCTTTATTATTAGGACTAACTGCACTCCACGATTTCACCCGCATAAGTCCCAATCCCGTGGAATATCGGGATAAAAAGTATCTTATGTCCTAAAGTCTAAACCAATTTATCATCACTGTAATATTTTCAACACAATGTATTTTGTTATGAAATAAATTACTTATGATTATGACTTAACCAGGTCATGGTCTACCCTTTGCCAAATTTCAAATATTATTTCCTCAGAACTCTAAAAAAATCAAGCTTCTAAGTCAACGCAATAAAAAAATACGGCCCTTTATGTGGCATATTTTGATAATCGCAAGAAATCAAAAACTACAGGGTACTTCCAGTTGACCTAGAATTATGAAATTTTGGCAGGAAGCAAGGTCTCACAGCACAGGTAAAGGAAAAAGTCCGAACATTGATAATAATTTGTAGATTTATCACATGATTATTTTTTTTTTTTGCGATTACAATCTTGCATTTGAAATTGGAGAATTGACCGTGACGTACCTATCGATGTATGGGAGAACATGTTTCTCAACTACTAAGTTAAGTTTTTTTTGGGATAAATTCATCCCAACTACGGAACCCTTCATTGTGCGTGGTCTGACACGCACGTGGCCAGTTTTTTTTGTATGTTTGTTTGTTACGCTTTCATGCAAAAACGGTTGAGCGGATTTGGATAAAATTTCGCACATGGATAGACCATGACCTGGGTATGTCCTAAATAAGATACTTTTTATCCCGATATTCCCAATGGATCGAGACTTACGCGGGTGAAATCGCGGCATACAGCAAGTATTATACAGGATGTCTCAAACGTAGTGGTCCAAAGGCAAATGGGGTAAAGTAGAGGTGGCCACCCATCATTTAAAAAAATTAAAGTTTCGATATTCTCAATAGTTCAGAAGATTTCACTAATTTAACCATTTTCAAGAAACTTTACATTTTCATTTGGATTTTTCGGCCCTGTGGACAACATTTTCGACGTAGCGAGTTTAAATCGTAAGTACGAAAACATAGTGGGAAAATTGTTTAAAATGTTATATTTAAGATATTGTGACTATTTTTTATTGTGCTACTGTTTGTTTTTCCTTAAATAAATAAATCTGGCTTAAAGATGCCTTGATAGTGTAGGCTGGAAGATTACGTTCCTATTTACGTTTAGTGTGGCTCTGCAGCGCTCAGATTTTATTTTTACTTATCTTTTCTAATTTTTCATTAAACTTTATCGAAACTTTCTAAGCCCAGATTTAAAAAAGTGCACATAGCACATAGCTTTAAAAGTACCTTAATTATTAATAGTTAGACTGGGAAAATTTTACAAAGATAGTTTAATGAAAACCTTTAAAAAAAAACCGGCCAAGTGCGAGTCGTACTCGCCCATGAAGGGTTCCGTAGCAGCAAGTAACATTGAATGAAAGGTAAATTGCGGTTTACGATTTATGACGTATTAAAAAAAAACTACTTGTTAGATCTCGTTCAAACCAATTTTCGGTGGAAGTTTACATGGTAATGTACATCATATATTTTTTTTAGTTTTATCATTCACTTATTTTAGAAGTTACGGGGGGGGGGGACACACATTTTACCACTTTGGAAGTGTCTCTCGCGCAAACTATTCAGTTTAGAAAAAAATGATATTAGAAACCTCAATATTATTTTTGAAGACCTATCCATAGATACCCCACACGTATGGGATTGATGAAAAAATTTTTTTTGAGTTTCAGTTCTAAGTATGGGGAACTCCAAAATTATTTGTTTTTTTTTCTATTTTTATGTGAATATCTTAATGCGGTTCACAGAATACATCTACTTACCAAGTTTCAACAGCGTAGCTCTTATAGTTTCGGAAAAAAGTGGCTGTGACATACGGACGGACAGACAGACAGACAGACAGACAGATAGACAGACAGACAGACAGATAGACAGACAGACAGACAGACAGACAGACAGACATGACGAATCTATAAGGGTTCCGTTTTTTGCCATTTGGCAACGGAACCCTAAAAATGGGTTTCATGACATGGTCGAACTACCCGCAAAACTTTATGATCTAATTTTACCGAAACATCTCAGAAAAGCGTTTAGTATTAAAATTTAACATATTTAAACGTGTTCGTGTTCCTTCGGTACATGTGTTTAATTTTTAATTCTTTTTTTTTTTACTTTCGCTGTTGACCTTCGTAGGCCTTCACAACTTGTGTTGTCATTATCAAAAGCCATCATAGCCCATAATCTGCCTATAGGCATTGGGCATGGGCTTATATCTACACTATCAAGACATCTTCCAGCCATTGAACTCGCTACGTCAAAAATTTTGTTCACAGGGTCGAAAAATCCAAATGAAAGTAAAAATTTTCTTGAAAATGGTTAATTTTCTGAACTGTTGAGAATATCCTAACTTTTAAATTTTTAAACAATAGGTGGCCACCTCCACTTTACCCCATTTGCCTTTGGATCATTACGTTTGAGACAACCTGTATACAGGTTGGATTTTTGAGATTGGGCAATAAGGGCAACTACCATAACCGTTGTTGCTACAGGAAAACGGTCTTAGAAGACTGTCCTTAACTTTTTAAGACATTTTGATCTGCATTCACAGATTTCGAAAAAAATATTAGTCAGCAAGAAAATGGGCAGTTTTCACAAAAACTTTTTTTGATGCCAATCGAACTTGTTTCTTTTATGGAACAAAAAACTTAAGTGGCCAACTCAGAACCAAGTCAGAAATCGCAAAAACTTTTCCCATACGTTTTGTGTGTGGGAATGTCACTCTGTAAACAATAAATATTTTTGCTGATAATTAAATATTTTGTATTATTTGTCTACTCCATAGTTCGCAAAATTTCATAGACCGAGATACTGACTTTGTTACTTAGCACGCGCTTTTTTCTTAGATATATTTCTGTCTTTATCATGCACTTTTAGTATGACGGTTGTGCGACAGTGACAAGAATAATGCTTAGCCAAAGCCCATGCTAAGTAACTAACGTTTTCAAATTCCGGTCAGTTATTTCGTTAGTTCCACTTTTTGCTACTGGTTCAGATACGTTTGTGGCAGCGCGACGATGTGGCGGCCAACCATCGAATATAGAACCGCCACTCCCCGCGTGCGGGGGCAATAAGCCACGCCCATCAAACTACTGTTTATTTTCAATATAGGCCCTTAAAATTATATACTCGGATTGAAATTCTTGAGAAAAGAAAATATTGCAATAGCATTACTCAAGACTGTCTGGGAATGCAAACTTGTTCTGTCTGAGCTGATAAAAATAGACCAAGTATTTTTATTGCTCTTTTGTTTACCATGCAGAACTAGTACCCTTTACCGAAACCGAATCCGAAATAGGATGCTGGTATGTCAATATATCCCCTGGAATTGTGAGGTACTTGGCTGGCTGGCTTGAATGTAAGAAAAGAAAAAGAAAGAAAGAAAATACGTTTATTTGCGGTAAACTTGACGCAAAGAAAAAAAAAAACACGTAAATATCAAATTGGGGGAAAATATACGAATGTCACTTGTTTATATGCCCTACAAGCCACAACAATAGATCAACATGTCATTCATCATCACAATCTGCCTAGCCTTTTAACCTAGCCTATATTGGGGTCAGCTTCCAGTCTAATCGAATGCAGCTGAATACCAGGATTTTACATGGAGCGACTGCCTATCTGACCTCCACAACCCAGTTATACCTAGCTATACTGGGTAATACGACACCCCTTTGTAAGACTGATTGTCAAACTTTCGGGCTCAACGTCATCAACGTGTTATGCATATTTGCTTAAAAAACGACCTTATTCCTTACCATTTAAGGGGATCTTTAAACAGCAAATTTTGCCTTAAAGGGCAAGTTACTTAAGTAAATGTTTAAACTTGATCTTTTGTAAGTAAAGGCTCCGGGTAAACATCCAGTGAAGCAAAAACGTCGTTCAATAAGAGGAGAAACACGTAAATGTCACGTAAATGACGCGAACTCCATTAAACTTGACTTTTAAGTGTTAATGAACTTTTGTTATAATAGATTTGACTTTGATTTTATTGTAAAACTCAACGAGTATCATAATAAAATATAATTATATTACTAAGTTAGTATTATAATAAACAAGGACAAACTGTCCAGCTAGTTAGGTCCAACTTCGAGAAAGAGGTCAATCGTCGAATCCGACTCGGCTGGGCAGCGTTCGGGAAGCTACGCAATATCTTCTCGTCCCACATACCACAGTGTCTCAAGACGAAAGTCTTTGACCAGTGCGTGTTGCCAGTGATGACCTATGGTACTGAAACGTGGTCGCTCACAATGGGCCTTATCAGAAGGCTTAAAGTCACCCAAAGGGCAATGGAGAGGGCTATGCTTGAAGTTTCCCTACGTGATCGAATCAGAAATGAAGAGATCCGCAGGAGAACCAAGGTAACCGACATAGCCCGAAGAATTGCCAAACTTAAGTGGCAATGGGCAGGGCACATTACTCGCAGAACGGATGGCCGATGGGGACGAAAGGTTCTGGAGTGGCCACTGCGTACCGGAAGACGTAGCGTTGGAAGGCCTCCCACAAGATGGACCGATGACCTTGTGAAGGCCGCAGGAATCCGCTGGATGCGGAAAGCACAGAATCGGTTGAAGTGGCGGTGCTTGGGAGAGGCCTATGTCCAGCAGTGGACGTCTTTCGGCTAAAATGATGATGATTATAATAAAAACTAACTGCACGCGACTTCGTCCGTGTGAAATTTCTTATTTTAACATAAAATACATATATTATAAAGCTGTGCCCCGTTACTTCGTTTTCACTTTACTTTCTTTCTGTTTTTTCTTTCTGCTCTGCTCCTAAGAGTCGTAGCGTGATGTTAAATAGCCTATGACCTTCCTCAAGAATCGGACCATTAAATGCAAAATGGTAGTTGCAGAGAGAGTTCAAACAAACAAACTCTTCAGCTTTATTTATTGCTGAAAACACAGCACAGCATCGTGCTGAGTGGAAGCCTTCTTGTCACAGTCATGACGCGCAGCTGCCGACTATTTCTGTTTTATACTCACGTTTGCATATTATGTACTAAGTTATATCTATTTTGTTTTCTACTTACCTACTCTTGTCTTTGTATGCACGTGTTTCTGTGACAAATTAATTTATTTTTCTTTCTTTTCTTTTTATTAAATGAGTATTGAATATGCCTGATGAACTGGGCTTACTTTATTGAAATATTGCAAATCATGAGGAATATACGTACTCGGGATAGAGCAATTCTACACATTTTTTCGTCCTCTCGTACCCTTTTTTGGGCTGGTTAAACTAGGCCACCCCGTTTTGTGTTATGTCATTATGTGGGCTTTAAAACTTCGATAGTGAGCATCCGCGAACCGCTACGAGAACCGCTGCGCGAGCCGTTACGCGAGCCACTACGCGAACCGCTACGCGTACCGCTAAGCGAACAGCTACACGAGCCGCTACGCGAACCGCTACGCTTGATATCCTGCTATGGGATGTGTAGCATTATACCTATAGCTCGCGGGGTAGTTGCGTAACACACAACTTGCAAAGCCTATCATTTTGACAGTTCGACAACATTCATTGCGTTATTTACGTTGTCGAATTTTTCAGTAGTGGATTAGGAATTTCTTTCAGAATCCTTTGGATTGTGAAAGAAAATGTGAAGCGTAGTTGGGGTACCGTTTTGTCACCTTTCCTACAGCATTTTACGTTGTAACATTGGCATTTTATTTTGTGACCACACATCATTCATTATTATTGATGTGTAACATCTTTCCTCTCGCGTTCCTGCAATCTGTGCGAGTGAGACAGGAAGCCGGGAAAGCGCGCGCTATTTGATTTGACCAATAAGCGCGCGCGGTGCTAGAATTAGCCGTCAGAAACGACCTTGACGCGGCCCCGCCCCTTTAATATTGCTTTACATCATATTATGCGACTACTGCAAGGCTCGCTTGTTTTTTTTACAAGTTATGTTATGCTTCCAGGCTGGCGTAGTCCAATTTCTCCTGGAGACAATAGGATCCAAGGACCCGATCCTCCAAGAGGCATCAGCTGGCTGTCTCTGCAACATCAGGAAACTAGCACTGGCCACCGAGAAGGTCAAATTAAAACAGTAGACGTTTATTTACAATTTTTTTAGAGGTCGACTTACCTAGTTATTTAATCAAATGTTGGGATTCAAAAAATGGTTTTGATTTATTTATTTCGCTAAATGTTATTCGATTATTTTTAAGGAATATAATGTTGATTTGCATATTAAAACTGTACCTGTGAACATTCAACAAAATTGATTTTATGTTTCACAGAAAATACTTGTCCACAGAAAATACTTGTTCACAGAAAATACTATGTAGTTTCTATAAATTAATATTTCAAGTTTATTGGCGTTTTCTTTAATCAGTCTGTGTATACTATTTCGGTAAGCAAATTCCTCAACAGGTCACGAAATGAATGAGAAATTAATTTGAATTACCTACCCACCTCAAAACTAGTTTGACCTATGTAAAAGAAAGAAGAAAGAAAATACGTTTATTTGCGGTAAACATGACGCAAAGAAAGAAAAAAACGAAAAAGAACAAGTTGGGGGAAAATTTGCGTCACATCCACGCAAAACGGCCATCGCTCAGCATAATGCTGCGACCTTATGTGAGATAGAGCCCCAGCGCTGGTTTTCAGCGACAGCCGGCGTTGACGTTATGACGTTGACCAGTGCAGCATACAATGAGATCCTCAATAAGATATAAAAATAAAATAAATATACAATAACTATAAAATATAATATTTATATGGCAACATAAAATGTGCGCTTTTATAATGTCTAACGTTACGATATTATCGTGGACGCCCACGTCCATAAAATGTATGGAAATATGTCCACGTTATAACGTTGTCGTGGACGTAAATTTAAAAGCGTCTTCTTATAGAGAAGTATGCATTTCCATTAATTTTACTTCCCTGGGGGCCTACCACCAGCTCAGTAGAAAGAGATGGAGCTATACGTCCTGTAGAGCTTCATCTCTTTCCCACACTGAGGTAATATTAAAATAATACTGCTTCATGAGCTGGTGCTAGGCCCCCAATGTTATCGTGATGTCGTGACGTGGACGTGGACGTGAACATCCACGATAGTTATCTATGTATAAAATTGTATTTGATCTTCTAATTATTTTGGGGTAACACAGAGAAGGTTAGATCACCTATTAAAAAACACACACAAAAATATAGAGAAGGTTAGATCACCTATTAAAAAACACACACAAAAATATAACTAAGATATTTTTATCTTAACTAGTAGTAGTTTTTATATTTTTTGTATACGTAACTAAAGGTTCAATATTTTTGTTTGAATAATTATCCGTTGATGTTTAAGATCTGGGTCTGACACAAGTACTTGTTTATTATTATAATAACGACACGAACAAGGGTCATAAAAAATTATATGGCTTGAAATAAAAACTAATTATTCTTGAATGTACGATGGTGAGTAGGTATAATTACGAACAAAGTTCAAGTTTATCCGATGCTAAATTTAGCTAAATACACGTCATGCATTTCAAAACGCAACAATAATGATTCCTTAGGATTTGATAAGTAGGTTGATCGTAAGCGAAGTCATCATCTGCCTAGCCTTTTCCCAACTATGTTGGGGTCGGCTTCCAGTCTAACCGGATGCAGCTGAATACCAGTATTTTACATGGAGCGACTGCCTATCTGACCTCCACAACCTAGTGACTAGGTAACACGATACCCCTTGGTAAGACTGGTTGTCAGACTTTTTGGGCTTTTAACTACCCGTAACGACGTTGATCGTAAGCGAAGTAAAAGGAGTATATGTAAGGATCATAGCAGGTAGTGTTCTGTAGTTTCTGCCTACCCCCATGGGAAAAAGGGGTGAGTTTATGTATGTAAATATTAAGTAGGTATTTGGGCGACCGAGCTCAGCTCGGGTGAAAATAAAAAAAACTAATTTTCCCAGATATGAGACCTATGTAGCTAGAATGATTTTTCGCCCCCCGTAAACCCCTATATTGCAACTTTCATCGAAATCGTTAGAGCCGTATTCGAGAACGTGATTACAAATATACTAGCTGACCCGGCAAACGTTGTTTTGCCATATAAATGTTTGGGGTGGACCACCCTTATTACTTAGGGGTACAAAAAATAGATTACAACCGATTCTCAGACCTACCGAATATACATATAAAATTTCATAAAAATCGATCAAGCCGTTTCGGAGGAGTATGGAAACTAACACTGTGACACGAGATATACGGAGTCTGGATTTGTACCCGGTTGATGGCAATAGGCTCGCCCCCTATTACATGGGACTGAAACATGATTGGCGAAATGTGGGTGTACCTACTACAGGTACACCTCTGCCCAACCCTTCGGGGAAACAAGGCGTGATGTTATGTTATGTTATACATTTATATTGCTCATTTAAGAGGAGGCTCCCTAAATTGTGTGTTAATTTGCATTAATATTCTGTAAAAGGCACGCATACAATCAAAACGGAACTTTAGTATATGATTTATTGGATCTTTTTCTATAGTTTATTATCCAGATATAAGATATTTTTTCTCTAGATCAATTTATTACTTTAGATAAAAACCGAAATAAGAATTGAGACTACGACATTTAGTTCCGTGCTCGAACACGACCAAAGAGCGTACGCGATATTCAACTTTATTACTGATGGGTTAGCGTTTAGCACATAGTGGAGTGGTGGGGTGCATGGGGGCGGAGTTTGCGTGGAAATTATTTTTGGAGTGCCTGGTCTTAATAGTATAGGATAAAGAAATTCAAGTGAAGCCGCTTCCAGCAAGACAGCATGTAGTATTGTATTTCGGAACTCACGAAATAACCATGATAATCAATATTTAAGCTTATCTTATGTTTAAAAGATTTGGTTAATTATCATTATCTATAATAATTCAAGGCGTTCACACATCATCAAACACATCAATTACGATTATAAAAGAACTAATTGTTTATTTCATAATCAATAACAAATCGATACCTTACTATGGAGAATTTATTGAGGAGATGCGCAATCCTTAATCACGTACCAACTGACGTCACATTTAATCATTTGAGTATTCTTGAAGATTACTCAGTTTTTAACAACACAAACATAACATCGCATAATCTATAGAGGCAGAAGAGCATGGCAGAAGAGACATGGGTGTATTACAGTACACCCCACGTTTCGCCAGTTTTGTTTAAGGGGGAAGCGTCAGGGTAGCCCGGGAAATTCAAATTTTCTCACGTTTTTTGCATTTTGCAGGTCAGTGTCAGGTTTTATGTTGATTAAAATATGATTCGCGGTCGTAACAAATATGGCTTTACTCAATTATAATCATTACAATCAGCAATACAACTTCATAAGTTAGCAAAGGTAGATAAAGTTGTCAAATGTCATGATTTCATGAAATCATAACATTTGACAACTTTATCTTCTTAATCACTATTCAAAAAACGTAAAAAAAAAATGAATTTCGCTGGCTACCCTAACGCTTCCCCCTTAAGTCCCATGTAATAGGGGGCGACTCTATTGCCATCAATCGGACGCAAAACCAGACTCCGGGCTGCTACTGAGAAGTTCCTGATAGAAAAACCCGATAAGACGCAATATATGCCAGTGACCTTGAGTGGTTAGCTTGCGTGTTCCGTACTGAGCTCACGCAACGCGTCCGTCCAGCCAGTAATAGGACTCGCCCATTCAGGAGCGCTGTCCGAAATTAGACGCATTATTAATTTATTATAACTAAAACAAAAGGTATTTTAATAAAACACGTGTACTAAAAGATCAATAATTAAATTATCTTTAAAATGGTGATAGTTTCAGAAAAATATGCTTGATAGATTTTGAGTGATTCTCAGTTTTTTATCCGCGTTAGACATAACTTTACAAATTAATTTCACTATTTAATATAAACATCATCTAAAATACTTATGTAATGAGTTATTAAGAAAATGCTGTAATTTAACATATATTTTTTCCAAATCACTACTCGTTTAGACGTGATCTTCAGAAAAAATCATTAAAAGTCGGTTATCGTCGCCTTGCCCGACCCGGGAATCGAACCCTAGACCAACGAGGCAGTCAGTTATACGTTAATTTGCTTCGGACGTAGATACTTAAAATTCATACAAAAACTGTGTACATTGTATGAAAATGGATGAGGAAACCTCGCATTGTGATCACGAAGTTTGATCTTTGACATTGAGTTGTACAAATTACAATTGCTGGTAGAACATAATGATTGCTTCAACAACAACAAGTACATATATCAATTTTATTTATTTGTAGTGATTGTATGTATAGATAGATGCCTTTTTAACCTTACTGATTGAGCTGAACTTTAAACTTTAAGGTTCAGTACTTAATATTGTTACGACAGAGCTCAGACAATAGATATTGACGCTTTCTCTACCATTATATTATATTAATATAGAAATGAGAAAGAAGACTGAAGCTGAGCTGTCTTCGTAGTCAAAATCTTATAAAATACATCTTTTTAAGGTTCCTAGTTTATAAGTCATGTCATTTATTTCGTAACAAAATACATTGTGTTGAAAATATTACAGTGATGATAAACAAAATAATCTATACTAATATTATAAAGAGAATAGATTTGTATTTTTGTATGTAACTAATAAACTTAAATACTGCACTGATTTGAAAAATTCTTTCAGCAATGGATAGCTACATTATCAGCGAGTAACATAGGCTATATTTATCCCCGTACTTCCACGGGAACGGGAAATACGCGGGTGAAACCGCGTGACGTCCGCTAGTAACAAGTAAAGAAACATTACAATAATATTTAAAATTCATTACGCATTTAAAATGTATCAATATCACTAATATAATTTTATGTCAATAATTTAGTACCAATAAATTAAATAATCACCAACATTGCATTTAAATTTCCGTATACGAAGGAAGGGTGCCAAACGGAACCCTATTGCTAAGCCTCCACTGTTCGTTCGTCTGTCTGTCTGTCAGCGGGCTGTATCTCATGAGCCTAAATAGGTAGACAGTTGAAATTTTCACAGATTGTGTATTTATATTGCCGCTGTAACAACAAATAATAAAAATTACATATAGTTGATAATTAAAGGAGGTCCGGTCCACATACAAGAAACGTATTTTTTTATTGGGAAGTATTTAAAAAAAATGTACTGTAATGTTAAATATTGTACGGTGGTATGGAACCCTTCGTGTGTGAGTCCGACTTGCACTTGGCCGGTTTTTTTAAGTGACCATAGCATCATACTAAGTGTAGCTCATAGATAACAGGAAATTAAATCTGCATAATCTGCATCTGGATCATGCACTATGGATTTTTATTTTCGTATTTTGCATAAATTCTGAGGAAAGTTTGCTATGAATACCTAATTATTCTAACTGCGTTATGTAATGAGGAAGTAAAGTAATCTATTTATGTAATTTACAAGTAACTAGCTGAGCTAAGCTAGTCTATATATATAAAAATGAATTGCAGTTCGTTAGTCTCGCTAAAACTCGAGAATGGCTGGGCCGATTTAGTTGATTATGGTTTTGAAATGTTTGTCATAGTCCAGGGAAGGTTTAAACGGTGAGAAAATATGGAAACATTCAAGAAAAAAAAAATATGAACAGTTATGTTTATATAAATTTTGCATTTATGGTAAGTGGGTAGGTAGGGTAGGTAAGGTGGGTAGGGTGGGTAGGTAGGATGAGTAGGTAGGGTAGGTAGGGTACTAAGGTATTAAAGACTTATCAACGGCGCACCTACCCTACCTACCTACCGTACCTACCCAGGTAGGTAGGGTAGGTAGGGTAGGTAGGGTAGGTAGGGTAGGTAGGGTAGGCAGGGTAGGCAGGGTAGGCAGGGTAGGCAGGGTAGGCAGGGTAGGGAGGGTAGGCAGGGTAGGGAGGGTAGGCAGGGTAGGCAGGGTAGGCAGGGTAGGCAGGGTAGGCAGGGTAGGCAGGGTAGGCAGGGTAGGCAGGGTAGGCAGGGTAGGCAGGGTAGGCAGGGTAGGCAGGGTAGGCAGGGTAGGCAGGGTAGGCAGGGTAGGCAGGGTAGGCAGGGTAGGCAGGGTAGGCAGGGTAGGCAGGGTAGGCAGGGTAGGCAGGGTAGGCAGGGTAGGCAGGGTAGGCAGGGTAGGCAGGGTAGGTAGGGTAGGTAGAGTAAAGCTAGTATTTAATAAAATATGTTCATGAGAGATCCTTACGCTCATGCTTATTTATGCATTTGAAAAATATTGCTTCAACGTCCAATTTATGCATCTGTTATGTTAGTGTACTGTTAATATTTAATTTTGAAATAGTTGTGTCCATTGTATTTTATAATGAGTATACAATTACCACTGTTAAGAAATATAACAAGTCGTTACAATAATAAATAAAAAAATCCAAAAAAAAAAAAAACAACCGGCTTCCAAAAATAAACATTACAAAGTGAAAAATAACTTTAATTTCGGAAGTCGGTGTCTTCGATTTAGATAAGAATTTTCGTTTTTTGCCACCGAGTTCCGAAATTATAGTTATTATTTTTCATTTTGTAGTGTCTTTTTTAGGAAGTCGGTTGTTTTTTTTGTAAAAAGTTTTTATTTCACAATTTCTAGTTGTGGTATTAATACCTTACCTACACAAATTCGAATACCCCTAGGTACCTGAACAGTGACAGGAAGGTATTATATAACATCATCCACATAGACTATTAACTAAAGTTAATAAAATTTACATGGGGCCCCCGCGCAAGGTTCCTCTACTAAATGAAAAAAGTTTTTTTTTAATCGGTCCACAATTGACGAAAAAATCGATAGACGTTCATTAAAAAAAACATACAGACGAACATAGAACCTCCGTCTTATTGGAAGTCGGTTAAAAATAGATAAGCAGATACTTATTTAATTAACATAAAATTATAGTTAATTGATTCAGGCGTGACCTTGCGGAAATCCATTATAAAATACAATAGACGTGACGGCGTGTTGCCACACCGAGCGCTGAGTCTGCACTCAGCGCTCGGTGTCACTCAACATGCCGTGTTCGAGTTCGCAACAAGTCCATCGTCATCCTGAGGATGCCTCGTTGAGAGGTGAAACACGTGTCGATTTATTTCAGGAGTTTTTTATGGCTCTTTAGAAATAGCTAAGCGGAACAGGTTACTAAACATATCCACGTCTATTGTATTTTTAACATAAAATGAATAAAATGCATAAAATGAATTAACAATTTCTCGGTTAATTAACTGCATTTATGATGAAAATTCGACACGATTATTAAAACATGTAATGTACAGAATATGTACAGAAAGTGGGAGCAACTTTATTGCTGTGATACCAACCGGCAGTGTACCGGAAAAAACACTTGCAAAATTGTTGGCTCAGTGTTGCAACTTTTGCTCATTAAATGTGTGTACAGTATTTCTATTTTCTGAATATTCCTCGTGTCTCATCGGATTTCCGAATACAAACGAATGCTACTTTCCATGTCCATCAATTATTAGATTTATCGTGTATAATAATTTGAATTCAGAACTAAGTACTTTATTGTTGTTTTGTTTTCATTTCCGTGTGAACTATATAGAGCTTTAAAACTATTTTCCTATCAGTCGTGCCTGCGACTTTAGCAGCTTTCCTCCCATTTTTTTATAAATTACATTAAGTTATAAGGGTATTAACAACTCTGTATACTTCCAAATCGATTGAGAGCGTCCGATCTGCACCAAGTGCAAAGGCCAACTGATAGAAATCCGACAACTGACGAAACACGAAGTTTGCCGAAGGACATGAAAATAGAATCACAGTATTTAGATTTCCCCATATCTTGCTAAAGGTTCTAGCCCAGAGAGATGTTTCTGGAAAGCTTACTCTTGTCACTCCAGAGAACCCACGAAACAAAAAGATTATCTAGATATGTCTACAGAAGTGAGACTATGTTTACAGAAGTGACTCTCCTCGCGCCTGTCTCGCTTGTCAGTTGCACAATTTCTTTTTTTTTCATTAATTTTAAATAACAACAGTCTCATAGGTAGACATACTGTAGATATGTATTGCAGTTTCAATTCGTAGCACTTCAGGTTATTACTTCATCAGGTTCCACTGGGAAGGTAAATGAAAGGAAGGTTGCAATGTGTGCAGTGCCAACACCTCGGTAGCGTTTGGAACACAAGTCTATTTGCAAGGACATTGGTTTAGTAATAGTTACATCGCTCTTATGCAGTCTTAGTACTCAATAGGCCGTAGGACTTAGCTGAGAGGCGAATTTTGCAGTATTTTTTCATTGAAGATGCTTTTTCGATCGCTTCAGTGGGTAACCGTTTTGAAGAACAATCAATAAAAACATGCGCTACTAAATTGCTAAAATAAAGCAAACAATTTTTTGTTAAATGTTGTTTTTTATGTGCTTAGACATTTTTTTTTAAACACCAATTAAAGAGTTAAATTTAAATGGATTCAAAAAGAAACTGAAAGACTTGCTATTTATTAAATGTTATTATAATTTAAATGACTATTTGAATGATACTTTGACATCCTAATTGAATTGTTTATCTTTTATATTTTGACATCTTACTCTTTAATACTCTGACATTAAAATTATACTTTGACATCTTATATAAATTGTGTGTGTTTATTAATATTATTATTAGCTGACATACCTGAAACTGTTTAAGTATTGTATAAGTAAATAATGTTTTTGTTGAGAATTTTGTATATATAAATTGTGTGGTAGTGATCTATATAAGTTGTGATTTTAAAGCTCTTCAATGTATCTTATTTTAGCGTCAAACTATAACTTTTGCATGCCTATTGGTAAAATATGGCTGAATCTATTTGTTTTCTTTATCACCATGTACTGTACCCATATTTGCAAAATAAACGACTTACTTACTTACCAATTTGGCCCGATCGATTTGTGGTCTGATGATAAAAAAATTTTTAAGAAAGAAAGAATGAAAAACATTTTATTTGGGACACGCACATTTTACAAACAGTAATAACAACTGAAAAGGAGCATCTGAAATTAACAAAAATTTTCGAATTACCGAAAGGAAAAAAAAAAACGACTTGTGCGAGGCCAAAAAGGCACCTATCTCAGCATAGGCTGCGATATTCAAAAAATAAATACCGTAGCGCTGGTATTCTGATAGGACCCGCTGTGATGCCACGGACACACCGACGGACACATAAATCCCACTATGGGATTACAAAATAAATAAACAATAATTATTAATAAAAAATAAAAGTTTACATGAAAACCGTAAATATGTACATAAATATTGCAATCGGCTCATACGCCCGACGCTCCAACATCACTTGTCTTCATTTCAATTCATTTATTCCAGGTCCTAGACCCATATTAAATACAAAAACAATACACACATCCGTCAATTTTATAGGTGTCACTATTTGAGTTACAGATAAATGTCAGATCAAATCAATTAATGTCAAAAGCACACAGCAAAATAAAAATAAAATTAAAAAGAACAATGAATTAAATTAAGTAAGTGAAGTTATATCAGAAGCAAAAATTTAAATTATAATATTCATAACATTAAATAAAATGATAAATTAAGCACCAGCAATATGCCTGCTACAACAATGCCCAACGTAGAGGTAAACCAGTCGCTGAGCAATCATGGCCATGACAGTGTTGGAGCTAGCCCGCACCCTGCGCACCAAGAACAAGAACATGAGAAAGCTTGATGCGCAAGCGGTGCGGTCTATGGCATAGTGCATGACAAGTAATGGGACGCGAGCACATTGCATGATGTTGTTGTATGGGACAGTTGATAATTTTTTCGCGACTACGATGTTACTCCCATGAAGAAAGTTGTTCACTCTGATGGTCTGTACCACACACTTAAACTTGACCACTCCTTTCTGAAACACGCTGTATAAGCACTTTGCTCAGTAAGGCCAAAAACCGTTCATTTATCTTTTCGTGTGTATGCAAACTAAACAAAGCATTGTGCAAAACTGCAAATCATCCAGCCAGTTATGAAATGCGCATGCATCGCTGGCCGTTGCTGGAGATAAAGACTTTTTGTCGTCCTCGAATAAGGCAACTGTATAATGGTGCCGATTCCCTTGTTCACAAACTAAACTAAATTTAAGTTCAGTGCATCTTTTTCTTTCTATTTCATTAAGAAAAGGACAGAAGATAAATTTTAGTTTAGTCCTGTCAAATTAATCAGCGCCTGTCACTACTCCATACAAGTTTAGACGTGATTAAAAACTTGCCAACTAAAATTACGTCAATTTACGTCAAGCGCTGATTAATTTGACAGGACTAAACTAAATTTAACTTCTGTCCTTTTCTTAATGAAATAGAAAGAAAAAGATGCACTGAACTTAAATTTAGTTTAGTTTGTGAACAAGGGAATCGGCACCCTATTTTTAAACGAATTCCAAAAAGGAGGCGTCTGTATGTTTTTGAAGTGAAAACTTCTTTAGGCGCGTTGGGCATTTTTGAGATGGGAAAAACGACTGAACACGTGACATTGTTACCGACACCAGCTTTTGACCAATAGAAAGACATCAACGCGCGATACATTTTCTTTGGGATTAATGACATTCCAAAAATTGAGACATGACAACGACATGATTGACATTTCCTTTTTTTTTTACCGACTTCAAAAAAGAAAAGTATTTCCTGCACAGTAAAATTGTTTAAGTTGTCACTTTTGTCGGCACTCCCGGAGTGCAATTGTTTTTTTTATGTATTTCCATCGTTTTTTTCGACAATTTTAGATCGATTTTGAAAATTCTATTTTCTTTTGTTAGAGGAAGCTTGTGCGGTGGTCCCAAATTTTTTTTAATGACTTTGCTTTCGTAGTTTTTGAGTTAGCTTCAATAATACGTATTTTTCCCACTTAGTCTATGTGGATGATGTTATAATAAGTTCCTGTCACTGTTATTTACATAACAGGTATTCGAATTTAAGTGGGGTAATAGGTAGGTACCACAACTAAAAAGTGTTTTTTTTAACTTTTTACAAAAAAAAACATTTGTCTGTCTGTGGGTCTTTGTTTTGGTTTTTTCGCCTTTTGCCACCGACTCCCGAAATTAAGTAATTTTTCACTTTGTAGTGTTTTTTTTAAGTCAGTTGTTTTGTTGTGGAAGTATTTAAAAGATCTTGAAGTTAATAGGGCACAGACATTTAGAATGATTATACATTAACGTAGAAGAGAGCGCTTTAGAACAACTTTATTCTTAAAAAAGGTATAAGTGATTCTAAATATATTTTAATGTCTTTAGGTATAGGTACTTAATATGCTGTTGTCTTGATTTAACAATTTCTTAGCTTACAATCAAATAATTCAGTAGCACGTAACCTTATTCCTCTGACTAATTAATTACGGATACGGAACCATAATTTATGCACGGTCGGATTCACACTTCACGGATTATCAATTAACACTACGACGCTAATGTTAGCAAGTATTTCATTGACCATTTCATTTGGAAGCAATCTTGTAAGCCGTTACTTGCGTCACAGTATAAATAAGTAACCGTATTATATATTCATAGAAAACGGCCAAAACGACGATGCGCTTCGAAATCTCAGTGTATGCAACAGTATCGAGTGTCCGGCAGTTACGCACGGACGCGGAAGGTTTATTTACCGAGTGGCCGTAGGTAATTATTTCAAGGTCACTGCCGAGATATAATACTATTACTTAATTATACTGTGCTTGCGTAACAGTTTACTTCATTAAAACGCAGTGATAATAATTATTTGACGTGAAAAATATTCAAATTCTCCCGAAAGGCTTGGCTTACATTGAATTGCTTGCGTACGATGTAATTTTGTGTTTTTTTTACTTAATTATGAAATAGTGATTTAATTTAGATTAGATAAGGGAATTGCAGTGTAATAACTGATAAACATGGTCAAGATAAGTTTTAATTTCATAGGTAACTTTTACGATGTTAGATTACTTTCCGAAGTAAGTATTAATACATGCTTAGCATGCGCGTATCCAGCTTTTGGGCCAGGGGGGGGAGCAAAACAGAAATTTCTAAAGCCGGGGCTCATTTTTTACTCTACATGTAGTGTGTAGGGGAAACACCTGAAAGAGATCCTAAGCTATAGGTAGTAAAATAAATAAACTGTATGCTTGCTTGCTGCGTTCGCATATTTTGCATGATAACAACATGACCGGCCGCGCAGTGCGGTTTTTTCTAAAATTAATGAATATTGTCAAGTATTTAAGTCTTAAGAGCGTTTATTCTGAAAGTGGGCAACGTCGCAAATAGATGTCAAATATTTCGCTGTTTTGATTAATTTGGCAATATTACTGTATGGAAATAAGAAATGTGGCTGTCAAAGCTGTTTACGACGTTGCCAACTTTTAGGATAAACCCTCTTAACGTGACTCTAACAACTTTTATCGACAACAATAGATACTAAGGCATACAAAATCCATGGGGCAGCTGCCCTCCCCTGCCCCCCCCCCTGAGTACGCCCTTGTGCTTATGCCCTGGGATGTGTTAAAAACGCAAGTCTTAGCACAGGACCTGGAACTTTATAGTCTGTGAAATTTCGAAAGCACCCGCATCTGCATGATCCAGTTACCTCGCGACCATGGTGGAATGTCGAAATATTTGGGACTTCATCTCAACAATCATGGCAGTTCGGATCATAGGTAGGTACCCATCCCATTAGTGACTTGTTTAATTTAGCTAAACAAGTCGAGGGTAGAATTGGATCAATCTGAATAGGGTACTTTAAGTTTTAAATTCAGTGTTGTGTAAAATGACCTTGATTTGACGCGGACTTTTTAACATCAGTATTCATACGTGCATAGATTAGTCATTTGTACTTCGTCGAATCATGGTCGAAATGCAAATAAGTTAGCCAACTACATATTATCGCTAACTTTTCATGGTCTCATGATCTCGTCAAACGGGTATTGCCTTAAGACTAACTTGAACTACATCCTCATATACATAGGGTTGCCAGGTCGCCAAACCTAATAGCCGGACAGACCAGCCAGTTTGGCCGGACATTTGAGTAAAAAGGCCGGACACTCTACATTATTGAGGATTTTGTGTCTCAGTATTAATAGGTACGACAATTTTTTTTACGTAAATTCAAGCTTTTTTGATTATTACCATAAATCTTGTTAAATTCTAATGAAATATAAATAAAATCGAATGCCAAATCAGTCTAAGTAAGTACTTTATTATTAATCATAATATTTGTTGTAATAAAAAATATATGTATGTTAGGTTAAGTAAGGTATTTATTTATGGGCCTGCGTCGCCTGAATTAAATGGATTATTATTATAATCAGTCAAGTAAATCAGTCAAAATTAAATTCTAGTTAAACAATCAACATTTTTAAATTCTTCTTAAATTCTAATGAAAGGCAATTGCACAAATACGTCTTATTTACCTGCTATTGCTTTCCAAAGTAAAAAAAAGCCTAACAAAAGCCGGACAAGCCGGACACCGTTTATTTTGGCCGGACTCGCAATCAAAAAGCCTAACCATGTCCGGCTTTACCCGGACGCCTGGCAACTCTACATACACATAATATTCTGTTGTTTTAGTCTGACTAAGACCTAATGCTGAACTGTGCATAATACATAATCAGTCTATAATTTTCCCACTGCTGGGACACAGGCCTCCTCTCTTCGAGACGTGAGCTAGTTGGTGGAAATTACAGGTGATAAAAAATAATAAGATAGGCTAATGAAGTAGAACACTTTATCGATTGTACAAATTATGCAAAAATCTGATCCGATAACAGTAATCAACATATTGTTATTACCAACTGTTATCATTCACGATAAATAAAAACTGTAGTGCTATTCTGTAAAAATCTCACCGTGATAACTTAGGTGAAGTGAGCTGCCAATAGTGTCAATCCTAAGCAACTGACAGCTCACTCCACGCTCATTACACCTAAGATAACACGGTGAGATGGTTACAGAATAGCACTACTGATTACAGAGAAAGTATTTCTATACCATAAGAAGGACACTGTCACCACCGTATTTGGACATACTTCTGTGGAACTATTTGTAGGCGCCAATTAGCATTCAAAGCCACAGGAAAACCTTCCGTTCTTGAGCGATTGAACAAATGTTTGTCATGCGTTATTTACAAATGTTGGAGCAAAAACAGACGACAAATATTTGACGAAACACTTACTCTTGTAAAAGTCGTGAGAAATGACCTTCACCGATTTACACCTGTCGGTAGAATATTGACGGTTTATGAAATTGATAGGCCTTCGAATAAGTCGCGAGTTGGACATGGCTTCCGAGTTCCGCACCCCTAGGTTTTAAAATTTTAGTAAACAGCAGTTATATTTTGTAAAAATTATATCATCGAAGTCACTTCTGTGTTAATACACAGAAGTGACTAATGTAAAAGTTTTAATTATTGACACGACGGGCACTGAACTACATAAGTGACTTTGATAGCGAGTTGTGTCAAGTTTTTGCAGAATTACACTGTTTATCAAAAAAATCGAAATTGATCCTAGGAATTTTTACCATTTAAAAGTACGTAAAGACTGAAAAAATTGCAACACAGCTTATTGCAGTTCATTGCAAAATCGTAGGCTTTTCATACAACCCTCCATTCCTAATGTCTGGTAGACCCGTAAATGGCCGAGTCTAAATTAAACAAACCTTTTAATATTTACTTTCCCACAATTTATAGCTCCCTCAAGCTATATATACATTTCCAATATAAGCTGACCCCGCATTGTACGGAAATCAGCATTAATTGGAAATGTATTGCTTGATGTGTAGCCGTGTGTACCAATTGTTCACTTACTACAGTCAAGTACATCAATTAACTTTCATTTTGATGCCCTTAGCTAAGTAGGACGCCTTAGTTGGAATTACGGCTACGATAATGCATTTTATTACATTCTCTTCGATCAATTGAGGCAATCAATGGTATGGCACGACAAAAAATCTGACAATGGTGCCGATTCCCTTGTTCACAAACTAAACTAAATTTAAGTTCAGTGCATCTTTTTCTTTCTATTTCATTAAGAAAAGGACAGAAGATAAATTTTAGTTTAGTCCTGTCAAATTAACCAGCGCTTGACGTAAATTGACGTAATTTTAGTGGGCAAGTTTTTAATCACGTCTAAATTTGTATAGAGTAGTGACAGGCGCTGAGTAATTTGACAGGACTAAACTAAAATTCATCTTCTGTCCTTTTCTTAATGAAATAGAAAGAAAAAGATGCAATGAACTTAAATTTAATTTAGTTTGTGAACAAGGGAATCGGCACCAATACAGCCAATGACAAAAAAAACTAAACGCTTTTAGTATTTACAAGGAACTCTAAAAATAAAAAAGTGTGCATGAAGTTAAGTTTGATAAGTACGTAGATACACTTTCTTGCGCAAGCGCTTATTGAGATTGCATTCAAGTAGCGTGTGGTAGCAGTTCCTGACCTTCGCCAATGAAGTTTTGCAACATGGAGACACTGCGGACCGTTGTAAACAACGGTGACACTGTGACAATGGCTTAGCACTGGCACGCAGTAAATAATGAACGGGTACATACATCAATTAGCCCTTGGGTCAACTGAAGTTACTCATTGTTGACATAATGACACTACGATGCAATTATGTTATGCAGATAGCCATCTTGGACTAAGAATAAAACTGTTTAGATCTAGACGTGTTAAAGGTTTCTGGCTTAACCTTAACCACGAGTGATAATTAAACCATAATCACCATTAATCATTATAACAATAATCAGCCTATAATTTTCCCACTGCTGGGACACAGGTCCTCTCGGTGAGAGGGACCACCATGCCAGCCCAGTGCCGGTTGCTAGATGTCACATGTCTTCGAATTTTTGGTTCTACGACATGCCGGTTTTCTCATGTTTTCTTTCACCGTTTTGAGAGCAGTGGTGATAAAATAATTTGCACAAAAACCGCCTGTCTGGGTTCGAACCTACAGCTCGTAAATCACGGCCGTTACCACTGAGCCACAACTGCACTTTTTTTTCAGTAAGAACTATCTAACGACTTCCTGAACAGTATTTGCATGAGTCAGTAACCATTTAGCGTAGTATTACGTATCATAGAACCGGGCAGAACAAATTAGGACAGAGATTGCACATTTGCACATGCAATATAAGTACTACAATGTTGCTCGGTAGCTTCTAATATAAATATTATGTATATAACTGACTTCCTGCATTACATACAGCTGCAATAATGACAAAGATTACAACTATCGACCATAAAATGCGAGCAGCATATCTAAAATTCAAAATGGCGTTCAAGAGTTATCAGCGTTATTAATATTGTGGAATCTTGACACTGACAGCTCGGTCGCGTTCAGTTTTTAGGGGGAAGCGTCAGAGTAGCCCGCGAAATTAATTTTTTTTTACGTTTTTTGCATTTTGCAGGTCAGTGTCAGGTTTTATGTTGATTAAAATATGATTCGCGGTCGTAACAAATATGACTTTACACAATTATAATCATTACAATCAGCAATACAACTCCATAAGTTAGCAAAGGTGTCAAATGTGTTGATTTCATGAAATCATGACATTTAACACCTTTATCTTCTTCTTAATCACTATTGCTGATTGAAATGATTATAATTGAGTAAAGCCATATTTGTTACGGCCGCGAATCATATTTTAATCAACATAAACCCTGACACTGACCTGCGAAATGCAAAAAACGTAAGAAAATTTGAATTTCGCGGGCTACCCTGACGCTTCCCCCTTAATGGTGAAATTCGCGCTTAATCACACACAGAATATTAGAGTGAACAGGTAGGGGACATGAAAAAGCGTCAAGGAAGAGTTACAAAAGCCCAACTTCCCACAGGCAAGTCTGGTGACACTTTTCGCAGACTTGAAATTACTTAATTATCGACGTAAGTCTGACGTGATGACATTTGGAACTAAATATTTTGTAATGCAGATCTATGATGATGGCACTACTTTGCCGACAAGTGCTAGTAAGTAGGTTTTGAGCAGCGTTTTTACTAACCATTTGTTTAAATTCTTTTAAAATACAATATACGTTGTTATATTTAGTAACCTGTTCCGCTTAAAGAGCCATAAAAAACCCTGTAAGAAATCAACACGTGTTTCACCTCTCAACGAGGCATCCTCAGGATGACGATTGACTTGTCGCGAACCCGAACACGGCCAATTACTGTGCGACACTTCGAATGACAGATTTGACTGCTTGTCAAATGAATCGATGCAGAAACAATTTATGTATTCAACTTGATTGACTTTGTAATTATGCTGACTCACTATTTTGTCTACATGGGTTAATCTAGTCTTATTCCCGTTTTGTCTGCGTTCTTTGTCGTGTCAACCTTATTAAGTCTATTAGAGTCTAATCAGCCGACAGAATCTCTTCCTGTTCGATTAGAACTAAGCCAGCTTCATTGTATATAAATAAGCATTACGAAATCATTAAATTTTTCTTTGTTTTAGTAGATCCAATGAAGATCCAATGAAGATGAAGTCAATATTAGTGCCAGCGCGTGGCGTCACAAAATATATTTCTTTGTTCAACTGGATCTTATAATTATATTCTCCATCCACTACAAAACATGTTTATTTTTTAACTTTTCCAAGTTGAACTTTCTCTCGCTCTAGGCGGAGCGGGAGGGCGTGTCAGACTCTTACTGACTAAAACCCACCCGTGTTCCTTCAGTTGCCATGTTGCCGAGGGCCACGGTATCCCTTTCGGACTTCCTCGCAACCCCGGGCAGTACCAAGTTGACCCTTGGCTTTTCGATACAGAACCCTTCAACTTCTTCTTTTTATTTTGTTGAAGAAAGTGTCAACACAACAAAAATAAAATTTACAGCCGCTTATTTTTTTTATTAATGCATTTATCAGTTTCTTGATGCAGGAAGAGCCAACGTGAGTGAAAGGCTAATTAATGCAGTCATCCAGTTTTGAGGTGCATTCTGACACGTCATTACGTTGAAGAACTGATAGACATCCTAGATTACGTTTGTGGTAGACGGAAATAATTTGGTTATTTATATAACTGAGATTGAGATAATCTCAGAATATAAATAATGGTCTGCATCCTAATTGCGTAATACAGTTTCAATCACAATATGAATAATTTTGAAGGATATTGAATTTAAAAGCTATAATGCATCGGTGCTATTTTTATAAAAAACCATCTTATCTGTTTACTTACATTATAAGCAAATAAATTATTTATATTTCTAAATGTTCGAAAAATATGTCTGCTCAACGACGTAAATAACGCAATGAATGTTGTTGAACTGTCAAAATTAAAGCCATTACTACTGTCAATGTGAACAATACCCCGCTGAATGCAGGAAAACCTTTATATCACGTAGTCTATACAGGGTGACTGGATCTGGCCCCGCCATAGCAAATTCGCATATAGAGGAGGTCATTTGCTAGTTATTAGACCTTACTTTCCCTAACCAAAGTTTTATATTTTAGGAGATAATGTAAATTTTTAGTTACTTTATTTAGATTAAAATTAATTATTGAAACACCGTATTTTTTTTATTTCAGGTCGAATATGACCGTAAAGTTTATTTTAAGTATTTATTTTTATTTTTTGAGCCCTGTTTTGAGGGAAGTTCCGGCGTATTTTAATCACAAATGTTTATGACTTCCAAAAAATACTAAAATAATGAAAAAAAACTGAACTTATGAATGCTTGAATATAAAATTTTGGAAAAATCTCAATAATATAAAAATTAACACATCTCCTAAACAATAAACCTTTAGCTAGGGAAAGTAAGGTCTTATAATTAATTAGCAAATGACCTCCTCTATATGCGAATTTGCTATGGCGGGTCTAGATCCAGTCACCCTGTATACTTAGATCAGTGCAAGCCATGTATTATGAGGTATAATGAGACACATATCAACATATGACAAATTGTCAATCATTCATCCTATACTATTAAACGAGCAATGTTTGTATGTACAGTATATATTTGTTTGTACATATATTTGTACCTACTCACGTTCTCGAAATCGGCTCTAACGATTTCGATGAAAGTTGCAATATAGGGGTTTCCGGGGGTGAAAAATCGATCTAGCTAGGTCTCATATCTGAGAAAATTTGTTTTCTCTGTATTTTCACCCGAGCAGAACTCGGTCGACCAAAGTTTAGAACAAGATAATGAATAATGACATGACATTATAGGCGTTAGAATAATGATCATGGCAGCATGGAATTAGTAAGTACCTACCATCATGGCACTATGGCAGCATGGAATTAGTAAGTACCTACTATTATGGCACTATGGCAGTATGAAATTGAGCACTATTGATTGAGCATTCTTTATTTTAACCGGAGCAGAGCTCGGTCGCCCAGGTACTTGTGATAAATGGTGATAACTCAGTTAAATTACAATGTAACTTCAGGGGGCCTACCACCAGCTCATAAAGCAATATTATTCTAATATTATTTCAGTGTGAGAAAGAGATGAAGCTCTACAAGTCGTATAGCTCCATCTCTTTCTCCCACTGAAGTAATATTAAAATAATACTGTTTATGAGCAGGCTGGTGGTAGGCCCCTTGTAGTTCCAACCCACATGTTTTAAAAAAAAATTTAATATAAATAGATTATTCCGAGAAATAATAAAAATAGAACCAAAGTAAAACATAATAAATAAGTACATAGTTAAATAATGGAACAATCGTATATAAAAAAAAAACCGTCAATTTGAATGTCATTGTTTATATAATTAAAGTGCCTAGTTCCAAAATTAACTACTACCTACCTAATTAAAATGTAATTTTAATGTCTATACTAAAGAATTATCCAGAAAGTTAACTAAATTTGTGTCCGTTTTATTCAATGTAAATACCTATAATATTGCAAAGCATTTTTGGAGTTATTCTGCAAAAACTAACAATCGAGCTCACTTCTGTGGTGCGAGGACGGATACAGAAGTGAATTCGAAAAATGCCACATTTTTTCTTAAACAAATCGTAAAGCCTAAAGGCTACGCTACTCTAGTGGAACAATTTCTGTGAAAACTTAATGGAAATTGTTCTACCAGAATTTAAGTGACGTTGTAATGTGGTCGGTTGTCTTTTTAAGTGAAGGCACTTGAGCATATACGTAAGAACTTGGCAAAAACATCTCAGCGCTGATTTGCTGGATTTGTTTTCTCTTCTACAGATCTTTATTTCCCCTCTACCGATCGTTATTTCTCCTGACAAAGTTTATTCTGTTTAAGGGGACGATAACCGACTTTTAATGATTTTATACTGAAGATGACGTCTAAACAAGTAGTGTTAGTGATTTGGAAAAAATATATGTTAAATTAGAGCATTTTTTAAATATTTTAATATAGGCATATTTTTGATTATGTTTATGTTACATAGTGAAATTAATTTGTAAAGTTATGTCTAGCGCGGATAAAAAACTGCGAATGACGCAAAATCTATCAAGCGTATTTTTCTGAAAACTTCACCATTTTAAAGATAATTAAATTATTGATCTTTTAGTATACGTGTTTTATTAAAATACCTTTTGTTTTACGTGTAATAAATTAAAAATGCGTCTAATTTGGGACAGCGCTCCTTGATGGGTGAGTTCTATTACTGGCTGGATGTACGACGCGTTGCGTGAGCTCAGTACAGAACACGCAAGCTAACCATTCAAGGTCACTGTCATATATCTGCGTCTTAATGTATGTATTTATATTTAATAGTTATTTTCGTATTATCAATCCCTTATGTGTTGCACCTGCCATGTTTTGTCTCTGCATCGCCTTAAGGTTGACTGGTAGAAAATGTCTCAGGCATCAAGTCCGCCTTTGTACGGTATTTTTACTTGTGTGTAAAATTTTAATAAATAAATAAATAATGTGGCGACCACTCTTCTAGGGATCCGTAGCTTAAGTAATAAAAAAAAATGCACGTGTGTTTTTTGAACGTGTTAGTTACACGGTTTATTTCAATACAGGGGGCCTACAACAAGCTCATAAAGCAGTATTATTTTAATATTACTTCAGTGTGGGAAAGAGATGAAGCTCTACAGGACGTATAGCTCCATCTCTTTCTCCCACTGAAGTAATATTAAAATAATACTGCTTTTGAGCTGGTGGTAGGACCCCTGATGATTATTATTATCGTGCTGAAAGTTGCGACGCCTTCCCTAAGTTTTCACTCCTGTTTCATTTGTTTACAATTGTTTTATTGCCAAATCTTTGTGAAGCCAAACATGTAGTGGTTTGACAACATAATTAGGTACCACCTCCTAGTCACATGTTCGGGTTTAATTTACATAGTTAAGTAAAAAAGTTATAATAATTCGTGATTGACACACTGATGTCATTCCGAATAAAATTATATTAATTGGGCAGGTACCCACTTAACATACAAATAATTCTCACAATTAAATATTTTTATAACTGAATAAACTTCTTATTATAAATTAACTAACATATTATTAAAAGAAAAATATAAACAATTAAATTGCATTAATTGTGAGAATTGCTGAACATGCATTATAATAAAATATATTTTTAAAATTGTTCTAAAATAGATTTAGAACACTTATCGTGTCTCTCAATTTTAAACTTCTATTTTCGAAATGTCGCAAAACTATGTGATATGATGATATCACCTAGATCGCTTTTTAATGCATCCTAAGACAATCGGGTGTCGTTACATGATTTAGCTATGCAATGCAGTAGCACTAATTACCGGGCTTGTGGCTTCTTCAGCTTATGCAATAATGTAAAACAAGTAATAATCGACTGTTGCTTCTCAACATCGCTAAGTATATAGCGGAATATCTCGCGTGATTTGTTCAAGGATGATTTAGAAAATATTTCACATAAAATGCCTTAAAAGTTGAGCAGCCCTGGCCTTAATGATATGCAATAAAAATGTAATATTTATGCGATGTAGATTAATTAGTAATTACTTATCTCTATGTATGGTGAAAATCTGAAGTGTTAAGGCTCGTGCAGATTGGCGCGACACGACTCTAACAGAAGAATTTCTAAGAAAACTTTACGTTAGAATAATTATCGGTGTCGCGTAGCGCCAGTCTGCACGAAGCTTTAGTCGACTTGCGTTGCTCACTCATTATTTTTAATTAGTTAAAGGTACGTTTACCTGCTTCTAATTATCTTACATTAGATTACAGGTCGTTAAACACAAAAAACAAAGAAAAGAAGAAAAACTATTAGGTTCGACCTCGTAATATCTTTACCACCCTTTTGTTCCATGTCGCTTACAAAAGTGGCAATTGTTTTAAAAAAAGTTTCGTATTTCTACAATGACTTTCAACAAGATTGACATTAAGCCTTTCTCTTCTTAATTAAATTAGTTCCAAAGGTTGTTATCGCTCATAGAATACCACATTGGGCCCGAAGGTCTATTTGTGTATGTATGTGTGACAGTTAGGTACATAGTTTCCTATCTATCACATTATTAAATTATCTGTCGTTGCTTCATTTTTAATTCTTTTTACCTATTGTGGTATAGTAATTTTATTCTAGGTGCATCGTCTTCACATATAATTATTTAACTAATGTACGTACCTATACAAACTATTGTAAAACATTTTAAAAGAGTAACGGTAGAGTTTCTTGCTCATTCTTCTCCATACGAAAACTACCTTTTGGAAGGGGCGACTAGAATCAATTGTATTATTTTGTACATTTTGACATTCAAAAGTGCCATTTTAAAATAAATGATTTGACTTTGACACCATAGTGAAGTTTATACTGGGAATTGTTGTCAAAAGCGGAGTAGCAATTACGAGGCCAACTGTACCTACATCAAACATGGCGTCTAAGCTTCAACGTAATTTTCTAAAGATACGCAACTTACATGAGAGTGCACTATTGTCGCCACTTTCATACTTTCCATTTTATCGTAGCACCATCGTATATGGATTATCTAATGACAACCATTCACAATACATATTGGATAGCATGTGCCATGTCATTGAAAAAATGTTTACTTAGCAATACATTTAAAGAGTTATTCGAGTGCAATGTTCGAGTGGTTCTTAAAGCTCTGGCCACACTGAGGCAAATCCCGTTCGGATTATTTAAATTTTTTAAGAAGTCACGCGACTATTAGCGATAGTTTGAATACCTCAATACAAGTAAGTTTACATATTAGGCGCGAGCGTATAATATCCCGCATCCTGCGCGGGATTTACCTTATTTAGTTTCGCAGCTGTCTGGGAGACCCGTACGGACCATCCGTACACGGGAGACCCGTACGGGTAGCGCCCGCAGTGCTCTGAAACGAGGGAGTTAGTACGATACGGTTGCTAGCGTCGTACGGGCTCTACCCGGGTCGCGTACGGACCAATCCGCGTCGCTGTGAAACTATATTCTAGCGCCTCGCGTGTGTCTCCGTTCCGGGAGCCCGTACGGGTCTCCCGGACAGCTGTGAAACCAGCCTTATTCTTACCATTCGCTTCAAACAATCTGTGCTTGAATAATAATAAAATAAACTAAGTAATTAAGACATTAAGTATGTTGTTAGTCTCGCTAAGTCATTAGCCGAAATAATTATATAATCTTGATCTTGTACACTAGACGTTAATTAAATAATTATTTTATGGGCGTTTGTGATAAAGTCAAAAATAAATAAACTCTGCGTGGCCTAAGGCAAAAAATAGAGGACGTTCTCATAAGAAAACCAGCGGTATTTTAATAATAATAAGAAAATTGGCATATTAAGTTATTGTTTTTATACTACGTGGGTACCATTGATAACATGTTCAATTAATAAATGTTATAAAAAAAAAAACAACCGACCTCCAAAAAAAAAACACTACAAAGTGAAAAATAACTTTAATTTCGGAAGTCGGTGTCTTGGGTTTTGTATTTTCGTTTTTTGCCACCGACTTCCGAAATTAAAGTTATTTTTCACTTTGTAGTGTTTTTTTTGGAGGTCGGTTGTTTTTTTTTTGTAAAAAGTTTTTATTTTTCACTTTTTAGTTGTGGTACCTACCCCACACACATTCGAATACCCACCTGCCTACCTGCCTGCTACTTACCGTACTTAACTTATCGTATCATCTACATACTAAGTGAGAGAAAAATACGTATTTTGTAGCTAACTCAAAAACTACCTAAGCAAAATTAATAAAATTTATATGGGACCAATTTGAGAGCATACCCTTATAAACAAAAAAAGAATTTTCAAAATCGGTCCACAATTGTCGGAAAAATCGGTGGACATACATAAAAAAAAAAACAAACATACGCGACGAATATATAACCTCCTCCTTTTTGGAAGTCGGTTAAAAAGCCGAGAGATGTCGGCACTAAGAAGTGCTTCGAATGCACTGAACTCAGATACATTACAAAATAATAAAAAAAAATCTATTGTATTTTGCATAAAAGAATGCAGTTCTCGTTTTATTGTTGCGAGTCCAGAGTGACGTTGTTACACTGAAGAAATAATACAGTTTCCTACGTCTTGTGTATTTAATTATAATTAAAATTACAGTGGAGACAGTCCTGCACTAGGGTTGCCAACCCTAATATTATAGTATCCTGCACGCGTAGCATGACCATCGTAGAAACGAGTTTTGTCGACGGAAGAGTAGACAAAATGACTGATAAACAATCATAATCTCTAATTTTGTCTATTCTTCCGTCGACAAAACTGTTTGACGAATTTGTTTTTATTGAATTTGTTTTTATCGACTTTGTTTTTATCGACTTTGTTTTTATCGACTTTATTTTATCGACTTTGTTTTTATCGACTTTGTTTTTATCGACTTTGTTTTTATCGACATTGTTTTTATCGACATTGTTTTTATCGACTTTGTTTTTATCGACTTTGTTTTTATCGACTTTGTTTGTATCGACTTTGTTTTTATCGACTTTGTTTTTATCGACTTTATTTTATCGACTTTGTTTTTAAAGTCGATAAAAACAGTCTATAAAAAAAATTTTTGTTATCGAATTTGTTTTTATCGACTTTGTTTTTATCGACATTGTTTTTATCGACTTTGTTTTTATCGACTTTGTTTTTATCGATTTTGTTTTTATCGACTTTGTTTTTATAGACTTTGTTTTTATCGACTTTGTTTTTATCGACTTTGTTTTTATCGACATTGTTTTTATCGACTTTGTTTTTATCGACTTTATTTTATCGACTTTGTTTTTATCGACTTTGTTTTTATCGGCATTGTTTTTATCGACTTTGTTTTTATCGACTTTGTTTTTATCGACTTTGTTTTTATCGACTTTATTTTATCGACTTTGTTTTTATAGACTTTGTTTTTATCGATTTTGTTTTTATCGACTTTGTTTCTATCGACTTTGTTTTTATCGACTTTGTTTTTATCGACTTTGTTTTTATCGACATTGTTTTTATCGACTTCTTTGTTTTTATCTTCCAGTGAAAGTCCCGTCAAAATCGGACCAGCCGTTTCGGAGATTAGCCGGAACAGGCAGACAGACAATTTAAAAAAAGTGTGTTTTCGTTGTATGTACCGTATATACTTTCATATGTATTCAGTAAAAAGCTGTTATTTTGACATTACAAACAGACACTTCAATTGTATTTATTTGTATGTATAGATTAAAAATTAATTAATTTAACTATTTGTGTTCTGTTTTTTTTTTAATAATATTCTGGATATTGCTCTTCCTGACCAATTACTTGGCATACTTTCAATCAAAATCTGAGTTTTGAAGGAAATTCCTAATCCATTGCTCAACAACGCAAATAACGCAATGAATGTATGAATTGTCAAAATTAAGGGCATTGCGATTAATTGCTATTTTATGCGTGTTGTACAATTACCTCGCCGGACTTTCTAGAGCGATATTAAAATAAAATATCTTCATTTTATTTTAAAATGTGTTGTAAAGTTGTAATAAATTTACATTGTTTTTTATTTTAATTGTCAGACACATATATCATCACGAGGTGTGACAGTGGCGATGATCATTCCAAATATGACAACACTCTGACCAAAGTAAAAGGGGAAAGAGATTCGATAAGAGTGATTTATTTATTCTTTGAGCTGGACTAGACAAATAAAATACACAAAGACAAACCAAGGTACGGTCAGCAATATAGTCAGTTACAAACACATAACCCTCCTTTTTGGCTTCTCCGCAGTCGGGTAAAAACGATCACTTTTACAACAAAATGTAATTTGAAACAAAACTATTCGATACTCTGGTTTTCAATAGGTAGGTGTTTCATGTAAATTACCAAGAATTTGATTTAGGTATCTACTACTTATAATGATAAGGAAAAAAATTACGACAATGGAAAAGATTTATAATGGTTAGTACCTACCTACAGTACCTACATATGTATCTTTTCCTATTTTATTTATTAAAACTTTATGCACAAGTAAAAGAAATACTGTACAAAGGCGGACTTAATGCCCGAGGCATTTTCTATCAGTTTGTTTAACATCGGGTATGGTGTGCAGTTATGATTTAAAAAAAAACTAAAGTTAACCGATGCGATGGTTGGCGACTATAAAATTTTATTAAAACCAAAGCTCATTCAGGTACTCATATTAAATACGTATTTGGAAAGTTTTAAGAGGATCGCTCCTCCAAGCACGCGCGAAACCTTTACGATAACAATGTTGCCATCAATAAAAACGTAAACACGTAACTATTATTAAGAATAAAAACATTTCCTAACCGCTTATGAAAGTGAAGGTAAAAAAAAAATGTTTGTCGCCGTAGTTGTCACTGTCTCGTCAGTGTTGACATAACGATCACTGCTACACGATCGCAATGCGCTTGCGTTCCCGCAAATTATGACTCAATCGCTGCATGATACGAAAATTGACGTGTAGATATCAGATTCTGTAGATAGAGCACGGCTGTAGACAATATAACATCACGACTGTTTTCCCTGAAGGATTAGGCAGAGGTGTACCTATACTGCCGCGCTAACGAAGGATACAATAACTCGATTTTGGACGATTTTGAGTTGTATAAATATATTCGGAATCAGCGAATCGAGAATAATAACTCTTTCGAAGTAACTTTTTATGAATCCTTGATGAACTCGGTTTTTAGATCTTTGACAGTCGTTACAGGTAGTTAGAAACCCAAAAAGTCTGACAACCAGTCTTACCAAGGGGTATCGTATTACCTAGTAACTAGGTTGTGGAGGTCAGATAGGCAGTCGCTCCATGTAAAATACTGGTATTCAGCTGCATCCGGTTAGACTGGGAGCCGACCCCAATATAGTTGAGAAAAGGCTAGGCAGATGATGATGAACTCGGTTTTTCAGTAAACAAGAACTAAAACTTCATAGAAAATTCACTAATTAAAAATACAAAAAATCGAGTTCTTATTGTATTCTTCGTTAGCGCGGCAGTACAGTACACCCACATTTCGTTATTGCACCTATGGCCGCCGGCAGGTTTATTTTCAGGGGGGTGCATTTTCAGCCATCAGCATCGAAGCGAGCTCGATCATTTTTGCAGTTCACCTCGGATATGTTAGGTTAGCGTTTGTCCATTCATACAAGGAGTAATAACTTTTCGACTTATGCAGAAAAGTTTTTCAAATAAGAGAATGTAGGATTCAAGAGCGGGCGGAGCGAGCTCGATCATTTATGCATCTCGCCGCGAATGGGATAGGTTCTATTTGGTCCATTCATACAGAAAGAGGACTAACTGTGTCGGTTAATACGATGCAAGAGCGAGCGAAGCAAGCTCCATAATGTGCTAACATTATGGAGCTTGCTTCGCTCGCTCTTCGGGGGTGCTAACCCCGCCTAAGGCCGATTAGATTTTAGGAAATAGGAGTTCGGTACTTTGTCAACTAATGCAAAAAAGCTTTAGAATTGAGAGTAGGATCTCGCCTCGAATAGGTGAAATTCTCTATTATTATATGAGTTTTCGGATATTTATTTAATTCTGAATGTTTTATACCTATATTTAATTTTGAAGCCAGGGACCTCCTTGGCTTCAAAATAAACCCTCTTACACCCCCACCCCTCCGGCGCTCATCATCGCACCCACATGTCACTATCAAGAATTTCTCAGTAGCAGCCCGGGGTCTGTATTTGTGCTCGGTTGATGGAAATAGGCTCGCCTCCTATTACAAGGGACTTAAACATAACTGGCGAAAGGTGTATTTATTATACATATAATATAAGGTACACCTCAGCCAAACCCTTCGTGGATATTATATACAGGTGTGATATTATGTAATTCGATAGATAAAGCACGGCTGTGGAAATATGACGAAATGGTGCGTAAGTAATTCTTAGATCACTAACCACTGTCAATTATGGAGGCTTTGAGCGATTAGGGATCTCGCGCACTGGACGGCCCCGACCACGACAGAAACCGATACGAATCGCGCACTTGGTCGCAACGGCCATACAATACCCTAGACGGCCACGACTCCGGCCTTTAGGACGGCATCGTTCACACCAAACGTATTGTCCGCCGCTGACTGTGAGCACGCGTTACGTAGTTTATCGCTTTTCAATATAATATATTTAACATCTTGTTCACACCGAACCGACTATACGCTATTACGTAGTGCGTTGTCGCTGACTCTCGGTGGCCGATTATTGTACTACGCGTCTATGCACGGCGGATGCGGATTGGCTACGTTGCCGAACGTAACAGATTGAAGCGCCTGTAGCGTATTGTCGGCTTGATGAGAACGCGTACCGCAGACTGAGTCCACGTTCACACTGGGGCAGACAGTGAGCATACTCACAGTCGGCGGCGGACAATACGTTTGGTGTGAACGATGCCTGAAGGCCCCCGCAAACAGGCGCGACGCGACACCGATAGAACAATTTTCAAGAAGGTTTCATAGAAATTGTTCTACTAGAGTCAAGTAGCGTTCACCTAGTTTTAATTAGCTTAGTTCAATAACCCCTGGCTGGAGGTATTAAGTGTAGCAGCTTAAGGCATCCACAGGATTGACCGGTTAAATAGTCATCAGAGGTCTCAGAGGTCAGCTATGAGATGTCCAACAGAAAAAAATTACAGTCAGCTCCGTAACCACCTTGCTAACGGACTAACATTTTTACACGACATCACTTGATATTCTCATATCGTTCGAGCTCAAAAAGAGAAGAAATGCTGCGAATGAACTGCCCTTAGCCCTAATAATGTAATTATGTAGGTATTTCATATTTGCTGTATTTTCCGAGTTTTTCTTTGACATTATTGACATCGGTTAAGGAAAACATCGTGAGGTAATCTGGACATAAATTTAATTTAAGTCTGAAATCGCCAACCCGTCTTGAGCGAACGTGGTGATCAATGTTACTCTGTCCTCTGTGTGAGCAGAGACGGCCTGCCCTTGCGGTGGGACAGTAATAGAATAATTATTACTATTTCATATTTTCATAATTGTGATCATGGCATCATTTTTAGCATACCTACTTGGCGATTATCGATTTTACCTGCTTGCTCGTTAAATATTTTATGACGTGTCTATGGTTATCGCGTGTGCAAATAAGTTGACAACCTCTGGTCGCCACTTCGCCAGTTAGTGGTTAGTGCGAAATGCAAACATTTTGTAATAGTCAGTTGCATCACGTCATCTGTCTATAACTACCGGAGCCGTGTAACAAGTTGGGAAAACGTACTAAGATTCATACTTACTTAAAATCACTTGGAAATATTTTTATTGTCTATTGTAGTGAATGGCGGGCGTTTTGGAGGACTGTCTTATGAAATTTTGACGTTTAAAAGTGTCTATATGACTTTTGATTTGGCGCGAAATTATCGAATGGGTTATTCAATTATCGGTGTTCTATTCTAAGAATATATTTATTAGTTTAGTTAGTTAGTATACGTATACTAATTGCACTTAAGTTTTATGACTTTAACATGTAAAAATAACAGTCCGTAAGTTTGAATGACGATAAAAAATGAGATGTGGCTATGTCGTGGACACGGCCGTGTATTTTTCGTGAATACGTGTATGTCGTAACATACACGTATTCACGTATTTAAGAATTCATGTCTTTTTTTGACATGACATTTTCATTCAAAAATTCATGTCTTTTTTTGACATGACATTTGACATGACATTCATGTCTTTCTTTGACACGAATTCTTTGATCCTTTAGCTATCGAGTGGTGTAATTAAATTTTGAATGTAGATGATAGATATGTAGATGTGGTATCAAACTGTATCCCGCGATTTTGTTATCATCAAATTTTTTTAATTGCCTCGCACTACGGAAGCGAATTTAAAAGACGTATTCACGTCAAAATAAATGTCTGTCCATTGGTATTGGTATGGACGATCACAAATGAAAGTACCTACCTACACCTAATTGTCACGTAGCCTATTATGTATTTTTTTACAAAACCTTACTTTCGAAATTGAATTCAAGTCCATGCTGTGGTGCTGTATGTTTCGAAATTATCGTTTTAAATTAAATGAATTGGCAATTTTTACATTCACGATTTTTTTCAATGTCACTTCAACACCGGTATTACGAATAAAACATAATAATTAGTAAATTGTTATTGTTTGAGGTCACTCACATTATCATTAAAATCGTGTACCTACGGCCTTAGCGTCGACTGATTTCAAATTCAACAAAGTAAACAAAAGATGGAAATTACAGAGGAACCTCAATCAAATTTAAAATAATTATAAGTAGGCAACTTGGTACATAAAGGCTCGTGCAGACTAGCGCGACTTGTCGCGCGACACGACACTGTTTTTTGTTCTACTGTGAAGTTTTCTTATTTCACATCGCCATTTATGTTCGCATATTCGCTTATATTTGCCTATTTTTCACGAATAAGACGAATACACAAATACACGAACACTCGTATCCGGGTTGTCGGTTTTTGGTCATAATTATCAAAGAATTGCTAATATAACGAATAAGTTCGTTTACCGTCCACACATGACTTGCTCAGTAGAGTGCAGTGTTTTATGTACGCATAACATGTATTGGTAATTAACAGAGAGAAAATAATAAGTCGCTCCTGCCGTCAACACGTCCATCTTTGCGTTCAAATTAGCAAAAAGATAGCAAAAATATTCTTGAATGTTCGGTATATTCGCTGTTCATGACGATGTGTTCAAGTTATTCGGACTTCTACACTATATAGCTGATTAAAACACAGTAAAAAACGCGAAAACCGAATGGCGATGTGAAGTGCTACCATTAGAAATTGTTTTGTTAGAGTTGCGTCACACGAGGCTTTATCTAACGCGTTCAAGGACAATGAACGAGACACAATAGAAGTTTTATTGTTATAACGCCTAGTTCAGTGTCCCTCAAAGTAATGGTTTTTGTGTGAAAAATGCTTGGCCCTTCGTCGGTGGCTAATGTTCAGTCGCCAGAAACAATGATTAGGTAAGGGCGTCGCATAATTCTAGATGAGGTCTTGTGGTGGTGAAATATTAAAGTTTCCACTGGTTTCCCCTTCGTTTCCGATTCACATCAATAAACAGTAAACACAAACATTATTAAGAAATAATCGCAGCGATTCAGCCAACAATTAGTTGCACCTAATTAATGTATACTTTGTAAGTCCCTCATGTACCTACCTACTACAAAACCTTTATATGTTTCTAAATAAATAAATAATTAACAAAAAAAAAAAAAAAATAATAATATCTGAAAAATTACTTTTATCTTAGGCCGCATTCCGAGTTACGCCAAAAGTGATTATGTCGCGAATGCGACCAAAGTCCAAAGTCACAATTATTAATTAATAACCCTTATATTTTGTGACTATTAAATTTGGTTGGATTCGCGATATTATCACTTTTAGCGTAAGTCGGAATGCGGCCTTAATGTAACTTGTCAGCAATGCTAAGCCTAGCCTTTTCCTAGCTATTTTGGGGTCTGCTAATAATGTAAGCAGGGATTTAGGTACCTACCTAATAGGAATAGGTAGGCGTGGTCTGTCAGTTAACGGGTCGTGGGACTACAGCTTTATAATAGCCAAAACTTACAAACATAGTAAGATAGGTTTCAGTACGTATACATACCTAAGTATCGTAGGGTGATTAGAACTAGTTACCAAATTGCATTCCGATTTGACAGTGCATTCTCAGACGTAATCTTAAATCTTTACGTAATGTTCAGAACTGTTACAACGTATTCCTTTCTATGAATAAATAGAATGCATTATGCAAGTGTATGCGTTTTTATTGAAACTAGTCTGGGTCGGATAATGTATTATGCAAGTTTATGCATTTTTAATTAAATCTAGTCTGGGTCGTTGACCGTCTGAATCGTTGCGAGTGGGTAAGTTCAAAGGCGCGGCGCGGACGTTGCGCGACGCGGACGTTGCGCGGCGTAGACGTTGCGCGGCGTAGACGTTGCGCGGTGCGAGGGCGCCTGCCGCGGCCTTTCTTCTGTTTTCTTTATCAAACGTTGACCACTGAATAAAACCACAGTGGCTGCACACGCAGCCATGCGCTCCGTATTACTTGATACATAGGAATAGCGGCAAACAGGCCGGACCAGGCCGGCACAGGCTATGGGAATGCTCGGCACAAGCCTCGACAGGCAGGCATGGCAACGTCTGGCGTAGCTTGTCAGTTAATGGCCGTGGGACCGCAGCTTTATAATAGCCAAAACCTACATGGTAAGATAGTGCTCAGTATGTACATAAGCTGATAAGGTATAACTACTTACCAAATTGCATTCGGGTTTGACAGAGGATTATCATGTTTACGTAAACATCAGAGCTGTTACAACGTAATCCTTTCTATTAATAAATATAATGCATTATGCAAGTGTATGCATTTTAATTAAAACTAGTCTGGGACGGATAAAATTAAAAGTGACTTTGATAAAGTGGGGCAAGATCTTTGCACTGGTGTCTGGTGTTGTATTAATAAAGACAGCAGGAAACGTTAAATTAAATATACTTAGCCTTTATTGTGGCTGATATTAAGTATTTGGTATAATGTTTAGACATTGGCGTTTTTGGATTTTTTCGCAAACCGATTTTAGAAATCGTTTTCAAAATCCGTTTTAAGAAATCTCCGGCTCGCAGTTTCGATCGTCTCTAGCAATATTATTCGGTTTTAAGTGCACCGATCAAAACTATTCAAACATAAACAAATACTTGCTTACGCAAATCTATTCTTGCCGTGGTTTTATGAAATCGGTTTGTCTAGTTCTGATTATCGAAACGATTCGATTTCTTACTGAAATCCGATTTCTGATTCGTTTTGATATATCTAGTAATGAAACACAACGCCTGTATACACGAAAGGGGTAGGCAGGCAGACAGAGAGAGACATGACATCATGATTATGTGTCATAAGATTTCAGCAGTAATAATTTTATTTTCATCATCTCACGTAATAGGGGCGAGCTTATTTCGCCAGTTAGGTATAGTCCAATATAATAGGAGACGACCCTATTGCCACATCCAGACTCCGGGCATCTGAGTACTGAGGAATTCTTGAATGATAAAAAAAATGTTGGGGCACTCCGCATATTCGGCACCAGCTTTGGTCCCATCAGATTAGGTTCTTTGTTATTGTTACCCCCACAGAATAGCTGATTTACCCCCCGGGGGTAATTACCCCCAGGTTCGGAACCCAGGTTTTAAAAGTTCAACCCAGTGTCGGCACTTCCGTTGACGTCTAACATCTTTTCTCTCGCTTTCCTGCAATCTGTGTCTTGAGTGTTAACGTTCTGTGAATCTGTGGGAGTGATTTCGTGAAAGGGACGGAAGTGTGTTACAGGAAGTCGGAGAAGCGCGCGCTATTTGATCTGACCACAAGCGACGAGGTCCCCCGCCCCTTTAATGTTGCTTATTACCAAAGTGAGATGTCAATTGTTACACATCCTATGCTACTACTGTAGGGCTTGCTCATTTTTTTTTTTCAATTTGGACTTTCTTACTACAAGCCAGTACCCTAATTGCGTAACTTATTTTCGTAAACAATTATGCCTAATTTGTTTAATTTTGACAGTTCAACAACATTCATTGCGTTATTTACGTTGTTGAGCAGATTTTTTTTTCCAACTTATGAAGCAATGGATTAGCAATCTGTTTCAAATCGAAACAGATTGTGTTGTATTACGCAATTAGGGTACCGGTGTCTGGACTACCTACTACAAAGCCTCGTGCAGACTTGCGCGACGCGACGCACTATCCTCTCATACCTATTAACACCGTAATTTGAAAACATTGTAGAATAGAAACCATTTATTTTGAAAAGAGTAACCGTGGAGTTTCTTGCCGGCTCTTCTCCATAGGAAGCGACCAATTGGAACCGTGCACCTAGCTTCTGACGTTTCATAAGTAGGTTCCCTTGTAGGTTTATGTGAAATAAAATATTTTGAATTGAATTGACGGCGCGACGCGACATCGTGAAGTTTTCTTAGAAATTGTTTTGGTAGAGTCGCGTCGCACTGTCGCATTGAGCTAGTTTTCACGATGCTTTGTAAGTCACCATTGCCAATCCCTTCGGGGTAAAACTGTGAACTGTTACGTGTGAAGGAGAAAAACAAAGATGAAAGCCTCTCCTTTTACTATGATGAAAGACTTGACCATCACAGTACCTGTTGATCGAAACCATACCTACATATGTATAACATTCGAGAAGAGATAATGCATGTGTACGAGTATGTGCATTTAATAACAGACAAGTTGGCAAAAATTTAACAAAGGCTTTGTTATAATCGAGCACAATCGTCAAGTAGGTACTTGTAAGCTGTTTTTTGTATAGGTCCCATTGTTATGCAGTCAAGTCTCCCGCAGACAGGCGCGTCGCGACTCTAGTGGAAAAATTTCTACGCAAACTTCACGGAAATTGTTCTACCGGTTTCGCGTCGCGCCTGTCTGCACATGCCTTTATTTGGATCATTTCAAAGGAGATGTTTCATTTTCGGCCATAAAGTGTACGTTAATATAAAAAAAGGAAAAAATTCCACGAATTGTGGAAAAATATTCTTTCCTGTTTATTCCCCTGATTACTTCGGCACAAAAAAAAAAATAGTTTAACAAATTATTGCCATATTCTATTCATCATGGCGTCGTTTTACTTGCATACTGCTTTCGTCCAGAAATCATGTTACATTTTGACATAATAATATCACGTAGACGTCAGTTAAATAAATATGAAAGGCATGTATTTCTGTATTATATCAAGATATCTATCTTATACAACTTTTTTGATTAATTAGAAAATGTACGTCATAAAAATTAAAAACTGATTTTGTGGATTGTAGATTTGTAGGTACTTCTGGACGAAAATGGCTAGCTGTCGATGCTCGTATTTCTCCTGACAAACGTCAAACATTTTAGGTATTTATTTTGTGCCCAAAAAGTATTAGATATTATGGAAAAAAAACAATCTTTATTGTATTTAGGAGTTCGTTTCCCAGGTTTTCTAAAGTGTACATGTTATGGCTGGAGTCCCATACAAAAATGAAACGTCTCCTTTCAATGACACCCCACAGTCGTTTGACCGAGGACCATTATTCAAACTCACGTTAAAAATATCCAGATTTTAAAATACAGTTGCTTTAAAAGCATTGCCTTGCATTGGAACCATTCGTATCTAATTAATAGTTTAATTCAGTAGCCTTTGATACCTCTATGATTGATGATAATTATAATAAGCCTAAATTATACCTCTTCATGTTTACCTACACGCGAGATTATCACAATAAGAACAAGATAATTAGGTACGTAAATAAATTATTTCATGACGTATGTGGGTAAACACAGCTTGGGTAGGTAGGTGGGTAGGTTAGGTTAGCGTCACGGACGTAAAAATATCGCGGCGGGATTATATCACGCACTGGATTTTCAACTCTAAGAGCGGTTATGCACCATGTCCGATCCGAATCAGAATTCGAGTTCCGTATTCAATCCGAATTGGGAATGTTCTAAATTCGGACGGGAAACGATCGAATATGCAATGCTATTCTGTAAAAAAATTCACAGATTGTGAATTTCAATTGTCGTTGAAATTGAAAATAACTGAGTTCCTCATCAATTTGAAATCAGAATTAGTAGTCTAGACTTCTACAGTCGTATATTGAAAAAAAAAAAACACAAAAGTTGTAATTTTCCGCAAAAAAAAAGTTTATTTTTTAAATAACAGAAAGTTATGCTCTTTCTTATAAGTCTGTACTCTATGATTACCTTCTCTGAAATCAGAAATACTTTATTTCTTCTAAATAAAGTTGGCAACCCTACTATTAGTAAAGAATCATAGATTACAGGAAAACCCATAAGAAGTCTATGATCAAATCGCAGACCAATAAAAAAGTTTTTTATTTTATTGGTCTGAGTCTGAGGGTCAAATAACATGGTAAATCTCTCAATATTGTGCGTACAAACTTACATTTGCAGTTGAAATGTATACGAGATCATGTTTTTCAACTACAATGTTGAGTTTATTCTTGGGATATATTCATCCCAACTACGGAACCCTTCATTGTGCGTGGTCCGACTCGCACTTGGCCAGTTTTTATAATATTGGACCAGTGACTGATCATCTTTTTAAATCACATAGGTACGTAATGGTGCCGATTCCCTTGTTCACAAACTAAACTAAATTTAAGTTCAGTGCTTCTTTTTCTTTCTATTTCATTAAGAAAAGGACAGAAGATAAATTTTAGTTTACTCCTGTCAAATTAATCAGCGCTTGACGTAAATTGACGTAATTTTAGTTGGCAAGTTTTTAATCGCGTCTAAACTTGTATGGAGTAGTGACAGGCGCTGATTAATTTGACAGGACTAAACTAAAATTTATCTTCTGTTCTTTTCTTAATGAAATAGAAAGAAAAAGATGCACTGAACTCAAATTTAGTTTAGTTTATGAACAAGGGAATCGGCGCCAATGTCCGATTTAAGTAACCTCCAATAATAAATTCAGTTAGAGGAAAACCAAACTGAGAGTAAGTAGAAGGAATAAATAAAATTAGGAATATACGGAATATAAATTATATATAACTTTGTACCTAATTATCGCTATTTAAATACCTATACTTATCTAGGTATCTACGTAACGAGGTATTTATCTACTTTGTTTCCATAACTGTTTTATCTCCAAATCGCATTATGATAAAAGGATTTTTGTGAATAAATATAGGTACATACTTAACTTTTAGCACGGTTTGGCTTCGTTGTTTTTTCCTAAATTATATATTTCAATGAAACCACTCAAAATACTTTTCATAAATTGTCTTTTTATTACTTGCTCTGATCTCGAAAGTATCGTAAATCACCTTTCTTCTACACAGACAGCTGTCAAAAACATATCATTTTAGCGGGATTAATGTTGCCATAGAGTACATAACACTAAGGCCCGTATTACAGAACGTCACTCAATACTCAAGCATTACTTAAAACTAGATTCAAGCCATTTGATTGGTTGAAACTAGTTTTAAGTAATGCTTGAGTATTGAGTGACGTTCTGTAATACGGGCCTAAGTGCAGGCATTATCTGCGACCGATCGATATTGCAAGGGATCGATGAACCCAGCTGGCGCGGGCTTGCGGACGGTGAGCAATGGGTAGCTCGCCGTCCGATAAGGACCAAGCCCGGGTCGACGGCGCGTTGTGTTCCACGCGCGCCTCAAAGAGATGTCAGCAGAATTGACGGGGTCCGCTAGGGCCAATGCCTGCCGGGGGTTCGAAGAAAACCGATAGGGAAATCGTGGCCCCCTGGCAACACGGCAACTGAAGGAACACGGGTGGGTTTTAGTCAGTAAGAGTCTGACACGCCCTCCCGCTCCGCCCAGAGCGGGAGAAGTTATTTGATAATTTCCCACCCAAAAAAAAAAAAAAAAAAAAAAAAAGGCTGGAAGCTGCGCTTGCGTTCCATTTGCAAATAGACCTATAGAAACTAAGATTACTAACACGACTCTAATAAGATGCTAGAGATTTTTGTTTTTGTGCTTGTGCTGCTTGTGCGTGCACGCCTTGACCCTAACCTTGAGCGTCATAGAATTTGCAATGTAAAACGAGTTTGTTTCATTTTATAACTTAGCATATTATTGTTTTTAATTGCATGCCTAGGCAGACGTAGGTTTCTATTTCCTAAATTAAATTAAGACCTTGTTATATCAATTTATAATAAAATTTAAAGAATAATTTTATGATTAAGCAGGAACAGTATTTAGTGCCGCAGTGTAACTAGATCACTTTTCTAACCTAGTGATACCGATTTGAGCCAGTTGCTGACAAAGAATTTAGAACACTAGAGCATTATTTTATTTTTTTAAACTAAAACAGCACTTCATCGCGATTTCTATAACATTTAATCGCGTAAACAAATAAATAACATCACAGATTCTTTGATAAAACAAAGTACCTAGTTTTTCATAAAAACCTACCTTCATCAACGCGAAACGCTGATCATCATCAATTCCAACAACAGCATTGGAGGAAGGTGCCATTTTCACAAACTGATACGAGTTTACTATCGATAGTTTTTGATGCACTATCGCGATTGGTAAATAATATGAAGACACATGCAACACTCGCGAGCGCGCGCGAACGAATGAGCAATACTCTAATGATTTTGAGTGAGTGAGCGAGCGTTTCGAATCGTGGGCTTATCGAAATCGAAAGGTATTTAGTTTCGTGGTAGGGAGTCGTTTGAGCGTAGTAGTAGAGGTTGTAGACCGTATGTGTTTTGTTTATCTATAGGTACACACGGCTACACGTCAAGCTATACATTTCTAGTATGAGCTGACCTCGCATTGTACGGAAATCCTATACAATGCGAGATCAACTTATACTGGAAATGTATAGCTTGATGTGTAGCCGTGTGTACTATACATAATGTAGGTACTTAATCATAACTAATGTTATATATCGACGCCTTACAGTGAAAACCTCGTAGGTAAGTGTAAAAGAAATAACTTTTCAGGAGGAAGAATAAACTGCGTGCTGTAAAATTTTTGGACGGCCACGGCGTCTTTTATGTTCGCAGTTTGGATATAAAAGCGGGTTAAATTTCCATATTATTTAATAAAAAAAACATAAAAGACACCGTACCTACAACATTTTTACAGCACGCAGTTTTTTCTTCTACCAAAGAAAAGTTACTTCTTTTACACTTACGAGGTTTTCACTCTATTGCATCGATATGCGAAAGTGAGTTTGTTTGTTCGTTACGCTTTCATACTAAAATGGCTGTACGGATTCTGAAGAAATTTGGCACATGAGTAAACCATGACCAGTACCCTAATTGCGTAACTTATTTTCGTAAACGATTATGACAAATTTGTTTCATTTTGACAGTTCAATAACATTAATTGCGTTATTTAAGTTGTTTAGTAGATTTTTTTTTCCAACTTACGAAGCAATGAATTAGCAATCTGTTTCAAATCGAAACAAATTGTGATTGATCGTGTATTACCTACGCAATTAAGGTACTAGAGAAGGACATAGGATACCTTTTAATCCCGATATTCCCACGAGATCGAGACTTATGCGGCAGAAACCGCGGGGCGCAACTAGTAATAAAATCATTTATCATTATCATTTTATCATTTATCAATATAATAATAATGTAATAAAAAGAAGTAAAATGTATTTGTTTGTTTGTGTTAGGGGGTAATCTCTGGAACTAATGTTCCAATCCAAAAAAAACTGGCACTCCGGGAGTGCCGACAGAAGTGAAAACTTGAAAAAATATCGGCACCGCGGTAATCAACGCGTTGATGTCTTTACTTCACGCATCACGGTAATCGACGCTTTGATGTCTTTTACTCCTCGGTGTCGGTAACAGGTCGCGAAATCAATGGTTTAGTCCCATCTCAAAAATGTCCAACGCGCCTAAAGAAGTTTTCACTTCAAAAATTCGCTGGTAGAAAGCTACAATATTACTGAGTAGAGTGCACACAGTGCACCACACATGACGCTGGCAGAATAGTTGACATCGGCTCAGGGGGCCTACCACCAGCTCATAAACAGTATTATTTTAATATTACTTCAGTGGGAGAAAGAGATGGAGCTATACGACCTGTAGAGCTTCATCTCTTTCCCACACTGAAGTAATATTAAATTAATACTGCTTTATAAGCTGGTGGTAGGCCCCCAGTTGCCAAAGAGAAAAACGTTAACGATAAGTACTAATAATAATCTCCAATACATACATAATAATAAAGCTGAAGCATGTGCTTTTTTAGGGTTCCGTAGTAAACAAGGAACCCTTATAGTTTCGTCATGTCCGTCTGTCTGTCTGTCTGTCCGCGGTCTAGCTCCGAGACCCTTAGTACTAGAAAGCTGTAATTTGGCATAGGTATACATATTAATTACGCCGACAAAGTAGTAAAACAAAATTATGAAAAACATTTTTTTTTAGGGTATCTCTCATACACGTAAAGTGGTGATGCTTATTTTTTTATTTTTTTACCCCATAGTGAGGGGTATCATTGGAAAGGTCCTTCAAAAATATTGTGAGTTTGTGAAAACCAGTTTTGGATTCAGAGATTCGTTTGCGAAATATTAAGCTTTAAAGTGCTAATTTTTGTTAGAGTCAAGTGTCCCCCCCCCCTGCCGGCTTAATGGTTGGTTTTGGGTGTGTGAAAAAAATCACAACAGTAGTTTATATAACGAAATTAAAAGGAAAACTATCACAGCTAAGTAGGCTCTACAGGCATCTACAGGTTAACGAGTAATAATCAACCAACTTAACTTTGCGGTTGCAAAAACATGTTTTCCCATACATTCCGTATGGGAGAACATATTTTTCAACTACAAAGTTAAGTTTGTTTTTGGGATAAATTCATCCCAACTACGGAACCCTTCATTGTGCGTGGTCCGACACGCACTTGGCCGGTTTTTGTTTGTTTGTTTGAAAGCACTAATCTCCGGAACTACCAGTCGGATTTTAAAAATTCTTTATGCATTTGATAGGCCAATTCTTGACATCTCGCTAGGACCCTTAGGCCCTGTGCACACCACATTTTTTAAACGCGCCGTCGACGCGCGTTTTAGAAACGCGCGTCGACGGCGCGTTTTTATCCTACAGAGCAGTTTGTTATCGTTTGTATCGATACAAACGCGATGCTAACGCGCGTGTGTATCGATACAAACACGCTGCACCGGCGCGTTTGTATCGATACACACGCGCGTTAGCATCGCGTTTGTATCGATTCAAACGCGCTGCACCGGCGCGTCTGAATCGATACACGCGCGCGTTTGTATTAATTAATTAGTTAATTCCGGTTTAAGAATCTCAAGAAGTTCTTGAAATGATGAATACGACATTCGATAACAATTTGCAAATTTTTTTTCATGTCCTATTAATTTTCTAAACGTTGTTGTATAATGTCCACACAATCTTCTCTCGCTTGTAAATGGGTGTACCCAAAAACGTCGGTAATTTTTCTTCTTCCTTTTTTTAAAAATTAATAACAAAGCGCACTCAATCAATGCTGTCTCGACCGACGCCATCTTGCTACTGTTGATGAGGTTCTGCTTAAAAACGCAAAATGCCAGCGCGTTTGTATCGATACACACGCGCGTTTGCATCGCGTCTGTATCGCTACACACGCGCGTTTGCATCGCGTCTGTATCGCTACACATGCGCGTTTGCATTGCGTCTGTATCGCTACACACGCGCGTCTGTATCGATTCAAACGCGTGTTTGTATTTATACAGGTGTGCAAAGGTCTACAGGCCGCGTCTGACTTGCGTGCGTATCGCGTCTGTATCGCTACAAACGCGCGTCGACGGCGCGTTTAAAAAACGTGGTGTGCATAGGCCCTTAGGCAGGAGCCGAAATAATAGCGTGGGCGGGCGATGGGATTTGGGTTCCCGGAATTTCAGGAGTCTCCCTGAATTCAGATAAGAAAATTTTAATCTCCCGGAATTTCAAATAAACAAAATTCACCCGGAATATAAAATTCACGCGCGCTTGCGGATTAATTGATGGACAACAGTCAAATTCAATTCAAATTCAATACAAAGTCAAATATGGGCACTTATGTAGATAACGTCAGAAGCTAGGTGCACGGTTCCAACTGGTCGTTTCCTATGGAGAAGAGCCGGCAAGAAACTCCACGGTTACTCTTTTAAAAATAATTGGTTTTTATAATACTTTCAAATAACAGTGTTACTAGGTATGGAAGGACAGTGTAGGTCTTTCAACAAGTACCAGGTACTTAACAAAATAGAAAATTGTCAACAGATCCCCAGTCCACTAAGCCTACAGCGTTCTCACATTCATAAAATGAAAAGAATCTATACAAAAGATAATTAATAAAAATAAAAATCCATTTTAATTAAACGCATTACAAGATTGCTATTACAACTGTAACAAATCTGAATGATTATTATCATGTCTACAAAAGCCATTAATAAAGAGTTGAAATTAAATCGTAGGTATATAATGTCCAGGACGAGACGCCCTGGGCGTCTGGAATCGCAGGCCAATTTCCGGCCACCGTAGGCGCGGCTTGCGGACGGTGAGCAACGGGTAGCTCTCCGTCCGATAAGGCCCGGGTCGACGGCGCGTTGTGTTCCACGCGCGCCTCAAAGAGATGTCAGCAGAACTGACGGTGTCCGCTAGGGCCGATGCCTGCCGGGGGTGCGAAGAAATGCGAAAGGGAGATCGTGGCCCCGGCAACATGGCAACTGTAGGAACACGGGTGGGTTTTAGTCAGTAAGTCTGACACGCCCTCCCGCTCCGCCCAGAGCGGGAGAAGTTATTTGATAATTTCCACCCAAAAATAAAGGTATGTAATGTCAAATAATAGGATGAATATGTCAAGGACGAATGTAAAAAATAAAATAAACATTGTAATTTGGGAGCAGTTAATAGACTCATACATAATTATATATGCCGTTAATGAGGTAGGTACCAGGGAAGCCACATGTGCAGAAGGAATTATTGCCAAACTTCCTTGTCTTCAACGCAGTCTTTAATTTTATAATTATGCTTTCTTGATTAGGACACGTTTGATGTGGGTTTTGAACTTCCCATCGCTAAGTTCTGTAACCGACTTTGGCATCTTTTTATAAAAGCGGATACTGTCTGTCAGTAGTCTAAGTAGCAGTATAGAATTATTGTATATTTCTTTTATTTTATATCTTATTAAATCTCATTGTATGCTGCATCGGTCGACGTCATAACGTCAACACCGGCTGTCGTTGAAAACCAGCGCTGGGGCTCTGTCTCGTAATGCTGCGAGCATTGTACTGAGCGATAGCCGTTTTGTGTGGATGTGACGCATATTTTCCCCCTACTTGTTCTTTTTCGTTTTGTGTTCTTTCTTTGCGTCATGTTTACCGTAAATAAACGTATTTTCTTTCGTTTTCTTTTGACAGTGGCGAAAATCGTACGACCGCGCACGGTAGCACGCTACTGACAATCAATCAAGCAATCTGTTTCAAATCGAAACAAATTGTGATTGATCGTGTATTACCTACGCAATTAAGGTACTAGAGAAGGACATAGGATACCTTTTAATCCCGATATTCCCACGAGATCGAGACTTATGCGGCAGAAACCGCGGGGCGCAACTAGTAATAAAATCATTTATCATTATCATTTTATCATTTATCAATATAATAATAATGTAATAAAAAGAAGTAAAATGTATTTGTTTGTTTGTGTTAGGGGGTAATCTCTGGAACTAATGTTCCAATCCAAAAAAAACTGGCACTCCGGGAGTGCCGACAGAAGTGAAAACTTGAAAAAATATCGGCACCGCGGTAATCAACGCGTTGATGTCTTTACTTCACGCATCACGGTAATCGACGCTTTGATGTCTTTTACTCCTCGGTGTCGGTAACAGGTCGCGAAATCAATGGTTTAGTCCCATCTCAAAAATGTCCAACGCGCCTAAAGAAGTTTTCACTTCAAAAATTCGCTGGTAGAAAGCTACAATATTACTGAGTAGAGTGCACACAGTGCACCACACATGACGCTGGCAGAATAGTTGACATCGGCTCAGGGGGCCTACCACCAGCTCATAAACAGTATTATTTTAATATTACTTCAGTGGGAGAAAGAGATGGAGCTATACGACCTGTAGAGCTTCATCTCTTTCCCACACTGAAGTAATATTAAATTAATACTGCTTTATAAGCTGGTGGTAGGCCCCCAGTTGCCAAAGAGAAAAACGTTAACGATAAGTACTAATAATAATCTCCAATACATACATAATAATAAAGCTGAAGCATGTGCTTTTTTAGGGTTCCGTAGTAAACAAGGAACCCTTATAGTTTCGTCATGTCCGTCTGTCTGTCTGTCTGTCCGCGGTCTAGCTCCGAGACCCTTAGTACTAGAAAGCTGTAATTTGGCATAGGTATACATATTAATTACGCCGACAAAGTAGTAAAACAAAATTATGAAAAACATTTTTTTTTAGGGTATCTCTCATACACGTAAAGTGGTGATGCTTATTTTTTTATTTTTTTACCCCATAGTGAGGGGTATCATTGGAAAGGTCCTTCAAAAATATTGTGAGTTTGTGAAAACCAGTTTTGGATTCAGAGATTCGTTTGCGAAATATTAAGCTTTAAAGTGCTAATTTTTGTTAGAGTCAAGTGTCCCCCCCCCCTGCCGGCTTAATGGTTGGTTTTGGGTGTGTGAAAAAAATCACAACAGTAGTTTATATAACGAAATTAAAAGGAAAACTATCACAGCTAAGTAGGCTCTACAGGCATCTACAGGTTAACGAGTAATAATCAACCAACTTAACTTTGCGGTTGCAAAAACATGTTTTCCCATACATTCCGTATGGGAGAACATATTTTTCAACTACAAAGTTAAGTTTGTTTTTGGGATAAATTCATCCCAACTACGGAACCCTTCATTGTGCGTGGTCCGACACGCACTTGGCCGGTTTTTGTTTGTTTGTTTGAAAGCACTAATCTCCGGAACTACCAGTCGGATTTTAAAAATTCTTTATGCATTTGATAGGCCAATTCTTGACATCTCGCTAGGACCCTTAGGCCCTGTGCACACCACATTTTTTAAACGCGCCGTCGACGCGCGTTTTAGAAACGCGCGTCGACGGCGCGTTTTTATCCTACAGAGCAGTTTGTTATCGTTTGTATCGATACAAACGCGATGCTAACGCGCGTGTGTATCGATACAAACACGCTGCACCGGCGCGTTTGTATCGATACACACGCGCGTTAGCATCGCGTTTGTATCGATTCAAACGCGCTGCACCGGCGCGTCTGAATCGATACACGCGCGCGTTTGTATTAATTAATTAGTTAATTCCGGTTTAAGAATCTCAAGAAGTTCTTGAAATGATGAATACGACATTCGATAACAATTTGCAAATTTTTTTTCATGTCCTATTAATTTTCTAAACGTTGTTGTATAATGTCCACACAATCTTCTCTCGCTTGTAAATGGGTGTACCCAAAAACGTCGGTAATTTTTCTTCTTCCTTTTTTTAAAAATTAATAACAAAGCGCACTCAATCAATGCTGTCTCGACCGACGCCATCTTGCTACTGTTGATGAGGTTCTGCTTAAAAACGCAAAATGCCAGCGCGTTTGTATCGATACACACGCGCGTTTGCATCGCGTCTGTATCGCTACACACGCGCGTTTGCATCGCGTCTGTATCGCTACACATGCGCGTTTGCATTGCGTCTGTATCGCTACACACGCGCGTCTGTATCGATTCAAACGCGTGTTTGTATTTATACAGGTGTGCAAAGGTCTACAGGCCGCGTCTGACTTGCGTGCGTATCGCGTCTGTATCGCTACAAACGCGCGTCGACGGCGCGTTTAAAAAACGTGGTGTGCATAGGCCCTTAGGCAGGAGCCGAAATAATAGCGTGGGCGGGCGATGGGATTTGGGTTCCCGGAATTTCAGGAGTCTCCCTGAATTCAGATAAGAAAATTTTAATCTCCCGGAATTTCAAATAAACAAAATTCACCCGGAATATAAAATTCACGCGCGCTTGCGGATTAATTGATGGACAACAGTCAAATTCAATTCAAATTCAATACAAAGTCAAATATGGGCACTTATGTAGATAACGTCAGAAGCTAGGTGCACGGTTCCAACTGGTCGTTTCCTATGGAGAAGAGCCGGCAAGAAACTCCACGGTTACTCTTTTAAAAATAATTGGTTTTTATAATACTTTCAAATAACAGTGTTACTAGGTATGGAAGGACAGTGTAGGTCTTTCAACAAGTACCAGGTACTTAACAAAATAGAAAATTGTCAACAGATCCCCAGTCCACTAAGCCTACAGCGTTCTCACATTCATAAAATGAAAAGAATCTATACAAAAGATAATTAATAAAAATAAAAATCCATTTTAATTAAACGCATTACAAGATTGCTATTACAACTGTAACAAATCTGAATGATTATTATCATGTCTACAAAAGCCATTAATAAAGAGTTGAAATTAAATCGTAGGTATATAATGTCCAGGACGAGACGCCCTGGGCGTCTGGAATCGCAGGCCAATTTCCGGCCACCGTAGGCGCGGCTTGCGGACGGTGAGCAACGGGTAGCTCTCCGTCCGATAAGGCCCGGGTCGACGGCGCGTTGTGTTCCACGCGCGCCTCAAAGAGATGTCAGCAGAACTGACGGTGTCCGCTAGGGCCGATGCCTGCCGGGGGTGCGAAGAAATGCGAAAGGGAGATCGTGGCCCCGGCAACATGGCAACTGTAGGAACACGGGTGGGTTTTAGTCAGTAAGTCTGACACGCCCTCCCGCTCCGCCCAGAGCGGGAGAAGTTATTTGATAATTTCCACCCAAAAATAAAGGTATGTAATGTCAAATAATAGGATGAATATGTCAAGGACGAATGTAAAAAATAAAATAAACATTGTAATTTGGGAGCAGTTAATAGACTCATACATAATTATATATGCCGTTAATGAGGTAGGTACCAGGGAAGCCACATGTGCAGAAGGAATTATTGCCAAACTTCCTTGTCTTCAACGCAGTCTTTAATTTTATAATTATGCTTTCTTGATTAGGACACGTTTGATGTGGGTTTTGAACTTCCCATCGCTAAGTTCTGTAACCGACTTTGGCATCTTTTTATAAAAGCGGATACTGTCTGTCAGTAGTCTAAGTAGCAGTATAGAATTATTGTATATTTCTTTTATTTTATATCTTATTAAATCTCATTGTATGCTGCATCGGTCGACGTCATAACGTCAACACCGGCTGTCGTTGAAAACCAGCGCTGGGGCTCTGTCTCGTAATGCTGCGAGCATTGTACTGAGCGATAGCCGTTTTGTGTGGATGTGACGCATATTTTCCCCCTACTTGTTCTTTTTCGTTTTGTGTTCTTTCTTTGCGTCATGTTTACCGTAAATAAACGTATTTTCTTTCGTTTTCTTTTGACAGTGGCGAAAATCGTACGACCGCGCACGGTAGCACGCTACTGACCAATGCAGCCGCGAACTCGCGACACTCGAAACTACGTTTGCCGCCTACGAATGTGTTTTTATTAGTATAGTAGGTATTTGAAATTATGAACAAAAGAAAGAACTTGCTGAAATGACGAACATATAAGGCAAAAATCCAAACTTTTTCAATTTTAAAATGGACTGCAAAGAGTTTTTAAAGTTAGTTCAAGACCAGATATTTTGAAGTCTTTACAGACGCCAGCACATCAGGCTACTACAATCTGTCAAATTGATTTAATAGATTTTCAACTTTATCGCTGAAGAATAAGGTTCAAAGTTGATTGGGAAAATTTTACAGTTTCGGGTAGCTTGATGTGCTAGTGTCTGTACGTTCAAATGGAAAATATAAATTTAAAAAAAGAAAAAAAAAGATTTTTTCCTCCCGGATTTTGCCTAATAAGAGGTGGCAATCGTAGATAGGATGTGACGTGATGGGTCGAGGGCCGAAATTTCACCGGAACGAAGTCGCGGGCAGATCCAGTTTTTTTTTTGGTTACGATTCTCTGTCACTCTACCCACTGCTGAGCAAAGGCCTCTGCCAAATCCTTCCCGGCATCCTTTTCCAGAGCCATCTCGATTGCTAACACCATCATCAAGAAACCCGACGCCAGTCGAGATAAATAAAGTAAAATACAGTTCAGTCAATCTTATATAACCAGATGCAGTCACTGGTGAATGTAACGGAAGAAAGCTAAACAATAAATGCAATCTTAGCGTTAAGTATTGGTTATTGCATTATGCAGTCTAGTCTAGATTTAGAAGTCTAGACGCTATAAATTATCAACAGTATATTTATAATCTATAATTATATAAAAAGGCAACGCTGTTCGTTGGTAAGCGAAACATATAAGAACGGCTGGACCGATTTGTCTAGTTTTTGTTTTGAAATATAGGTAGTCCGAATAAGTTTTTTTCGCGAAGATGCGTCACCAAACAATTTTAAATTGTATAGAATCTTTTTTTTTTTTTTTTTTCTTGCCCTTATGCGGAAACGGTGCGCTTCTATTCTCGGTAGAATACGTGCTAGCTTCCAGAGCATCCTGAGTGTATTGTGTGATAAGTGGGACAGCCCCATGCTGGCTCACTGGATACGACTGTACGTAGGTGTCAGTCGTTTCAATTTTGTTTATAGTGTGGTACACTAACATTAGGTTAACTATGCGTTCGCACTGGCGAAACATCACAACAGAACATGTTGGAATCTCTAGTGCCTGTCAAACTTTGTATGGAAAATTGACAGAAAATAGAGATTCCAACGTTTCGTTGTAAATGTTTCGCCAGTGCAAACGCACAGTTAGACCTTTACCACAGATTACTTAGCTTCATAGATAGGATATATTATTATTACTAGGTACGAGTTAGCATCAAATTGTATCTAATTAAATGTAAAGGTTATATAGCCATAATTTATGAATGGAAGCGTGATATTTTATATTTTGTTACACAACTAGACTATAGTTAGGTCCAATTTACAAGGTCGCCAACTATTTTGCGTGTAAATGGCGTATATTTTGATCAGTCTAAAGTTAGCAACTCAGCTAATTGGTCGCCAACCAGCGCAACCACCCTATTTTGAATTGCTTTTGATTATTTTTTGTACAGACGCCAGCACATCAAGCTACCCGAAACTGTCAAATTTTCCCAATCAACTTTGAACCTTATATTATCTCTCGATAAAGTTGAAAATCTATTAACTAAATTTGACAGATTGTGGTAGCTTGATGTGCTGGCGTCTGTACATTGTTCTCACATATATGTATGTAGAAGCAACAAGAATAATGTACCCAGGATTTTCTAATATCTATACAATGTCGCCCATCGGCATGTGACCGCCCGCATTTTTCTGAATGTTCATGAAAGATTATTGAAAAATAACTTTAAAAGGGGGGTCTATCTTATTTTTTTTTTGTTTTCAATTTTTTATTTTTTCAAAATCCCTCCCTAATATTTTATGAACTTCTTACACTTGTGTATTTTTTTTAAAATATGATTTTTTTTGAAAAAAAATATGTTATCACCTCTATTATTTTTGCATGGTTGACAAATTTTAATAAAATGTTAGTTAATCCGATAAAATAACTCATGAGCTTTTAGAAATAATAAACAGAATCCAAATCGAGCCAATAACATCGGAGATATGGCAAACGCTATTCAAAACATATAAAATTGTATAACATGAAAAATATTAAAGATAGACCCCCCTTTGAAAGTTATTTTTCGATCAGTTTTCATGAATATTCAGAAAAATTCGGGCGGTCACATGCCGATGGGCGACATTGTATTTAAAAGAGTGTCCCTTGGAGTTTCTTGCCCGTTCTTCTCCATAGAGATTACGTTTTGGAATGGGCAACTAGCTTCAACTTTCTGACGAACTGACCGACTCTGACAATTCAAAAATGCTGTAAATGGTTTAATTGAAATAAATGCTTTGAGTGTGAGTTTGAAACATGACTCTTGCAGAACTGTGAAGTAAAGACTAATAGTGTGTGGGGTATTTTTGAATCCCATAATTAAGAGATTCATCATCATCATCATTTCAGCCGAAAGACGTCCACACCTGAACATAGGCCTCCCCCGAGCACCGCCACTTCGACCGATTCTGTGGTTTCTGCATCCAGCAGATTCCTGCGACCTTCACAAGGTCATCGGTCCATCTTGTGGAAGCTCTTCCAACGCTACGTCTTCCGGTACGCGGTTGCCACTCCAGAACCTTTCGGCCCCATCGACCATCCGTCATCCCATCCGGCCCATCGTTATCTCTCCAAAACTGTTCACCGCTATACTGGAGGATGTCTTCAAGGTTCTGGATTGGAAAGGGCTAGGCATCAACATCAATGGCGAGTATATCACTAACCTTCGGTTTGCCGACGACATAGTTACCATGGCTGAGACCATGGAGGACCTCAGTACAATGCTCGATGACCTCAGTAGAGCCTCCGAAAGAGTGGATCTTAAAATGAACATTGACAAGACAAAGGTCATGTCAAATGCCCATGCGACACCCACTCTCATGAAGATCGGAGACGCAACGCTCGAAGTTGTGGACGAGTATGTTTACCTAGGACAAACTGTCCAGCTAGGTAGGTCCAACTTCGATCGTCGCATCCGACTCGGCTGGGCAGCGTTCAGGAAGATACGCAATATCTTTTCGTCCCACATACTAGTGTCTCAAGATGTTGAAATGGTTTTGAAACGTGGTCGCTCACAATGGGCCTTATCAGTAGGCTAAAAGTCACCCAAAGGGCAATGGAGAGGGTTATGCTTGGAGTTTCCCCACATGATCAAATCAGAAATGAAGAGATCCGCAGGAGAACCAAGGTAACCGACATAGCCCGAAGAATTGCCAAACTTAAGTGGCAATGGGCAGGGCATATTGCTTGCAGAAAGACTAATAGTAATAACAAAATAATATCAAACAAAAGCCTCCTGAGAGATGTCTTTGTTTAGATGTAAACAGCCCTTAGGAACGGCATAAAAATTTAAATAAAAAAAAAAATTATGACCAAAATAATTTATTCTCTTGGTATAAACATTAGCCTTATTTACATAAATTCAATACAATTTTCTTAACACAACATGCCTTAAGATGGATCTCAGGTCCTTCAAAGCTTGGTCAAGAAATACCATGATTTGATTTTCACAAGAATGCAGTTTTTTAAATACATTTAAGGCATTAATACTCAGTTTTTATGACAGTAATAAACGCTCCATCCCTTTCAGGCTCTGTATCATGTACCTCCTTATCACTACCTTCAGGGTCTGATACATCAGAGCCATCACTATCTCCCTCTCTATATTTTCCAAAATTACTTCTATCTGCTGGCATTTCAGTCATCTTGATTCCTGCACGAGCCAGTAACTTCTCAGCTGCATGATGTGCCTCGACTTCCTTCAAATGTGTGTTATATTCTTTTTGGAGTTTCAAAGATTCTCCTATAGACAAAACTTTGGCTGCACCATAGACACTTGATGGAGGTGTTGCAGCGGTCACCTCCCAATGTTTATGCTTTTTCCTCAATATCTCTTTCTCTGGATCTTGGGCATTTGATGTTGTAGTCTGATATGGTTTGAAGTTCCTTGAAGATTGAGATTTAGGTTTGACCTCTGTTATATCTACTATGTACTTAACATGGGGTAACTCACCAATTTTCAACAAATCTTCAGTGGTTATAAGTGGCTTTTCAGGGGATAATATTTTCACTTGTTTCTCCATGGCTGTTGTTTGACTGAGAATATGTAATACATCTTCTGGTTCACTGTCATCATCAGAGTCAAGATTTGGGTCATTTTTACCTTGTATCTTGCCTACCCATTCTACTTGTTGCACAACATTTTTGTCAACATCACTAAGTTTCAAGTTATCCAACATACAACATGCCTGGTCCTCATCTTGCTTAGCCTTCAGTTCACTCACGATTTTATCATGAAAAGCTTGGATCTTCGCTCCTTTATCAGGTAACTTGGATATAAAAGATTTATTTTTCAAGAGTTTCAGTTGCCTATCTCGTAATTCAATAAGTTCTACAGTGTTCTTTGATGACAAATTAGTGATCTTCCCATCGACTTCGTTTTTTGGCGGGGGCGGCAATATACCTGGGATTCTTCTATTTATTGCCTTCATAGTTTAAGAGAAGTAAACGCAGATTGTCATAATATTAGTCTAAGTTAAGTTTTTAAGTATTAATTCTCGAAAAAAGCACGTTTATTGTTTATCTTCTCTTGTTATTCTCCCGATGACATTAGTTTGCTTTGACAAGTTCAAAACAAACAACGACGCCTGCCTTCAAGCGGCATCGACAAGTCGCGGTCTGTCATCTTTGTTTTTTATAATCAATAGCTTTGATCCAGCATCTTTTTAGTAAAATCAGCCAAGTGTTTGTCGTACCACGCTCTGAGATGGGTTCCGCAGTTGGGATGAATATTAACGCATACACAGCGTTATTTTCATCGACCGCAAAAATATGTTTTTATTCAAGCCGACATTCGCGCGAACGTAACAAAATCGCGGCTATTTTTTTTCGTGCACTGAATTTTCAACGCTCTTCTTAGAGCCGAGAGTTGAAAATCCAACAGTATATTTTATCAACGCATTGGGACGAGAGTGCGTCCCAGCGCGTTGGATTCTCAACACTCGGCTTAACACTGAGAGTTGAAAATCCAGTCCGCGATAAAATCCCGCCGCGATTTTATTACGTCCGTGCGAACGTCAGCTTATATAGTATTTTTTGAAAAAACTATGAAAAACAAAGATATTTCTGCGGTTGTAACAAAAAATATATCCACAAATTAGAAACATACACAAAGGAAAGTGTGAAGTTATAGCAGTAATTCATCTATTTCGTTTTTACATTAAAATAACCCAAAACTTAACAAATTAATTTTTACATTTTACAATAAATTTACAAGACTACAATGCACCTAGTTTTAATTCATTTATACAAAATAAGCTTACAGTACAGCTCGGCAAAACTATCACTAAACTATCGCACTTAGGTGACTTCGAATGGGAAATGAATAAAATAAACAAATTGTTAAAAACGCTGCTTGTGGGTGACTCAAAACCTACTAAGTTACTAACACTTGTTGGCAAAGTAGTGCCATCATCATAAGTCTGCATTACTTATGTAAAATTTTTAGTTCCAAATGTCACGTCAGACTCTTCCAAGTTGGATTGTCTATCATATGGGCCAATAGTAAAATGTAGTGCAAAATATGCATTCAGTTGTAACGTATCGCAATTCGTAACCGACCATCACTGTCAAAAATAGGGAAGGATATAGAAATGGGTAATAAAATAACCATACATTTCTTGCGTTGTATAGAAGTTTTAAGCCTTTTTTTTTTGGTTGGGAAATTATCAAATAACTTTTCCCGCTCTGGGCGGAGCGGGAGGGCGTGTCAGACTCTTACTGACTAAAACCCACCCGTGTTCCTTCAGTTGCCATGTTGCCGGGGCCACGATCTCCCTTTCGGATTTCTTCGCAACCCCGGCAGGCATCGGCCCTAGCAGACACCGTCAATTCTGCTGACATCTCTTTGAGGCGTGCGTGGAACACAACGCGCCGTCGACCCGGGCTTGGTCCTTATCCGGAAGCCCGCGCCTACGGTGGCCGGAAATCTGCCTATGATTCCCGACGCCCAGGGCGTCTCCTTCTGCGGCGCGGCGGTTAGGGGCGCGAGGGTGCGAAATTTGCCTCTCCCTCACGCGCTCCGTCTCCTCCTTCGCGAGCATTACTGCTTCGCAGAAGGAGGTGACCATTTCCTCTCGCTCCGTAGCATGGCCCGGATCAGGGCCGAACTCGAGAGATCACCGCCGCCGATCGCCTCCACTTTAACTCTATGCTTCTTGGACTGACTGAACCCTAATTTCGGGGGGAAACTTGGGAAATACTGAAATAATGCCCTCTTCATTCGTTCATTTATGTGGCGTTGTCTATGTCAAACAATTTCATTCATTCACATACACACACACTCTGGCCGCATTCCGAGTTACGATAAAAGTGATAATATCGCGAATCCAACCAAATTTAATAGTCACAAAACAAAAGGGTTATTGAGTAATAATTGTGACTTTGGACTTTGGTCGGATTCGCGATATTATCACTTTTGGCGTAACACGGAATGGGGCCTCTGTCAGTTCTGCACAGAAATGCTATCTGTCAATTCGACGTTTCTATTTTTATATATTCTTTTCTATTCTGAATAATCGATCGCATTTCGGTGCAAATACTGGTTTTATTTTCCATAGTTTTATTGTTTTGCTGTAGAAATAATGGTTAATTTATGATGTTAAGGTAGCGTTCGTGTACATATTATATTAGTTTTATGTGTTGATCTCTGCGTTTTCGAGAACAATAACCATGGAGGACGCTACGGTATGTAGACAATTTTTTAAATAATAAGCTATTCTGAGCGTCTTTCTCGTTAATGCCACATTTTAACTTCATTTTTATACCTGTATAGTTATAAATGCAGTTTAAAAAAGGTTCATAATACGTACTTATGTGTTATGATCGATCAATACTTGACCCTCTTTCTCAGGTGCCTCTACACTTGGAGCCTTTCCAGCATGGAGAAGTGTCCGACAAGAGGATCTGGATCGGAAACCTTGACACCAGAGTTAATGAGTATGATTATTTTATCTTATAAACCTATTATTTCTTTGAAATTAGTAAAAAAAAATGGTTCCAATGGCTTTGACCATGCACTTAAGTATAGTATTTCAAAATCAGAAACACTTGTTGTTTATGCTAAATGTAAAACACATACCAGTCATTATTACTTTCTTTGAACTAATAATAAACGCTTTTGGCTCCTGTAACACAGGTTATTTTGCCTACTGCCGGAGTCAGGGCTCCACTTTGTTTATACACATTTTGTATGCCAAAACGAAAAAATAATTTATTTATTTAAACCTTCAAGAAAAATCTTATCATTACTTCCTCCTCTAGTTAAGTTTCCCTTACTACTTTATTAAAACATTGTTCCTAACAAATTACCTTTTCTCATTACCGGTATCAACTACTGAAAATGGTCCGTGTGTATGGAAACATCGAGAAGTTTGACATGCTGTTTCATAGAAGTGGTCCCAATGCGGGACAGCCACGGGGCTTTGCCTTTGTCACGTACAAGCTGAGGCAAGATGCCATCAAAGCCATGAACTCTCTGAATGGCCAGATGCTTGGAACAAAAAGGATGAGCGTCAAATTTGCTAAGAACACTGTAAGTTTATGATGAATCATATTTTAATTATTAATCATAACAATAGGCTTGTGCCCTATTACATGGGATTTATGCATAAGTAGCAAAATATGGGTGTACTATAGGAAATACCTCCGCCTAACCTGTTCGGAAATGAAGGCATAATGATAATGTTATATTATAATCATAGTATTTTTCTTAATATAAAAAATAGTTTTTGGAAATAATTGACTCATGTTGCCAGTTGAAATACCAGTCTTTGTAATTGGTATTTTGTCATTTACAATTTACTCGATTCTTTTGTTTACAGGATGAACAAGAGAAACCTAAACCAGAACTAGGCATAGCTGTGCTAGCAGGAGCAAAACCAGAACTGAAGCTCAGCAAAAAGACTGCTATCCAGTCCATTGAAGCTAAACTCAAAATGATGGAAAACATGAAGGCAGGAGATGACTTTGTCATCAACAAATTAGCTGCAAATGAGACTCCGGTCATTACGCAGTATCAAACGAAGCAATATCAACCTCAGAACAAGTCTGTTACATCTTTCAGAAGACGGCATCCATACCATAAGAAGAGATAGAATGGTATTAGGTTAATGTAATATTGCCTTAATTATTTATTACTGAGCAAGCAGACGCTACTGTGAAGTTTAGATTTAAGATCACGGTAATCTCAAGCTTTTGCTTATTGTATGGTCTCATTTTAAAATTAATTTAATGTTAGCTTGACATGTTATTAGTACAATGATTTTGATATTACTGACTATTAGAAGTTTTTAAAATGTCTTAATTAATTCATTTTTAACAAGGGTACTTAACTGCATCAAATTGCGAATTTACTTGTACCTATTGAATTCTAGCTTTTACATGATGTATGTACAATAATTATCTAGTAACTAGTTCATAATTAACTTTTTGCTAAATTGTATTGTCGAAGTAATGCAGAGTATCACAGTAGCGTCCAATAATATTACTATAGTGTTGTTTTTTTTGCAAATAATGCTAGTTTCAACGGTAACACGTTACATGTGATTTATTTATAAGTATTACAATATTTAAATGTTAGTTCTTAGGTTATGTGAAATGTTGTCACGATAGTTTCGAGAGATAGAAATGTCGGTAACTGATTGAGAATTTGTCAGTCAGGTATTAGAAAGGAGTTATTGTATTTTTGTGATTTAATAATTAGCTTTTGACATTGTTCTTGTATACAGATAGTTTTAAGCCTTGTACCATCAGTGTGTTCAACAATGTGTTTGTTCAAACCTATGAAAGTAATCAACGAATCGCTTTTAAGTACACGATATCATGATGGCGTGCAAAGTTAATAATAATACTCATAGTTCAAAATATTTACGGTTACCTTACGTGATTTGTGTGCAGGTTGTTGTGAATAAATTTAGCTTTTAACACATTGAAATATGTTTTCTTCTTTAGTTCCCCAAAATTTATGAGGAAGTGTTGTGTTAGTGGAAATCTAACATATAATAAAACAGTAAAAAAACTGTGTCTGTACATTGAATATATTTAAAAAAAAAAATTGAGGGGTTAAGAAATAGTAATAGAGAACGAATCGAAAAAAAAAAAACTGTTGTACACGCTTGTTGTCGCCTGTTGTTGACGCCAGCACATCAAGCTACCCGAAACTGTCAAATTTTCCCAATCAACTTTGAACCTTACAGTTCAGCGATAAAGTTGAAAATCTATTAAATAAATTTGACAGATTGTAGTAGCTTGATGTGCTGGCGTCTGTACACGCTAATCTTCGGAACTACTGGACGGATTTGATTTTGTTGTATAGGTATTAAGTCTGGGCAACATATAGGCTATAATTTATTTTGGAAACTTGAACACCTGATGCAGAACCGCAACAGACCAGCTAAACTATAAGAGATACAAAACTGGCCAAGTGCTTGTCGGACCACGCACAATGAAGGGTTCCGTAGTTGGGATGAATTTATCCCAAGAACAAACTTAACTTTGTAGTTGAAAAATATGTATTCCCATACAGTCTGTATGGAAGAACATGTTTTTGCAACCGCAAATGTAAGTTGGTCGATTATTACTCGTTAACTTTTAAAGCCTACTTAGCTGTGATAGTTTTCCTTTTATTTTCGTTATATAGGTATGCTACTACCGTGAATTTTTTCACATACCCAAAATCAACATTAAACTTGCAGGGGGGGGGGGGCACTTGACTAACAAAAATTAGCACTTTAAAGCTTAATATTTCGAAAACGGATGCCTAAATCCAAAAATGGTCGTCGTAAACTCACAATATTTTTGCACGACCTTTTCAACGACACCCCACACCATGGGATTATTGAGAGAAAAAAAAAACATCCTCACTTTACGTCTAGGGGAGGTACCTGAAAAATAATTATTTTTTATGATTTTATTTTACCACTTTGTCGGCGTGATTAATATGTATACCCATGCCAAATTACAGCTTTCTAGTACTAAGCGTCTCTGAACTAAGCCGCGGACAGACAGACAGACGGACATGATGAAACTATGAGGGTTCCTTGTTTACTACGGAACCTTAAAAATGGTACCATAGCAAAAATTGTTCCACGTGATGAGCATTTTCTGCTGAGAGAATAAATTTGAGGATTTGGAACACCTGATGTGGAACTCCAAGAGCCCAGCTACACTATAACATATAAAGGACTGACGTCTTAGCAAGAGTTGTTCAGCCTGATGAGCACTCTCTGTTGACGTATAAAAATTGAAGATCTGGAACACCTGTTGTGGAATTCCAAGCGCCTAGCTACACTATAACATATATAGGAATGACGTTTTAGCAAAAGTTGTTCAATCTGATGAGCACTCTCTGTTGACTTATAAAAAAATCGAAGATCTGGAACATCTGATGTGGAAATCAAAGCTATCACTAATTTTACTGTATAATTCCGTTGTCGCTGGCATAAGCAACAGGATCCGCATACGAAGTCGCGGGCAGAAGCTAGTGTTTAAAAATTAAACATGATTCAATAAATAAATTTTATTATGTAGTAAGCTTAATAATGCATTGCAAAAAAAATGTACATCAGTCGCTTAAACTATGTAAAAATATACATAACAATCAGACGAATTGTACTAGTTACCAAAATATAAAATCTATTTGTATCTGCTTAAATATAATAATCTTTTAAAACAAAACATGTTTTAAGTAGAAACTGGTACACGATGGGATGTTTTCTACTTATTTATTAATTTTAAAATAATTGGGAAGATTTGTGCATGAGTTCAACAACTTATTTCTCAAAGGATAATGAGTCATATGCATAGAAAATAAAACATATTTTAGAATGTTTCATAAATAGGTAAGCGATTTATCACAAGCTGTACGGAAAAATTAAAAGTAAAGCGATAGGTACTTTATCTGAAACACTGGGAGAGTGTAACTATGTAACAATTTTATCGATTACATAGAATTAAAACTTAAAAATTAAATCAGAAATTCGTCACTAATGACTTGTAACTGGTGAGGAGTAATATATTTTGCCTATTTGCTAATAACAGTTATATAAATATATTTTCACTGGTTCTAAAACCAGGGGAGATGCCATTTGATAGAGAGGTGGCCAGTCGTTGCGTGGGGCTGGCCATGACCAAATAGTCGTCGTCTTCTTCTAACTTTCTCTTCATTGATGAGTACTGGGTTTCGTCATCGCCCTGTTTCTGCCAGTCTTTGTAGTCTATGCATAGTGGCCATATTATTTTACCGGATCTGCGAAAAAAATAAAAGCATAAGCATAATCTCGGTGAGATAGAGTGGGCCGTAATCCACCACGCGGGCCCAGCGCGGATCGGTAATGTCACATGTCTTCGATTTTGTTTCCTCACGATAGAATAATAGGAAAAAAAACTAGAATATCAGAAAATTGGTGCAAATGCACTTATTTTCAATGGAATCACTGATATAACTTTAGACCACTGCACTAATAGGTATTTCTTTTGTATCGTAGGTGCGTTTACGGTCAATTCTCATGCTCAAATATCTAGATCCAGATTAGCTATTTGTAAGCCATACAAACATTTGTTCCGTTTGCTCATCTACTATGCCAGTATCCTTACATATTATAAAACAAAGTCCACCGCCGCGTCAGTCTGTCTGAACGCGATAAACTCAAAAACTGCCGAACGGATTATCAAACGGTTTTGACCAATGGACGGCGTGATTCATGCGGAAGGTTTTGGTGCATAATTCATTAACGTTTTGTGTAAATGATGGCTGAAATATGACGATTATTGTCGAAGATCGGAAAAAAATCATGCCGACCGGTAGCTTTACTGGCGTAAGCCGTAAGAGATAAATCAAATTTATGGTTTTCAGAATTGTATATCTTAAAAAGTTCAACAAAAAAGTCCGCGATGGCATATGTCTATGTTGTAAGGATGACCCACAGTAACCATTATGTATATAAAAATTTCATTGTTATATCCGAAGTTATTTTGACGGGTATTATATGAATCCCTATCCAATAAAATATGTTATTTCAATTGGGCATTTAATTTAGATTAAAATTTGCCTCGACATCATATCAGTTCAACGAATAGTTTAAAAGATATCACCGATTCAAAAATATGCGTAAATAATAAGCTAAGTACCTAATTTTGGTTGACGGCAACGCGGGCGCAGCGATAGGAGTCAATGACCTTTTCCTCGGCTATTAGGTATGAAATGCTGGTAGTACGTTCCTGTGGGATATTTTCCGACATCTACGCGGGCGAAGCCGCGGGCAAAAGCTAATATTGTATATGCGAAAGTGAGTTTGTTTGTTACGCTTTCACGCTAAAACGGCTGATTGGATTTGGATGGAATTTGGCACATGGGTAGAACATAACCTGGAGAAGAAAATAGGCTACTTTTCATCCTGGATCGCAGACCAAGTCGCGGGAAACAGCTAGTGCTGTATAATTTTAAGAATAAAATATGAAAACCGACATAATTTTACGGTATTCCGATTTGTGATTTTTCTTAGTACCCAAGAACTGCCAGCAACCAAGGATCAAAATCGTCACGAAACGGGGACAAAACAATCCAGAGGCACTTACATAGTTAAATTATATGGGTCATAAGGGAACCACTCGTCGTACTGCTGCACCGCTGTAGTCTGCAGCGTATGCCTCGCGTTCTTCTCGATGATTCCTTGGCAGTACACCACCTGATGTGATCGCGTTATTGACGAGAACGCTCGCGTGACTTGTGGAGGGCAGCTCCGGAGGGGATTTAATGCGCACGTCACAAGTCGAGGTAGGTTCAGGGATTCTACGAAGTTTACGTCTGAAAAAAAGGTAAAGACAATTAGAAAATAAAGCAATATGAAAATCAAATATTTCTTCACTTTTGAATCAGAAAATGATTTGTATACTGAAATGTAAAGGGACCGTAACTGTCAGTGGCAAAAATAAAAAAAATAATGTGCAACAACAATCACAAGTGCATAAATTCAAATCAAATACACTGACAAAATAAAATAGACCTTACAGAGCAAAAACAATACTCACTTTCTTTATTCATAAACAGCAAATGATGCTTAAAAGCAACAAGGTAGAAAACCGCATGGCAGATCGCATGAAAAGCTCCATGGGCTTTCAAATTATCACTTGCAGTCGTTGACTCCTGCGTTGCCGATATATAGGAATGACACCACTCCGCCATATTCTTCAAATACTTTATTAACCTTGTGTTAGGTACTCGGACGCAACGGGCGAGGAGGCCTGCTAAGTGGCTGGCGGCTGTTCGGCGTGTAGTTAGGGCTCCGGGGCCGAGGCCTTGTAAGCCAGCCGCTACTATCCACAGACTGTCTAAAACTCGGTCGGCGCACTGCTGGTTTATTGATATCGTGTATAGGAGGAGGAATTGGACGTGCCTGTAAGAAGAAAGAGTTGGTTTTGTGACGAATATAGCCTCATATAAACTAAAGGTTGATTTTATACTGTGTATCTCTTAACGAACTGGCTACAGGTTCGGTTTGGGTATGTAAGTAGTCGTGCTGTTCCGAAATAAATGTGTGAATTAAGTTGTAAATAATATTAAACACCAAATCAAATTATACAATTTGATTTGGTGTTTAATATTATTTACAACATGTTAGGTGTTTTTCTGATCTACCTTGAATTGGTTATTGAACTATATATTTTTAGACATTAGAACCATATTTAAACTATCGTGGTGGCCCAGTGGTTACGGTCTAAAATTGTTGGTTGTGGATTCAAAACGGGCAAGAACCAATGTGTCTATTAAGTACTTTTTGAGATTACATAACACACATAACATCACGCCTTGTTTCCCCGAAGGGTTGGGCAGAGGTGTGCCTGTAACAGGTACACCCACATTTCGCCAGTTATGTTGAAGTCCCATGTAATAGGGGACGAGCCTATTGCCATCAACTGGGCACAAATCCAGACTCCGAGCTGCTACTGAGAAATTCCAGATCATTATCTTAGACATTACTGACATCGGCCAGGAAAAAACATTGTGAGGAAACCTGGACTTAGGGTTAATAAAATTTCGAAACTGCTAATCTTCTTGAGCAACCATGGTGATTCTGTCTTGAGCAAGCATGGTCATCCAACGCTCGTAGGAGAAGAGGCTTTTGCTCTGCCATGGGACAATAATAGGCTGCTATTATTATTAATTTGAAAACACCAAAAGTTATTTCACTCACCTAATCCCATACGTAGGTAGTATGATTCTGTCGAACACATTGCAGAGTATGTTCATCGTGGGTTCCCTCTCATCTTCCAACCACTTCAGAACTTCTAACATGCAGTAGTCCAGGGTCTCGGAGACTTCGTCCTGGTCGTCCATTTCCATATCGAACATTGTGTCCGTTTGAGGTTTATTCTTTTCACTTTCTACTATATTTACGTCCATAAGTATCATTCTGGAAATTAGTAAGAAATTATTTTAGTATTTTTTATAATTTTCGTAAAAATGCACACAAGTTGAAGTAAAACTTGCAGTAGGTCGACTTGCTGTTACTGTTTACATAGTGCAAGTTCAAGAACTTGATAGTGGCAATCTTTTGCTTAAGAGGTCGCCCAATGGTCCACTAGCGCCACTCCTTTAAATAAATATTATCTCGTCACTGAGAAGGAATTATGAATAACGGCTAGCAAGGACCCTCGGTAAGTGTGTCTAGAATTTTCTAATACCTTTTATAAAGTTTCATATTGACACACGAAGCAACAAAATACGATCTAGAGGAATGTCGCTGCTTTTCTTTAGATCGAATTTTGTTGCTTCGCTCAGTATGAAACTTTATAAAAAGTATTAGAAGAGTCTAGACACTTACCGAGGGTCCTTACTAGCCATCCTTAATAATTATAATAAATGCGAAAGTAAGTTTGTTTATTACGCCTTCACGCTAAAACGGCTGAACGGATTTGGATGAAATTTGGCACATATTAGATGATGCCCTGGAAAAGAACATAGGATACTTTTTTTTTTCCCCACGGGATCGAGACTTATGCGGGTGAAACCGCGGGGCGCAGCTAGTTATTAATAATTCCTTCTCAGTGACGAGATAATATTTTTTTTTAAGGAGTGCCGCTAGTGGACCATTGGCTGCCCCCTTAATGGCTTTTAAATTTTAATAAGGAAGCTGCAACCTTAGGTGAACCCTATAAAGGAAATTAACTTACTTATTAATAACCGCCATCATGATTTGTTCTCGTAAGGAAGGGATGTACTTGCTCATCCATATTAAATTGTATATGTACGCCCTGTTCACATAACATCCTGCTTTGTAGTACGGGAACTGTTCTATCACTATGTGCATCAAAAGATCACTGGTCCTGTGAACAAGGAATAGAAAAATAAATAGGATAATCATTCCTTAAAATAACATGTTCGTCATGTTCGTGAACGGGTGCCGTCAGTAGGGACTGGTCATCTCTTAGCTGCCACGACTCATTTAAATTTTTGAATTGTTTTTGTTTTTATATTTTTATTACGGACGCTTTAGGTAATGCTCGGTCCCTTAAGACAGCCCACAGACATCACCCCTTGGTATTCATCAAGACTCCTAACTTAACTAGCCTGGACTATTACGTCTGTAACCTTCCGTGATCCAAAACCAACTGCCTCTCTTGCCTTAAAATATCCGTCCCCTAAAATCCCTAGAGTATTCCATCTTCAGCTCAGCACATGCACGTCTTTCTACATTGTTCTCACATGTATAATTTCAACATGAATAGTGTACCTAATCAATATTTTGTAACAATATTTTGATTTAAAAGAGTGTCCGTGGAGTTTCTTGCCTGTTCTTCTCCATAGGTACCTACTATGGTTTGGAATGGGCAACTAGCTTCATGTTTCTGACTGATCAACCCTTTGACAATTCAAAAGTACCTGTAATTGGTTTATTTGAAATAAATGCTTTGAGTTTGAACAGTGAAGAAAGTTTTGCAGTTCAATAGGTATTCTCTTAGGTTTTTATTGGATTTGGATCTAGTCTGTTGGCAACCCTTTTATTGAAACTGGTCCAGTTGCCAAGCCATTACTTTTGGGGCAGAAATAATCTCATCATGTGTAATATAAGTATTTAACTAGCTTCCGCCAGCGGCTTCGCCCGCGTGATATCTTTATGAATTATAGCTAATTTTACTCAGTGCTAATATAGCATACTACTGGTGAAAGAATTTTTTAAACTGGTCCAGTAGTTTTTGAGTTATTCATTACAAACAAATATACAAAAAATGAAGTCTTTCTCTTTAAGTGTAATATTAATTTACATGTTACTCAGTGCTAATATAGCATACTACTGGTGAAAGAATTTTTTAAACTGGTCCAGTAGTTTTTGAGTTTATTCATTACAAACAAACATACAAAAAAATCAAATCTTTTCTCTTTAAGTGTAATATTAATTTACATGTTACTCAGTGATAATATAGCATACTACTGGTGAAAGAATTTTTTAAATCGGTGCAGTAGTTTTTGAGTTTATTCATTACAAACAAACATACAAAAAATCAAGTCTTTCTCTTTAAGTGTAATATTAATTTAGATGTTACTCAGTGATAAGTGATAATATAGCATACGACTGGTAAAATAATATTTTAAATTGGTGCAGTAGTTTTTGAGTTTATTCATTACAAACATACAAAAAATCAAATCGTTTCTCATTGTAATAGATGAGGTAACTTTTTAATTTTACGGTATGTGCTGCACATACTCTGACCCTCTTAACCCCATGTTGCACCTTTTGTGCACATTATGTCATGGATCTGAGTATTGCTTCATGCATGAAAGGAGCCTCCCCGAGCGGTGTTAATATAAATCGTACCGCAATTCCAAACGCCCGGCGCACTTTTTTGAATTGTTCTTTTTTATCTTTTTATTACGGACGCTTCTCATGTGCACATCTTTCTACATTGTTCTCACATGTATAATTTCAACATGAATGATGTAACCAATATTTTGTAACAATTTTTTATTTAAAAGAGTGTCCGTGGAGTTTCTTGCCCGTTCTTCTCCATAGGTACCTACTACGCTTTGGAATGGGCAACTAGCTTCATACCTATTTCTGACTGACCGATTCCTTGACAATTCAAAAGTGCCTGTAAATGGTTTAATTGAAATAAATGATTTGAGTTTGAGTTTGAGTTTGCACCTTGGACTAGCTAGACTGGCTAGCACTCGGCAACATAGAGTCTAGCTGACCAATCCTTTCACCACGATGGTAAACCCAAATGGATCTTATACACAGTTGACAGAACTGATAGGTATAACCCCTAATCGGCTAGTAAGAGACCTAAAGGGGGCCAAGTCTACTACTTAATTTATAAATGCTGCAATGGTCTCTCCACTGTGTTTTTGACAGATTTGTCATACAAAATCTGTCAAATACAATGGCGAGAACATTGCAATGTTAGTAAATTAGTAGACTTAGGCCCCAGGTCATAAAGCAGATTTGTGGGGTAGTATCGCGCCCTTTTGTATCCGATCCGTATTCTGTGCATGCCCGCCTCAATAAAATAACAACCGTTATCTTGAAACTTGCAAGCCTATATAATTGCACATTTTCTAACATCAATAACAAGTGATAATATTGTCCATTATCAGCTTTAACTTAATGATATGTTATCTTTGTGGGTTATTTTGTATTAGTATATTATCCAGGAAAAAAAATAAATAAGTGACTTTACTCATCATTATAAACAAGTTTTACTATGGGACCAAACCTGAAATCATGAAAAAAACAATCAGTTGTTCCCTACTCTTTGACGGTCCCATAGTAAAAGTAGTTTATAATGATGAGTAAAGTGATGACTTACAGTACTTACTTGAAAATCTAGGCTTCATGTGCACTGGCGGCGGTGATCTCTCGTGTCTGGCCCTGGGTCAGGCCATGGTACGGAGCGAGAGGAAATGGCAGGCCGTCACCTCCTTCTGCGAAGCGGTAATGCTCGCGAAGGAGGAGGCGGAACGCGTGAGGGAGAGGCAAATTTCGTGCCCTCACGCCCCTAACTGCCGCATGAGGAGACGCCCTGAGCGGGAATCACGAGCCGATTTCCGGCCACCGTAGGCGCGGGCTTGCGGACGGTGAGCAATGGGTAGCTCGCCGTCCGATAAGGACCAGGCCCGGGCTGACGGCGCGTTATGTTTCACGCGCGCCTCAAAGAAATGTCAGCCGAATTGACGGGGTCCACTAGGGCCTATGCCTGCCGGGGCTGCGAATAAGGCCGAAAGTGACATCGTAGCCCCCGGCAACAGGGCAACCGAAGGAACATGGGTGGGTTTTAGTCAGTAAGAGTTTGACACGCCCTCCCGCTCCACCCAGAGTGGGAGAAGTTATTTGATAATTTCCCACCCAAAAAAAAGTCCTCATGTGCACCACTGGTTGTTGTTTTTTTTTTTGCAAAAGAAAATTATAATAAGGTACAGTGAGGTGCCCAACACCTAAAAATCACATGCATAACATGTAATATTCATAGTTTCTTGACCAATGGCAATAAGACTGGCAATATGCCAGCGGCCCTACGTCTGAAAGGTCGTCAACTGTACAAGTATCTCACATGTTTAAGGCAACTTTTGTAACCTGTGTACTGTCTAAAAAATAACATCATTTATCAAACTCCATTAAAGTATCACTGAAGTTTATTGAAAAGTGTTATTTAAAGCTTTATAGTACATAAGTTAATTATTGAGCCTTACTTACTTTTCATGAACTTCAAAGAATAGGTAGAAAGAGTGAAAATGTTTCCTTAAATAGTTTTTGGAAAAAATCATTCCATTTCTGAGTTTTATATTTACCAGTTTTCTTATGGATCCATATAAGTACATAATCAGTAAGTGTGCTCGTAAGTCAATTGACTCAATCAAAAGATATTGTCTAGTTGACTATAAATTAGTTAAGACCAATCTTGGTATGCATTCAAAAATGAAAAAGTTATAGGAAAATACATTTTCCAAAACTTGTACAAATTCCAAATGTACAAAGCTTTCTTACCAATGCATTTGGTTTTTGTCAAATGCAGCATTGTTTCAAGGTGCATTGATTTCTTCAAAATGTTTTGTTGTTGTCTCATTTTCACATCTTGTGATTGTTTTCATCTAACTGTCCAACCCACCCCCTAGAATTCAGAGAAGCTTAGTGTAAGCTGTGCATTACCATTTCTTCTATTAAGAAAGAGGAATCCATGATTACAATACAATATGATAATACATAAAATATGTCTGTAAAGCCTTCACATCTGGTAAGATATTTTTATGCTGAGCCACAGCTTGACCTCTAACGTATGAGCAAAGGAAATGAAGTATTTGTCCATAACAATTGAATTCACATTACAAGGCATTGTTGCACAATTTCCCATAAAGTTAATCAAGGTTAATTCAAGGTCCGTTTCCTGTGTTTAAAAATGTATGTTTCAATGTAAAGACAAGACATTCATCTTTTATGCCACATTTACAAGAGTAAACTAGCTGACTAGCTGAAGTAATTTTGTGCAATATACCTGTAATCAATATTTTCTACAATTGTATTGTAGTAAAAGGCTTTCTTATTACGTATACTTGCAATGTGCAATTTACCTGTAATTTTATTGATCAAACCATTGTCATGGAAAACGATCAAATATCAGTTTCAGTATAAAGTTGAAAATTACCAATTTATTTCAACTTTTTCTATATAAAAGTTGCTTTTCATTATATCAGTCAATGGCCCAGGCCATTTTGATAACACCATAACCACTGAAGGACATCAGTTAACTCTTCAAGCCATATCAGTATTTCACCATGTTAAGTAGGTCAGGGACATGGTCTAAACACATCAACAACATTGTTGATATGCAACATGTTTGACAACATAGATGATGTTTTGCAAAACATGAGGATGTAAAATAGATATTTGAATAATCTAAATTACATATTCAGTGTTCAATAACATCATAATTTTAATTTATTTGAGTATTGTTTACTCAGCTTTTCTTTCAAGAAGCAGTATAAGCTTGGTCCCTGAGTGCTGTTGTGAAATGGAAAAGTTTTTATTTTTAAACTCAGATTTCTTGTCCAGTTGCTGGATAAGCTAGGTTCCTGATATTGAAGGGCTGTTGTGAAATAAATAAAGACATTGAATACTTACATGGGCATTATGGCTACTATGTGTCCTATTATATCATGTATGTGAGACCACTTATTCAAAAGCTCTGGTGGTGGACTATCTTCCCAGTTTTCACCATCACCTGAAAAAGAAAACATTTCCTTCATGTCAAGTTGCAAGTGATTGAAAAACATTGTGAAATGATGTTGTGGCTATAAATTTCAGTTACAGTAACATTGCACAATGTTTATCAATAAGATAAGGAAGTAATGTGGGTTGGTTATTTTGTTTAATAGGGATATTACTATTTAGGTCTTCATATATAAGCAGTCTATTACAGAAAGTCTTTGCAAAGTTATAGACAAAAGCTCAGGTTTAATGACATAAAATTGCACAGTGAAGTCGAGTTGACTTTCATTGTGCAATATTTACAAATGCTCACCTTTGAACAGTGTGATTAGCCGTAACATGACGAGGGGGCAGTGGTACGTGTGTGCTGTCACCAGGTCCAGCACAAACCTGCGGTACAGCTCCACCAACTCTTCACTCCGGCTCAACCACTCAATATTACACACTACATCCACAAACTGAGTCAAGTCCCGTCCTAACAAAACAACACATGACAGACTGTCGTCAAACACTATCCTAAAATTATCCTCATTCAGAGGATACTCTCGCAAAACTTTCACCAACTCATGGTATGGTCCAGTGCTTTTATTACTGACGCAATTCACAATTATTTGCTCTACCTGGTTCTTCGTGAACCGTAGCCTCATCCGCGCCAGCGCTGCCTGCCGCTCAATGGTCTTTTGCATCAACGATGCAACACTCTTCGGCGTTACTGCCATCTCTACTTCTTGAGATCCGACGATATTGACTTTAAGTATTCTACTATTTCCGGCTGCCGTAGCAGTTCTGCCTTCTTGTGGTTCAAAACTTCACGCAATATGTTGCTACTGTCTTCAAGTGTCGGCAAGCTTTGCGGTGGCTGTTCGTAGCTGGTACTCGGCTTGTTGTACCCAAGACTCGGGTCTAAGGCTTCAGAAGTCCTCTTGTCTTTCAGATAATTCTGCAATCTCTCCAACACCACTTTGTTATCACCTTCTTTCTTCTCCGGACTATAACCTTCTTTGGACATCGCTTTGCGTAAATTTTACATCGTAAAGGGTATACTTTACGAGCGTGAACTGAAGCTTATTGCACAAGTTGTATGTTCCTGTAGTTTCACTGGTGCTATATATATCCAAAATGTTTCTTTTTATGGTTAAAATTAGCTAAGACACACGTGCACAACTACGCGGAATCAAAACTTGACAGCTGAATTGAGTTGACGTTTGAAGATTTTATTTGGCGCCAGAAAGAGAAAAAATGTTTTGTCTTTTTTTAAAGGCTCCACCTCTTTAGTAACTTTCAAAGCTTTTAGTCGATTTCATTCACAAAAGGTGACTCTGCAGATCGTAAGGTTTTAAAAAAAATGGAAACTCATATTTTAATAAATCACAATCATGATCAAAATGTGAATAGGCGTGCGTGCGTGATGTACTCATTACATAAAAATTGATCACGGTTGTAGATCACGCATATTTAGTGTGTGCCGTTTTGTAAACATTTAACACCATGTTTACAAGGTTTTCTCAGCTTCAAACTGGTACGGGTATTACAACTTTTTACTAAATTTCGGTTTCGTGGAACAGAGTGCTATATTGACAGCCAGTTTCTGTTTTGCTATCTGTGGTTTTTCATTTCTCAATGAGTTTGGGAGGGGTAGAATGCGTGTGTATTTCTGAATTCCGGATTTATGCTTTAATATATTATGTATTGTCGTTAAATAGTGTGTACGTTGTGCTATTGCGAAAATGTGTGTTGAATGAACTTATAACTATAGTGTAACATACTTTGCTCAGTTTCTTTCTATTCTATGGGCGTTGATAATCATGCAAAATGGCCAACGATTTGTGGTCATGTACCTGTTGTACGGAGGCTCTTACGTGTTGGTTGCGCCTAAAACTGTCGCCGGAGGAAATAGAGCAGCGATACAGGAGCAAGGAAATAGATAGAATATTAGAGAAGGAGAAACAGACACTACGACGACAGGTAAAACTATTGTTGCTCGGCGCGGGTGAAAGCGGAAAGTCAACATTCCTGAAACAGATGAGGATAATACACAAAGTGAAGTTTGAGCCGGAACTGGTGCGAGAGTACCAGCATGTGATATACCAGAACATAGTGAAGGGGATCCAGGTGTTGGTGGACGCGAGGGATAAGCTCGCCATACCGTGGGAGAACCCGAGGAATTTGGACATCGGGCAGCAGGCGCTGCACTTTAACAGCACGTCATCGTTGGACAGTCGGCTGTTCGTGCATTACGCGCCACACATACACTCGCTGTGGTTAGACAGAGCCATAAAGAGGGCCTATGACAGGCGGAGAGAATTTCAATTGGTAAGTTACAATGTTCAATGTTTGCCAAGTAAACAATGGTACAAGAGATGTCTTTGTGTGTCCACTGGTGATTCCTCTTGTGGTTTTAGCTCAATGTTTACTCATCCCTAATGATTAATTCACAGGTTGTGTATTAATGTGGTAGGTTTAATCACCTTGTGTTAATCAAACATTAATAGGTAATTGTTTTATTATCAAGGACTGCATTTGATAAAACAAACATGTTATTGTTTGTTTTATTGGTAGTCAATTGTTTTTCCGAAATGATAATGTGGAATATGATTAACACTGAAAATAATAAAGCTAGAGTTTGTTAATTATTGTGGAATTCTTTTTTGTCTTGTTCCATATTTGACTTGGTGCATGTCAGAGTTGATCAGTTGAATCATTCAGCCTTAGTTGTTTTTAAAACCATAGAGGAACAGGATAGTTTCCTTTTTATAATTACCAGTACTATTTTAACTCATCTTAAAGTAGGTCTTATTGCAGGAAATCGTTACACATCTGTACTCCTTCTTGATTTTCTTAAGTGTTTTCCTTGTTTTTGTGATAAATCTTTTTGTCTTGCAAACTTTGTTTATATTTGCTGCTGCCAATTTATTTCTTATCTGATTTCTTAGATTTTGATACAAGTTTCAGATTTCTTTGCTTGAGCTTTTTTACCGAGGATAAGACGGGCAAGGAATCAAGTTTTTGGTGATTTGTTTGACAAAAACACAGGTATATTATTTAGAAGGGATACTAAATTATGACTGACAGATAAGAGGCAGCATCAACCACTAAACATAGAATGAAACATACAGGGTGGCAGGGACATAGATGCAAAAACTGTTACCATGGATTCAGTACATGATTGTGAAACCCCTGCATTGAAATTTTTCATCGGTTATTTTTAAAAAATTGTTGGAAGACGTGTGGTTGCTCTAAATAAGTATTTGTTAGAATTCCTTAAAACATCCTTCATACAAAAAGTGAAATGATGCACGCTGCTTCAGTAAAGAGTAAAGTTTGGCACCAATCAAGTAACACTTTAGGAATATCAATTACTTTGTTATCATAATGTTTGCAATTTGTATTATGTTTATTCATTGGTTTACACCTGCATACGTAACATGCATGCATAATATGTTAATGTTTCGTTCTGTTTATAAGGAACTTGTTTTTTCTTTTGAGTTTTTATATTTTCATTAATGGGAAGTAGGTTAAAGTGTTGAATTGGCATGTGGAAAGGACTTTATCTAAAAATTCTGCTGGTATTTTTTTTGTAGTGCATATTTATTTAGTTTATTTGTACAAATATATTAAACAAAAGGAAAGAGCTAATTAGGCATCATTAAATTAGTCTGCATCGTTGTCAATGGGAAAGTGTCCAAAAGGCTGGCAGCATCGGATGGCAATGCTGAATCTTTGGCCTATAAAATAGGCCAGCCTTCTGGTCACGTGAAGAATTGACAAAATGCTTAGCGATGTCCCGAAATACATTATGAGCACTCTGATCCCACGGCTGTAGTGTTTCAACCCCAAATGGCTCAAACATACAGCTCCCAAATATTAATGTCACTGTAAGGCTTAACTCTAAGGTGCTCTTAGTACGTACTAAGTGGCTCTTATAAGGTCACGTGTTAGGTGAATTACAGTAATAACTAGTTAGTAGTATCTGATAAGACATTATTTAATGTTTGATTCATGAACGCAGCTGCCTTATATGTGCTAACTGCCCATTAAATATTATTATTAAGAATGGATAATACTGGAAAGGCCTTTTCTAAATTATAGACCACAGTGTCTCTGAAATATTTACAGGTTTTTCATGGTCTTGACTAACTATAAAACACTGTAGTCATCACATTTCAATTTGGTAAATTTAATGTATAAATTACTAGCTTCTGCCCGTAATTTCGTTTGCGTGGAAGTCGTGAAATATACAGTACGTAAATAAAAAACAACATTTTTATAATACATCCTCGGCCCTCGACCGATCACCGCGTCGCTTCAACCGCCCGCGCCGACTTTTTGTCTTTTTGCTCGGCTCCTAAGGGTCGTAGCGTGATGTTAAATAGTCTATAACCTTCCTCATGAATCACTCTATCCATTAATGAAAACCGTAAGAAAATCCATTCGGTAGATTTTGAGTTTATCGCGTTCGTATAAGTAGTGATTTGAAAAGAATACGGAAATGCCATCAGAAATTTTTCCAAGAATAATCTAAATAATAAATATTTTCTTCATTATGTGTTTGTGGTTGCTTTGTTTTGTCCACAATGATGCAATATTACTTTCATTAATCTTGACAATGATTCACCAACAGACAACATTACATTTAAGTGTTTTGCTTACTTTGCATAATAACGTCATGACTTCAAGCTGATCATAGACACTTTATTTTTTTCTGTTTCACCTCCTTTTGAGCCAAAGTCACCTAATTATAGCTTTGCATTTACATTTTTAAATACCTTGACTTTTAAGTCAAAATAAAAATAAATCCATAAGGTTGGAAAAATTTATTTTCAAAATCAGCTCATTCGTTTTTTACAGAATATATAATATCTAATAAAGTATGAAAACCTTAATTATTTATCTTGATTAATTATATGTATGAAGAGTGCTAGCCAAACTTACAACGTAGACTACAAATAAATGAATGAATTTTATCACTTAATTTATTTAAAACCTGTTTACTGACACGTTTAGGTGGCTGTAGGTAAATTCTTGCTCCAGCGAACACTTTGTTTGACGACTTTTTATTGTTACCTCTTTTGATACCATTTACGTCTGAATCATCTTTATTGTTTTGATTTTTTAAAGCTTGTTTGTAATATTGAAGCCTTGGGTGCACATCATTTTTGGTTTTACAAAAGATAGGGATGCGTTTGTATCTGGCGTTGGTTGACGTCGCGTGGACGTCGCGTAGAGGCTGCGCTAACGTTGCGTCATACATGATTGTATTTGAGATAGTTACCGCGCTGCGTTAGCGCAGCAGCGCGCACGTTCGCACTTCTGCGCTAGATGCTAGAGATGCCGAAGATCACGAGAAAATGAAATAAACCAACTGTTCCTTTACAAATATTATTCCTTATGATGATATAAATAAAATGTATTTCGATCGTCGTGCCGTCCACAAGGGTCGGTTCTCGTGAATTATGGAGATAGCCTGTCACTCAATTAATGTAATTTAGTTGCGAAACCAGTTTGGGCTGTTCCATTTTTTGTCTTTCGGCATTCGCTCCGGAATCGATTTATGCCCTTAGGTAAATTTAAAGTTTAAAGCAGGTTTTTGTGTTGGTACCATGAAAGTTGTGCGTGCTTAGAGGGTCAAATAAGATTGCGGCTAATTAGGGTTTAGTTGGCTGTTGGCAACATTTTACGTTTACAAGAACGGCTTAAATTTTTGATACAGCGTATTGGAAAAATTATATCTACAGTATGTATTAAATGTGTGGTCAAAAAGGGTGTGATACTGACTATCAAACTGAATAACTTTTCCATGGAAACAACATCGTGATCTCGAAAAAATTATCAACTCACTGGTCCATACAAAACTTCAATATCTACTCGACTCAAATGTATGGTACGGGAGGGGTTGGGAGGGGTAACAACAGTACACTAAGTAACAACAGCCACACTGGTCGATCTATCAGGTTAAGTTACGCTTGCCGCGGTTGGTTCGTGGATGGCCCGACCATTTCTTACATACCAAGACCCCTCCGTGCTTCGGAAAGCACGTTTTAAGCCGTTGGTCCCGGCTGTCATTTTTAGATCTTTGACAGTTGTTACGGGTCATCAGAAGCCCGAAAATCTGACAACCAGTTTTACCAAGGGCTATCGTATTACCCAGTAACTGGGTTGTGGGGGTCCGATAGGCAGTCGCTCCATGTAAAATACTGGTATTCAGTTGCATCCGGTTAGACTGGAAGCCGACCCCAACATAGTTGGGAAAAGGCTAGGCAGATGATGATAGCCCATAATTAAATTTAGTTTTAAAAAAACCCGCCGAATTTGTAACTTTCTCCCTTTTTAAGTCGGTTAAAAAGTATTTGTAAAATTCATAAGATTTCCATAAGGCAACATTTAATCAACTTCATCAGAATCGCTTCAAACATATAAAATATCAACAAAACGGAATAAAGAGCAGAGCCTCATAAAAAGATATAAAAGATTACATCCGTAGCAGTATCTACCTGACCCTTTATCCGGAAGTATGAAATATCGGTGAATGCGCTCGCTTGAACTTCCGGCCGCCAGACATTTTCGCGAATCTTCAACGGATTATCTCGCGTCATAATGTCACCGTCGCAAAGCCGAAAGGTCTATAAGAAAATATTCCCTTTCATAAGCGTAGAAATAACTGGTATCGTGTCAATATTTGCACGCTTTTTGAACCGGCTTCCCTAATGAAAACTTTCCCTCTTCGCCACTCGATCGTAGTCATAAACAAGATATATAGGCCTTTTACTTTTACAAAATGCAGTCCATATTGTCCTTTAGTTCTCGGGTTATAGACCTCAGAGACAACATTTTCGCACCTGCCTTGCCCCTCACTCGCTTAAGTTATTTAGATTGGTAATTTAACTTAGCTAGTTAGTCATAATCCTTTTCCTCTGTGGGTAATGGGCATGTCCTACTTTAGTTGTGGTGACTTTAATTTAATAGTTGAGTCTTTAAAGGGGGGGGGGAAATAATCATTGGGCATCAAAAAATTCGTCCGCATCGCTGTCAATAGGAAAAGTGCCCAAAAGGCTGGCAGCATTGCCACGTTGTATGGCAATGCTGATTCTTTGGCCCAAGAATAGGCCAGTCCTCTGGTCACGTGAAGAGTCGACCAGCCGCTTGGCGATGTCTTCTTCCCCCACCCCCCTTTTTATATACTTATACATATTGTTATTTTAAGTCTGATAGTTTTTAAATAATGTAAATACGTGTGTGTAAATAATAAACAGTCGAGTCTTTTGTTAAAATTTCATAACAATTATTATTATGCAATATATAAATTAGCTTAAATTACAATAAAGACCACACGACACTCGCCTGAGTTTTTATTTATAAGGGGCAAAGATCATACTATAAAGTGTATGACCACATTGACCACGACTATTAACTCTATGAACGAATAAATACCTAATTATGCCATAAATATAATATTGCTCGATATATTATCATTCCAGTCTAGTTGACCATCTGAAGAACGAATTTATTCCTTTTAAGTCTTGGGTCGGGCATAAATAAAATAATTGTAATTGCATTCCTTATCTCGTTGATTAGTCACACTGGTGTTGCGTCATGCGTTCTGTGGCAACGCTTTAGGTGTTCTTCACATGCGTTCGAACTAATCTATAATGCATTGATATTAATTGAATTTGTTTTTACTAGGAAGCCCTGTGACTTCGGTCGTTTGAGGAACACCTAATATTTGTCATCGATTGCAAATAACACTAGGTCTGTTGAATTTTCAGTCATTATTTATATTTAAATATATATGAACTATGGTGACTGCAGTGTAAGTTTGTGCAGTATTTATAAAGTCATCAAGAACTACGCTATCGTCCACATTCACGATCGTAACTAGGCTTTTACAAATAATTCAAATGTTACCAGTTTTACCAATACTCGATAAAAACCTCACTCCACTCCAAAATTTATTTAAGAATATTATATATACGATTTCCAGTCCATAGATTCCATTTAAAATACAGAAAATCAACCCAATTCGGGTCACTAGATCGAGAACAGCGTATTCACGAATATTTTCCTTTCAAGCATAAAAATTTACACCATTCTAGTACGTTGGTCTAGAAAAAGTTCAAACTAACGCTGTGGGACTAGATAATACTGAATATGATAGAAAATATTAATTGAATTCGTCCTTAGTTCACGAGGGGCGTGACCTAATTCCTAACCGCTCATTATCATGCCGATTCTTGGAATCGATCGACGCAGTTATCGTTAAACTTTCCTTTTTTGAATGCGGAATTGCGGGTATTATGAATATCTTAGCATCTTCAAGGCCCATTGAATTGAGGATAAATCTAAATGAAGGACTAACAAGTTCATTTGAAAGACGTCTTTAAGGATCTGTGGAGTAATTACGTCACACTAACAATAACAAAGCCTTTTATATTGACATTCGACAACAGTCATAGCGTTATTTACGTTGTCAAGTAGTGAAGCAATGTATTAGGGATATCTTTCGAAAATGTTTTGGCTCGTGAAAGACAATGTGTGACCTAATTGGGGTGCTGAACTCTCTCAAAGGACGCTGATTTGTTCGTACATAAAATCATATCTTAATGTTGTCTAAATTACATTTTTTTTTTTACATTTTAGCTGTTTGAGAGTCTATTATACATTTGATAACCTGCTTGACATTAACCTTAGAATCTATCAGGTTTTTCTCATCTCTAAATGCAGTCATATTTCTTTTTTCTCGATAATAGTTAGTTATATTATTTTTGTCCAATAAATGGCCACGTGAGTCGTGTTGTCTGTGACCTTGTTGAGGTGTTCAAAGTGCAGTTGTACGGGCACTTGGGGCTTTGGTAATGTAAGTAAGAATGTGGCACAGTTACCCTCGTAGTCCTTTAGTACTTAATTGTTCTTTCTCAGAGACTTTTCGTTTCTGGTATGGTCTTCCAAGTTTTAACAAGTAAAATACAGCAGCTGAAGTCTTCTATTAGTGATATAGTGCCCGGCTAATGACAATAGGTCACTTGGTACTGTTACGGTAGTTTCGCATGAGAAAGAGCCTCATTTTGTCACCGAAAATACAGTGCAAGTTGAAACCCGGCAGCAACACAACAATAAATTTAACATTACAGCTAAACGAATTAGCATTGCCACTTTCATTCGTCTCACCGCCTTATTCATAAATACAGCGTGAATCCATAAATAAATAAGAATAGTTAAACAATAATTAAGTAATCCTGACCATTACATCCTGGTTTGCTTTCCCTGTCATTGGCGTCATTTTCGCATTCACAGCGTAACCAACGCATCGCTTCTCGACCTACATACCAGTACACCTACCATAAACTGTTCGTGTCGCTTATTGCGAAAACTTTGCCTATCTATACAGATTTTCTTGGTTAAACTTAGTTTACTTAGCACCTGTTGTATTTGGTATGGTTTGGTGTAAAACAAGTTCAGGTTGTTTAGAGCCTTTCGATAATCGGTAATTAATTGTGCCACGATCAATATCTAGTTCCCGTGAAAATGTGTACTAGAAACAGCTCTTCAGGTTAATTACTCGCGCACTGTCCGTCGCGCTAATCCTTAGGGATTAAGTTTACATTTCCAGTAATTAGGCCAGGACTAGAAGCATTAAGTCCCTTAGCTAATTAATGTCCTGTTATCTCACGGAGTTACGGCATAGCTATGAAATAGTCTGGTGGTCCTATCAAATCTGGAACACCGAGTTCTTGCTTGTTCTCCGAGATTAAGTTTTTCCGGCTTTTGCTTGTCTTCCTTTTAAACCGTGAAGAGTTAGTTCCCTAGTCTTAATACACGATGTTACAGTTCGTCGGTCGTTTAACGATGATTGAAACTGACTTGTTAATGCGTCTGGTCGGGTATTTAGCTGCGTGATCGATGCGATTTTAAAGTGACCGCATATGGCCGGTTTTGGCAACTGCCGGCCATACAGCTGTTTCTAAATCATCTCTGACTGGCGTCTACCACGTAAATATATATAATACTCCTGATTAATTGGCCAACGGAAGTAAGCAGAGATTTCAGTAGTTCTAATCCATATATTGAAGTTTATCGGTCGGTAAAAGTACATCGAATCTTATGATTTGCGCGAAATAGCAAGTAGTTGATGTAATAACGTTTTTTCTCACAACGTTGGAATTTTTATTGTAAACGTGGAGTTTATTGTTTTTTTTACTACGACCATTCCGACCACCATGGGAAATTAAATTATAATAAGCTTCGAGGTGTTGTTTGATAACCATAATCTTTATACTCCATCAATTTTCTGTACTAAAACATCTATTCCCTGTACTTCTATAATCCAAGCTGTCCGTATTCTATCGATGCTTTCCTACTAGGCCGAAACGTCTTGTAGCCTACAAAATATCTGAATATCTGACAATATCTCGGTTATCTGTTTGAACGACCCTTTTCAACTGCTAACTTGCCTATATCCAGCAATTTTGGCTTACCAGTTCCTCTGTATTTATGATCCAATTACTGAAGCCAAATTGAGGGCCTCACTGAGGACTGAAATACCTCAATGTTAAACCTTTGGGGCGAACTTCCTGTTGGTATGGCTTCATTATTTTCAACTAGGTTCCTTTTTTATAGTTTTCCACCCTAATCATATGAGATTACAATCAGGTTTATTCGGACCTGGGATTAAATGTTGGACAGTAGTTATCCAAAAGTTTTTGTTCTTGGTCAAAATTACATCGTAAACTACTTACTAGTATCTGTTCTGGCTAATTTAACCTTTTAAGGACTGCTGTCGCCCGGAGGGGTCGGTTTCGCGCGCAACCGTTTAGGACCGGTGACGCCTCCGGGCGACAGCGCGCGTTGCCAATAGGCTACACCATTAAAATATTATTTTTGCGTAAAGTACGGAACTTAGTCGATTGCTAATATTTTTCCTACACTGCCAAGAATATTTGTAAGCCATAGACGATAAAAGTTACTAAAAACTTCGTGCCCAACACTATAAAAAAAAAATACGAAGGCGCCCTTTTTTACATTGATATTCTGTGGTTTATTGTCGTGACTTAGTGTTGTTGTTTTATTTATTGTGAGTTATTGTGATGGATTTTTCGTTTGAAACTTAGGTAAGTACATGAATAATGAAACAATAGTGGCTTGTGCAAGTTTTTGGCTAATCGTTTGCGTAAAACAATATAGTAAAAATGATTTTCGAGCCAATCAATTTTCAGGTTATTTCGCCTTACACATTTGCCATATAAATATATTATTGTTGACTGTTTTTCGATGAATTTGTGTCTATAAATGGTAATTATCTATGCAAAAACTAATTCTAATTAATTATTTCATGCATTCGAAGCGTATTCATTCATTTTTATCCATTTTTCAAAGATTTTTCGAAGCATTTTGATGTGTAGGTAAAACGGGTCAAATTATCATGCCGAATTTTTATGAAATAATACTAGATTTGTTTTGTAACCATTAATGAATTAATCAAAAGGGTTATAAATAAGGAATGTGTGTACAGAAATTGATAAAACACTTCATTCTTGTTTACTTTCAAATAAGATTCTAACTAGACTAGATAAATTTCCGGATAAAATGACCCGTCAAGGTCATCTTGGTATTTTACCAATTATCGTATCATATTTTTACGATTCATGGATAACAATTAGTCGAAGAAGGTATAGGTAATATTCTAGAAAGATTTAATACATGATATAATGCTCATTATAACTCGTATGATCTTTTCCAATATCACGAATTGGACTACGCGATTCAAAATGACAGCACCGCGCACTATGAAGTTTGAGTTAGAATATTATGGAAATATTGTATGTAAGACTAATAAGAAAAAAATCTAATTGGATTACTTGTGTATTCATGATATTATTACCAAAATTTTGCGTAAATCAATTCATTACTTTTGCCAGAAACTAACATAATACATTAACAAGTCGGCTTACGGCCAGTTCTCTATTTTCAATAGGATGTTTACAATAATAACTAAACGTATGAGTGTTATGGATATTATCATAAGTGGCCCCCGTTGTTCAAACACTCGAATCTGTTTACAGATTGTAAAATGACGCAATAGAAACGAAGCTATAGCAGTTTTTGTGTGAGAGGTCAACGCGTGTCAGATTACATCGCGATAAGCCGCACGTGTTTGTCCTTGACGGATGGTCGCACGCTTTTTTTGCAGTACTTAAAAGGTTAAACAGGGCCTTAAAATGTGATTCACAGCACATCTGTGATTGTAAAAAAGGCAATTGATGCTGACTCTGACACACGGAGCATAGCGCAGACGTCATTCTTTTTTATTTGTTTCTTTTTTCACAACGCGCTATGAATCAGTATGCAAGGCGTAGTAAAACTATTTGCTAACACAACTGTTTCCATAATCAGTTGAATTGATTTCATTTACATGGTTGCCTTTATCTTGATCAAACAGTGCCTTGGTATCAGGTGTATTTCCTTTTTGTTCTCTTTGGTGTGAAATAGTAAAACCTTTGTAGGTTTGAAGGGTTTAATTATCGGTATTGGTTCACACCACAATAGCCTCGAACTAATAAACACTAAGTAAACTGTTCCCGTTTCGTTAATGATATACTTTTGGCTTTTCTGCTTCGTGTATTGTGTCTTACAAAAGATTCTAGAGCTTAGTTTGTATATCACTTGTGTAAAAGTCTTAAAATACTTGGCGAGAATTCTTAAGATCATGATTTTGAAACTCACATCCCGTGTCTTTTGCAGTATGTAGTTACAGTCGCTCACAGCAATTTACAACTATGTGATTGAGTGACATCACAACTGACAGTGTAATATTACTTTCAGATAACTGTCAAGTTGTAACTTGATTGCAAGTAATTATTATGAAAAATATGGAAATTAAAGACGAAGGTTTTGTTAGGATTTGACCTGTTTTGGTATAATAATTTGCGTCACAAAAACATGGAAATGCGTCATTTGTAAATAAATTCAGATGAGGGCTGTCGAAGCACTGGCGCCGTCTGATTCATGTCTGATTAAAAAATGTTCTAGAATGTTATTATTACGTGCATCTACACCTAACTTTTAATAATCACAAGATTTTCCTCTAGTCCATTAATCCTCGAGCAAGAAATTTGTTTAATAAACAAGATCAGCTCCGGTAGACTTCTGCGAAGGAGAGTGAATACATGCATATTTTTTTGCATAGAATTATATTTTTATAATATCCTACGTTCATATCTGTAGTAGAATATTAGTCTTTGTTATATGTCGTTGACCATAAAGATAGTTTCATTCATGGCAGACTGACCCGACACGCTTATCATGAAATAAGTTTCCAGCCATTTTGAAGCTAAGAATTTACAATTTTGCACCGTAACCGTGGATTTGTGGTGTTTCGGGAGTGATGTATTGAGCATGCGTATGCGCCGCAGGTGAAATTAAACAGTTTTAGAACTAGATCGAGTTTGTATTCCTAGGTTATTAATCCCGCAAGTAGAATTTTGGTGCACTGTTTTAATTTTTCAAAGTTTTCGTTTTTCCTGTGCGATCTTGATTTTGCATTTGAATTTTATTCATTAGCCCGTTTTATGCTCAATATGGGTTTCGCAGTTCTCTCTGCCTAAGCTCATCCCGATGGGGATAAAGTTAGCCCGAGAGAAAACTATGAAACCCCAAATGAGATGTCATTTGGGTTCGTTAGTCGTTATTCTTCGCCAGACGTCTATGTCTGGGTCGTCAAGAAGTTGTGCTGCCTCTTATACGGTCCTAGTCGACTACAATAATTACGAAACAATAAAAAGCTTTCAGTGCCCAAGGAACTAGCTAAACCACGATCCAATTTTTCTCTAATCCAACTAATAATGCTTTTGATACCAGTCCGGTCACTTGTATTCTGAAGTTCATTGTAAATAAATCATAAATTCATAGCCTTCATAACCTTTAAACGCCTTTTAGTACTGTATCAGTTTATAGTAAACTTAAATGTAATTTTAGTTCAAAATCAAATAACAACAAAGTGAAGCGTGTTATTGGATTTTTTGTTGTGTGTCGAATTTAAAGTGGAAAATCAAAGAAAATCGAATTGGCTGTGGCTTTTAAGCATTTTCTTTTCATTCTATCTCTTTAAGAAAAAGGTGTTTTTTTCACTTCGAGACTATTTTCGAATTCAAAACTTGGTGCTGTAACAACAAATTTTCGTCTGTCTAAAGTTTCCAGACGATTGGGCGCAGCCAATGGTGCCGATTCCCTTGTTCACAAACTAAACTAAATTTAAGTTCAGTGCATCTTTTTCTTTCTATTTCATTAAGAAAAGGACAGAAGATAAATTTTAGTTTAGTCCTGTCAATTTAAACAGCGCCTGTCACTCTCCATACAAGTTTAGACGTGATTAAAAACATGCCGACTAAAATTACGTCAATTTACGTTAAGCGCTGATTAATTTGACAGGACTAAACTAAAATTTATCTTCTGTCCTTTTCTTAATGAAATAGAAAGAAAAGGATGCACTGAACTTAAATTTAGTTTAGTTTGTGAACAAGGGAGTCGGCACCATTGTAGCCAGACGTAACATGTCTTTAAAAGCTAGTTACCGGACTTCCATATCCGGTTTTCCCACATTTTTATGAGGCTTCTCGAAGACGAACGCGTATTATTTACGTAGCAAGTAAACTGATCTAAGTTGTTTAGAGTTTACATCGATTTTCCGGTTGATCTGACCTTTTTTTGCGAAACCTTCACATAAAATGTATGGAAGTAATGTGTATATGTACGGCACGCATTCTTGCGTCGCACAGTGGGTCGAAACTATGATTTTAGTGACTTAGGGCTCAACTTTGCTTTTTCACTTTTTTTTTTATGCGGATGGGTAGAGCTCATTAACCTCAATAATAATTGTTCTGATGTATTTTTTCCTAAACTTTATACTTTGGGTAGAAAAATGTGTTTTGTTATTTTTTTGTATGGAGCGGCTCAAATAAACTTAAATTCCTGCTAAGTAGCGTGTGATCCCGCGTTGAAACTTTATTTTTCATATACCTTGTCTGGTCTATTATCATTTGATGCTATAAACAAATGCATAAAGTTGCAACTCTGCCAAATAAATGGATCGAAAAAAATGAAAAAATACATAGAATAAAAAGCTTCATTTTTTACTTTCGTAAGTTATTTTAAGTTAAATTTGATATGGAATAGTAAGTAAAAGCACGTAATAATACACATAATTACTTAGCAACTAACAACAATACATTTAAAAGGTCCCTAATTAGCTTAAATTTACTAATACTACATATATTAGTAAATTTAAGCTAATTAGGGACCTTTATTTAAAAATGTGGATATGAAATCAATTAATTTCTATTTGTGTGTTTAATTACTGTAATTAGCTTAACCTTTTACCTTATAAAAAAACAATGTTTTTCACTTTTAGTCATTACTGTAATATTAATTAGGATAATTAGTTAATGAGGGTAGTAGAAAAATTAGTAAACATTGTTTGTCACTGGATTCTGGAAGTATAAAATGACCATAATTTATTATATACTAACTAGTGTTCGTTTATTCGTACTACTACTAACATCTCGTGATTCTGATCGTCCCTTTTTCGTTATAATGGATAATTTAGTTAACAATTTAGATTTATTTATGATTTTAAGAGAGCAGGTCAAGTCACTGTCGGATAGTCAAAAATTCTTTCAATTCCTACAACATAAAATAAACGTGACCGAAGAGAACAGTGTTGAGCTCCAAAAATTCTGTACGCGCTTTTGTTCAAATATAAGTGCAAGATGGGAACGAAGTAGTCGCACGTTAGCACAGTTTGTAAGAAAAAATGGTGATTGGTTGGAACGTGCAATAAACTGGCCCGAAGGAATGATACCTGAAGCTGTGAACACTGAACAGGAAAGGCTCGAGATTTGTAATACTGAAGATGTCGAAAATCTACCACCATCTACTACAGAAGCTTCGACATCTACATTTACACCTCGAAAACCTTTCGAGGAATTGGGCTCCAGGCAAAAACGAAGACGCGTTGATCAAATTAACCAATCGCTTTCGTTATCCCCGGATGAACTTAAAGCTACTACAATTGCTAGTTTAAGAAACACCGGAAATGAGGATGTAGGAAAAATTATGAACCATTTACTAAATCACCCCGAAGATCTAGAAAAAGTTAAAGAGTGTTTAAGTACAAGTAAACCGAAAAGTAGTACATATTCACCCGATAAGGCACTGTCTTTATTAGTTTCACTTAAATTAAGTAAGTGGCAGTATATAAGCCTAAGAGAAGCAGCAAGTGAAAATAGGTCTGATTTATACCCTTCTTATTATAAAATAAAACAAGCGAAGGCAAAATGTTATCCAGGGAAAGAAGACATAATTATAACTGAAGAAGGAGCTGCTATTAAACTGCAAGCTTTACTCAACTTGACGGTATCTAGGCTTTTAGAAGTGATTACTTTAGATTTGGATTCGCCAACTGAGTTACTGCTAATAAGCAAATGGGGTTTTGATGGAGCCTCAGGTCAAAGTAATTATAAACAAAAGACTGAAGCAGAGTTTGATGACTCAACTATCTTCATGGCCAGTCTAGTTCCTATAAGGCTTCAACAATGTGATGGAACAATTGTTTGGGAAAACGATCGACCCTCATCAACTTTCTATTGCCGTCCGATAATGTTCAAATTTACCAAAGAAACGCAGTCAACAGTGGTAACTATAAAAGCTAGCATAACCGAAGAAATAGAAAGACTTCAGCCAATCAAGTTCAATCAAGTTGAAGTTAAGCATCAATTGCACTTGACGATGATAGACGGCAAAATATCGTCATATTTGTCAGACACATCTTCAGCTGTCTGTGATATCTGCAAAGCAAAACCGTCAGAGATGAACAATTTAGAGTCACTTGCTCAAAAAGAGAACAACGAAGAAGTGTTCCAGTATGGAATGTCATCTTTACATGCCTGGATAAGAAGCATGGAGTGCTTACTTCATATCGGTAAATATAATTTTATTAGTTCATAATTTTTTTCACGTTATATAGTTACTTGTGAGATTTTTATTTAAGTGATATTTCTTTTTGTTTGCAGCTTATCGTTTGGACTTCAAAAAATGGAGTTGCAGGGGCGATGACAAAGAAAAAATGTCACTCAGAAAGAGCGCTATACAGCAAGCGTTTAAGAAAGAATGCGGTTTACTTATTGACGTAGTCAAGCAAGGAGTAGGCACAACCAATGATGGCAATACTGCCAGAAGATTTTTTAGGGATGCAGAAACAACAGCTCGCATAACAGGAATAGATAAAGGTTTAATAGAAAGGTTTCATGTGATTCTTCAGACGGTTGCATCTGGAGAGAGCGTGGATCTTTCTAAGTTTTCCGAATTTTGTAGAGATACTGCACAATTGTACGTTCACTTATATCCCTGGTATTATATGCCTTCCAGTATACATAAATTGTTAGTACATGGGAGTGATATAATTAAGCACTTTGGTGCCATACCTATAGGTAAACTGTCGGAAGAGGCAGCGGAAGCTCGTAATAAAGATTTCCGGAAATATAGAGAGAGTCATTCTAGAAAGGTAAGTAGAACGGCGACAAATGAGGATATTATACACAATCTTCTTTTGTCTTCTGATCCAAAGATCACAAGTCTAAGACCTCGAATGGTGAAACAAAATATAATGGTTCTCTCTCCAAAAGTCAAAGAGCTTCTGCTGATTTTTCCCACAGAATCCGATATAGATTTTATTGATGTAGATAATTTACAAGATAGTCATAGCGATAGTGAATAAGATTTTTTGGTAGTTTGTAAGTTTCTTGTTTTTTTTATTAGTTTATAAATGTCAAACTCATAATTGAAAGGAAATAGTAATGTTTGATGTTGTTTATAGTTAGTTTTTAGTTTGCTTGTGTTAGTTGTAGTAATGTTAGTTTACCTTTACTAATTTGTATTATTATGTACCTATCTTTACTTACTATTCAGTATTAAATCTAACTTAAAATAACATTTCATAAACATGTTAAAGTCATTAAAACAAAGAAATTGAAATTCATAGATCCCTAATTAGCTTAAATTTACTACTACTACATATATTAGTAAATTTAAGCTAATTAGGGACCTTTTAAATGTATTATGATTAGTGTGATTAGCTTTAAATTTACTAATACTACATATATTAGTAAATTTAAGCTAATTAGGGACCTTTTAAATGTATTATGATTAGTGTGATTAGCTTTAAATTTACTAATACTACATATATTAGTAAATTTGAGCTAATTAGGGACCTTTTAAATGTATTATGATTAGTGTGATTAGCTTAAATTTACAAATTTACTAATACTACATATATTAGTAAATTTAAGCTAATTAGGGACCTTTTAAATGTATTGTTGTTAGTTGTTAAGTAACTATGTGTATTATTACGTGCTTTTACTTACTATTCCATATCAAATTTAACTTAAAATAACTTACGAAAGTAAAAAATGAAGCTTTTTATTCTATGTATTTTTTCATTTTTTTCGATCCATTTATTTGGCAGAGTTGCAACTTTATGCACACGTTAATAGCATCAAATGATAATAGACTAGACAAGGTATATGAAAAATAAAGTTTCAACGCGGGATCACACGCTACTTAGCAGGAATTTAAGGTTATTTGATCCGCTCCATACAAAAAAATAACAAAACACATTTTTCTACCCAAAGTATAAAGTTTAGGAAAAAATACATCAGAACAATTATTGTTGAGGTTAATGAGCTCTATCCATCCACATGAAGAAAAAAGTAAAAAAGCAAAGTTGAGCCCTAAGTCACTAAAATCATAGTTTCGACCCACTGTGCGTCGCAATGCGGCCAGATGCGCCATGGCTGTGCGCTTTGCTTTACAGAAATTTTATTTAGGGGACGATAACCGACTTTTAATGATTTTATACTGAAGATGACGTCTAAACGAGTAGTGTTAGTGATTTGAAAAAAATATATGTTAAATTAGAGCATTTTCCAAATATTTTAATATAGGCATATTTTTGATTATGTTTATATTACATAGTGAAATTAATTTGTAAAGTTATGTCTAACGCGGATAAAAAACTGAAAATGACGCAAAATCCATCGAGCGTATTTTTCTGAAAACTTCACCATTTTAAAGATAATTAAATTATTGATCTTTTAGTATACGTGTTTTATTAAAATGCCTTTTATTTTACGTGTAATAAATTAATAATGCGTCTAATTTGGGACAGCGCTCCTTGATGGGCGAGTCCTATTACTGGCTGGACGTACGACGCGTTGCGTGAGTTCAGTACAAAACACGCAAGCTAACCATTCAAGGTCACTGTCATATATCTGCGTCTTAATGTACTAGTATGTAGCTACTGGGAGGCTTGAAGTAGGTCCCTACGTATATCGTATGACATTAATGCATCCGGCATATGACATACAAATATGAGAACAACTTCATTCAATAGTTTTTGCGACCGGCCACCCAGCACACCACCTAATCACAGACACATATACATAATTCCGTATAATTATGGCTTAGCTTTTTGACCAACCTTACGTCATATAGCATTCTTTGTACGGTATAAATACTTAGTTCCGGGAAACGCCAAGTTTGAATAGAATATTGTACTTAATTTATATTGCATAATGTTAGGTGCTCGTACGATCTCCTTTCTCTCACTAGTTATTACCGTGAAGGTGAATTCAATCGATAATGGATAAAACAATTATAATAAAAACGGAAAATCGCAATTTGTTCGTAGCGTGCGTGAATTTAAGCTTTTTAGTGTAGGTAATCTAGATTTTGACGATAACTTGGCTGAATGAGGCCTTACTTTTGGTGTTATTGCAAAAAAAGTATGCCGTTGCCTATTTTTATACTCTTTGAACTCTATAAATTGTTGAGTCTATGGAGCAGTTTTTTTTTGTTGATATCAGACTAGAATAAAAAGTCTAAATATTTAATTCTGTCTGACTGGCATAGGTATCTTGCTTGTTATACAGTTTATGTCAGACATACATACATAAACTCATGCCCTCTTCCCATAGGGGTAGGTTACAGACCACCTGCACTTAGCTTGACCACAATAGAAACGGGTTTTGTCGACGGCAGAATAGAAAAAATGTTCTATGCAAGTATTTTTACTTTGAAGGTTTTGGAAGTATTCTTTTTTTTAAATTTAGATAAGGTTACGGACCAATGTTCTATAAAAGTATTTTTCTTCCACCAAGGCGATTTTGTTCAAGTTTTCACTTCTGTCGGCACTCCCGGAGTGCCATTGTTTTTTTTATATATTTACTAAGCATTATTGACTAATCATCAGTTTATTACAAGTACATAGGGATTGTCATCAATATCTATTTGTTGTGCCAGACACTGTAACATTAACCACAAGTCGAATTCTAATTCTGGTATCACTTGCAGAGTACCTATGTTAAGTAATACATGGTTGATGTAGGTAGCAAATATATAACGCAGGGTACAGATTAGTGAAATGAAACATGAAAATGTAACACCAATAATGTCGTCCTAATTTGCAGTGCAACAAGAAATGTAACAACAACTGTGCAAATTTGTTTTAGCGTGTGTTCGCTAAAACAAAGTATATGCAAAATTCTCAGAGTAAAATCATGAATGTCGCTCCCATTGCCAGTTACTTGCATCATTACAAGACCTGCCCCTATTACTACTTTGTTAATAAATAGTTTTGGTAAATTCCACAATAATCGTGTCACTTGTTCATTGTGTACGTTTATATTTAACGCAAATTGTCGGCGTGACTTACCCACTATAACTATGACCCACCTGTTAACAAAATACCGTTATTATATTTGTACTTATTCAGCTTACATTTTAAACGTATATAGCTATTGGCAAATAGATTTATTTATTTTGTTACATGCCAGGCTTCCTGTGCCGGGCGAAAATAGGTCACTGTTTCTGCTGTAGATATTGTAAGAGGCGACTAAATTGTGTCAGATGAATGAGCTGTTATGTCCACTGTCCACCTGGACGCTAATAGTTGTCTAGTATATATGTGCCACTCAAAAAGAGGCCACTCTTTCGCTCTCTGTGTTTCGAAGAAGGTGGCGAAGGGATAATTTTGTAGCAAGAAGATGGTGATCATCTCGTTTTACTGGATTATAAATTCAATTATCCGGGATTTGTCACGATAATTCAGTGCAGTAGTCAATTAAAAAGAGCGATTTTGCTCCCCAAAACTCTAAAAATCAAATTGATGACCGTCATACTTTTCAACAAACACATTCTGCGAAAAACAGGAAAAGATATCTTAAGAAAGCGAGTTATGAGGAAAAGATTACTTGAATCTTAACTATCGTGACTATGTGTTTACTGGTCACCTACCTACATATTAACGTTATTACAGCCCGGAGTCTGGATTTGTGCCCGGTTGATGGCGATAGGCTTGCCCCCTATTACTTGGGAAACATAACTGGCTAAATGTAGGTGTACTAGAGGGACATACCTCTGCCCAGGAGAATTATAAGCGTCATATTATGTTATACTAACGTTATTCTTCTCTCAATTCCAGAGCGACTCAGTGAGTTATTTCTTCGACGAGCTCGAACGCATCGCGAGACCTGACTACATGCCCTCTCACCAAGATATTCTGCACTGCCGGAAGGCCACCAAAGGCATCACGGAATGCACCATCAACATCAACAATGTGCCATTTGTATTCGTCGACGTGGGGGGGCAGCGGACGCAGCGGCAGAAATGGACGCAGTGCTTCGATTCTGTAACGTCCATACTCTTCCTCGTCTCTTCTTCAGAGTTCGACCAGGTCTTGTCGGAAGACAGGTACGTAATAATAGAAGATAATGGTTATTGACTACGCGAGATATAAGTAATGCTTTTGGACTCTATTTGGGGACGTGTTTGGTTCATCCAGATTTTATTAATGAAAATTGAAAAGTAATAAAAAAACAAAAAAAAACAACCGACCTCCAAAAAAAACACTACAAAGTGAAAAATAACTTTAATTTCGGAAGTCGGTGTCTTGTGTTTTGTATTTTCGTTTTTTTCCACGGACTTCGGAAATTAAAGTTATTTTTCACTTTGTAGTGTTTTTTTTGGAGGTCGGTTGTTTTCTTTTTGTCAAAAGTTTTTATTTTTCACTTTTTAGTTGTGGTACCTACCCCACACACATTCGAATACCACTACCTGCTACCAGTGACAGAAACTTATCATATCATCTACATAGCAAGTGGGAAAAAAATACGTATTTTGTAGCTAACTCAAAAACTATCAAAGCAAAGTTAATAAAATTTATATGGGACCAATTCGAGAGCACACCCTTTCAAACAAAAAAATAATTTTCAAAATCGGTCCACAATTGACGGAGAAATCGGTGGACATACATAAAAAAAAAAACAAAAATAAATAAACATACGCGACGAACATATAACCTCCTCCTTTTTGGAAGTCGGTTAAAAACTATTCGTTATCAATTTGTTAATTGAAAGGTTATTTCTGAAAACTGATCGTAATAATTCACCCGGGTGCAAGTAATTAAGTACTGCAGTGCAGACATAAACCTCTTCGTTATCCGCCTTCCGCATTCAATCTACTCTGATCTGATCATTACATATTCTATAATGCATATTCATACATTAAGTAATCAACTGATAAAATGCGAAAGGTAATTAGACTTACCGCAGTGTCGTCATAAACAATTTAATATTCAAATTGCAGTTTGAGCCCCGCCCACGCCGCCGTACCTTTAACAGTCATACGTCAAATTACACACGAAAATAATTACCGTGTACGAAAACTGAGGGGGTGTACAAACAGTAAAAAATCGAGAGCTATTTTCTATACTAACGAACGAAATCGATTAGTTACAGACGTCATTCATGCAGACTAAAGAATGAAGTCTTCCTGAAGTAAATTTCTTCTTAAAAATCTTTGCTATCTGATTCATAACACCTGGATATTAGGCGGTAAACAAACCTAAACGGGAGCGTTATCTATGATCTAATGGGTATTAGATCATAGATAAGATTAACGCTATATTACAATGTATTACAGGTGTAATACGTCGTTTCATAATTCTCTTGCATACGAGGCAAAACGTTGTCTATCTACAAGTAAATAAGTATAGTATTACGTCAGGATAGTGAGTTAATGACTCAGGCGTCATGATGGAATCAGCGGGTGTTCGAGGTGACGAGAAAATCACATTTTATGACAACACCCATGGGGCACGTATTATTAAGATATGTAGTCATAGACGGAATCATTCTTTGTTTATTTAATAATGAAAGAATAATGTTAACTAGCCATTTTATACTTACTGAAATTTTACAGAACTGTACCAGTTAATAACAACATCAAACATCGCTAACGCGCATGTAGTAGTTGCGATTTTTTATATGTAGTTAGGTCCTCTGAGAGTAGTTTATACCCAAGTTTGCAACCCTGAAACCTTGTGCTACTCCCATGGTTCTCGAAAACTTGCGAAATTCTGGCATTTGTTTCAGTTTTTTTGAAAATATACCTTAAGGACGAGTTTTTAGGTATCGTTGTTCAGTATTTTTGTGAAGCAATCTAAATTTGATACAATCTGAGCCTACCTACGCACTCTAGGTCTATTGGTTGCGAAGATACTCGTACAGCTAGTCAAAGATGGGCATTTTTTTCCATAAAGTGAAAATATATCGATTTAGGATTTAGGGTCAAATCGATGTTTTTACTCAACGGCCGAATTGTACTATGCCCGGAAAATTGTTGCAACATACAGCGGTAGGTAAATTTTAAGTGTATCCGGTTAGACTGGAAGTTGACCCCAATATATCGTCGACCGTAGGTTCAATTGAGGTAAGAGACAAAATACGATTTTTCAGGAGAGGCCGACAAAGTTTTTTTTAGGACTAAATCGCCCATAACTTTTTTTCTTATTAACCTTTTTCGGTCTGTTTTTCTTAAGTTAGAATTTTTTCATATTCACCATTCGATAGAGCGAAAAATTCTAAACAAAACTGTATACTCAACTCATTTTGGGTATTTTGTCCCTTACCTCAATTGAACCTACGGTCGACGATATGTAGTTGAGAAAAAGCTAAGGACATGATGATGATATGACTCTTCGGCTCTGTCGCAGCTTTCGAGGATAAAACATGATTATCATGATTAATTAATGACTCAAAACATACAACCAACCAATAATAGTCTCCTATAGGGTAAAAGCTTCTCATACGGAAAGGAATAACCATTGATCACACGCTTGCTCACTGCGAAATTTCAAATCTTAGTCAGGCAGGGCTTGCATGAGACTTCATTGTGCCATCACCTCACCTGACACGACATTTGATACCAACGTCATCGCAAATCAAATATCGTTTTCTGTGACCCCGGAGGCTGCGATGAATCACATCGGGTCAGAAAAACCGGCTAAGTGAGAGTCGCACTCATACACGAAAGCTTCCGTAACAACCGAACAATATTTAGCAAATAACGACGAAAAAAAAAACAGGTTGTTGTATGTACCTTTAATTTTTTTGTTGTTATAGCTGCAATTAGAAAACACAATCTGTGAAATTTCAACTGTCTACCTACTACGGTTCATGAGATACAGCACGCTGACAAACTGACGGGCGGCGGAGGCTTAGTAATAGGGTTCCATTTGGCACTCTTCGGGTACGGAACCCTAAAAATTAGGCACTCCGTAAATTTTAAAGCCTTTTTACTGCATGTCAAGCATCACCATCAAATCATAAAAAAGTCTCATCTAAGCGTTATAAACAGTTCGAACCGTGTAGGTACATTAAACTTTAGGGCAGAACCTTTTTTAGGGTTCCGTAGTAAACAAGGAACCCTTATAGTTTCGTCATGTCCGTCTGTCTGTCTGTCTGTCCGCGGTCTAGCTCCGAGACCCTTAGTACTAGAAAGCTGTAATTTGGCATAGGTATACATATTTATTACGCCGACAAAGTGGTAAAACAAAATTATGAAAAACATTTTTTTTTAGGGTACCTCTCATACACGTAAAGTGGTGATGTTTTATTTTTATTTTTTTAACCCATAGTGAGGGGTATCATTGGAAAGGTTCTTCAAAAACATTGCGAGTTTGTGAAAACCATTTTTGGATGCAGGGATCCGTTTGCGAAATATTAAGCTTTAAAGTGCTAATTTTTGTTAGAGTCAAGTGTCCCCCCCCCTGCCGGCTAAATGGTTGGTTTTGGGTGTGTGAAAAAAATCACAACAGTAGTTTATATAACGAAATTAAAAGGAAAACTATCACAGCTAAGTTGGCTTTACAAATTAACGAGTAATAATCGACCAACTTAACTTTGCAGTTGCAAAAACATGTTTTCCCATACATTTCGTATGGGAGAACATATTTTTCAACTACAAAGTTAAGTTTGTTTTTGGGATAAATTCATCCCAACTACGGAACCCTTCATTGTGCGTGGTCCGACACGCACTTGGCCGGTTTTTTTAATCTACTTCAAAAAGGAAGAGGTTATCTTTTTTTTTGTATGTTTGTTACGCGATTACTCCGCCACTTATGAGTTCATTTTGATAATTCTTTTTGTTTGATAGGCCATACTTCAGAGGTGGTCCCATATAAATTTTATTAACTTTGCTTGGGTAGTTTTCGAGTTAGCTTCAATAATAATACGTATTTTTCCCACTTAGTCTATGTGGATGATGTTATAATAAGTTCCTGTCACTGTAATTTACATAGCAGGTAGAGTATTTGAATTTGTGTGGGATAGGTACCACAACTAAAAAGTAAAAAATAAAAACATTTTCCAAAAAAAAAAAAACAAATGATTACCAAAAAAAAAAATACACAAGCGAAAAATGTATAACTTTTTATTTGTAGATTTCCTGTTAGTGTTTGTGAATAGTAAATGCTGACTGGGTGACACCTATATGTCGCGGAGATTTTGAATGAATACCGTTCATCGATGACATTAACAAGAACAAAGTGATTAGAATCTCATTTACATAGCTACGTAGGTATGTTTACTCGTGTGTTTTCTCACAAAAGATAAGAGCTAATCGCCATTAAGTGTTAACTTTTGTGTTAATATAACGTGCCTTATATGGCACGGTTCAAAGTATCGTGATGGAGGAAGGCATTGACAGGTCATTAAACCATGATTAATTTTGTAGCGATTTTTTTATCGCTGTGTGCTTAACTGGGCAGAAGCCCGAGAGAATTTTCATTAAATATTGTGTCGTTAAAGATGACTGAAATATTATACAGGGTGGCAGGGACATCGACGCGAAAACTGTTACCATGGATTCAGTACGTTTCTGAACCCCTCCGCGTTGAAATTTTTCGTCGGTTATTTAAAAAAAAATCTGCTGGTCCATACATTTTGACCGCGTAGGGCTACCGCGTAGGGGTGCTGCACTTTTCTATGAAACAGGAGATTTTTTTTAAACCGACGAAAAATTTCGACGCACCCCTGCGTTAAAATTTATCGGATATACAGGATGGCAGGGATGCCACCCTGTATACAGAAAAATAGCACGTTTCAATTCTGATTTGGGATCTATTTTTTGTATTAGCGGATGCTACTCAAACTCAAAGCATTTATTTCAATAAAACTATGCAGGCACTTTTGAACTGTCAAGGGGTCGGTCAGTCAGAAAGATGAAGCTAGTTGCCCATTCCAAAGCGTAGTAGGTTCATATAGCAAAGAACGGGCAAGAATCTCCACGGACACTCTTTATTGCCATGACATGAAAAATGGCTGGCTTAGTCAAAAAATAAGTACCTCAAATAGACAGTGTGCCTAGGACGGTGAAAGTCGCGTACGGTAGTAGTCATATAAAATGTTCGTTACTTAGTTACGGTGTTTAACCTCATGTCTCCAAAAACAAGACACAACATTTGTTGGTGACCCGGATCGGGTTGCGTGTTTACTACAACCTACTTCGGTGTATCAAAAATGGAACATCGGAATAATTTTGCGTTTATTGATTAAGATTTGTTACTTTTGAGACCGGCGATGAATTGGCTGTATTTGAGATGTTAATGAACGGTGGTGAGTTTTAGGTATCGGGCGGAATTATAAACTACTAGCAGCGCCCCGCAGTTTCACCCGCATAAGTCTCGATCCCGTGGGAATATCGGGATAAAAAGTATTCTATGTGTTTATAAACCTTGTTTGTGCCAATTTTCATCTAAATCCGTTGAGTAGTTTTTGCGTGGAAGAGTAACAAACATCCATCCATCCTCATAAACTTTCGTGTTTATAATATTATACAAAAATATGAAATAAATATATAATATTATATTATAGTAAGATAAGAAGTAAGATGGTGGCAATCTAGTGAAAAAAATGGAAATGCATTATTGGATAGAATACTTATAAAATGAAATCAGATGCAAATATCAGATTTTCATTATAATACCAGCCTTTTATTGTTCCACTTCAGGACAAGGGCCTCTTCTCATACAGAGAAGGCACGAGCATTGATCATCACGCTTGATCAAGACGGGTTGGCGATTTCAGAGTTATATTAACTATAAGGTTTCCTCACGATGTTTTTCATTCACCAATGTTAGTAATGTCCAAGATAAACTCAGAAAGTACATATGAATTGAAAAAGTCACATTGGTACTTGTGCGAATTTGAACCCACAACCACAATCTTTTCATTAGATCTTGTTAATTTATCATCTTTATTTTCTCCGTTCTTCCCTGTAGGATTCTGAATCACACTAATTACTTTCATTAATTCATCAAAACATCAGTATGAAATTACCGACGTTACATGAATACTTCTAAAAATACATTAATTTTATTTTTGTCCCCGTAATGTTCACATCGTTAAACATTTGATGCCAATAAAATAAAACTAATGTGTAGGTATGGTTTAAAAAGATGTGCGTGCTTTTGCGGTTTTACGTGTGGCGTGTGTGTTTGTTTACATGTCCGAAATTCTTGAATAATATTAATAAGAAAATATATGTTTGTTTGTCCAATAATTTCGGGATGGATTGATCTATGTCATGGATGGGACATTTAGCCTTATCAGGATTATGACTCCTCTGCTTAGGATAGCAGGGGAAAATTGTCATCTAGCGCATAGCAAAAAGCTGAACTTATTGACATTAGAACAACAAACTGTAATCATTAATTCTTTTTTTTTTGAGGCTTACTTTAATTAGGACATACAAATATTTCAAAATATAATGATGCAATACAATCATACAGCTTTTTTTTCCGTGAGAATGTCGGGATAAAAAGTATCCTATGTCTTAACCCAGGTCATGGTCTACCCATGTACCAAATTTCATCCAAACCCGTTCAGTCGTTTTAGCGTGAAAGTTTAACAAATAAATAAACAAACAAACTCACTTTCGCATTTATAATATTAGTTTGAATTATAGAACACGTCAGTCCCGTAGAATCATATAGATGATATAAATTTCATTGTATCCAACTAAAAAAGTTTTTTGCTCTTGCGAATCACCAACAATTCGCTCACATAACTCATACAATCATATCCACAAAGTAATCTAACGAAACGTTTAATTTAGAATTCTATTTCGAAATCGGAAGGTACCCGGGGGATCACGAACTCAATTTCAACATTTCTGACACGAGTGAAACCTCAGCCAAAAGCTAGTTTTGTTCATAAACTTTTTATTGCAGCCCTAAAATATTAGCTTAACATATTTTTGGTTCGCCCAGATGTATTCCTTTGATGTTGCTGGTTAGATTTTTTCGTAACTGCGTAAACGTGTTTTGGTATGCGTGTAGGGAATTAAGGCGACGATAACAGACTTTTAATGATTTTATACTGAAGATGACGTCTAAACGAGTAGTGTTAATGATTTGTAAAAAATATATGTTAAATTAGAGCATTTTCTTAATATTTTAATATAGGCATATTTTGGATTATGTTTATATTACATAGTGAAATTAATTTGTAAAGTTATGTCTAACGCGGATAAAAAATTGAGAATGACGTAAAATCTATCAAGCGTATTTTTCTGAAACCTTCACCATTTTAAAGATAATTTAATTATTGCGTTTAGTCGACATTTGACAGATTCTACTTTTGACATCATAGTCTACTATTGACAGATTCTACATATGACAGATTCTACATATGACAGATTCTACGTATGACAGATTCTACATATGACAGATTCTACTTATGACAGATTCTACGTATGACAGATTCTGTATTTGACAGATTTTGAAAAAGTGAGACAAGTAACGGACACCTTGTGGAATCAAAAATAATACTGTTATATAGTAATCACTATATTTATTGATAAGCATAATTTGTTTTTATAACTAGTATTAAATGTTTGTATTATAGTACTAATATTTTTAGAAACAGTCACAATTACCAAATTAACGTTAAAATTATTTTTTTTGTTAACATAATTACGTATAAACAATCACAGTGAAAACAGTGGAAACGTTATTAATTAACAAGCAACAATCATTTTTATAAAAATAAAAATTACAGGAGCAGTTGTATATAAATTATTTTCTTAAAAAAATCTTCGACCGATATTTCATCGCTTTGAAGTTTCTTGACAATTTTGCTGTATTTTTTATCAAAGTTAATGTCGCGGTACCGACGATTTTTTCGCACAGATTGGAAGAGGCTATTACGAAGCCTAATATTGCAGTGGTGGGCTTCTTTACGCAACTTTTGGATAAAATTGAACAGGCTTGGTCGCTTTGGGATTAGGACGTTAAGTCTGTGATGCCATCCTTCTAATGCATTGTTCGTTCGATGACGTTGGTTGGCACAACTTAAAATTGAAGGACTCAAACTGGACCATTGCCTCTTGTAATAATTACTGAACTCTTGCATTTTATCGGTATGAACAGATCCCATTTTGTCCAAAATCAATTGACGCCCCTCTGAAATGTACTGGGCTGGTAGTAAAGGTAGGATGGCAGCCATTCTTACAATTCGTCTTTCTTCACTAGTCCTATTTACTTTTATTTCTTTGGCTTTCTTCCACACAGCTTTTTGATAGTGATAATAGCATCCACTTACATTTGATTCCGGGAAAACTGATCTTACAGCATTCATAATGCCTACTTCGTAGTCGCATTTGAAATAACGGATACTAAAACCCAAATTTTTAATTATTTCAAAAAGTCGAATGTATGTAGCTTGGGATTTATTCGGCAGTAACGCGTATAGCACAGGGACTATATTTGTTGAGTTTGTATCAGAATTTTGGTCTATGTGCAGAGTAAAAAGTTGGTAGAATGGCTTGGGAACACTTTTAAATGTACCATCACCGAAGCACAACCTTGCCCGGCGCAAAAATTTTTTGGCTAATTTAGTTATGAAGACCAGTATTTTCTCTTCTGTACCTTCTTCAGCAACTAGGAAATTCTCACCTAGGGCTTTGGGAATAAACACATCTTCAATTTTATTAAATGACAATCGTTCTGCGCTCAAATACTTTTTTCTTGCATTATAAAAGCTATCTTTTTTATCGTGAAAGGTCGGGATTCTACTCGGTCCGTCGGTACTGTCAAAAATATGTTCAAAAATCATTTTAATCGGACCCAAGTTTTTACACACTTCCCTCTTCACCATGTTAGTTTTTATAAATAACTCGTTTCCGAGATGATCAGCCTGACACGTATGTGGAGATTTACGAAGAATTTTCATTAAATTAACATCCACTGTTATAGATGCACTGCACTCATTTCTCTTCACACAGCGCCAACACGTACTTTGATCTTTATTGACTCGTTTGATTTTGTTAAAACGGTATCCTTCGTACAAGATTGTGTTAAAACCTTTTTTATTTTTTTCTACAACAAATTCCCTTTCTTCCGCCATATTATGAAAAAGACATACATAAAGGTAACAACACGTATCAAACTTTGAGAATTATCACAAAAACACCAAACTGAACTAAGTAGATTAGCCGTCATAGAAAGAGATCGAATAAAGTTACGAAAAGTTTTAAAAGTACCCACCATTTTTTTAATAATCTTTTTTCTCTATTTGTTCTAGTAACACGGCAAAGGAAACTGCCTAAACAGCCCATTATGGGACTTTAAAAAATTGATTGTAAACATGTTAATGTACTGTATGTAAATTATACTGGATATAAATTATACATTTGCATTAGAAGTGAACACGGAACGATTTAGCGGATGTTATTGATTAGCTATCTGGTTTTGTTTAGGAGTGTTATAGGTTGATAATGCCGATTATGTAGTTTCCGTTTTTCTATGTGTAGTGAATACTTTATAAATTACCAATACAAATAATTATTTCCAATGATTGTTTATACGTAATTATGTTAACAAAAAATAATTTTAACGTTAATTTGGTAATTGTGACTGTTTCTAAAAATATTAGTACTATAATACAAACATTTAATACTAGTTATAAAAACAAATTATGCTTATCAATAAATATAGTGATTACTATATAACAGTATTATTTTTGATTCCACAAGGTGTCCGTTACTTGTCTCACTTTTTCAAAATCTGTCAAATACAGAATCTGTCATACGTAGAATCTGTCATAAGTAGAATCTGTCATATGTAGAATCTGTCATACGTAGAATCTGTCATATGTAGAATCTGTCAATAGTAGACTATGATGTCAAAAGTAGAATCTGTCAAATGTCGACTAAACGAATTATTGACCGTTCAGTGTTCGTGTTTTATTAATAAAATATCTTTTGTTTTACGTGATAATGAATTAATGATGCGTCTAATTTGGGACAGCGCTCCTTGATGGGCGAGTCCTATTATTGGCTGGACGTACGACGCGTTGCGTGAGCTCAGTACAGAACACGCAAGCTAACCACTCAAGGTCACTGTCATATATCTGCGTCTTAATAGAACATTTTTGCTGTTTAGAGAATGTACCGTGGGGTAAATTAATAATCGGTAAGGAGGAACTTACGAGGGTCATTCAATAAATACTTAGCCTACAAAAAGTAAACGAAAATTTTGGAAAAGTGGCAATTTATTTTTCAACATAGTCTCCTTTTAGTTCGATACACTTAGCCCAGCGATGCTCCAACTTTTTTAACCCGTCCGAAAAATAGTTTTTGTCAAACTCTGCAAAATAGGCCTCCGTGGCGGCGATGACCTCCTCATTCGATCCATATCTATTCCCGGCGAGTGATTTTTTCAGATTAGGAAACAGAAAGAAGTCACAAGGGGCCAAATCTGGAGAATACGGTGGATGGGGCAGCAATTCGTAGCGTAATTCGACCAATTTGGCCATGGCAACGGCAGACGTGTGAACCGGTGCGTTGTCGTGGTGAAACAGCACTTTTTTCTTCGCCAGATGGGGTCGTTTTTTCTTTAATTCGGCGTCGAATCGGCCCAATAAATCGGCATAGTAAAGCCCTGTAATTGTTTTACCCTTCTCGAGGTAATCGATGTAGATCACACCTTGTGAATCCCAGAAAACGGTGGCCATAACTTTTCCGGCCGATTTTACAGTTTTCGCCTTCTTTGGAGCACGTTCCCCGGTCTGGATCCATTGTTTTGATTGCTCCTTGGTCTCTGGTGTGTACCAGTGGATCCAGGTTTCATCGACGGTCACAAAACGACGCAAAAACTCCGCTGGATTCCGCTTAAACAGCGCCAAACACGTCTCCGATGTGGTCTCACGGTTGCGCTTGTTTTCTGGTGTGAGTAAACGCGGCACCCATCGCGCCGACAGCTTTCTCATGCCGAGTTCCTCGTGAAGAATATGATGCACTGTTCCTTCTGAAATGCCTACAGTCTCAGCTAGCTCCCGAACCTTCAATCGGCGATCTGCCAATACGAGATCATGGATTTTTTTAATGTTTTCCTCCGTAGCAGCTGTTTTCGGTGCACCTGGACGTGGTTCATCAAAAACTGACGTACGGCCACGTGCAAACTCGTTGAACCAATTCTTGACGATGGCCATCGATGGAGAAGAGTCACCGTACACAGCATCCAAGCGCTCTTTGATTTCGATGCGCGTTTTCCCTTCCAAAAATAGGAATCGAATCACCGAACGATATTGCTCTTTTTCCATTTTTGTAAAACCGATCGACACGTTCGCTTCCATAAGTTGTCAAATTAAAACAAATGAAGGGATTGGAATGAAAATTTGAAAAAAGAATTAAAAAAGAATGTGCTACACTGTGGTAAAACTCTTTTGAAAGTACAGCGCCCTCTGGCGATGAGGCTAGGTACTTATTGAATGCACCTCGTAACTGTTACCCAGTAATTGGGTTATGGAGGTCAGATAGGCAGTGTAACCATGTAAAATACCGGTATTCAATTGCATCCGGTTAGACTGGATGCCGACCCCAACATAGTTGGGAAGAGGCTAGGCAGATGATGAGGTAGGGAACTCTTTTCATATTCATTGTGGGAGTTAAGAGCGCTGCGCCCGCGGCTCGCAACTACAAATCGAGACGTTTGCAAAATTCGTTCGGAATATTGCTATCTCTGTTTGACAACAGCAGGCGGGCGGCGGACGCGGTGCGCATCCGTGTGTGTGTGTGACTGGATAGATAGCTACTTACCATTCATTCATAACGAGTCGACGGCATTTATATTTTATTATTAGGAATTAGGTATGTTCATTACTTGCTTTATTTCTGTTGAATACTTTGGGGAATCGTTAGTATATGTACAGACTAGTAATGCGTTTTTTGGAAATTTCTTTACAATGCCAATATCTCAATGTTTTAGAATATCTCTGGATCTAGGCCTTGTAGAGAAAATCTAGTAGATATGAAATGAAATTGTTTATTCTGTAAATAGGATAAGTATCGGAATCACTTTTACACGTCAGATTAAAAAAATCGGTACCGCGGTAATCAACGCATTGATGCCTTTTACTCCACGGTTTCGGTAAATTGCGTTACAGTGTCGCGAAATCAAAGGTTTAGTCCCATCTCAAAAATGCTCAACGCGCCTAAAGAAGTCTGAAAAACTTCCAAAACCTTTAAAGTAAAAATACTTGCATAGAACTTTGATCCATAAGTAAATATAAATAAGGAGCAGAATTGCATCGAGCGTCGAAGGAGCGAGTAGCCGAAAAAAATACTTTGAAGAAAAAACTTGTATAGAACATTAGTACGGACCTTATCTAAATAAAGAGCACAATCGCATTAAAAAAAATCTTCCAAAACCTTTAATCCGTAATGTAGTATAAATAAAGAGCACAATCGCGTTTACAAAAAAAAAAAACTTCCAGATCCTTTAAAGTAAAAACGCTTGCATAGAGTTCTATGCAAGCGTTTTTGCAGTACCGGTATAATAAATACCGTATAGAAAATGTCCAACACCGGGATCCCGGTATGAGACTATTTTTTTACTTAATATCGTTTTTTAGGGTTCCGTTAAAAAACGGAACCCTTATAGATTCGTCATGTCTGTCTGTCTGTCTGTCTGTCTGTCTGTCTGTCTGTCTGTCTGTCTGTCTGTCTGTCTGTCTGTCTGTCCGTCCGTATGTCACAGCCACTTTTTTCCGAAACTATAAGAGCTATGCTGTTGAAATTTGGTAAGTAGATGTATTCTGTGAACCGCATTAAGATTTTCACACAAAAATATAAAAAAAAACAAATAATTTTGGAGTTCCCCATACTTAGAACTGAAACTCAAAATTTTTTTTTTCATCAATCCCATACGTGTGGGGTATCTATGGATAGGTCTTCAAAAATGATATTGAGGTTTCTAATATCATTTTTTTCTAAACTTAATAGTTTGTGCGAGAGACACTTCCAAAGTGGTAAAATGTGTGTCCCCCCCCCTGTAACTTCTAAAATAAGAGAATGATAAAACTAAAAAAAATATATAATGTACATTACTATGTAAACTTCCACCGAAAATTGGTTTGAACGAGATCTAGCAAGTAGTTTTTTTTTAATACGTCATAAATCGTAAACTTATCGTTACTTGCTGCTACGGAACCCTTCATGGGCGAGTACGACTCGCACTTGGCCACTTTTTTATTCAACAACTAATGAGTTAAGTAGTAAAAAAGTGTAGTAGTAGTAGTTAAAGGAGGTGGAAAGAGAGTAGAGAGGCCTTTGCCCAGCAGTGGGACAATAACGGCTATGTAATGTAATGTAAGTAGTAGTTAAAAAGCACACAAAATAATAAAAAACTGCTTTTTAAATACTAGTCACTTTTTTATACAACTTTAAATTGCAAACTTCTGTTTCTTGTGTTTGTCTTCTGTTTGTTTGTTTTTTTTGTAAATTTGAATAATCAGTATCTAAGTAATTACAATTTAGCGATCTATTTAAAAAAAAACAACAACAATCAAAATCAGCCAGGGTAGCTCGCAAAATTCAAATTTTCTTACGTTTTTTAAAACGTAAGAAAATTTGAATTTCAAAATGCAAAAAGCAAAGAGCATTTTTAAAAATAAAAACCATCAAATACCACGGCGCTTATTTTCCAAGGGGCTTATTTTCCACGGCGCTTATTTTCCAAGGCGCTTATTTTCCACGGCGCTTTTATCCCACGGCGCTTACTTTCCAAGGCTCTTATTTTCCACGGCGCTTATTTTTCACGGCGCTTATTTTCCAAGGCGCTTATTTTCCACGGCGCTAATATTCCACGGTGCTTTTTTACCACGGCGCTTTTTTTTCACGGCGCTTATTTTCCAAGGCGCTTATTTTCCACGGCGCTAATATTCCACGGCGCTAATATTCCACGGCGCTTTTTTACCACGGCGCTTATTTTCCACGGCGCTTATTTTCCACGGCCGGTAAAAAAAATAAGAAAAATAAGAATAAAAATAACTAATATAAAGATTTATTACCGTAACATCTATTTAAGAACTACTATGTCCGCTATAAAAACAGTCAGCTGAACGCTGCACGGAGATCCGTAATTCCGTGCGGCGTATTTTTGCCGCGTATTTTATTCTGTGTGTCCAGAATTAAATACGCGCCTCCGCGCCACGGGAGAGAGAGTTTGGTAATATGTCAAATTATGATTTTCATTTGTCATCAAGACTTCCTCTTCCCAAAGTAAAGCTGCCATATTGACTGACCCATCCTTTGTTTGCGAGACTCAGTGGTGAGGATTTGGATTTTTTTATTCATACGCTTATTTTTCAAGGCGCTTATTTTTCAAGGCGCTTATTTTCCAAGGGGCTTATTTTCCACGGCGCTTATTTTTCAAGGCGCTTATTTTCCAAGGGGCTTATTTTCCAAGGCGCTTATTTTCCACGACGCTTTTATCCCACGGCGCTTACTTTCCACGGGGCTTATTTTCCACGGCGCTTATTTTTCACGGCGCTTATTTTCCAATGCGCTTATTTTCCAAGGCGCTTATTTTCCACGGGGCTTATTTTCAACGGCGCTTATTTTTCAAGGCGCTTATTTTCCACGACGCTTTTATCCCACGGCGCTTATTTTCCACGACGCTTTTATCCCACGGCGCTTACTTTCCACGGGGCTTATTTTCCACGGCGCTTATTTTTCACGGCGCTTATTTTCCAATGCGCTTATTTTCCACGGCGCTTTTATCCCACGGCGCTTACTTTCCACGGCGCTTATTTTTCAAGGCGCTTATTTCGCAATTTGACAAATCGAAGTTTAACAGTCACTATGGTGACTGTTAAACTTCGATTTGTCAAATTTGTCAAAAATTGCAATTTGTGTTTTTTTTTTTTGTCAAGTCCATGACGTTGCAAATTTTGTTAATCACCAGTCACCAAAAAGACTGGCGTTCAAATAAATTGGCAGGTGGAGTTGATTCCGCTATTATAACCATAAAATTGTTAATCACCACCCTTAGGAAATAAACTGGTGATTTTAGTAATTATGTTATGTTATGTACAGCTATAATAGGGATTATAGCTGTACATAACAAAATCTAGGGAGATTTCGTTAATTTATTTATTTAATCACCATAATTGGCAAAGTGACTGGAAAGTAATATCATTTTGTCTTTTTGTCTACTCTTCTCGTCGTCAAAATCGAGGACGACTAAATACGACAAAATAACTGATTATCTCGTGTTGAACTGTCAAAAATCGAGATAAATAACGTGTCATGTTTGGGTTTGTTGACAAAACATCAAGTTTGACAGAACGAGTCAAGTATTTTGTATGGCGTAGCTATCAGAAAACGATAACACTACGAAATAGACAAAAATTAGTCGCGCGAGCGTGGATAATTATCGCGTGTGTCATGTTAGGCCTGCTGGAAGAAGCATGGGTCCTAACTTCCCTTTGAGTTTTAGCTTCTATTTCTGCCTCCAGTTAGTAGCACAAGTAGTAATGAAATGTAACTAACTGTCGAATTAAAATTCGCAGTTTTTAAAACTTACCCTGATAATTATAAAATTGGTTGGAAATATAATGTGTAGGTAATAAAAAGAAATTGTTTCACTGTAGTGTCTACTGATAAAATAAAATCACCAATACCGGTATCCCGGTAGTGGACATTTCAATACCGGTATTGAAAAATGACAAATAATGTCCGGGATCCCGGTATTAGCCAATACCGGGATCCCGGTATTGAAAGCCCTACATAGAACATTGATCCGTAACTAAATATAAATAAGAAATAAAATAGTCTTGCGAGTATTTCGGATCGGCACTTGGTCGGCGTACTTGCAAGTAAATACCTAGTATAAAAACCTGGTCCTATAATATAGCCCTCGTTCGCACGGACGTAATAAAATCGCGGCGAAATTTTTCGTGCACTTGATTTTCAACGCTCTGCTTAGCGCCGAGAGTTGAAAATCCAACAGTGTTTCTTCAACGCGCTGGGACGAGAGTACGTCCCAGCACGTTTGATTCTCAACAAGCCAGCTATACCTGGACTACCGCGTTTCGGCCGTGTGTATAATTTATATGTTTCTACGACTCGCTGAGGGTCTTTAGACGCATAAATAGGTACCGCATCAGTAATATTAACCGCATAAATTATGATAAAGGAGACGTTTCATTTTTGTATGGGACTCCGGCCATAACATGTACACTTTAGAAAACCTGGGAAATGAACCCCTAAATACAATAAAGACTGTTTTTTTCCATAATATCTAATACTTTTTGGGCACAAAATAAAAACCGAAAATGTTTGACGTTTGTCAGGAGAAATACGACCATCGACAGGTAGCCATTTTCGTCCAGAAGTACCTACAAATCTACAATCCACAAAAGCAGTTTTTGATTTTTATGATGAATCATACTTTCTAATTGATCAAAAAAGTTGTATAAGATAGCTATCTTAATATAGTACAGAAATACATGCCTTTCATATTTATTTAAATGATGTCTACGTGATATTATTATGTTAAAATGTAACATGATTTCTGGACGAAAGCAGTATGCAAGTAAAACGACGCCATGATGAATAGAATATGGCAATAATTTGTTAAACTATTATTTTTTGTGCCGAAGTAATCAGGGGAATAAACAGGAAAGAATATTTTTCCTCAATTCGTGGAATTTTTTCCTTTTTTTACATTAACGTACACTTTATGGCCGAAAATGAAACATCTCCTTTGGATGTGTTCCGTAATACAAAAAATGATGAATGAAAATTTAATGTATTTCCATTTTATTTTCGATAATTTGTAACTTGATAACATAAACTATGCTTCTACGGAAACAATATTACAAATATTGTTGTTAATAATACAGAAAAAACCATATGAAAACATGTCATTTACGCTGTAAAAATGTACGAAATGGAATTCGCTTACATTTCATTTAAAGGTAAGTTTTTGAAAATCAAAAGACGTAGGAGCCTAGATAAATACTGTCTCAATCCGAATATCAACATAATATGGTGGAAATATGCTCAAATTGCAAATGATTGATGTACTACGTTTGTATGGACAATTCATACGTCGCCGCATTCTTAACAGTTTTCGTAAAAACAGGATCCATTACTGAAATAAATAAATAAATTTAAAAAAAAAAACACAACTTCCCTGCCTAAAAACGAACTAAAAAGTAATAAGTTGTATAAGTTAATCTGTATATATGTCACCGTAAGATTGTGAGAACCGTTAGTTTACAATCTGTAGGAATTATTTCCGTTAAATTATAAACTGTCAAAAATTTAGAACTGGGTGAAATGGGTTAGGTTAGGTTAGAACTGTGACCAACCGCGCGCGAGCCAAGCGAGCGGTACCGTGGCAGCGGCCGGCGAGCGCTACTTCCAAGTTGATCGTAGCCAGGCCGGCTATTTAATATTAGCGCAAGGTGCGTTACGTCGCAAGCAAGTTTGATACCAGTTCACAATTTGTCAGTTTTTCATGGATACTTTATAAACTATCGAAAAATAATGCGTTGAATTGTAAATGGTTCGTTGCAGTTCACAATTTTTCGACAGTTTATAATTTAACGGAAATAATACCGATAGATTATAAACTAACGAAGTTCGTAATTATACGGTGACATATACAAAGGGAAATGTCACTCATTTACTCGCTGACTAAAGAGATAAATAAAATTGTCACTGCATTCGGGGGACCCATTGTGTCGTTGTGTGGAACACTTTAATCCCCCGACTGCAAAGACAATTTTATTTATCTCTTTAGTCAGCGAGTAAATGAGTGACCTTTCGCTCCTTTTTGGGCAGTCGTGTAATAAAAAAACCGGCCAAGTGCGTGTCGGACCTCGCACAATGAAGGGTTCCGTAGTTGGGATGAATTTATCCCAAGAACAAACTTATCTTTGTAGTTGAAAACATGATTTTGCAACTGCAAAGTTAAGTTGGTCGATTATTACTCGTTAACTTGTAAAGCCTACTTAGCTGTGATAGTTTTCCTTTTAATTTTGTTATATAAACTACTGTTGTGATTTTTTGATACACCCAAAACCAACTATTTAGCCGGCAGGGGGGGGGGGACACTTTACTCTAACAAAAATTAGCACTTTAAAGCTTAATATTTCGCAAACGAATCCCTAGATCCAAAAATGGTTTTCACAAACTCATAATATTTTTAAAGGACTTTTCCAATGATACCCCTCACCATGGGTTAAAAAAATAAAAAATAAAACATCACCACTTTACATGTATGAGAGGTACCCTAAAAAAAAATGTTTTTCATAATTTTGTTTTAACACTTTGTCGATGTAATTAATATGTATACCTATGCCAAATTACAGCATTCTAGTACAAAGGGTCTTGGAGCTAGACCACGGACAGACAGACAGACAGACAGACAGACAGACGGACAGACGGATATGACGAAACTATAAGGGTTCCTTGTTTACTACGGAACCCTAAAAAATGATTGGTAATAAATTAATAATCTCAGACCAAATAAAAAGTGATGTGAAGCCGGTTTCGTAAACATGTGTGCACTTAGTGAGGTGTAGTTTGATTGTAAATGGTTGTAAAGGTGTGCGTGTGAGCGTGTATGTACAGAGCGGAGGTGTAGTTTTGGTATGCTTCACTGTATTTTTCGCAGCGCTCTGTCTTGTTTTTTTTTAATTGGTCGGAGGTAATAATGTGCACCCAGCATTACCGGTAATCAACGCTTGTTCCTCTTCTGTTTGAGAAGAGTATTTTGTTCAGAAGTAGGTTAGTTGCAGGCACTTGTAGCCTGATATCGTTGGCAATTGATACATTTTATTCCTAATAACTGACAAAATAACATAGGTATTCGTTCGGCTGACATTATAATGACATTGCATCGATCACACCAAACAAGTCTCGCAAAGGAAAAACTTGGGTTAAGTACATAAATATTCCGGGTGACAAAAATAGCAGATGCGGCTGGCTGACATAATTATAATAATTATCCTTACCTAAAATAAACATTAAAATAGGAAAAATCAGAGTTTAAAATGATAACTGATAACAGCTGCTACCACAAATTGCTGAGTGATAATCATCCGATTGATTTTCTATAATGTTATGTGAACAACATCCGCATGTCGAGATCGAGGCCGCGATTATGCAGTAATACTGTCATTGATGACATGTAATTATGTGCATTATTAGTTATGTCGTAACGTCCATTAAATATTTATTAAATGCTGTGTTGGACTGGTCATGGAAGCGCATTTAAAAGTTGTAAAGATCTGATTGGTGGTGGATATGTGACGGTTATTTTATAAAAATCTGTGTAAAATATTATCAGTGTTCGTTAGTCATATGATATTACCAGGAAATTGCCAAATCACATAAAAAAAACTGGTCCTATATAAAATTTATGCTCACGAATAATTTATTAATCTAAGCGGAAAATTGAACGAGAAATATTAAATTTACTTTATCCTCTGATTCCAGGAAAACGAACCGCCTAGAAGAGGCGCTAAATATCTTCGACACGATCGTGAACAACGTCAACTTCAAGGGCATCTCCATCATCTTGTTCCTCAACAAGTCCGACCTGCTCGCGCGGAAGGTTGCCAGCAAGGAGACCGACATACGCTGGTTCTACCCGCAGTTCGCCGGCGACCCCCACAACCTCCGAGACGTGCAGATGTTCCTCCTCGACATGTTCGCCAACGTGCGCAGGGAGCCCAAGACCACGCTCTACCACCACTTCACCACCGCTATCGACACGCACAATATTGAAGTGGTCTTCAACTCTGTGAAAGACACAATCCTCAATCGTAACCTGGAATCGCTCATGCTGCAGTGACGAACCCGACAGAACTGCACCTACGGAATTGTTAAATTGTGATATCTGCTGGCAATATTCTCACTTCGTGATGCAACCTCGCGATATTTCCATTATTGTGTTTTTCTATAACTTGCTAAACAGCATAATAGTGTAACACATTTGAAAAGACAAAGAATGTGATTTGTTGATGGATGATGGCCTAACGGTCGGGAGCTCTTGTATAAATGTAATATGACATGTATTTATTTACCAAATGTATGGGATTTGGTAAAACTATGTACCTTAGTCTAACGTATTGTAATTATAAAATTTGTATATCAGTATATTTATGACCAAAAATGTAGATTTTGCACGTGATGAACATTATTATGATCATTGGGATATTAACACGCGTTGTTTGTCCGCATAGGACCGAACACACTAGTGCTGTAATGAAACATACACTTAAATGCGCAATATTATAAACGTAGCAAATTAGACGGTATGCCAGGGGGATTATATAAACTGCCGTTTTCTATAACGTTTTCTCAATGATTGTAGATTTCTTTTATATCAATAACACTCTTAATTCGCTTGTGATGATATTATAGCGATGGGATTGACAATTTTACTGGAGTCAAATGAAAACAAAAATGCCATGTAACATTTATTTATGTTAGTCCTAGTAAGTATTCCATTTTCTCAAAATTTCACGTGTAGTTGTATCACAGCTTGAAGGCACATGTATAATTAATTAATTAGAATAATTGGTATTTATTTAATTATAATATTTCCTCCAGTACATTTGTCAGTTTCATTCATATCGCGAATACTTGGTTCTCAAAGTAACAGTGCCAAGTTGTAGCGCTAGTGGTAGTGCTGACTACCGCTGTATCATATAGATGTAGTTACAATGAGATTGCTCTTATAGGGTGCCACTAAGCAAAGGAACACCTTTGCGTTGGGAAGACTTTATATAGATCCCTCCCGGGAGTAAAAATGTATATAAATAACCATTGTTAGAAAAATCGTTTATAATCTGTGATTAAAAGTGTAAAAAGTATTAGGCTGTAAACAGCAACGAAATGTAAGTGTCACTTGCAACAAAAAAAAAAAATGCTTTTTGACGTTTGACACGGTTGACAAATGACGCTCAAATTTTTTAATTTTTTGCGGTGATGTTGGTATCTTTTGAGTCGGGTGTTCTGATCTTACGAGTATTCCGTCCCTTGGCACAATTTAATGCAAAGACGTGTAATCTCACTATAGCTTCTACCACGTATTTTTAATTATAAATTTTTTGTACAATATACAACATAATTATATTTTTAAAGGCGGGCACAAAGGTGATAACAACAACCTTTTTGATAATTTTAATGTGAATTTTATCTGCACTTGCTTTTGTACGTGAGAGGGAATGATCTGATTTTAATTATTATTTTAAGTACAAGGCATAATTTTCGATCATAATAATTATACTCATTTAGTTTTAAGTGTCATAAGTTTTAGCATATTTATTTTGAGATCGTCTACAGTTTATTGTTTATTTACGTGAGAGTTTAGATAGAAATTATCTATTTATTATGTGTACATTTTTATGGATGGTTTACTGAGGCTAAATGTGTAAATACCTCTTAACTTTACTCTGTATATCGTTTTTTAGTATTTTAATAATTTTGGTTAATGTAATGGTCTGATCGGTTAGAAATGAATTACGGATTCTATTTCCAATATCAGTGATAAATTTGCATTTAGTAGTGCCATTGTGTGGTGCAAACAGTGTTGCCACTGGAAAAAGAACATGCCTAACAATATAATGTCAACACTGCCGCGTTCAATTCGTTCAAATTTTAAATACATTAAATTAATATTGGCGCAGAAATGATTATGAATAATATTGTAAACTCGCGACATTCTAAGAAATCCGATTGAGTAGTGATGGAAAAAAATCGGTTGCTTTAAAAACCAATTCTCGAGACATATCGATTGATCATACTTAGAGTGTTTGTAATCGACGATTTATCTACATTACTTGAAACTGATTCGATATGAAACGTCAAATCGGACTTCTTAGATTGTCGCGAGTGTAATAATCTCGATGTAACACAGTGCTATTTTGCTAGAATCCATAGCTTTTGCCGTTTTAAGACAGTATGACTATTTAGACGGTTAATATCAATTAATTTTTATTGATGCCAAAGGTTGACTAACACTTGACGCGGAGATAAAACGATAAACTTTGTATACAATTGTTAGGTGCTCAGTATTGGTATTTGAAATAAAGCATGCTATTCAAGGGCCTGGCTTCTTAGATAAAATTGTGAATAGTTCCCATCCTGTGTTGAATGAGCCTCGGTTTATTCATAAAATACATTAGATTATAGTGTTCATTAAATTTACTTTTGTACATTTTTATTAAATTTAGATGTAATTAAGACGCAATAAATTCTAGGTTGTCTAAACATTTTAGTATGGCGCTTAAATCATTGCAATTTGAGCTTTTTAACGCTGCAATTTAAGTTCAATTTTGCGTCATCTTAAAATGCAATAATTATCCGAAATATTGTAAGGTTTTATAGATTTTCGTACCGGTTTCATCTGAAATTTCTATTTGACTCCAAGAAGTCAGGCCTTTAAAGATAGAACACTACAATCCTGATGACTGTTGTATCAATGTACAGGCAGTTGCATTAATTGTTTACCACCCGTAAGTGGTTCTAAATAAATGCAGCCGTCTGTACAGTCACGTGCAAAAAGACGGATACAGTTTCTAATATTCAAAACCGTTTCTCTTCCTTAATAACTGAAGTTGAATATGGCTTGAAGATAATTCACAACACCTACAAAATTCCAATTAACACTAAAGAAGAAAATCTTTTTGCACGCGACTATAATTATGTTTGAAATAATTGGCAAAGATGAACTGATGTTTATGAAGTCGACAAATGTATTAGTGAGGTGAATGTGGGTCTCAATTTGGTAGCGACTAAGTCGAGGTGTGATTTATACAATGCTGTTGTAGTTACTGTTGCGTGGAACATTTGTTGTAAAGTTGCAAAGGTAGAGAAATTCGGAAACCGGTTTTAAAAATGTGCGTAAATTAGTACACACGGCTACACATCAAGCTATACATGTTCAGCTTATGCTGATCTCCCATTGTATAGGATTTCCGTACAATGCGAGGTCAGCTTAATACCGGAAATGTATAAGCTCGATGTGTAGCCGTCATGGCGGGTCTGAAATTTGCGTAGAAGGCTACGCAATAACATTTTTTAGGAACCAAATGGTGAAATCAAATCAAAATCAATCAAAATCAAAAGTCATTTATTCAAATTAGGCTGAGAACCAGCACTTTTCGAACGTCAAAATTACATAAGACAGTCCCCCAAAAACGCCCACCCTTCACCACTTCCTAGTGCCTTTAGCTGGGAAGAAGAAGTGGCGCAACAAACTCCCCAGCAGCACAGCTGTCTGTTCAAGTTAGAAAAAAATAAAAATGACTCTATACAATAGTATGCAAAATTATTATGCAACACAAAACATTATTTTAATTAAGTATAAATTATTGGCCATATGTTAGCTAGCACACGCCGATATACCAACCAAAAAACATCGAGAACTATACTCAAGCAGAATTAAAAAAATAAAAACTAAACGTAAAAAGAACTAAATATCTAAATAAAAGCCTCCAGGCATAAAGGGCGTGCCCGCTTACATAAAGCTGTAAATTGGAAGTTATAAATGATAAACTAGGACCATCGAGGTAAAATAAATGTACAGTTAATTACTAGTAACAATAACAAAACCATGATCAGCAAGACGACCAGTAACCACAAGCAGCACCCGTTCACGAGCATAACGCAAAGATCAGCCATTACCCCCCTCGCCATATTTGAGGGAAGGAGGCAACCCGACTCCCGACGCTACCGCAAGCATTGACATCTAAGGGAGCATGACGAACTTGCTGCCGGTTGCTCAGGTAAAAAATAATATAATCAATTGTCGAGGTCACTAGCCAACCACAAATTGCAATACAAACTCATAACAAACACATTGTAATGAGTAGATTATCTCATCAATAAAATAAAAATAAATAGACTCGTAAAAAAATAATTAAAAAATTGACTCATAAAGTCAAATAAAATAAAAAAATTATATAAACTTATATAAACTGTCAGTAGGTAAGTTAAATCTGGAGAAAGAACATAAACATTGTCTTGAGTTAATCACAGCGACCAACTATTCTTATCATTTAAGTAGTCGTTGATACAATAGTATGCCTTTGAACAAAGGTTGGATTTTACTTTATTTTTAAACGCATTAAAAGGCAAATCTAGCATAGAAGAGGGTAGCTTGTTATAAAAGGTTATACCAAGCCCAACAAATGAGTTATGAACCTTATGAAGCCGGTGAAAGGGAGCTCGTAGTTTGTCCTTATTTCTAGTGTTAACATTGTGAATATCACTGTTTTTAGTGTATAAGTGTATATTTTGCCTAATATATAAGATGTTGGCGAAAATGAATTGTGATGCCACCGTGAGAATACCAACATCTTTAAAAAAATCTCTTAGAGAAACTCTGGCACGTAGCTGGTAAATTGCTCGAACAGCTCGTTTTTGAAGAACAAATATATTTTGAATGTCAGCGGCTTTGCCCCACAGCAGAATACCATAGGACATAACGCTATGGAAATAACTAAAATAGACTAACCGAGCTGTATCAATGTCAGTGTATTGTCTTACTTTCCTGACAGCGTAGGCGGCCGAACTGAGCCTTCCCGCTAGGCTTGATATATGTGGGCCCCACTGAAGTTTGGCATGAGGAGAGTGTGAGTGAGAGAACATGTGCGAAAGAGAGAGCCCATATTCGGACCTGCCATGATTCCTCGGCCATTTTGTAGCGACAGTAATCAAAATAATTAGTGATGCAACGAATATTACTTTTACGAATACGAATACGAATATCAAACCTACTATTCGGCGAATACGAATACGAATACGAATATCTCGCCATGGTAATAAAAGACTAATAGTCTAGTACTACATAGACGCAGCTATTACTAACGTTCGTCTAAGTTACTTAGGACTTACTATCCTACCTTTTGTTCATACAAAAGAAATACAGACCATATAACTACTTATTTGGTCATTTATCGAAGTGTTTCCATATGTCACTTTGAACTCGTTTACGAGAAGACATTTTCTATTCAACTTCAACTCCTTTCACTTCGCAGCAACCTCAGAAAATAAATAAAACAATACTCTCTTGCTTGACTTGTGCTTTCGACTGACAAATGAAATGGAATGAATGAATCAATCAGTTCATGGTTCGTAATGATAGGAAAACTCCCGGGCCGCGGCACTGTATAAACTATGGCCGGGGTGTCCCCCGTCGCGTCGTCGTTGCGGTTAAGGCCCTTGCACACGTCGTATTTTTACGTGCTGACGACGCGCGTTTTCCAAGTCTGCCAGTAATTAGATTTGCGTACAAACATATTAATTTTTAAATATTCGTATTAGTATTCGTATTAGTATTCGCCGAATACGAATATTCGGTAAATGTCTACTATTCGGCGAATACGAATATTCGTATTCGTATTCGTTGCATCACTAAAAATAATAAAACAGTGGCACTCCGGGATTGCCAACAAAAGTGAAAACTTGAACAAGATCGTCTTGGTGGAAGAAAAATACTTGCATAGAACATTGATCCGTAACGTAATATAAATAAAGAGCACAATCGCGTTTACAAAAATGAGGTGTCGGTAACGGTGTCGCGAGTTCAATTGTTTTTCCCATCTCAAAAATGCCCAACGCGTCTAAAGAAGTTTTCATTTCAATAATTTACGTGTGTAAAAAAAGTGCCGAGACTATACGCAAACATATTTATTCATCATATCTCGGTTTGGCGTGAGATAATGCGACGACAATTTCTTGTCGCAATTACCCTAACTGAGTATCATAAATTTTTTGATAAATCACAGTGCAAACTATATCAAGGACGAGGCATTGTAGATTTGTCAGAATGATCAGCTCAATTTTTGAATAGCTTGTCTAGTCTCTAGTAACAAATTCTTGCCGACTTTGGTCATAGCTCAATTTTTGAATAGACTTTAAATGCATCACAGTATTCAAACTATTAAGGCAGCTTAACTGATAATTGACGTTTTTCGTCCCGTTTAATTGCAACAAATTGACTTGCTGTTAAGAATTCAAAGATCTGATATAATACGTGATAATCTATCGCAATGATCTGAACTTTTTATATAATAAACCTTTTTAAATTGTAATTATGATAATACCCTACGACTTGAATGTCGCGTTTCTGAACTAACATTTCAAGGTGTGAAAACCACAAGATGTGTAAAAATCGGCTAAGCGGCTACACTATCCTTTATATCTGTACTATGGCGCCCATTCGTACAAATACATAATTCGCGATTCATTGTATTCAGTCACAAACTATCTGTAATTATTATCATTAAACAAACAAAAAAGCGGCCAAGTGCGAGTCGTACACGCCCATGAAGGGTTCCGTAGCAGCAAGTAACATTGAATGAAAGGTAAATTGCGGTTTACGATTTATGACGTATTAAAAAAAAAACTACTTGCTAGATCTCGTTCAAACCAATTTTCGGTGGAAGTTTACATGGTAATGTACATCATATTTTTTTTTTAGTTTTATCATTTTCTTATTTTAGAAGTCACAGGGGGGGGGACACACATTTTACCACTTTGGAAGTGTCTCTCGCGCAAACAATTCAGTTTAGAAAAAAATGATATTAGAAACCTCAATATCATTTTTGAAGACCTATCCATAGATACCCCACACGTATGGGATTGATGAAAAAAAATTTTTCGAGTTTCAGTTCTAAGTATGGGGAACTCTAAAATCATTTGTTTTTTTTCTATTTTTGTATGAATATCTTAATGCGGTTCACAGAATACATCTACATACCAAGTTTCAACAGCGTAGCTCTTATAGTTTCGGAAAAAAGTGGCTGTGACATACGGACGGACAGACAGACAGACAGACAGACAGACATGACGAATCTATAAGGGTTCCGTTTTTTGCCATTTGGCAACGGAACCCTAAAAAAGAAATAAAGAAAAAGGATTGTGTGGTTTTATGAAACCACGGTAAAAGTGAAACTTCTATAGGCGCTGCCATATTGGCTTTGGCTGCTCTGACGAGCGCCTTTCACTTTATTCCTACTCTGCGGCCGACCGTCACGCGACATGCAACATACAGACGAAAAAGTTTGAGACAATGTAATAAAAGTTTCACTTTAAAATACGTTTCCGTACGGTAAAACATGACGCAAAGAAAAAACTAATAAAAAAAGAACTGTTTGGGGGAAAATATGCGTCGCATCAACGCAAAAAGGCCACCGCTCAGCATAGTGCTGTGACCCTATGCGAGACAACACGCAACATGTAACACAACACAACATGTAATGTTCCACGCAACAGGGGTAGTTGTAAGCTAAGGGTGCCAATCGTATTGCTCGAAATATCCGCGAATGTAAGTTGTAATCATCGTTAGGCCTATGGAATATTTCGGTAGTTAACGGAGCCCTAAGCATGTGGTTGCTAAGTTAGTTGTATTTTATGAATTTTAAAACATATGTTAGGAGTCGTTTTACACTCATGTTAACGTACGCTAGAGTGTTGACAATATCTTTTGGAATTCCTCTATATTTTGTATACAGCCCAATATTTATTGTACAGTGTAATAAAACACCATGCATGTATAGTTTTGTGGTTTTATTTTAATTCTTCTATAAGTTGGTTCAAGTTATTACAACAAATTTACAATGGATTAGCTGTAACAGGATATAACTGTCCAGTGTACCGAATTCAGTACACGCCGCATGGGTTCATCGCGTCCGTGTGCCGTTAGTTGCTCTATTTGTTAGGACTTGTCAATAGGACATTGAGACGGAATATAACAAAAAAAAAATTGGACATAATGGTGCCGATTCCCTTGTTCACAAACTAAACTAAATTTAAGTTCAGTGCATCTTTTTCTTTATATTTCATTAAGAAAAGGACAGAAGATAAATTTTAGTTTAGTCCTGTCAAATTAATCGGCGCTTGACGTAAATTGACGTAATTTTAGTCGGCAAGTTTTTAATCACGTCTAAACTTGTATGGAGAGTGACAGGCGCTGATTAATTTGACAGGACTAAACTAAAATTTATCTTCTGTCCTTTTCTTAATGAAATAGAAAGAAAAAGATGCACTGAACTTAAATTTAATTTAGTTTGTGAACAAGGGAATCGGCACCAATAGGGGGTTATCGAAAAATGTTGTATGGGGACACAGTTAACGACTTAACGTGTTAAGATGAGATGACGCTGTTGGCCATTCTTTTCGTCGCTTTTACGAAACCCATGCACGTGTGAAAAAGGGTGAATACTGAAACCACACGACACAGTGCTTGATGTCATAATGTAATCAGACTGTGGTACTAATAGAACTCGGTTAATACCACACATGGTCAAAAATACCAATGAGTACATAATGTCGTTGGAACCTGCTTTCGATTCCCAAGTTGGACAAAGTGATAACTGTTTTCCGTCAGGAATTTCTCATTAATAACAAGTCATGATTTATCCCCTCTTACATGGGATATAAACATATCTCGCGAAATGTGGGTGTACTCAGGTGTAACTACTTAAAACACCACTGCCTACTGCTTATACCCCTTCGGCATATACAGGGTAAGTTTTTAACCAGTGCGCAAACTTTAACACTTTACTCACCATTATGAACAACTTTTACTATGGGACCAAACCTGAAATCGCGAAAAAAGAAATCTGCCACAAGAGTGCTGTTCCCTACATTTATGTTCGCATAATTCGTCAAAATGTAGGGAACAGCAGATTAAAAAAACAAAATCCTGTATATTGGTGCCGATTCTCTTGTACACCGAACTAAACTATCACTAAAATTCCTTACTTTTGACTATGAGAATCTCAAAGCTATTCTGCAAAATAAATTCTCTAAATTTAAAAATAATTTTGACACATCTAAATCGAATTTGACAATCGCGACTCCACACGTGATACCTAACCACGTGAATCTTTTTAGAACCGGAGGCGCGCAGGGGGGGCAGCCTCGACGTGTTTTATATGGATTTTTCACTTGTTGTATAGAAAATAAGAAAAAATATTACCTACATGTAGAGTATTAGGGGTTTAAGGGTTTTATAAAGGGGGTCGAAATTTTCATTATTTTTGGACACACCGTTTTGGAGATATAAGCAAAAGAAAAAAAAAATATTCAGTACTGTTTTTTCATCTGAAGTCGAGGTGTTGGTGTGAATTTTAGTTCATGACAACCAATTTTATTCCACATGTTTTTAGTCGCGATTAAAAATAGTCATATTTAGTTAGAAAATCTAAGTTTTAGGTTAAAAACGTCAAATTCAGAATAGCGAAATTGCCATTTTCACTAAACTAATATCTCAGTGCCATCTTAGTGCTGTCAAACTAAAATATAGTTAAGTTGTGTCACTTTAGTCTATTTCAGAATGGGAAATCGTCGTTTGACAGGAATAAACTAAATTTTGGTGATTTTTAGTTTAGTTTAGAGGCATTTGTGACAAGAGAATCGGCACCATTGGCATGATTTTTTTTAGAGATGCAACGAATAGTGATTTGGCCGAATACCGAATACCGAATATTCGGCGGCGGTCTCTGCCGAATACCGAATAATCGGCCGCTGAATATTCGGCGGGAGATCCAGTACACTTCACGCGAACAAGTTATGACACGTTTTGGTGCAGTGCGTGCGGCGGTGACGAGGCGGGGAGTATTTGGCTTAGTAGCCGGCAAGTCGTGTCACAACTTGCTGTGTTTTATGATATCGCATTTAAAAAATAATGTATATTATATAAAATGGCTTCCCTTGGGGAGCTTATATTATTTGTTAAAAAATACCTGTCGTCACCGTGCAGTAGTGTTTATAGTGAGAGACTATTCTCAGAAGCAGTTATTGTGTATGAAGAAAAGCGCAATCGTCTCTTAACAACAAATGCTGAAAAACTTGTTTTTATTCATCACAATTTGCCTTTAATTAATTTTAAATATTAAAAAAACATCAATACTCCCTTTTTCACAATTAATGATTATTTGATAAATAAATGTTTTGATTAAATTGCTTTTTTATTTCCTTTTATAAGATATTCGGTATTCGGCCGAATAGTAAGTAGTATTCGGCCGAATACCGCATACTGGAAAAAATGGCCGAATAGGCCGAATACCGAATAGTTGCCGAATATTCGTTGCATCTCTAATTTTTTTGTATGTGTATGTGAATACATAACTGCGACGCATTGTGGAACTCTCATAATAATTTCAGGCTTTAGCTGCGAGCACATAGTCGATGGCTAATATAGTCATAATTTATTTATTTACTTCGACTGTCCACAGCAGGCGCATTCACAGCAACTCGTGGCACACGGATTATCGCAGTGGTTAGTATGTTGTTATGACAAAGAGAAGGATGTTGCTGCCTATCCTCTGTTTTTAAAATGTGAAGTGTTTGCTCCAAAATAAAATAAATGATTTATTTAAACATTTTGATGTGTAACATCTTTCCTCTCGCTTTCCTGCAATCTGTGGGAGTGATTTCGTGAGAAGGGACGGAAGTGTGTAACAGGAAGCCGGGGAATTATTTGTTTTGATCAAATAATACCCCGAGCGTGCGCGGTGCTCGAGTTGGTTGTCAGATGTTACCAACCCATTTTCCGAGAGGTTAGTACTGTCAGCCAATGGTGCCGATTCTCTTGTTCACAAACTAAACTAAATTTAAGTTCAGTGCATCTTTTTCTTTCTATTTCATTAAGAAAAGGACAGAAGATAAATTTTAGTTTAGTCTTGTCAAATTAATCAGCGTTTGACGTAAATGGGGTTAAAAACTGAAAGCTCATAGCAGATGGCAGCACAGTTGTGCGTCTTTAGTCCGCCATTGTTGTTTATGTTTTCACTGTTGTGTCGATATTGTTTATACGAAAACTAGACAAAAATGTATGCGATTTGGAGTGTAGTACAACTAAAAGCGGAGTTAAGGAAAAGAGATGCGTCTACCACTGGTAAAAAAGTAGCTTTAGTGGAAAGGTAAATAAATAATGACCATTTTATATTTGATAGATTGGTTTTGTTTACATTATTTAAAAGTCCTTTTTTTGTTGAAGACTGGAGGCATACGACAGGAATAACTTGATCGGAGTTGAAGAAGAGCTTGACGATGATAACCATAACATTATTGCTCTGGAAAAGTTCAGGGATGTCAATTCTAGCACTGATCTTTCAGCGCTCTCTAAAACCCACATTCAAGAATTTGGTGAAAGGTAAGTTTTCATACAGTGATCAACTGATGATGCATTCATCTTCCTTTGTGAGTTCAACTATAAAAAAGCGTGTAATATACTTAATTTAATGTTAATATTATTCCAGGTTTCAAATACCTCCTAAAGGGAAAATCCTCTATGAAAATAGGAGCTTGGTCAAGCTAAAGATCGTAACCATGCTTATTTTCATGCACAATGCAAGGCACAAATGAAAAGATTAATGTATAATGTTATACTCAAGATGAATAAAACTGGTATGATATGTGAAAGTCATTGTGAATGTGCAGCTGGAAGTGGCTTGGAAGCACACTAAACATATCTTCACAGTCCTTCATGGTATAGAGGATAATATATAGTATGTACAAAGATTAGAATTACCTATGCATAAAGTATGTACAGAAAAATTAATGATGTTCAAACAACCAAAAACAACATCATTTTAAACTGAGTATCTCCAACCAACAATTTACGGTAAATACTTGTATAAATACTATGATACTGTAATAAAACCAAACTAATATTAAAAAAAATGTTTTATTTATCTCCTTATACACAACGCATATTACATAATACATTCTCTAAAGTTACAGCACATAAGACAAACAAAAAATATCTTTGATGCGAGGGGCACAAAATTGTGATGTTTTTGTCAACCTAACAAACGTTCAATATGAATGTGTTGACTTATTTATTTATTAATAGGTCAGCCTACAATTGTTACACATTACATTTCTCTTAAAACTACACGATATATATTTATAAGTGCAACAATTACTTAAAAGCTAACACCACATGCACTGTATATTAGAATTTTACATTTTTATGACTGCAATTAATTTCTAATAATGGCTGATTTAGAATTATGTAAAAACAAAGCAATAATGCAATAAACTAGGATCAAATATTTGGTTTACATTAAATAATAAATTAAATTACATTGAAATAAATAACATTTTCAATAGTAATATTCTTCACATGACTTCCATAATACTTTATTTTGTGAGCCATTACACTTAATGTCGAACACACAAAATATAACTTTTGATAGGTTTCAAAACCTGTGTAGAAAGCAATGATACTGTCATTGTTGTTATAGTTCTTTATAGATTCATAAATGTACACAGAATTCACTTGAGTATGTCTTGATGATACAGTATGTTGGTCCCGCTCCGGCCCATCATCTGGCTCCAATGGTGTGCTAGGAAAAATTTATATTTCGTTAAACATTATAAGTTCCTCGTCTTTATATTGTTCTTCATAACTATCACGGGTTTGAACATGGCTAGGTCCAGCAATTTGATTACTATATGTATCAAAACATTGTTTTTTTCTCATTGCTCTGTAAGTCTATTTGCTCTGTCTTCAGCTAAGGGGTTGACTGGTTTGACTTTAGTAAAAGAAAAAATAGAGGGTACAGCAGTCTTCCTGAGCCTTTTGTAAATATTTTCATCACCTAGAACAGACAAAAAGGATCTATGATCTACTTATCTATGTGCGAAACATAAAATACAAATATGATGAGTGGAAGATATATTTATCTATTTAGCCCGTAATGTCCCACAGCTAGGCAAAGGCCTTCCATTCCCTTTTCCACACACGTTTGTCCACTGCCACTGCGGGCCAGTCCTTTCGGTAGGATTCAGTGCAGGATATGTGTTAATATTAGGCAGTAGGTAGTTTGGTATGAAGGTATTAAATACAATGCAATAAAGCGAATGCTGCATCGATACTTGCTACTTAGACTTGCTACTTATTTACTTTGGTCGATTAAAAGATAATCTTAACAACACAACCTTAGTATAATGTATATAAATAAATATCCACAAATGCCTATTATGAAAACACACTTAAGTTCTCTGTATTATGAAAAAGAGCATCACCTGTATACGCATTTGTCTGATAGAAGTCTTCAGGTTTAAAATAATACCTATATAGCACATAACCTCGGCGAATTATTTGGTTTCCAATTTTTTCTTCGGAGAGCTCTCTCCCACACTTTTCTTTTTTTAAGATCTTTGGGGAATACATGGGTCCCCGGATTTGTGCAGTCAACAGCTGCGCAAAGGGGCATATTAATTAATTAGGCGTAAAAGAAGTTGATTGTTTACAAAAAATGTATGGATATTGACAGCTAGCTGTCATATTTACGGACGGACAATGATAGCGACATCTGAAGTGAGCAAATGGCAGTTTTTATCCCCATTGACGTAATTTTAGTCGGCAAGTTTTTAATCACGTCTAAACTTGTATGGAGTAGTGACAGGTGCTGATTAATTTGACAGGACTAAACTAAAATTTATCTTCTGTCCTTTTCTTAATGAAATAGGAAGAAAAAGATGCACTGAACTTAAATTTAGTTTAGTTTGTGAACAAGGGAATCGACACCAATATGGACTCTGATTTACCTCAAATCCAACTGATTTTACTAGACCGACCTAATTGGTCTTAACCGAACTGGTTATAGGTAAACTGAGTCTATCTCTGAAGATGCTACACATCATAAGCGACTACTGTAAAGGTGTGTCTAAACATCGAGCGGCAAGAGCGCGGCAGCAACACGCGGCGTTTGCAGGACACATTTCTGCCGCGCTGTCTAAACCGACGAATGTTTGCGCTGCATTACCGCGCGGCACATGCGAGACACGCTGGTCTTCCAGTCTAATCGGATGCAGCTGAATACCAGAATTTTACACGGAGTGACTACCTATCTGACCTCCACAACCCAGTAACTGGGTAATAAGATACCCATTTAGTGTTGGGTAACTCAGCACATGTGCTAGCACAGTTGTAGCTACTCACTTGGATCAAAAGAATCACTCTTTTGAATTTGATGTGCTACCACACACCATAGACACAGATTAGCTACACAGAACCTTTTGTACTCGTATTGTGAGTTTTGAACGAAAGAGTCACTCACTCAATTGCAAGCCTTTTGATGATCCTAAGCAAATGAGTTAAGGTTGAACTAGTTGCGGGCTCGAACTCCTTGGTGGGCTTGGTCAAAAAGCACGCTATCTCACCTGGCATCGTGTCCGACAGAGATAGTATCAGTGATGAGCAGTTAGACGCTGGTCTACATGCACAAACTCTAGTTCGCACGCACATAAACACCGTTCAGAACGATTTTAGTAAAACGAGCGCGTAAAAAATTACGAAAAGTCCTTTGGAAGGTGGAGTTTTATGAAAAAACTACTGCATAAATCAATTACGAATAAAGTTTATTATCATCATCATCATCAGCCTATAAATATTCCCACTGCTGGGACACAGACCTCCTCTCTGTGAGAGGGAGTGGGCCGTAATCTACCACGCGGGCCCAGTGCGGGTTGGTAGATGTCACATGTCTTCGAATTTTCGGTTCTAGGACATGCCGGTTTCCTCACGATGTTTTCCTTCACCGTTTTTGAGAGCAGTGGTGATGAAATAATTTACACAAAGTAAAGCGCCTGTCTGGGTTCGAACCTACGACCTACAACTCGTAAGTCGCGGCCGTTACCACTGGGCCACCACTGCTCTCGTTACCACTGGGCCACCACTGCTCTAAGTTTATTATAATCTTCGACAATTGAGCTTTGTCGGAACGAGCTTTGTTTTGGAGATTTAATACTTCTTTTATTAGGTACAGACGCCAGCACATCAAGCTACTACAATCTGTCAAATTTATTTAATAGATTTTCAACTTTATCGCTGATGTCTAAGGTTCAAAGTTGATTGGGAAAATTTGACAGTTTCGGGTAGCTTGATGTGCTGGCGTCTGTACTTATTTACTCCCAAAGTTGCGTTAAAATTAGCAGGAAAAACGAATCTTTGTTGGCTCATAACTTTTTAATTGCTTTTTTTTTACTATTCTGCTTCTGTACAGACAAAATTAATAATAAGACAAAACGATTTCATGTTTTACTTTGGATGTACAATGTGTAACAGTGGAGTAAAACCCCCCCGAAATTTGTATGGAAAAAGTATCGGCTAGTTGCGCCTTAAGGTCTAAGTTTAATTTGACTCGTTTAACCGATTAGTCACCGCGTGTGCCTACTCTACTGCGTATGTGTACCGTCATACCGTGTCGTGTTGTCGCACCACACTCGTGACTCAGGCCACCGCAGCCTCGCCTCATTCGTGGTAGCACGACTTGCTACGACGATTGTGACGTGCTAGCACTCTTGGTAAAATGAGTGCCTCGCGCGATCCCCATTTTAAAAGAGTGTGCTACCCATTTCTATACCCCTTGGCACAGATAATATAATACTACCCTTGGTAAGACTGGTTTTTACTGTTGTCAGACTCGTAGGCCGCGCGCGGCAGCCGCGCACGATTGTCCCTCAATGTTTGGACACACCTTATGGCTCGCTCGTTTTTTTTCCCTCGTCTATATCGTTGTATACCTACTAATATGTGAGTTTGTATGTAGGGGGTAATCTTCGGAACTACTGCTCCGATTCCGAAAATTCTTTCACTAATGGGAAGCTACAGCGAAGCTAAAGCTATTGCAGTGTCATTGGATATATTTTATGTAACAAGTATTACGCTTAGGAAGTAGCGGCCAGAAGCTAGTGTAATCCATAAATAATAAGGTAATCCTAGACTGACCTAGATAAAGGTATTAATTAATCTTTAAATTAAAAAGCCTTACGATTTACAAAATAGCGCAGTTTCTAGTCGTCGCCCGTGAAAAGACTAATTCCTTTAAATTAATTTATTACAATTGCCGGATATTAATAAAGGATGATTTCGCTCCAGATGTTTCGTATTCATTAGAGAGGGTAATCTCAACCTTTTCACTTAGTGAGTAATAAATTAGTTAGCTATTATTCTTCTCAAGTCGTTATACTTAATGACACTAGTGCTCTTTCTAGCTGTAGGTACCTACTCGTACCGGTATTTAAGTTCCAATTAAGGCGACGTTAACCGACTTTTAATGATTTTATACTGAAGATCACGTCTAAACGAGTAGTGTTAATGATTTGGATTTTTTTTGTTAAATTGGAGAATTTTTTTAATAACTTTATATAAGAATATTTTAGATTATGTTTATATTACATAGTGAAATTAATTTGTAAAGTTATATCTAACGCGGATAAAATACTTACTGCGAATCACGTAAAATCTACCAAGCGTATTTTTCTGAAACCTTCACCATTTTAAAGATAATTTAACTAAGATCTAAGATATCTTTTAATATACGTGTTTTATTAAAATACCTTTTGTTTTACGTATAATGAATTAATAATGCGTCTAATTTGGGACAGCGCTCCTTGAGTCCTATTACTGGCTGGACGTACAACGCGTTGCTTGAGCTCAGTACAGAACACGCAAGCTAACCACTCAAGGTCACTGGCATATATCATTCTGTGTCTTAATGACACTAGTGCTCTTTCTAGCTGTAGGTAGGTACTCATAACGGTATTTAAGTTCCAATTAAGTGATTAAGAGATGAATTGTCATGAATAAAAATTTCGTTTAAAGCTTTCTATCAATATTTTATAGATAGGAATTAATTTCTTAGTAGGAGCCCACAGTCTAGATTTGTGCCCGGTTAGTGGCAATTAGCTCGCCTCCTATTACATGGATCTTAACATAGGTATTTGGCGAAATGTGGGTGAACTATAGGTAGTACGGGTGTACAGACGCCAGCACATCAGGCTACTACAATTGGTCAAATTTATTTAATAGATTTTCAACTTTATCGCTGAACAGTAAGGTTCAAAGTTGATTGGGAAAATTTGACAGCTTCGGGTAGCTTGATGTGCTGGCGTCTGTACAATAATAACATTTCTTTTTTAACAACTAAAAATCATATTAATAAACATGCAATTATTCTGTTTTTTTTTTCAGATTATTCTACAAGATACATATTACCGTTATAAAGTTTTATTTTTTTAGTCCAATCAATAGATTTTTGTAAATGGACAATTGCTTCATATTTCGCAATATATTACGTATACCTGCGTTTTGTCATCGCACTTCTCTTTCTTTTCTATGCAATTCAACAGTGACCGCGCTTTAGCTGTTGGTAAGTACCTACCTACTCATATCTGCTACGCAGAGAGTGTTCTCATTCCTCTTTTGCTTTTGTTAAGTACGTAATAGGAACAATAAATCCCGACAGCCGAGTTTCTTAGGTACAAACAACTTATAAAAGCTTATCTATTTAAACAACAGGCAAAGCCTCTAATACCTAGAAAAGCTTTGTTAAGTTTTCCATACGGGGCGCAGTGTGTCTGTTACCTTAACTCATATTATTTATAAGGTGGTATTAGAGTCTTAAGATTGTAACACGTTCATTGCCACGGGCTGTAAGTATATAAAGGCTTATTTTTAGTACAAAATACCTGAGCTTAGTATCTTTGTGATATTCTAATACTTACAATAGAATGTATGGTTTGTTTCCTAGGGAATGAACAGCGGGCCGGACTGGGGTTTAAGTATGGAATAAAATAGGGACTTGGGTGGAGTATCCTCTTTTGTGGGGAAATAGTTATGTGGTCTATTTAAAAATAGTTACCGAGGTCCTATTAATATTTCTAGATATTTCATTTAATCTAGTTAACTCGCAGAAGCAGAAGTGTTTGGGCTATCAGTAACGACATCGAGTGCAGAGGTTCGTAGTTACAATAAAACCTTGAATAGAAAAGTTTTCGACGGAAACAAGGCGTTAGTTTAAGGTATTTGTTAATTTTAGTAAATGTGGTTGTCGTTCTTTGCCAGCTTTATCAAAAAAATTACGAGCACCTCTAAATATTTTTTTAAATGTTGATAGCTCGTTAGATAGCCGATAAGATGAGAGTGTTTTACAAATAATTTGTTTGATTAGCGACATAATACATTTTTGAAATAATCAACCCTATTTATGGCGTTGGTCCGATTTTAATCATTACTTTCGAGTGTTTGATGTTTTCTAATTTCTGACTACCGACAAATCTTCACAAAACGGTCAGCAAATATCAGTCAAAGCTAATGCAAATTATGACCACTTTTGGGCAGGTAAAGTTTTCCTAAATCAATGAAATTTCGTTATATATGTCAAAAGGCTCCATCAATCATATATTCACTATTAGGACATTTTACACTATTGCACAGAATAACTTTTTTCGCCTTGAATATCCTTTAAAAAGATTTAAGGAAAGACCAGTGCCGGATTGGGCCAGCGCGGGGCCTGTAGCAAATTCTACCTAGGGGCCCTCTATGGTAGAATTTGGTTCATTTTAAGTTCTAAAGTTTGAGATAAACTAGTCAAATCAATATTTCTAGAAAAATACGTTCTGTTCCTGTTCCTAAACAGTCAAGTAGGTACTTCAACCAAATGACTTTTTTCAAACAATGCGAACTGTAAAGGTATTAAAAAAGCACTGGTTTATGGTTCATTTTTAGAGTAGCTGGTGCTGGCTATTGCCAGAGAGCCTTGATTGTAAGAGCGAGCGTAGCAAGCTTGAAATTTTTTTTGCACCTCGTATAGTCTAGGCATCCTATTGACCATTTATACTGAAATAGTAGTTACTTTGTCGACTAATGTAGAAAACTTTATGAAGGAAGAGAAATTAAGATGAAAAAGTGAGCGAAGCGATGTCAATTTATTTTTCAACCTCTGATTGGTTAGGTGACTATTCACCATTTATATTAAAATAGCTTATTAAAAAAACTTTAGGAATGAAAAGAAACTTGCAAGAGTAGATGCATGAGCGAGCGCAGCGAGCTCGAACATTTTTCAGCACCTCGCCACACACAGATTCATAATCACAATCTGTCATTTTATCTATTCTTCCATCGACAAAACCCGTTTCTATGGAAGTCATGCTACGAGTGCTGGGGTTTTAATATGCGGGCCCCCTATTGCGCGGGGCCCGTAGCAATTGCTACTCTTGCTGCGTGGTTAATCCGCCACTGGGAAAGACCACAATTTTTTTATCAGATTTGGCTATTTAAGTCATTATGTGTCATGCATACCGCACACGATAATATGAAAATCAAAGGCTCTGAAAGATCACGTTATTTTTGGTTCATTTTGGAAATCTGAAAGTGGATCTCTGACCATGAGACTCGTTTCTGAAACTTTTCAAATACATTTGAGGTGTTTACTCATCATGCCGCACCTACTCCTCCATCAACTTTTCGCCCTGCATATGCTTGCTCAAAAACCCTCTGGGCTGTACCATGGGGGTTTGTAGGTTCTGACTGCGGATTTATGAAGACGACTGCAAAAAGTACTGCATGTAAACGTGAAAATAAACAAAGAAAAAAAAGGAAAGGATCATAAAGAGATTGACTTGTGAAGGATTTGAACCTCCGCCCTCCGATGGTCAAGATTAGAATTATATCGGTGCTCTAATCTACTGAGCTAACGAGTCTTACCACCTTGCGACGATAACAGCGATCTCTATCCGCATTATGACGCCATGATTGCTCATCCCTACGTCAAAAAAAAGTGTTTTTTCTTTAAATGCTGCTGGTGATCGGGTACGTTTTTCTACCAAACCTCTAAGTGCATGCCCAATTTCAGTACGATATCAGTAAATGTTAAGGAGTTCTCATGTAGTCATAGTCATAGTCTTTTATTCACAAACAAGTAACTTGTATCTGAATGTATACACACAAAATTACAGAATACACTAAAATAAATTAACATTTGAATTTCATAAATTACTTACATCTACAATTTAAAGACAATATATCCGACATATAAATTAAACAATCTGGCCTGACCTTAGAATTAAAAATAATAACAATAAAATAATCAATTAAAGACCGCATAGATTAATATAATCAATAAAAAATTACAATTCAATAAAATTACAGTTCTTCTACAGCATATAGACACTTATTCAGTAGGTAATTTTTTAGTTTTATCTTGAAAGCGCTACTGTAGACAGCACTTTTGATGTCTAAAGGCAACCTGTTGAATAATTTTACAGACTGATATCGTGGACTGTGTTTGACAATTTGTAGGTTATGATTATAAAATTTTTTATTCTTCAAGTCCAGTCTACGGGTGCTTTCCCTTACCTGCCGTTCTTCTACTGTCTCATAGTCTTGTATGTATTTCGCCATATTACTCAAGAGTACCAGTACATAAAGACTTGGCACTGTAAGTATGCCTAAATTGTTAAAATGTTGTCGGCAACTTTCCCTTTGTGAGATGTGGACCATGGTTCGAATAGCACGTTTTTGTAGTACGAAAGCTCTTCTACTATTATATTCATAGCTATTTCCCCAAAAAAGTATACTGTATCTAATTTTTGACTCTACTAGCGCAAAATATACCATTTTTAGTTGTTCTATGCTGATTTCGTTTCTTAGGGCTCTCAAAGCGTAACATGCAGACGATACCGATGCATCAATTGCTTTTAATTCAGGTTTCCAGTTTAACAGTTGGTCAATATTTATACCTAAAAATTTTACTTCGGCAACGAGCTCAATGCGGACTTCATTTAAGGCAACATTTAAACTATCTTTGTTACGGGCTCTAGTTTTAAATAACATTATTTGGGTCTTTTTACTATTCATTAACAATTTATTTGCCGTGAACCAAACATGAAATGCTTGTAACGTAGCATTTACCCTTTTTGTCAACTCTTCCATGTCATTAGCTGCCACCAATGTATAACCTCATTGGCTGCCACAATGGCATTTGTGTCATCTGCGAAAATTACTAATTCAATGTCCGGTAAAATTGTATTTAGATAATTAATCAAGTCATTAACGAATAATAAAAATAAAATAGGTCCTAAAATGGATCCCTGTGGGACACCCGTTGATATGCGTACAATTGATGTAGAGATGATATTATCCTGGCTGCGCATCAGAGCAATACTCCACTTTATAAAGGCATTGCCATCGGAATGGGACAAGTATACAAAATATCAACTAAAGAAAAAGATTGGAATATGACCAAAAACAAACCAAAAAAAGGGTTTAAAAGGTTGACTCGTGAAGGATTTGAACCTCCGCCCTCCGATGGTCAAGATTAGAATTATATCGGTGCTCTAACCTACTGAGCTAACGAGTCATATTACCACGCGATGAAAACAGCGTTCTTTATCCGCATTATGACGCCATGATTACTCATCCCTACGTAAAAACAATAACAAAGTTTGTATTAAAATGCTGTAGGTGATCGGTTACGTTTTTCTTCCAAGCCTCTAAGTGCAGGAGTTCCCATGTATGAAGAGGATGTTATTCTGGCTGCGCATCAGGGCCATCCTTTACTTTATAAATGCTTTGCCATCGGAATGGAATAAGTATACAAAATATCAACCAAGGAAAAGATTGGAATATGACCAAAAACTAAAAACAAATGATTCCAAAAGGTTGACTCGTGAAGGATTTGAACCTCCGCCCTCCGATGGTCAAGATTAGAATTATATCGGTGCTCTAACCTACTGAGCTAACGAGTCTTACCACCTCGTGACGATAACAGCGTTCTCTATCCGCATTATGACGCCATGATTACTCATCCCTAAGTCAAAAAAAGTGTTTTTTCTTTAAAAACTGCAGGTGATCGGTTACGTTTTTCTACCAAACCTCTACGTGCATGCCCAATTTCAGTACGATACCAGTAACCGTTAAGGAATTCCCATGTAGAGAGGATATTATCCTGGCTGTAGTATCAGAGGAATCCTCCACTTTATAAAGGCATTGCCATTGGAATGGAACAAGTATCCAACATTTAAATAAGAAATACCAAGAAAGAAATAGGAATATGACAAAAAATCAAAGAAAAAAATGTATTTAAAAGGTTGACTCGTGAAGGATTTGAACCTCCGCCCTCCGATGGTCAAGATTAGAATTATATCGGTGCTCTAACCTACTGAGCTAACGAGTCTTATTACCACGCGATGAAAACAGCGTTCCTTATCCGCATTATGACGCCATGATTACTCATCCCTACGTCAAAAACAAAGTTTTTTTTTAAATGCTGCAGGTAATCGGTTACGTGTTTCTTACCAAACCTCTACGTGTATGCCCAATTTCAGTACGATACCAGTACTTGTTATGGTCTAAAATCCGACCTAGAGACGACCTTCACCCATCTGTTTAATAATAATATGTTAAAAAGTATATCGCGAGTGGGTTGGCAAAAAAATTCGTTACCAGACTTTTAATGATTAATTCGTTTTAGTAACAAATGTTTCTCTTAAAAAGCACTTTATTGATACATCACTTATGGCTATTGGGCGCCAAGAACATTCCTAAACTTAGGTGGTCAAGTAGTCACTAGTTCAGGTCATTAACTCCGAATTAACTAACAATTGGCAAAAGTCAAGTTAGTAGCAAAGGTTCTCCTTGAAAAGTTCTTTCAATTGGTGTTTATCTTGCAATGTTTAAAAAAATTACATTTTTAATTAATCACAGTCTGGCCAGGAATTTTTTTGCCTACTCACTCGCGATATATTTTCTAACATACAATTTAACACTGTCGACTCCACCAACTTTTCATACACCATGCCGCCATACATGTTGGAAGTAGTATTATATTATCTGTGTTGGAAGTGAACCCTCCGGGAGGGTTACCGGCATTACGTTTGCGCTAAAGTCGCGCTAAGATCGCGGACTATCAACCGCATTAGTTTTAAAACCGTGTTACAAAAAACTGAAGTAAAATAGTGTTTTCAGGGGTCTTGTCGCTATATGAAGTTTCCAACTTTATAATTTTTTTGTGAACATTCGTATCCGTGAATAAAAAATATTTTTGAATGAATGACTGAATGAATGAATAAATGATATATTTATTTGCAAGAATATAATGAGCTAACATAAGTTCTTAAGATCTATGGGTTTCAGTTTCACTATAATCGGCATTTCAGCCATGCAAATATTTAGATTTTAGGTTAGGTACGTCTTGGTTATACTTAGGGTAAATTCGTTAGAGATGGCCATAGTTTTTTTTAGGGTTAAATAAAACTGAAAATATTGAGATCACAATTAGACTTTTATTTTTAAAAAAAACAACAACAATCAGTCTTTCGAAAATCAGCATAAAGATATTTTTATAATATGAGGAACATCCATAAAAAAATATTTAAAAAAAAAACATAACTGGCCGTCTCACCCGGTACATACGGTAGTGATGGCCGTAGTGGTACGGGACAGATGGCCGACACTAGATTTGCCTCTGCCTTTCTCCTTTTCTTTGATTTATGCTTGCTAGAGCTCCTTTTCTTCTTCTGTCCACATTTAGAGTGTCACATGTCATCAAAAGGTGTACAATTCTCATGTGGGTATAGATTACAGATCGAACATTGAAGCCAATCTTCATGCGACGGGTTTTATAATATTTTTCGCTACATCCAGCACAATTATCAGCTTCATCTTCTGCGTCTTCTTCACCAGATGTATCACATAATATTGATTTCTCCTTTCTAGTGTTACTTTCAGACCTTCTTTCTATTTGTTAGACAGCCGTCATATGACCATCTCTCCTTTTTGACCGGGTAAGATGGCCAGCTCAATTTTTTGTTTTTTTTTGTTACGAATTACAATTATTTTCCCATTTTGAGGTTAAAACGAAGAAAAATATACACTCCCAAAAACACAAATAAATAATAAAAATATTAGTATTTCCGGATGGTATACGCCCCTACTATAAAATTTCACAACTACTAAATTCAATTAAGGCCAATTTACTTACTTTTTTACTTATTTTTGCGCAATGTTTTGTTTGGATATTGTTCGTGGTGGCGCACGAAGTGTATTAATTCAAATACAGCGCCACCTTGTAAATAAGTGAGCAAAATATACTTATTGGCCAACTCTCCCGTACGGCCATCTCTAACCAATTTACCCTATAGCATGCAGTATTAATACGTTTAATAATTAGCAACAACATTAAAAAAAACATAATTTAGATTACAATGCAATTAATAAAATTAAAATTAAAGACAATTCTATTCATTTAAAATAATAATTTATATATAAAATAGCGATCAATAATAATGATGTCATGTCAATAAAAAATAGCAAGAATAATGAAAATGTCAGAATAAATTATGATAAATAAGTTTTACATTTTACACTAAAAATATTCATTGATGGAATAAAAATATCTCTCACACAATCGCATTTTAAAACAAAAATGCTTGGATTTTAAAATCAACGCATATACTAATAAATCTTGTTAAAATATACATCATGTATTCGCCAAGAAAAACCTACATTTAAAATGAGCCCTACGCGAGGGCTCCGGCATCTCATATGCGACTAGGTGAACTCTCCAGGAGGGCTCCCGTCACTGAACGTGTTAAAATAGTTTTTAACCATTAAACAGATGGGTGAAGGTCCTTCCTAGGTCGGATCCTCTACTATTAAGGAGTTCCCATGTAGAGAGGATATTATCCAGGCTGCAGAATCAGGGTCACCTTCCACTTTATAAATGCATTGCCATCGGAACGCAACAATTACCTATACTATACAAAATTTTAACTTGAAACACGAAGAAAAAAATAGGAATATGACCAAAAAACAAGGAAAAAGTAAAGTGTTTAAAGGTTGTCTCGTGAAGGATTTAAGTGCTCTAATCTACTGAGCTAACGAGTCTTGGAACTTTGAGTTGAAAATAGCGTAGCGTTCTTTATCCTCAAAGTGACGTCATGATTAGATAAAAATGTTCACACGTATGTAAGGAAAAATCCACATCTTTTTAATAAAATATGTGATAGACATAATTATAATACTAGAAATAAAGATAAACTCGATCAACCATTTTTCAGATTATCTAAAGTACATTACATACATGTTTTATGGGGTACTGTGTTCAATGTTACAACAAAATACCTTGTGACATATTGCAATTAAATGAAAGAAAATTTAAAACTCATATTAAAAGTACACTTTGTAAACAAGCATATTACAGATTAGAGGATTATATCCAAGATAAGAGTGCTTGGAAACATGCTGGTCCTGCTCCATAGGACAATTTAGATTTAAGACAAAATCAAACTGGTTGCTAATTTAATTGTAAAATTTATTACTTTGTGTTTTAAGTATGACATTGATTTTACATTCTGTGATTACTTCCTTACACACTGACTTATTAATTGTAAAATTTTAGAAAAATCGTCTACTGGTAAATATGTGAGTACCATGTATCTATCAAATAATTAAGTTATCTGTCGTTGCTTAATTTTTACTTAATTTTTAATTCTTTTTACCTATTGTGGTATAGTAATTATATTCTAGGTGCATCGTCTTCACATAGTACCTATAATTATTTAACTAATGTACCTATACAAACTATTGTAAAACATTTAAAAAGAGTAACGGTGGAGTTTCTTGCCCATTCTTCTCCATACGAAAACTACCTTTTGGAAGGGGTGACTAGAATCAATTCTATTATTTTGTCAATTTTGACGTTCAAATAAATGATTTAAATGAAATAAATGATTTAACTTTGATTTTGACTTTGAGTTAGATACTCATCGCTACGTCAAAAACAAAGTTTTTATTAAAATGCTGCAGGTGAGCGGTTACGTTTTTCTACCAAACCTTTACGTGCATGCCCAATTTCAATACGATACCAGTAACCTTTAAGGAGTTCCCATGTATGCAGAAGATATATTATTATCCTAGCTGCAGCATCAGGGCCATCCTTCACTTTATATATGTATTGCCATCGGAATGGAACAAGTATATAACATTTCAACCGAGAAAAAAAAAACAATATGACCAAAAAATAAATAAAATGTGTTCATAAGGTCGACTCGTGAAGGATTTGAACCTCCGCCCTCCGATGGTCAAGATTAGAATTATATCGGTGCTCTAACCTACTGAGCTAACGAGTCTTATTATCTCGCAATGAAAACAGCGTTCCTTATCCGCATTATGACGCCATGATTACTCATCCCTACGTAAAAACAATAACAAAGTTTGTATTAAAATGCTGTAGGTGATCGGTTACGTTTTTCTACCAAATCTCTAAGTGCATGCCCAATTTCAGTACGATACCAGTAACCGTTAAGGAGTTCCCATGTAGAAAGGATATTATCCAGGCTGCAGCATCAGAGCCATCCTCCACTTTATAAATGCATTGCCATCGGAATGGAACAAGTAGGTATACAAAATATTAACCAATGAATGAATGTTACATTTATTTGCAAGAATATACGTATAAGTAGCTAACATAAGTTCTTAAGATCTATGGGTTTCACTATATATAATCGACATTTTAGCCGTGCAAATATTTAGATTTTACATCTTAGTTATACTTATAGCATGCAGTGTTAATACGTTTAGTAATTAGCAACAACATAAAAAAAAACATAATTTAAATTTAGATTACAATGCAATTAATAAAATTAAATACAATTCTATTCATTTAAAATATTAATTTATATTAAAAATAGCGATCAATAATAATTATGTCATGTCAATAAAAAAAAGCAAGAATAATGAAAATGTCATAATAATTGTAATAAATAAGTTTTACATTTTGCACTTAAAATATTCATTGATGGAATAAAAATATCTCTCACACAATCGCATTTTAAAACAAAAATGCTATGATTTTAAAACCAACGCATATACTAGTAAATCTTGTTAAAATATACATCAGATTTTATTTTCACGGTTTAGAATGCTGTATTCGCCAAAAAAACCTACATTTTAAATGAGCATACCCGTCACTGAACGTGTTAAAATACTTTTTAACCATTAAAAAGATGGGTGAAGATCCTTCCTAGGTCGGATCCTCTACTTTTAAGGAGTTTCCATGTAGAGAGGATATAATCCAGGCTGCAGCATCAGGGTCACCCTCTACTTTATAAATGCATTGCCATCGGAACGCAACAATTACCTATACTATACAAAATTTTAACTTGAAACACGAAGAAAAAAATAGGAATATGACCAAAAAACAAGGAAAAAATAAAGTGTTTAAAGGTTGTCTCGTGAAGGATTTAAGTGCTTTAATCTACTGAGCTAACGAGTCTTGGAACTTTGAGTTGAAAATAGCGTAGCGTTCTTTATCCTCAAAGTGACGTCATGATTAGATAAAAATGTTTACACGTATGTAAGGAAAAATCCACATCTTTTTAATAAAATATGTGATAGACATAATTATAATACTAGAAATAAAGATAAACTCGATCAACCATTTTTCAGATTATCTAAAGTACATTAAATACATGTTTTATGGGGTACTGTGTTCAATGTTACAACAAAATACCTTGTGACATATTGCTATTAAATGAAAGAAAATTTAAAAGTCATATTAAAAGTACACTTTGTAAACAAGCATATTACAGTTTAGAGGATTATATCCAAGATAAGAGTGTTTGGAAACATGCTGGTGCTGCTCCATAGGACAATTTAGAATCAAGACAAAATCAAACTGGTTGCTAATTTAATTGTAAAATTAATTATTTTTTGTTATACGACATTGATTTTATATTCTGTAATAACTTCCTCACACATTGACTTATTAAATATAAAATTTTAGGAAAATCGTCTACTTTTACAATGCTGCTAAATATGTGAGTACCATGTATCTATCAAATAATTAAATTATCTGTCGTTGTTTAATTTTTACTCATTTTTAATTCTTTTTACCTATTGTGGTATAATAATTATATTCTAGGTGCATCGTCTTCACATATAATTATTTAACTAATGTACCTATACAAACTATAGTAAAACATTTAAAGAGAGTAACGGTGGAGTTTCTTGCCCATTCTTCTCCATACGAAAACTAGCTTTTGGAAGGGGTGACTAGAATCAATTCTATTATTTTGTCAATTTTGACGTTCAAATAAATGATTTAAATGAAATAAATGATTTAACTTTGATTTTGACTTTGAGTTAGATACTCATCGCTACGTAAAAAAAAAAAGTTTTTATTAAAATGCTGCAGGTGATCGGTTTTTCTACCAAACCTCTACGTGCATGCCCAATTTCAATACGATACCAGTAACCTTTAAGGAGTTCCCATGTATGCAGAAGATATATTATTATCCTGGCTGCAGCATCAGGGCCATCCTTCACTTTATAAATGCATTGCCATCGGAATGGAACAAGTATATAACATTTCAACCGAGAAAAAAAAAACCAATATGACCAAAAAATAAATAAAATGTGTTCATAAGGTTGACTCGTGAAGGATTTGAACCTCCGCCCTCCGATGGTCAAGATTAGAATTATATCGGTGCTCTAACCTACTGAGCTAACGAGTCTTATTACCTCGCGATGAAAACAGTGTTCTTTATCTGCATTATGACGCCATGATTACTCATCCCTACGTAAAAACAATAACAAAGTTTGTATTAAAATGCTGTAGGTGATCGGTTACGTTTTTCTTCCAAACCTCTAAGTGCATGCCCAATTTCAGTACGATACCAGTAACCGTTAAGGAGTTCCCATGTAGAGAGGATATTATCCAGGCTGCAGCATCAGAGCTATCCTCCACTTTATAAAGGCATTGCCATCGGAATGGAACAAGTATATAAAATGTCAACCAAGGAAAAAGATTGGAATATGCCCAAAAACAAACCAAAAAAAGGGTTCAAAAGGTTGACTCGTGAAGGATTTGAACCTCCGCCCTCCGATGGTCAAGATTAGAATTATATCGGTGCTCTAACCTACTGAGCTAACGAGTCATATTACCACGCGATGAAAACAGCGTTCCTTATCCGCATTATGACGCCATGATTACTCATCCCTACGCAAAAACAAAGTTTTTATTAAAATTCTGCAGGTGATCGGTTACGTGTTTCTACTAAACCTCTACGTGCATGCCCAATTTCAGTACGATACCAGTACTTGTTATGGTCTAAAATCCGACCTAGAGACGACCTTCACCCATCTGTTTAATAGGTAAAAAGTATTTTATATATACAAAATATCAACCAATGAATGAATGATACATTTATTTGCAAGAATATAAGTAGCTAACATAAGTTCTTAAGATCTATGAGTTTCACTATATAATATAATCGACATTTTAGCCGTGCAAATATTTCGATTTTACATCTTAGTTATACTTACAGCATGCAGTGTTAATACGTTTAGTAATTAGCAACAACATAAAAAAACAATTTAAATTTAGATTACAATGCAATTAATAAAATTAAATACAATTCTATTCATTTAAAATATTAATTTATATTAAAAATAGCGATCAATAATAATTATGTCATGTCAGTAAAAATAGCAAGAATGATGAAAATGTCATAATAATTGTAATAAATAAGTTTTTCATTTTGCACTCAAAATATTCATTGATGGAATAAAAATATCTCTCACACAATCGCATTTTAAAATAAAAATGCTATGATTTTAAAACCAACGCATATACTAGTAAATCTTGTTAAAATATACATCAGATTTTATTTTCACGGTTTAGAATGCTGTATTCGCCAAAAAAACCTACATTTTAAATGAGCATACCCGTCACTGAACGTGTTAAAATACTTTTTAACCATTAAAAAGATGGGTGAAGATCCTTCCTTGGTCGGATCCTCTACTTTTAAGGAGTTCCCATGTAGAGAGGATATAATCCGGACTGCAGCATCAGGGTCATCCTCCACTTTTGCTATCGGAACGCAACAAGTACCTATACTATACAAAATTTTAACTTGAATCATCAAGACAAAAAAACTTTTTACAAAAAAAAAAACAACCGACCTCCAAAAAAAAAAAACACTACAAAGTGAAAAATAACTTTAATTTCGGAAGTCGGTGTCTTGAGTTTTGTATTTTCGTTTTTTGCCACCGACTTCCGAAATTAAAGTTATTTTTCACTTTGTAGTGTTTTTTTTTTGGAGGTCGGTTGTTTTTTTTTTTGTAAAAAGTTTTTATTTGTCACTTTTTAGTTTTTAGTACCTACCCCACACACATTCAAATACCACTACCTGCTACCAGTGACAGAAACTTATCATATCATCTACATATTAAGTGGGAAAAAAATACGTTTTTTGTAGCTAACTCGAAAACTATCCAAGCAAAGTTAATAAAATTTATATGGGACCAATTCCAGAGCACACCCTTTCAAACAAAAAAAGAATTTTCAAAATCGGTCCACAATTGACGGAGAAATCGGTGGACATACATAAAAAAAAAAAAAAAAAACAAACATACGCGACGAACATATAACCTCCTCCTTTTTGGAAGTCGGTTAAAAATAGGAATATGACCAAAAAACAAGGAAAAAAAAGTGTGTTCAAAATGTTGTCTCGTGAAGGATTTGAGTGCTCTAATCTACTGAGCTAACGAGTCTTGTAACTTTGTGTTGAAAATAGCGTAGCGTTCTCTATCCTCAAAGTGACGTCGTGATCAGATACTCATCGCTACGTCAAAAACTAGGTTTTTATTAAAATGCTGCAGGTGATCGGTTACGTTTTTCTACCAAACCTCCACGAGTCCACGTGCATGCCCAATTTCAATACGATACCAGTAACCTTTAAGGAGTTCCCATGTATGAAGAGGATATTATTCTGGCTACGTATCAGGGCCATCCTTCACTTTATAAATGCATTGCCATCGGAATGGAACAAGTATATAAAATATCAACCAAGGAAAATATTGGAATATGACCAAAAACAAAAAAAAAAATCTTTTCAAAAGGTTGACTCGTGAAGGATTTGAACCTCCGCCCTCCGATGGTCAAGATTAGAATTATATCGGTACTCTAACCTACTGAGCTAACGAGTCTTACCACCTCGTGACGATAACAGCGTTCTCTATCCGCATTATGACGCCATGATTACTCATCCCTACGTAAAAAACAATAACAAAGATTTTTTATTAAAATGCTGCAGGTGATCGGTTACGTGTTTCTACCATATCTCTACGTGCATGCCCAATTTCTATACGATACCAGTAACCGTTAAGGAGTTCCCATGTAGAGAGGATATTATCCTAGCCGTAGCATCAGAGCAATCCTCCATTTTATAAAGGCATTGCCATCGGAATGGAACAAGTATTCAACATTTCAACCAAGAAAAAAAAAAAACAATATGATCAAAAAATAAATAAAAATGTGTTCAAAAGGTTGATTCGTGAAGGATTTGAACCTCCGCCCTCCGATGGTCAAGATTAGAATTATATCGGTGCTCTAATCTACTGAGCTAACGAGTCTAACTACCAAGCTATGAAAACAGCGTTCTTTATCCGCATTATGACGCCATCCATGATTACTCATCCCTACGCAAAAAAACAATAACAATTTTTTTATTTAAAATGCTGTAGGTGATCGGTTACGTTTTTCTACCAAACCTCTAAGTGCATGCCCAATTTCAATACGATACCAGTAACCGTTAAGGACTTTCCATGTAGAGAGGATATTAGGTTTCCTAGCCGTAGCATCAGAGCTATCCTCCATTTTATAAAGGCATTGCCATCGGAATGGAACAAGTATACAAAATAACAACCAAGAAAAAAGATTGACATATGAACAAAAACTAAAAAAAAAAAATTGTTCAAAAGGTCGACTCGTGAAGGATTTGAACCTCCGCCCTCCGATGGTCAAGATTAGAAATATATCGGTGCTCTAACCTACTGAGCTAACGAGTCTTTTCAACTCGTAATGAAAACAGCGTTCTTTATTCGCATTATGACGCCTTGATTACTCATCCCTACGTAAAAAAAAGGTTTTATTAAACTGCTGCAGGTAATCGGTTACGTGTCTCTACCAAACTTCTACGTGCATGCTCAATATCAATACAATACCATTAACAGTTAATGAGTTTCTATGTAAAGAGGATATTATCCTGGCTGCAACCTCCACTTTATAAGGGCCATCCTCCACTTTATAAATGCATTGCCATCGGAACTGAACAAGTACCTACCTGTACAAAATTTCAACTTGAAACACCAAGAAAAAAAAAAAATAGGAATATGACCAAAAACCAATAAAAAAAAAATATTCGTTCAAAAGGTCGACTCGTGAAGGATTTGAACCTCCGCCCTCCGATGGTCAAGATTTGAATTATATCGGTGCTCTAACCTACTGAGCTAACGAGTCTTGTAACATTAAGTTGAAAACAGCGTTGCTTATCCTCAAAGTGACGTCATGATTACTCATCCGTGCTCACAATGTTCAAGGACTGCCGACGTGAGGTGAGTCACCATGAACCGAATTAAAAAACATGGCGTAAGTAGATACTGCATTCCGAGTGAGATAGGTAGATTATAAATACTGTTTCTGTTTACATTGTGGGATGCTGTTTGAATTAGAATGTGGAAATAAACATATGTATTTTCATGACAATTTCGTGGAAATTATGTCTAATGAGAATGACGTATTAAAATATTATGTTGTCTGCGGGTAAAATCTATAATTTATGGGACTTAAAAAGAACTGGCGAAATGTGAGTGTAGGCACTCTAGGGCCGCATTCCGAGTTAGGTACGTTAAAAGTGATTATATCGCGTATCCGACTAAATTTAATAGTCACAAAATATAAGGGTTATTGAGTAATAATTGTGACTTTGGACTTTAGTTGGATAGGCGATAATGGTGCCGATTCCCTTGTTCATAAACTAAACTAAATTTAAGTTCAGTGCATCTTTTTCTTTCTATTTCATTAAGAAAAGGACAGAAGATAAATTTTAGTTTAGTCCTGTCAAATTAATCAGAGCCTGTCAATCTCCATACAAGTTTAGACGTGATTAAAAACTTGCCGACTAAAATTACGTCAATTTACGTCAAGCGCTCATTAATTTGACAGGACTAAACTAAAATTTATCTTCTGTCCTTTTCTTAATGAAATAGAAAGAAAAAGATGCACTGAACTTAAATTTAGTTTAGTTTGTGAACAAGGGAATCGGCACCATTATCACTTTTAACGTAACACGAAATGCGGGAAGTTCGTTTTTTAATTTCAGATAATAATTTGACAGGTGCAAATGTCAAACTCCAAATTGGAAAAACAAACATTGATTTGAAATGTCAAATTACTATCTGGGATTAAAAAACGAACTTTATGTAGGTACATTTCTGTCGGCCTCAGCGGGAAAAACCTCCGTGTTACCTATTGTTGTGTTAATAAGTTAGGTTTTTCCCAAATATTTTTTACGGAGATTGTTTATAAATAAATGTTTATCAGGAAACAATAGGCGGATAAAGTTGATAAAACAATTAATCACTACATAAATACAGTCATACTTTTACAAAACGAGTACCTACCTACCTACATATTTATTATTCATCAGATAAGTAATTACATAGATCCATCACATTCACAACATCTACTTACTTGTAGGTACGCACAGATAGGTATTTATCTATTGGTGTAGAGGGTCAAATTAAATTTTCTAGCTAAACTCAACCGACATGATTAGTGATATCTAAACATGATAAATAGAAAAGAAGTTAATTAAGAAAAAGAAAAACAGTATGGTGGGTATCCAGGGTATCCACTGTTGTATCCTACTCTATTTGTGTTAGGCATGGTAGGCTATAATAAACTGGAAGTAAGAAGGGAAGTTGCTCTCGCCACTTACTTATTTAAAATAATGCGTGGTAAAATACACAACCTAGGTGTTCTACGCACGGTTCGGTTGTGTGAACCAGATGGGCACGTGGGGCGACGGAGGCGGCCGCCGCTGCTGTGGGTGCCGCCCGCTCGCACGAATCTGCTGTAGCACGCGCCGCTGAGGCGCGCCTTGCATACACTCAATATGGTGTCACACCAGGGCCTCAAGTCTGCTATTACAATAGTGTCAGAATGGTCTATCATTGATCTCATAATTGTTGATTTTGACAAGTTTGGTAATCTACTAATATAATGGCGTCATTATGACTTTCCAATGGTCAGCCACTGACACTCCATTGAAAGAAATGGCACTTATTGGTAATCTCGTACATAATGACAAATGAATGACTGACTTAGGCGGTTTCATTGGTCGTATTGTACGTCAATGCCATTATAACACAATTCTATTACGAGACCATTGACCGACCAATGATCGACCATTATGAATTTAGCAGATTACGAACTTTTAGCAAAATGACAATGGGATCGTGTTGGAATGACGAATTTATAAAAATAGCAGACTTGGGCCCCTGATTGACTGCTTCAATTGTACTTTGAGTGAATTCACACGGGCCACATTTTGTAAAATTACTCTTTGTTGTTGATAATTATATAATTGTAACTCTAATCTTAAATGTAACTATAACTACACTATTGTATTAGGTAAGCCTGTGATGATAGTTGTATGTGTTTTTAAATAAATAAATAAAATAAAATATGAGTTTTTTTGTGGTCATCCACCTCAGTTGGAGTAGTCACTTGAAATATCAGTTTAAAATAAATAAAACCGGCCAAGTGCGTGTCGGACCACGCACAATGAAAGGTTCCGTAGTTAGGATGAATTTATCCCAAAAATAAACTTAACTTTGTAGTTGAAAAACATGTTCTCCTTAAGGAATGTATGGGAAAACGTGTTTTTGTAACTGCAAATATAAGTTAGTCGTTTATTACTCGTTAACTTGTAGAGCCTTAGTTGCGATAGTTTTCCTTTTAATTTCGTTATATAAACTACTGCTGGGATTTTTTTCACACATCCAAAACCAACCATTTAGCTGGCAGGGGGGGATACTTGACTCTAACAAAAATTTGCAGTTTAAAGCTTAATATTCCGCAAACGGATCCCTGAATCCGAAATGGTTTTCGAGTACTCAATGTTTTTGAAGGACCTTTCCAATGATACCCACACCACGGGAGAGAAAAAAAAAAGTGTGGCACTCGGGGACTGCCGCGGTAAAGCATTTGTAACCTCCATACTTCCTATTTGTCAACGCTACATTTGGGATTATGACGGATGATGACATAAAACAAAAATTACGTTCATGTACAAAAATTACGTACGTGTAATGACATGACGGAACTACGTTCCCATGACAACGTGATGTTGTCATGGGAACGTAGTTCCGTCATGTCATTACATGGTAGGCGGAGTGGGGGGTGTTAGATTTTTTTCGTTACGGAATTTCTTGATTTGGTCGCCGCGCTCAAAGCCCGCGATAAAAGCTATGCAATAAGTCAAAGTCAAAGTCAAATCATTTATTTCAAATAGGCCCATGTATGGCACTTTTGAACGTCAAAAATTACAAAATAATAAAATTGATTCTAGTCGCCCCTTCCAAAAGGTAGTTTTCGTATGGAGAAGAATGGGCAAGAAACTCCACCGTTACTCTTTTAAAATGTTTTACAATATTGTTTGTATATGTACGTACATTTGTTAAATAATTATTATATGTGAAGACGATGCACCTAGAATAAAATTACTATACCACAATAGGTAAAAACAATTAAAAATGAAGCAACGAGAGATAATTTAATTTGTGATAGATACATGGTTCTCACATATTTACAAACATTGTAAAAGTAGATGATTTTCCTAAAATTTTACAATTAATAAGTCAGTGTGTAAGGAAGTAATTACAGAATGTAAAATCAATGTCATAAAACACAAAGTAATAAATTTTACAATTACATTAGCAACCAGTTTGATTTTGTCTTGATTCTAAATTGTCCTATGGAGCAGGACCAGCATGTTTCCAAGCACTCTTATCTTGGATATAATCCTCTAATTTGTAATATGCTTGTTTACAAAGTGTACTTTTTATATGAGTTTTAAATTTTCTTTCATTTAATTGCAATATGTCACAAGGTATTTTGTTGTAACATTTAACACAGTACCCCATAAAAGATGTATGTACTTTAGATAACCTGAAACATGGTTGATCTAGTTTATCTTTATTTCTAGTATTAAAATTATGTCTATCACTTATTTTATTAAAGAGATGTGGATTTTTCCTTACATACATAATATTTTCATAAATGAATTGGCAAGGTACCGTCATAATATTAATCCTTTTAAAAAGTTCCCTGAGAGATTCGCGACGACATAGGTTATAAATGGCTCTGACAGCCCTCTTTTGTAAAATAAAGACGGATTCAATGTCAGCAGCCCGACCCCACAGTAAAATGCCGTATGACATAATGCTGTGAAAGTAGCTAAAATATACCAAACGTGCGGTTTCTACATCTGTTAACTGTCTTATCTTTCTAATAGCATAAGCGGCCGAGCTTAGCCGCCCCGCAAGAGATGTTATATGAGGTCCCCATTGTAATTTCTCGTCCAGCGTAATTCCTAGGAAAACTGTTTGATTAATAAATTCCAGGTTTTCTCCATTCAATATGATGTCACATTCGCTACTTTTAACATTCGGTAATTTAAATCTAATGCACTTGGTTTTTTTCTCATTTAGTACCAAATTATTTACCGTAAACCAATCTTGGACCTGAAGAATAGAGTTATTCACGTCGTCAAGATTTTGTGACCGTCGATCTATTTTAAAGATCAATGATGTGTCATCTGCAAATAACACCTGCAATAGCTTAAAAACATCACCCCTTTACGTGTTTTCATAATCAATATTCTAGTTCGACAGTCAGCCACATTTCTTAATTCCATACAGTAATATTGCCAAATTAATCAAAACAGGTAAATATTTGGCAGCTATTTGCGACGTTGCCAACTTTTAAGATAAGCGCTCAAATAACAACACTGCCAGCGCTCGTACCTTAAATTTTTTTTTCATATAATTTTTATTTTGTCGTGTGATCATCACGTCTGCGGAGTTTTGATAGATAATTTAATTTGACCCTGTATTTAGTAGGTAATGTAGGTAGGTATCCCGAAAAAATAGAAAGAAAGAAATTGCGATTGGTGATTTTGGCTTCATGTACTCAGCAGAAATCTGATGCTGCGATGCTATTGGTTGATGAGCGTAGGTAAGGGTTCCTACAGTGGTCGAACGCTGCAAGCCGGCATAGTCATAACGGTGTTCAGAATAGCGTTTCCGCGATAGTACCTATCTAATCACACAAACAAAATTAATGATATTGTCCACTTTTTTTTATAATTTCCTCGTGATAAGTCATATAACAGCGTATACCAGCCCTAAACGGGAACTAACAATTTCTTTTACGTATTTTAGAGTTATTTAATATCTGAAAAAGCCACTGACATGGATATCTACTCCTAATAGGTAGGAGATAAGATCAAACTCGACGATCAAGAAGCATATCGGTTGAGGACTTGTGGTTATAGCAGATCAATATTACGTCAAACGTGTGAGTGGGTGTTGTTGATAATAATTGATTGTAGCGCGGTTGACACAATTGGCATGTCGTACTGTTTGTAGTACCTACTGGCTCAAGTGATTGTGTAACTTCGTATTATGTACCATAGTGTTTATAATTAGGATCATACTAGCTCCTGCCTATATACAACATTTCCCGGAATTTACGCACACCGCCAAACACCCCAATTAGAATACTATGTTATAAGCATTAAATATACACAGATTTTTTACTATTGTGTATAAAACGTTGGTGTGGGAGAAAATTGTGGTCTTATTAGAAATCTACGCACGCACACAGTCACAACGTAACGGTCTAGCGTAGCAGGTACATCGGCCATTTTGGTTTGTTTTGACTATACAGCGGAAGTGTGACTGTAATTTACGTAGTTTTAATTACTTTTGGGATAAAAAATTACCTATAAAAATCGATTCAGTAAACGATTCTGGACAAACTACTTTCATAATGTGCATTAATTCAGTTGTAACACATTGTAGATTTAGTAAGAAGATTTAGTATAATTAGCAACCCAGTGCCGATTTACTTTCTTTTGTTAACAATTTGCAAAACCAAACATGTAAACTAATATGTTTTTGAAAAATTAGGTATGTTAGATTATTAGCTACATAGACTAGAGTTCAGTTAGCGCGATTTATTCCGTTCTAAAACCAACAACTAAAACCACTGGTGTTTGTTTAAACTCATATTTATTTTCTATTCCGAACGGATACCATTGTTTAAATAATTAAATTTATGGTGCGAACGAATACCAACAACTTGAATTTGGTACAGTCAGCTCAGTCAAACCTAATCTTTTTGTTTTCTAATATTTTTATGTGATCGTAATATAATGCTATCCAAATTCACTTCATTCCAATATTTTTACAAAGGTAAGGTAAGAATAGTTTAAGTGAATCATGTTGCAATTTTTTTTTTACCTGCGTGAAATGGTGAGTTTGCTCTGTTGTTCCAAAATTCGAAACAACCAATCAGAGTCAAGTGTGAGTGGAATGTCTTAAATATTTTATTGTATTGGTGGCATGGTACTGAAACGTGGTTGCTCACAATGGGCCTTATCAGAAGGCTAAAAGTCACCCAAAGGGCAATGGAGAGGGCTATGCTTGGAGTTTCCCTACGTGATCGAATCAGAAATGAAGAGATCCGCAGGAGAACCAGAGTAACCGACATAGCCCGAAGAATTGCCAAACGGGCAGGGCACATTGCTCGCAGAACGGATGGCCGATGTTGTGGCACATTGCTCGCAGAACGGATGGCCGATGTTGTCTAAAGGTTCTGGAGTGGCGACCACGTACCGGAAGACGTAGCGTTGGAAGGCCTCCCACAAGATGGACCGACGACCTTGTGAAGGCCGCAGGAATCCGTTGGATGCGGAAAGCACAGAATCGGTCGAAGTGGCGGTGTTTGGGGGAGGCCTATGTCCAGCAGTGGACGTCTTTCGGCTGAAATGATGATGATGATTGGTGGCATATACGTTAGTCAATGGAATAAGGTCCGTTTTTATTTTGATGATCTATTCTATTTTGAGGTTGGTATTAGAACGGAATAAATCGCTACAGTTCCCTTTTTTTTAAGATTTTTCAATAGTACTAGTCAACCTGAAATGCAACTTAATTTGTACTTGCATAAAGTTGATATTTGTTTAAGTAGAAATAATATCTAATATGGAATACCATCTTTGCTGACTTAGTAATCATAGTTCGTGTCAACACGGGAGAAGAAGCAATTTAAATTATTTATGAGAACGATTCAAAAGTAATTTATTCAAACTAGGCTGAGAATCAGCACTTTTCGAACGGCAAAATTACATAAGACAGTCCCCCAAAACGCCCACCTTTCACCACTTCCTAGTGCTTTAGCTGGGAAGAAGAAGTGGCGCAACAAACTCCCCATTTTGTATTCATTACCAATAAAAATGTAGGTAGGTACTTGAGTTTATTTGTCTGTATTATGTTTTAATTACCAGTAAAACTGCAGATAAGAATAAAATAGCGACCAAGAATTATCTCTCAAAGCAAACTATATCAAAAACCGAATAACTTGGTATCTACCTAACTATCAAACTTGCAACATTGTTTGCTTCAAAAACACTCATAAGTTTCCGGCATCCCCTAACGAGAATTGCAATAACTGGCACGTCATAACACGAGATAGCCACATAGTTACACTTTTATTAACACTTTTCATGTAATTAACTTTTCGTGCTATTTTATTGAGGACTATAAAATCTGGGACGCAAGACTTTGTCATTATTAAAGGGTTAAATTCTTAAAAGTATTTTATATTAGCCTGACGTGCACTGCTGGAGATAGGATAGTTAGGCACCCAATGTTGGATGCAATGAACGTGCCAAGGCATGACCAAAGTCCAAGAAAAAATGGTAGGCTAACGAGCTTCCAGGACTTCTAGCACGAAAATCTAGTAGGTAAGTCATCTTACTTCTGTCATCAGGTAAAATAATTAAAATTCTATTAAGTCCGTCTTTCAGATAATAAAAAAATATTAGACACGTACTTTTTCCTTTATCATATTAATCAAAAATAACTTAGAAAACACGCATTAGAATTGGGGAGTGGGGGCTCGCTACGTCACAACGTCGTATAAAATCTAGCACGGCGTGACGTCATGTCACATTTTAACTCAATGTATCGCCGTAATCTTTTGATTACGTCAAAAAATAAAAATACGTGTCCAATATTTTTTTATTTTCCGAAAGACGGACTAAAAAAAAAAATTTGCCCACAAGCCTATTCGACATAAACAAATTTAGTATTTATAATTCGATTTATTTTGACATATCTTGTATACAATACATATAAGCTAACACTAAATTATATACATATTATGTTTATTACTAGCTGACTCGACAGACATTGCAATAATTCATAGAAAATTCCCATAGAAAATGTACTTTCAGTTTTCTCGAATTTTCCAATATTCCCGGCAACTTTTCAAATGTTTCTTTCCGTAAGAATCTGATTGGGAGTATTACGAGCATTTTAAAATAAAAATTTGCTTTATAATGTCCAATAGAGTAGAAGAAGGAGGGAGAGAAAAAGGAGGAGGAGAATGATGATGATAATGATGAGAAATAGTAAATCGGTCCAGCTGTTCTGAAGTAATGCGCTTACCAACGAACAGCATTTCATTTTTATTATGTGTATAGATAGATTTACAAGTATATAAAAATATTAGAGATTCATCCGCATCGGCACGGTCGGTCCGGTCCGGTTGCCCGACAGGCCGGACTTGTGTATATTTATTTGGCTGGGCAACATGTCCGTTTAAAGCCGGACGTCAACCCTATGTACACACGGCTTCACATCAAGCTATACATTTCCAGTTTATGCTGATCTCGCATTGTAAAGGATTTCCGTACAATGCGAGGTCAGCTTATACAAAAAAGTTGAGATTCGAAAATGTATTGGAACAGAAAAATAATATTGACAGTCACTTCGGCATTATGATTCCGTAAACTTAACAAATGAGAATTGGTACCACAAACCTATATTTTGATTCAGCATCCAGTTTTACGAAATTCACCTGTAGCGATTACACCGCCACATACGAACTACGCATCATAGACATGACGTCACACAAATCCTGCATCGCGCAGTTAGAGTTTACCGAGCGATCGACATACATACAAGATTTCAACTTCAAACCGATGGGCAGTTGTCCGCCAGACACAACACCCGTCTAGTCGGAGGATCCTCCCTTTTCTATGGTGGATGAGTGAACTTTACACCCTGTTCCCCATACCACTAAACACCGTTCTATGGGCAAACGGCATAATAAACTTAGGAATACAAATACCTACTCGTAGGTAACTCGATATCTTCTTTTACCTAAAGTACATTAAAGTGCTAAAGGTAAATTAATGTTTTTAAGGTTACCAAGTTCGGAAATGTTATCTGTTGGTCTTTTCTTTATGGCTTCTTCCAGGAAGCTCCGGGAGCATTTCCTGTTATTTATCGTGGTTTTAATACCTATTAAAAGTCCAAAGTGGGGCGGTTTTGGATGTTTAGCGATACCTATACTTAATTTTCTTTTTTAGGGCCCGTTCTTGGAACACTCTTGGTGTGAGGAAAGTTTTGAGCAGGTACGAATGCGGACCTTAAGACTACGGACACGAAGTCAGCGGGCGCGGGACGGCAGCGACGGTGGCTCGAGAGCGGCGCTTTTTTTTGAACTATGACTTCTCGCAGTTTTGACCACTAAGGTCTTGGCTGCTTAATCGGACTTTCCTGTGGGTGCCTTAAGCTACTACCTACACTCAAAGTCTCCAGCCAGGGGCAAAAACTATTCTAAATTAAAATTAAGCGAACGCTCACTAAGGGCACCCCCTGTGGGGTACGAACCTTGGCTTAGGGCGTCGCTGGGACGAGGACAGCAAGAAGGGACAGGCTGGATCAAAGTTAGATTTTCATCGTGATTATTAGGCGGGGTATTTAAAGTTACGTGCTCAGCTGCAACAACTGCTGGCACCTCGAGCAAGGGTCGGAGGTCGAGAGCGGCGCATTCAAACGCATACTTTTGTATGGAACTATTCTCGTTCCCGGCGCCGCTGCCTTCGAGACCAGTTACATATAAATCTATGCATTTGAACGAGACGCTAACGCGCCGCCGCCACTGCCGCCCCGCGCCCGCTGATTTCGTGTCCGAGGCCTAAGAATAGGGGAAGATCAAAGAAGCGATGAATTGATATTATTATTGAAAGATGATATAGTTAGAAAGTGTGCGACTATAGTTATCTACGTGATATCTACCTACTGAGATGGCGGCCGTGGGCGATGTAGGAAAATTAGGACATACCTACGTAGGTTTTTCATAGTCTTCCTATTCATGTAGGTACGTTTCCAAATCGACAAAAAATTTAAACTGAACTAGAAATCTGACTTATGCATCTGGAGAGAAGATGTGTAGGAACTGGAGCCAGCATAGAAGAAGTGTTATCCTAAATTATGCCACTGCTATCACTTTTTATTCTGTCTATAAATCTACCTAACCTTTTCCCAACTATGTCGGGGTCGGCTGAAACCAGTACTTTACATGGAGCGACTGCTAATCTGACCTTTATAACTGGGACAGACTTTTGGTCTTCTGACTACCCGTAACGTCTGTCATTTTCATTATCATTCAAGCTCGGTTCCTATAAACAAAAACGAATCGTTTTTCTTACCAATAGTAGCGTTTTATTGCTAAACTGGGCGGGCATTTATATAGATTCGTAAGCTATTTTTACCGTACGACACAACTTAGATGTAGCATCGGCAAAATTCGTAAAACCGATCATCATCCGAACTGACTGCACTTTCAAAATTACCAATCTATATTACTGCGTTAGGTAAAAATGATCTTTATGCAAACGCAATAAATTGTAAAGTCATATAGCCAAATAGAATAAACAATGCAAATTTTCAAATTTATTTTACATCTACTTAAGGGAGGGTCTACTATGCAAAGCTATGAGGTTATTTGCTTCATTATTGGTAAAGATACAAGAGTCTTAATTCTAACCAATAACGTTCTGTAATTTATAGGAATTCGTCATCAATCAGTTTCCATTCAGTCGGTCTTCATCAAGTCATTCGTTCTAGTCAGCATTCGTTTTGCAGGCATATAACAGAGTAAGCACTTAATATAAGCTGCTAATGGTTGTTAAACTAATTGTTAAGCTTTTAACTTAATAAATAATCACATTAACATCGAAAGCGAAATTAATTTGGCTCTCTTTATCGTCTCTAATAAGCGTAGTAATTAGTCTAAACTTAAATTAAGCACTATTGCTAAGTAATTACTGAACAGCTTTAATGCTAACAAGATGTACTTGAACTAAGTTTGAACTATTAGATGAAAATCGATAGTGCGTGCTTAAAGTACCTACAAGTAATTAGGGTTGACGCTCAGACAGTTTCTAACACGAAACAATAGCGAAAATGGATTTAAAAATCGTAAAAGCCGTTTCGGTGTTTTTTTTCAAATCATAAAGCAGGATTGACATTACGAAACAAGTTGAGCAAACTTAGTTATTTATTGACAGTTTCAGGTGTAAATAACTATCTATCTAAACGTGATTCGAGTTAAATGATTGTATGATTGACGTTATTTCCCCTTTAGTTTGTTCTGACTGATCAAAGCTACGATTTAGGCTGACTGAAATATCAAACACAAGGCAACCCTAGGAAAGTTGTGTTCGGGAAATAGTAGTTTATGAAACTGTTGCATAATAAGGGGTATTAAAACATGAGTGTGTGTATAAAAACCTAGCTGTAGGCGAGGTTTTTAATAGTCTCACACGAATGTTTTAATACCTAGTTATGTGCAGTTTCATACACTACTTTATCTACCCTCAAACATTGGGATTGAAACAAATACTAAATAAAAGATCAAAGTTAAAAATCAAGAATAAATTAAAAAATCCCCCGAAATTCAGTAAGTACTACAAAACAAATGAATGTCGCCTGCACCAGCACATCACCGCACATGCGCTACAGCGGGTGCTGCTGTCCCCCGCCAAAAGTTGATGGAAACTCTTTGGTGATATTAACTTCTTGGATTAGCGCTGTATCGTAATAGAAAAAAAATTGTTTTATAGTATTATTTTGTTAGAGAAAAACTGTTATAATATGATTCTATTTTTAAATTTCGGTATTCTGTTTATAAAGTATGTCAATATAAACTCGTTTTGAAGTTCATAATTCGAATATTACGCTATGAGAGTAGATAAAATAATATACATGTCGGAGACGGGTATGTGACTGTGACAGGTAGTATTGGTTAATGCGCAATAGAAAAACAGTTTGCATTTCAGATCACATTATAATTTACTATCAAATTAATCACACTAGCTGAATTATACACACACTGGGTGCGACGGCGTTTATTAAAATCACCAATTAACAAAATGATCACAAATTACAACTAACACAATAACTGAAACACCACGAATCGAGAACAGTTCCGCGACGTCTTGACTCCAATGAGACCAAAGGCTGAATGCCCTCCTCGCCGTGGCCTTAAAACATCACAACTCTGTAGAAGCGCGCCTTTTTTGGTGTAGCTAGATCACTCTTGATGTCGCCAGTGGTGCGCTTGCGATTCGTTTCGTGTCCGTACAAATGACCGGATTCACCATACATAACAAGTATTTACAAAAAAATATTGAAAAGTCCAAAAGTTCAAGTTATACTTGTCACAACCAAAACCACTGACATGACAAACAACAGGCTCAGGCATAAACAAAAATGTTATGCAGTAAACAATTCAAAATACCTATAATTCATACAAAAAAATGCCAGCAATAATTCAACAAATACGCACGTAAAACTCGTTACACAGAATCCTCCACAAATAATTTGCTGTGCGCGGCGGCTCGCAAAATTACTGGCGTCGATACTTTCGAATAAATGTTTGCACCAAAATTCAGTAATCCCATACTGGGTCGGAGTAAATTACTTTTCCTTTAAGTCACTGGATGAAGGCCAATTTGTGCAATCTTCGTGCTATTTCGCCATTTGCGGCCAATTTCGGACGTCGAGTACGGTGCGCTGCGGGCCAGTGCGATTGTGATTACTTCAATTGGATTACAGAGACTAGGAGCATTATGGTTTTCGTATTTCTGTTTTAGACGCGGGATACAAAGGTAAGTAACATGTTGAAAATATTTAGAAGTTTATCTTTTTCCAGTTTGAAGCTCAGCACTAGCCTTTAAAAAATGTTGAACTGGTGTTGTTTGAACTGTTTCGTAAATTCTTGAGAACTTTTGTTGTAATAAAATGTAGAGGAATTAAATTATTATACAACTCCCATGTTTAGACTTACCTCAATTTATTAAAGTGAAAATTTTATTACATCGTCTCAAACTTTTTCGTCTGTGTGTTGCATGTCGCGTGACGGTCGGCCGCGGAGTAGGGATAAAGTGAAAGGCGCTCGTCAGAGCAGCCAAGGCCAATATGGCGGCGCCTATAGAAGTTTCACTTTTACCGTGGTTTCATGAAACCACACAATCCTTTTTTTTTCTGGATTTCTCATTTTCCAAGTCGTTATATATAAGAGACAACGTATGTAGGTACCACATTAGAATTAAAGTCACACGAACAATATATCTAATTACTGTAGGTACACATATGACTTCCAGGCTTTTAAGTTACAGAAGTGTAGCAGAGTACTCTTTTGCTTGTTAATTTCACTAAAAGGATCTATTTTTATGCCTTTGTGAGAACCTAAAGCCACAGACATTTCCCACATATGTTCTGTGGGTTATTCACAGAATTTCGTGTAAAACTTCGCCTTATCTACTTTTGTAATTAAAACGTTTTGGAAGACTTTTATTTTTCATGACCCTAGTCATAGACACTGGCAGTGTGTAATGAAAAAAACAAAAATGACAGTTGTCTTTTTTTTTCTAATGCTAATGGTAATTTTTGATATTTTTTTGGTAAACCTGCCAGTTTGCGTCAAAATTTTACCAAGGAGGATTTTAAGTAAATTGGCACCTATTTGGGAATTCGGATTTTTTCTGTGTTATTTAAGTACAAGAAATAAGGTCTGCTTGGTTTGAATTGTTAACTTTCATCAGATCATGTTAAGCATTGCCAAATTTATACTGTATCAAATGTTTTTTTTAAATTTGGGATACACATTTACATTAAAATTAAAACCACGACCGTAACAGCAATTTTATTAACAACAGTGAAACTCAATTAATTTGTTCATTGGACACACAAACGGGAAACAAGATCATTGTAAATTAATTATGATACCTACTGATATTGTAATGTTTTGGGCCCACACTGGTTTTATATTCGGACAATTTATTTCAACGGTATTCCGCATTTATGAATCTCCCCCGGACACATTAATCGGAAATTTTATCGTTTGATATTGTATTCGGTTTTATTATGCGAAAATTGAAAATGTTTATTTACGGAAATGGAACGTTTTTTGTTACTTTAAAAAGTAATGCGTAGTCTGCATGGATCTTTCTATGTTACGTTTATTTAAACTGCCATAGTAAATTTAAAAGTTTATTATCACAATAGGGATGGTGACTAAATTGTCCGTCATTTAGATTATTAAACAGTATTGGAAACGTATTTTTTCTTTTTTTACGTAATCAAAAGATTACGGCGATACGTTGAGTTAAAATGTGCCATGACGTCACGAGTACCTATGTAATTTTATACTTACTTGTGACGTAGCGACCCCCACTCCCCGACTTTAATGCGTTTTATCTAAGTTAATAAATTTTAAATTAATATGATAAAGCAAAAAATACGCGTCTAATATTTTTTTATTATCTGACGGACTAAATAGAATTCCTTTTTTTTTACCCTGGCATCATCCCTATTGAGAGCATTCACAGAATTTCGTTTAAAAACTTCGCCTTACCCACTTTTGTAATATAAAACTTTTTAGAAAACTTTTATTTTTCATGATCCTAGTCATAGTAGTAATCTTAGAGTCTCTAAGGTAGTAATAGACACTGGCAGTGTGTAATGAAGATAACAAAAAAAAGAAAAATGACAGTTGTTTTTTTTTTCTAATTCTAATGGTAATTTTTGATATTTTTTTGGTAAACCTGCCAGTTTGCATCAAAATTTTACCAAAGAGGATTTTAAGTAAATTGGCGCCTATTTAGGAATTCGGATTTTTTCTGTGTTATTATCAGACGGACTAAATAGAATTCATTTTTTTTTACCCTGGCCATCCCTATTGAGAGCATTCACAAGAATTTGATAAGGCTTCTACAAACAGGCGCGGTGCCTTTGTGTCGCGTCGCGTACCGCGCCTGTTTGTAGGAACTTTTAAGGTATTTAAACTGATATCCAAATGAAGCCAGGGCTTGTATTTTTGTCTATTATATGTATTTTGGAGTCAGTCCTCAAACGTGGAGCATTACAAGGAAACCGTGTCAACGTGAATATCATTTAGATTTACTCTCGTTGTTTAGTAATTTTCTTAGCAAGAAATTGTTCTACAAGTAATCTTCAATTGTAGAAAATAAGTGATTGTTGAATGGCAGATTAGTAATGTGTAAATAGTTGACGTGAGCGTTTATTCTGAAAGTGGGCAACGTCGCATATAGATGTCAAATATTTCGCTGTTTTGATTAATTTGGCAATATTACTATAAGGAAATAAGAAATGTAGCTAACTAGTTCCCTAGAATATTAATAATGCATTGCAATTATAACACACTAAATTACACTGAATTAAATGTTGTAACAATTTTAGGTGTAAAAAAGGCATTTGGAAAGTTTTCAAATACTTTTGATTCATCTAAATATTCGATATAATTAATCATTGCAAATTAATTATTGCATTTCACAATCAATATTTTAGTTCCTTAGTTAGTCACATTTCTTAATTCCATACAGTAATATTGCTAAATTAATCAAAACAGGTATATATTTGACAGCTCTTTACGACGTTGCCAACTTTTAGGATAAACCCTCTTAAAGGTACACGACTGGTTCCTATGTATTTCTATGAAACCGATGTATCACTAGTTACGAAAGGTATTTCATAGAAATACATAGAAACCAGTCGTGTCGCGGAGACATTCGCCTGCTGCTGCCGCCTGCGGTGCCTGCGGCTATGGAATGATACCTTAAAGTGCCTCTTGCACGTCACTTTTAAAGGTAAGGCATTTTAAAATGCAACAGTGTAAAAGTGCTGGCAGTAAGTGCCACCGCACCTAAATGACTGACACTTAATTACCTTTGTATACCTTGCATGGTTACAAAAAGGGGACTTATTATCCACGAAGTATTTTCATATAGTGTTTCCTGAAGGTAAGCTGGTACGGCACTATCTTTAATAATTCACCTAAAATAACTTTATTAGCTAAATAGGAAATAAAGTTAATCACACCATAATAATATATATTGTAAAGATTTGGACAAGATTTTAATGCAGAAATGGAGATTGCTTTGTTGAACAGCACCTCTGTGCACCATATCGTGAACTCTTGATTGCCAAAGTCTTTATTGACGATTCGTACGCAAGACTGTATCGACATGCTTGATGTATAAAGAATAGATTACATCATAAGGAATTCCGTTTAAGACTTTTTTTTAAGGAGCTGGCCCACCTCTATTTCCAACCGCTGCACTCGTGGAAGTCAGAATCAACAGTGGCGAATATCAGAAAAGTGTTGAGACAATGAAACGCGACGCACAGTGGGTCGAAACTGCTATATAGCCATATGAGGGACATAGGGATTTTTTTTGCAAATTTTATTTAAAAAAAATACCTATCAATAGATCTTGTCATTTTGATGAATAATTGTTATGAAACGTTTTTTTCTAAAATTGATAGTTTGCCCGGAAAAAAATATTTTCTATTTTTGTTGTATGGAATGCAACAGAAACTGCTAAAATTTGGGCAGACCGATCTTGCTATAAAACTACTTTATTCTTATTCTTTGGCTTGTTGGCTATAATTCTACGCTATCAGCGCGTACCGTTGCCCGTTCAAGAGTTATGAGGTTCAGTAAAAAAAAAAGTACTTTTTATTAAAAATATCATAGATAAAATAATTGTCTTCCATAAAATACTTATAATTAAGGAATATTAATAATTACAAAACATTACATTTCCCAAAAAAAAAAAAACAAAAAAATATTTTTATACGATACGAGAAATAATTATTTGCTTTAATTTAAAGGCAAATAATTATTTCTCGTATCACAGAAGTTGATGAAGAGCTGATCGAAAGGTTCCACATAATTTTGCAGACAGTGGCTTTTGGTGAGCAAGTGGATTTTGTAAAGACACTGCCACTTTGTTTGTCGTCTTAACCGTCGCGACGGGTCCCGGAGAAATGATTGAACTCACACTGTCTTGGAACCCGCCACGTAATAAATCAGACAAAAACAACGAAGGAGTTAGAAATACCATAGTTTCCATGCGTATCCTCCCAATTCTTTCACCATATCCAATTACCGCAGAACTCAAATAAAAAATGTAATTAAATATCGGCTGTCACAGCTCGCCGCATCGTCCATGAAACACTGTCTCGCTGTCGCCGGAAACCGATGATATTTGAGTTGACTCATTGATTGCAGAAATAAATCATTCTTTGAATCAAAACTCGAAAATGGCGCGAATTAAACGTCGACCGGGAATTGCTTTTTCGCCATTCATTCGGCAAAGGTATTCCGGTAATTATTGCGCGGTTTGATGTGAGATTAAAACGACGATGTTAACAAGAATGTGAGTGATACATTTCCTGTGGGTGAATAATTGTAAAGCAATTAATGGCATTTTTTTTGTTGTAATTTAGGTAAAAATAAAAGTTAAGCCTGTAAGCCTAAGATTTTAAATGTTAATAAGATTAAAGCAAAGCAAAATATGCTACGTAGATTTAATTCAACAATAACTTTCAACAATGTTATTTGTGAAACATATTTAAAGAATAAAATTAATATGATTTCAGATTCAAATATTTTAAGGCTCAGTCGCATGTTTAGTCGTGTTAGTAAAATAAATGTAGAATTTGTAACTCGCATTGTTCCATAAAGTAACACCGGGTTAGTTTTCCTGACATTTGTGTTTTTTGAGTTTGGAACATTGCAGTTCAATCGACGAAACATAAAATAGAATTGCAATGTCTATGCCCTTTTTGTTTTTGTCCCTTTCGGTTTTCTTCGAACCCCCGGCAGGCTTTGGCCCTAGCGGACCCCGTCAATTCTGCTGACATCTCTTTGAGGCGCGCGTGGAACACAACGCGCCGTCGACCCGGGCTTGGTCCTTATCGGACGGCGAGCTACCCATTGCTCACTGTCCGCAAGCCCGCGCCTACGGTGGCCGGAAATCGGCTCGCGATTCCCGCCCCGGGCGTCTCCTCCTATTGCGGCGGTTTGGGGCGTGAGGGCGCGAAGTTTGCCTCTCCCTCACGCGTTCCGCCTCCTCCTTCGCGAGCATTACCGCTTCGCAGAAGGAGGTGACGGCCTGACATTTCCTCTCGCTCCGTACCATGGCCTGAACCAGGGCCGGACGCGAGAGATCACCGCCGCCGATCGCCTCTACGAGGACACGGCGTTGCTCTGCCCAAGCTGGGCAGACCTCCACCGTATGCTCCACCGTGTCCTCAGGCCGATCCACACAATGGTGACACCCGGGTGTTTCCTCCCGCCTTATCCTGAACAGGAACCTCCCGAAAATGTCTATGCCCTGATATGTAATCCGATCAAAAATGAATGAACGGAAATTGTATACTGATAAAAAATTAATTGGAGAAGGAAATTGTATCCTGATCGAAAATTAATAAATAAATTTGAATTTGATCTCTTTTACACTACATTACGATACGTAATACTTTTTTGTCTTTGAATTTTATAACATGACATTTCATTTTAATCAGTGGTTTCCACGGAGATTTAGTTTATTGACTGACATAAACGTCAGATAAGGAAAAATATGTTTTTAGTTTTTATAATTCGTATTTATTTTTTATATTTATGTTCATGAGTATATTGATGATATAGTACGAGTACTTACCTAATGATATAGTACCTATCAAATCACTTACGAACAATATAAAATACAAAATAAGGTTTCAACAGTACCTCATAACGTCAATTTATTTTGACATTACTTATACTAACCTAGGTTTAGCGACTTGACTTAACTCTCCCACATAGGTGGGTTTAATGTCTTATTTAGAAGTTTAACCCTAAGTTTTTCTCTAACTCTTGGTGGCACAAGATGAATTTTTGATTAACCTTGAATTAGCTGTTAACTCTGAGTTATTTAGCTCAAGAACCCATGAACGCGTAAGTGGGCCTTAGAAGTTTAACCCTAGGTTTATCTCTAACAGTAGTTGGATAGGAAACGCCGACCTCATCCAGTTTTTAAAATATGATTGACGTGTAAAAGTGTTTGTGCAAACTTACTTACAGAAATAAAATCATTTATCATTATCATTAATGGCACAAGATGAATTTTTGATTAACCCTGAATTAGCTGTTAACTCTGAGTTATTTAGGATCACCGATGAACTTCAAGTGGCCCTGGGGTAATCCATGAAAATAACAGAGTACATATTGCTTCCTTTAATTTCGCTGATGACAGTGTTACGTAGGTGGCGAGCACATTTATTCCCGAGGCAATACCCAATACCTAATCATTTATTACCTGAGAGTAAATTCTAATAATAAACTCGATGTCTGTCGAAAACAAAAACAAGACAAAATTAAATACAGTTCTATCTTATTCTTTTCGTGTGGTTATTGACTAACTTGGTGTCGGAGTTATAAAGCCGTCCATGGGCCTCTGACTTGACTTCACATGCTATCGAGAATTATCTCTCAGGCATGCCGGTTTCCTCACGATGTTTTCCTTCACCGTTTTTGAAGCAAGTGATAATTATACATATGCACATGAATCCGAAAAGTCAGAGTTGCGTGCCTTGGGTTCGAACTCGAGACCTATGACCTGGCAGTCTGACGGTCACACCACTAGGCTATCACTGCTACAGTTCTATAAACAATACAGTCTCCAAAATGGCCACCTTCCAGCTAGAGTTTAGTCTATGTTGTGCTGCTATTTGAGTTGAGCAAGCGCTGTTCAATTAGGCACAAGTTGAGTTTGAGACCATTAAAGCAAACTCTCGGCTTGATAACTGGATAGCTCGTTAAATTCTTGAATCGCATCGGGTCGCATTGCCCCAGTTCGTTTTGCTTTTTGGAGGCAAAGGGGGTGACACTAAAAGGAAAGGGTATGAAATCTACGTAAATACTCGTATGTATGAGGATATTACGTACTTAACACTATATTTGTGTTTTCTTTGATATCGTGTTAAGTATGTATTTCGAAGGTAAGGATTTAAAATATTGATTCTGATAATTTAATGTGCAGACGTGGCACGACGCTTTAAAACAGATTTATGTACTTATAATGAACTCGAATATGTAATTTTGTGAATACCTTCCATAACAATACAGACGCCATTTACTCAAACACACTGTAATGCCACTAGTTTGAAATGAGAATTTACATAATTTTAGATTCGAGTAATGGATGTCAAACACACACAAAGTACCACCAAAATAATTTAAATCACATTATATCCTCACATAATACGTACGTAATAATGCTGCTCGAGTACATCAATCAGGGTATATTGTGTGCTTTGCATGAATACATAATGAAAATGCAATGAAAATCAATTTTAAACTCGATTCCGATGCAATTGATCCGGCCGAATAAGTTAAAACTCGATTGGGAAGCGATGAGATTTACAATGTTTGTCCGACGGGGAGATAGGAGAAAATTGAATTTTTAAATAAATCTAACTATCTTAAAGGTGCATAGGACTTCCTCGTTTTAATCAATATTTCGACAATTTGAGGGGAAAAGATAAAACTATAATGTTTATTTTTGCGATTAGACTTGCTCCTACCACGATCTCAACTGATGTTTCAACATCATTATCATTTCAGCCGATAGAAGTCCACTGCTAGACATAGGCCTCCCTCAAGCACCGCCACTTTTACCGGTTCTGTGCTTCTCGTATCCAGCGAGGTCATCGGTCCACCTTGTGGGGAGCTTTCCAACGCTACGTCTTCCGGTACACGATCGCCACTTCAGAACCTTTCGGCCCCATCGGCCATCTGTTCTGCGAGCAGCGTGTCCTGCGCACTGCCACTTAAGTTTGGCAATCCTTCGGGCTATGTCGGTTAGCCTAACTAATATTTACTGGTACTAATATATGTTTACTGGTATGAGACCTAGCTAGATCGATTTTTCGCCCCCTAAACCCCCATATTACAACTTTCATCGAAATCGTTAGAGCCGTTTTCGAGAACGTTATCACAAATATATATTTATATACACAAATATTACTCATTTAATAGTATAGGATTTATCTATATCTATATTTATACAATCATCTGCCTAGCCTTTTCCCAACTATGTTGGGGTCGGCTTCTAGTCTAATCGGATGCAGCTGAATACCAGTATTTTACATGGAGCGACTGCCTATCTGACCTCCACAACCTAGTGACTAGGTAACACAATACCCCTTGGTAAGACTAGTTGTCAGACTTTTTGGGCTTCTAACTACCCGTAACGACTGTCAAAGATCTACAAATGACAGCCGGGACCAACGGCTTAACGTGCTTTCCGAGGCACGGAGGGGACTTGGTATGTAAAGATGGTCACCCATCCACGGACCAACCGCGGCAAGCGTAGCTTAACCTGATCGAATAAAGTCGCTTGTCGTGTTGAATATGTGCTGTATGACGTTTAGCTTTTCTAAACTTCATGACGGATTTTGATATCGTTTTCACGATAATTTAGAGAATTTATTCCTGAAGTTTTATGTGTATAATACTGTAGCGGTTACACCGCTACATACGAACTACGCATCAAAGACATGACGTCACACAAATCCTGCATCGTGCAGTTAGAGTTTACCGAGCGATCGACATACATACAAGATTTCATTTGCAAACCGATGGGCAGTTGCCCGCCAGACACAACACCCGTCTGGTCGAAGGTTCCTCCTTTTTCTATGGTGGATGAGTGAACTTTACACCCTGTTCCTCATGCCACTAAATTGGTGACCCCGACGTGATCTGAACACGCAACCTTCTGATTCATCATCATCATCATCAGCCTATAATGTTCCCACTGCTGGGACACAGGCCTCCTCTCAGTGAGAGGGAGTGGGCCGTAATCCACCACGCGGGCCCAGTGCGGGTTGGTAGATGTCACATGTCTTCGAATTTTCGGTTCTAGGACATGCCGGTTTCCTCACGATGTTTTCCTTCACCGTTTTGAGAGCAGTGGTGATGAAATAATTTACACAAAGTAAAGCGCCTGTCTGGGTTCGAACCTACGACGTACAACTGGTAAGTCGCGGCCGTTACCACTGGGCCACCACTGCTCTGATCACCTTCTGATTATATTAATCTAATTAATATTTAACTTAGGTATGTCACAAAAATCTCCATGTTTCGACAATTCACCACATCAATTACATTGTATTCTTGTGAAACAGGGCGGGGCGCTAGAAGGTAAATAAATAAAATAAGGACGACGTCGTTTGACAGCCAGAAATACAATAAACTGAGTTTTATTTTGATGTTACACATTGACAGGCGACTGATTCGAGTAAGTCAGTAATACACAGGTGTTTTCATAAAAATGTTGCTCTCTCGACATATCCCAGAGATCCGTGAAAAATTCATATCGCTCGTCCGTGGAGTGCTTTGATTGGTCGAGCAGTAAAATTGAAGCACTCGTAGGTAATTGCTGAAATGTAGTCGCTTCTTTTTAAAACGGTACAAATGAAATTGCTTTGAAGTTAATAAAAATGCTGTTTTTTGTTTTGTTGATCTGGATATGAATTTGGTAGTGTATGTTATTGTATAATTAGGCGTTGTTGCGTAATAAAAGTTTAAAAAACTGTCACTGTAGTTATAAAATACTCGCTCTCTTCAATAACTCCATGATTTTATTACTTTTTAACCGACTTCCAAAAAAGAGGAGGTAATACGTTCGTAGCGTAGTTTTTATTTTTATGTATGTCCGCCGATTTCTTCGTTACTTGTGGACCGATTTTGAAAATTCTTTTTTTTGTTTGAAAGGGTATGCTCTCAAGTTGGTCCCATATAAATTTTATTAACTTTGCTTGGGCAGTTTTTAAGTTAGCTGCAATAATACGTATTTTTTCCCACTTAGTATGTAGATGATATGATAAGTTCGTCATTGGTAGCAGGTAGTGGTATTCGAATGTGTGTGGGGTAGGTACCACAACTAAAAAGTGAAAAAAAAAACTTTTTACAAAAAAAAAACCCAACCGACTTCCTAAAAAACACCACAAAGTGTAAAATAACTTTAATTTCGGAAGTCGGTGGCAAAACCGAAAATACACAAAACCAAAGACACCGACTTCCGAAATTAAAGTTTTTTTTCACTTTGTAGTGTTTTTTAGGAAGTCGGTTGTGTTTTTTTTGTAATAAGTTTTTTATTTAAATAATATTGTGTCTTTTTCAGAACAATTTAGGCAGGCAGTTGATAATATGTTGACAGCTTAGCTTACGCGTTACACGTCAAATGAACTGGTAAATGAAGTAACACCGATCACCACCTTCCACCTACCCTACCCTATCTTAATTGCTTTCACATAAGCTTAACACGCAATCTACTAATCAAGCGCATTCGCGGGTAGTTTGCGACGCGCGACCACGCGTGCCTCTCAGTCGACGTTGGCAGTTACTAATGATCGGACGTCCCACGATTAATGAATGTACTCAGTGCTATTAGTTATACCATTTGTGATATCGCCCTGTTTGCCCATTGGTCGCGAACTTGGGACCTGTTTGACCCCTGTCTTTGATACTTGTGAACTAAGTTTTGGGGATTGTTTCACATAATAATGTTGGGTTGGGTTAGTTAAGTTTGGACTGTTAGGGTAGTCTGTTTTGTTAGAACTTTTTATTTGCTTTGTGGCATAGAGAGAATACAGCTCTAATGAACATCAAAATTCAGTAAAATTAATAAATGATAGTGAAATAGCCATTGGATTTGGTTAGGTCTATATTAAGGGGTAATTATTTCCCGGGTCGATGGCGCGTTGTGTCCCGGGTCGACGGCGCGTTGTGTTCCACGCGCGCCTCAAAGAGATGTCAGCAGAACTGACGAGGTGCGCTAGGGCCGATGCCTGTCGGGGTTGCGAATAAGGCCGAAAGGGAAATCGTGGCCCCCGGCAACATGGCAACTGAAGGAACACGGGTGGGTTTTAGTTAGTAAGAGTCTGACACGTCCTCCTGCTCCACCTAGAGTTATTTGATAAAAGAAAAAACAAAAAGGGGTAATTATTTCAAATTTTAAATATTGAAACTGAACATAATAATAATCCACTAAACATTCAAACAATAAAAACCTACCAATTCGTAATCAAATTAAAAACTTACATGAATAATAATTTACCTACGAAACGCGTAGCAGCGTCGCTACGTGAACGCGTAGCTCTTCACATGATCAAGCCAGCTACGCCGTAGCAATACAAATTGACACAGTCACCTATTATTAGATGGTTTTGCATGTGAGCCTTGAATTATGTCAATTTATGTCGCACAGAATATATATTCTATCTACTTAATAAAAATCTTGAATTCATTGTTGTTTCCGGAACCTTGATCAATCAGACCTTGAAAGCGTTGTAGTAGCAATTTTTTTTCTTCTTCGCCGGATGTTTGCTTCCTGAGAAAACTTCTAAATTAGTCTAGTTCCTACGTAGTATTTCCTTTCAAACAAGATAAAATAACCTCATGAGTTAGATTTATGCCGAGATAATTCTCGAAACTGTTGTCCTACTTGATATTTATAGACAACTGAATATAAATACACTAGCTTCTGCCAGCGGCTTCTCCCGCGTTATCTCTTTAAAAATGGATCCTTTCAATATCACACGGAACAGACTTAAAAAATAAATTATCCACATCCTCCAACAAACGCCAGATTACCCAGCGAACTCAGTAGTGCCAGTTTAGACATATGTACACAGACATACACAAACCTTCACACACATTTACAACACCTACACTGTACAGATACACGCCCGCACACACTATAAATATTAACAATTGTGTCACTCTCTGTATTTCATATATTTCTGTGTACTTCGTATAATTGGCGTAATTTTTAGAATAATAACAATGTTATACTTACTGTCAGCTGTGAAGCTACCTTATAATAAATAAATAAATTATACCCTATATTACTCAGTGCTAATTTAGCAGTCTACTGGTAAAAGATTTTTTAAATCGGTTGAGTAGTTTTTGAGTTTATCCATTACGAACAAACATACAACAAATAAAATCTTTTCTCTGTATTATATTAGTTTAGAAAACAATATTAATGATAGTATACCAGTTCATTAAATTTGTTTTAAAAAAATCAATGAATACTGCTACCAGCCGTGGTTTCTAACCTATGTTTCAAACACTAGAAAAATCATGAAGTAAAATCAGCAATAAAATAATTAATTAAACGACAATTCCCGAACTTTCATGAAAATTCACGATCACACCGTCAACACATCGACACTACCAGCTAATCGCAAACATGCAATATCCTTCTCCCATCAAAGGCTATGATTGGCGCGAATGCGATCATCAAATACGGCACACAGCGTTATTACGTCACAAATAAAATCCTGACGACGCCATCTTGTAAACCGGGATGTCCAGTTTGACGTGAACTGTCAATCGGAGTAAATGGCGCGAAACGATCAGCTGTCAGGGCTCTAGTTTAAGTGGTCACGTTGTAATGACACACTGGGATTGGTATCAAGGAAGGATTGTCGAAGGGCTGGATAAGGAATGTGGTTTATTTTCTCTTGATGTTAGTAAAGTTAGTCTTTAAAAGATTTTTATTTTCTTAATCTGACTGAGAATCAGAAAATCGAATTAGGTAAAGGACGATATCGGTAGTAAAGACTGTGAAAAGAATAAACACAAATTAAATTGGATAGATTTTGGTGTGAAACATCTATAGCGGCGGGTCAGACCGACTGCTGGCGTGGCGACGGCGACGCGTCGCCACGCCAGCAGTCGCCATATTTATTTTCTGTCGTAAATTATCCTTTTATGCATATTACCTGTACATAATAATTTCGATGTTTCACATCTGCTATTTTTTTTTTGTATTCCACCCAACCCCGGTATGTGTGTGTAAAAATATATGAATAATAAGCAAAATAAACAACTTTGCACACAAACATAACATCATGCCTGTAATCCCCGAAGGGTAATGCAGAGGTGTACCTGTAGTGCAAGTGGTGGTGATGGTTAGCTACATAAAATCATTTAAAAATGTTACTGTGTAGCTGACGTGAAATGTAAATATTACGCTAGCTACGAGTTGTGGTAGCATACTACGCCAGCTACGAGTTGTCGTAGCACAGCTCGACGAAAAAAGGAAAAATAATCAGACAATTCATAATGTTTGTGTTTTTTTAATTATGTCTAGTTAACTTTCCTAGTTCCTCAGTTTCGTCGAGCACATACCTCCCATTAATTGAATCTTCCCTATCCAGTATTGTTTATTCCAGAAGTATAGTGAGTTGATGAGGGTGTAAAAGCTATTCAGCCGGAAAGCTGATAGCAAATATGGCAATAACACGACCATCTTGTGTCTACGTATGTTTGGCTTATTTATCTCAATGTTACAAGTATTTACATTAGTATTACGCTCAGTATCTTACGTAATGTTGGGAGTTACTTACTTGTAGGGTTCTAGGATTTCTTTTATTTATTTTGTTTCTAAATGCTGGTACTATACTCAAACAATTTGGCACAACATACACAGCTCGAAAGAAAAGGTTTTTCTGTTGAAAATGCTTGTAGTCAACATCTAAACGAACATGTAGATTCGATTTGACTCAATTAAAATTTCATTCTTTAATTTAGCTTTTTTATTTAAAACAAAAGGTATATTATTTTATGTTTAGGGTTTGTTGTGATTAAGTCAGCGATATGATGAATTTTAAGTGCTTGATTTTACATATATATGTATGACGGAGAGGGTAAAAAAAAACAACGCAATGTTCAAAGCTAGTTTAAATTTGAATACTTAATGAAGGGGTATTATATGTAGAGCTTTGCTGTAAGCTTTAAAACATGATTATTTTAATCCTTTTAATTGATATTTATCGCCTACCCTTTTACATTTGGGGGTGACTCGAGTTAATATTAATTTAATTTTAAAAGCTAGTACAATAAGCTTTTTGTTTATTAAATGTAATTGAGAGAATATGTGAACCATTTACTTATTTATCATTGTGTGTTGGATCAGAGATAAGCTGAGGGTTTAATGTTACGCACTTAATAGTGATGAAGATAGTTTCATCTAGGTATTTAAACAGTAACGGATTATTAAGTATGCGCAGTTTTCTCAATGTCAAAGTTAAATCATTTATTTCAAATAGGCACATTTAAACGTCAAAATTTACAAGAATATAGAATTGATTCTAGTTTAAATATATTTTCGTATGGAGAAGAAAGAGCAAGAAACTCCACCATTAATCTTTTAAAATGTGGCTCTAGACAAAGAACTTATCAATCTGAAAATAATGTCTGAATATAACTCAACCTGAACGTTTTTCAACCTTCAAAAAGTGCCGATAAAGGAACAAGAAGATAAAATAAAACTCTTTCAACCCATTTTACATGTAACCTACATTTCAGACTAGATTAGAAAAATAGAAAAATCCAACCACGTCTGGCCCCAATCGTTTCAAATACGCACGTACACATTTTTAGCTCAAATAACCCGATCCAAAAACATTACGTTATCAATAGCAAAGTAGCTAACTCAACTGTTATTTGTGATATAGAGGTAAAAGTACTCGTAGGTGTCAAGTTTTGAATAAGAAAGGGATACCAATACGTTCACGCGATGACTTGCTCGATCTGCTTGAATGAATTCGGACGTGACCGACTTACAAAACCGGTTTTACTGCCTTTTTCACGCTCTGATCTTTTTCAATGAACACGCTCCATCGCGTTACGAGTTCAGCTGTTAATACAACCATTTGTCCTACAAACAGCAGTGGTGGTTTAACTGTTCAAAGTACGCCAATATTTGTATAAGTAGACGCTCATCTCGTCATGTCAGACAATATTGTTTGTGCTAACAAAACTCTTTGTAACTAAAGTAGGTACACGATAAATAAATACAAAGTGGCTTTTCGTCAAATTAAATATTGACGCAACGCTGGAAATATGAAACAATTTTTTCGATGCTTTCCCCAAAATGGCGAAAGACGGGCTTATTTAACTTATAGCGGTATAAAGGGTACTTTGTCAGCGTAAAATCGTTGTCTCTCTGAGAAATGTCGTGGATGCCGCCCTTATTTTTCACTTAGAAAGAGGAATTTTGTGGAGGCAGGCAGGTGTTTATACTTTGCGTTGAAAACGGTTCATTTAAAAGACGCGTGGTAGTGAAAGGTTAAGACAATGTAATTCAGCGCTGAAGGAGCATTTGTAGACGATTCCAAACTAACTTCATTACATTTTCAAAGAGATATCTAATGAGTGTTTGTAGACGAAGGCAAATGTTTGCGAAGTCTTCTGTGAGCTAGTTTTGAATTTCAGAACCACATGTCTTTGTAAATACTCTTTGCATTTAAAATACTCAGCTATTAAAGTTTAATCAAATACAAGGCAAATACATAGTTATTTACTGCTTCAACAAATATTAAAAATTACATTAAAATAATTGTAGTAGGTACACTACACTAAAATCATAATTTATAATATATATTTTCTTAAAAAATTCAGTAAAAGCTGTATTTATTCAGTAATGGCACACTTAAATGCTGCCATGGTAATAATTTTTAAAAAGGTTTGATGTGAGGGATAATTTAATATTGTCTTCAAGTCTATATTTGAATTCCTTAGATGTTGTTTGATGAAAACATACAGGTCTTTAAAATGTACAACATATAAAAAAACTTTTTTACAAAAAATACAACCGACTTCCAAACTACAAAGTGAAAAATAACTTTGATTTCTTTAGTTAAAAAAAGGTTTTTTTTCACTTTTTAGTTGGTTGTTTTGCAATTTATACATACATACATACATAAACTCACGCCTTCTTCCCATGGGGGTAGGCAGAAACTACAGAACGCCACCTGCTACGATCCTTACATAGTCCTTTTGCCTCGTTTACGTTCATACATCTGGTCATACACGCACGCCGGTTGCGAGTACTACGCACCTGGCCTTTCTGAAGAACATCACCAATAAGGTCAGTATATGTCCTCCTAGGGCGTCCCCGCCCGGCCTTTCCCTTTACATCAGCCTTGTAAATACATTTTGTTAGTCGCCTTTCATTCATTCTCTCAACATGCCCAAACCATCTCAGCATACCCTTTTCAATTTTTGTCACTACATCTTCTTTTAAATCACACCGCTGTCTTATCACATCATTCCTCAGCCTATCATTCATAGTCAGGCCACACATGCTTCGCAAGGAACGCATTTCCACAGCATTTATTCTACTTTCATGTTGTTTTTGCCACACCCAACATTCACTACCATACATAAGCGTGGGTACCAGCACACCATTGTGAACAGCCAGTCGAGCCTTTTTAGACATCGACTGGTTGGTCACAATCGCATGTATAGCACCATTCACTTTGTTTCCCGCGTTTACTCTCTTTTCCACATCTCCATCAATCTTCCCATCCCTTGTAAACAGACTCCCCAAATATATAAACTCACTTACTTGCTCCACACTCTTATCATTTATTTTCACATCACACACCGATACATCCTCTCCTCTTTCAAACACCATGACCTTCGTCTTATTCACATTTATATTCATCCCTTTCCTCTTATATGCTTCACCCATCACAGTCACCATGTCTTGCAACTGTTCTGCTGATGATGCAAGTAGAACTTGATCATCTGCGTAGATAAGGCATTTGACAGGCAACTCATTCATCCTCAATCCGCACTCACCCTCTTTCAAATCTATCAGACAACTATCCATGTACAAGTTGAACAGCCACGGTGACGCTACACAACCCTGTCTAACACCCCTCGAGATGCAGAACCAGTTCGTGTATGCCCCATTTATCCTAACACAAGCACTGGAATCCTTGTATAAAGATTTCAGTGCCCGTACCAAGCGCCAGTCCACACCGTACTTGGATAGTGTCGACCACAGTTCTTCCCTCCACACACTATCATAGGCCTTCTCCAAATCAATGAAAGCACAATAGACGTTCTTGTGCTTTGCTAGATGTTTTTCGGTTATGCACCTTAGGGAGAAGATCTGATCCATACAGCCCATTCCCTCTCTAAATCCTGCCTGTACATCCCATATTTTCTCATCTGTCACTTTTATCACTCTATTTATCAAAACCTTCGCATACAGTTTGCCGACAACGCTCAAAAGACTAATGCCGCGGTAGTTTTTACACTCCTGCTGAGAGCCTTTTCCCTTATATAGTGGTACGATTACAGCCTTGCACCAATCATCCGGCACACGGCCATATCTCCAACACATATTAAAGATTCGGCACAACAGGCTTGCTACCACCCCATCACCGCCCTTCAGCATTTCAGCAGACACTCTGTCGTACCCTGCAGCTTTCCCAACTTTCATCCCTTTCAGCGCTCTTATAATCTCATCTATTTCTATCGCATTTTCGTCATCTACATCTGAGTTTGGGTCTTCAAAACTGGCGTCTGCCCAGTTACCCACTCCTTGCACACTATCCTGACAACTAAATAAACTTTCAAAGTATCCCTTCCAACGTTCCAAGACCTTACATTCTTCGCTTAGTAAACATCCATCTTCTGCTCTTATAATATTCATACTCGATGTTTCTGTTACTCCGCGAGCCAATCTTACCTGTTTCCAGAACAGCTTAACATTGACCCTGAAGTTATCAGAGAACTTCCTGTTATACTTTTCTTCCTTTTCATCCTTCTTAATTTTTACCATCTCTTTCACTTTAATTTTCATTTCGGAGTATTTCTTCTTCACTCTTTCCAAATCATCTGAATCATCTGTTACATTCGTTGTCCCATTCATCCTATTTTGGGCCTTACAGGCTAAAACATTAAGCCAGGCCTCTTTTTTCTTCCTCACAACCTCTTTTACTTCACCATCTACCCAAGAATCATTCGTTCTACTACCACATTTTCTCTTCGCCAGACCACATACTTTTGTGGCTACATGCACCATACTACTTTTCACTATATCCCATACTTCTTCTAGACTGTAATCATTAGCATCATCAAATATTTTATCCGTCTTCACTTTCACTTCCATCTTATATTCCTCTTTTACTTTCAATTCTTGCAGACTTTCTACTTTTATTCTTTCTAGAGCAGTCACAGGAACTCGAACTCGGTGCCGCCAATGCCTGAACAGACCATCCATCCGACACATAACCAGATAATGATCAGTCCCTACATTAACACCCCGATATACTCTAGTGTCTGTGACTTTACTCTTTAATCTTCCATCAACAATCACAAAATCGATCATACTTCTACTGTCTTGCCTTTCCCACGTATACCTGTGAACCTTTCTATGATTAAACATAGTGTTCATAACAGACAGATTCCTCTCTACACATATCTCTAGCAAATTGATCCCATTCTCATTCACTCTTTCATCCCCAAATGCACCTAACACTTTTTCATACCCATTCCTCTTCACACCAACCCAACCATTAAAGTCTCCAAGCATAACAATCTTCTCGTTTGACCTACATCCATTCACTAAATCCCTTACACTGCCCCAAAATTCGTCCCGCTCCGAAGGTGAGCTTCCCATATCGGGTGCATAAACGCACAAAATAAAAATAGAGTTTAGGCCCACCTTGGTTCTTACCCATAGAATCCTGGGACTCACACAAACATAATCTTTCACACATTTCATCATCCGCTCGGACAGGACCACCCCCACACCCTGACTGGCCCTATGTGTCTCTTGAACACCGGACCAAATTGCGGTCAGAGTACCGTGTTTGGATATGTCCACTCCCTTTCTTTTCGTCTCATTCACACATAACATATCTATCCTTTTATTCTTCACCAACTCACACACCTCATCCATCTTATCTCTTATACCTCCCTGCACATTCAGCGTAGCTAAGCGACATTCCGCCGCTCGCTTTTCGCCCCGTGGAAACAACTGACGTGGTGTGTGGCGAGCATCACCGCCGCCTCCGAGTTGATTATTATTTGAATTACTCATTTAGTTCCCACGAAAAGCAGAGGAAAAAATCTGTCAACACTCTACAGAGCCCCGCATGTAGAGGTAAGGCTTGTTAGTGCCTGGGAGCGCCCGATCCCAGACAACAGGCACGCTCGCGACTAGGCTCCCCCTAGCCATGCAGCTCTCGGCACGGCAACCTTAGCTTGGGTGTGTGTTGTTCCTACCACACAGCAGGAAACAATAAAATGCCCCAGCTGTTCCCTTAGTCGCTTTTTACGACATCCACGGGATGAGATGGAATGGTTCTATTCTACTGCCCGGAGACCACACGGGGCTTTGCAATTTATCTAAGTTACAATAGCTTAATGTCAACTGCTCATCAAAAATACCGAAATCGCTATAAGTAGATGTGCCTATAATATTTGAAGAGTTCCCTCGATTTCTCCAGGATCCCATCATCAGATCGTGACCAAATGACAATGGGACCAATTTGGAAGTTCACCCTTTCTAACAAAAAAAAAAAAAAAAAAAAAATCGGTCCAGCCGTCTTCGAGTAATCGGGGAACATACATAAAAAAAATATCCTGACGAACTGAGAACCTCCTCCTTTTTTGAAGTCGGTTAAAAAAAATTATATGTTTAAAATAAGGTTTACTCCAGATGAGATTGTTTGTAAGAAATTAAATGAAATGTTATGATGTTTATTTCTGTAAGACACACATACGTTATTGTTTTTGGTCAAATTTTTTAAACTAGATGGCGTCGTTTCCAATCTGACTGATCGATCACTGAAAAAAAAAATGCCGAAACAAGCTCAGAGTAATCAAATCTAGAGAAAACCCTATTTTCATAAACATTTAAGTTACTTAATTCTTAAATGACCCGCTGAAAACTTAACCAATAAGTATCAAAACCGAAACAACTTTAAATTATTCAACATTTTATTGTTTACCCACCAATAGGCGGTACAGTTAATCCTGTCAAAGCTATCGACAATTTATAGCGATATTAATATCGCTTATCTCGCCTACCGTATCCACGTGATAGCATTTATTTGGAAAATCCAGGCGTTTTGTACGACTGAAATATACATAAAATATAAAAGTGCGATGCGACACCCCTGTCGATAAGCTGACATTTTAATCCATTCGCGTTCGTGATTTAGATTCGAAAGTGGATTGTTTGTTTGTTGTGAAAATCCTTTGTATTTGCATATCTGTCTGGAGTCTGGAGAAGTATTCCGTTGGACTGGGCTTTTATAGAATAGGATTTAAATTTTGTATCGACCCAAATGTATAGGACAACTGACAATATTTTCGCGATTGCGATTTTGGTTCCGTGGAGAAAGTTGTTCAGATTTATGAAATGAAATTGTTTATTCTGTTAATAGGATATCGGAATCACTTTTACAGGTCATATTTATTTAAGACTAGCTGCGCCCCGCGGTTACACCCGCATAAGTCTCGTCCCGTGGGAAAAAAAAAGTATCCTATGTTCTTTTCCAAGGCATCATCTATATATGTGCCAAATTTTATCCAAATCCGTTCAGCCGTTTTAGCGTGAAGGCGTAACAAACAAACTTACTTTCGCATTTATAATATTAAGGATCTCCAACAAAAGATGTATACAATACATTACACATAATTAAAGGGCAACATCGGGTATTAAGTAGGTGTACTCCTTCACTTTATGAGATCACAGCATGCACACTAAAGTTAAAAAATAAGCTAACAAAGTTAAAACATTAAAAACGGTAAAATTTTGAAAATAAAATGAATTTTTAAAGAACATTAAAAAAAGAAAATGTAACATTTAGAGAAACTATTAAATCAAGTCTAATAAACACTTATTATATTTAGATAGAGACTAGCAGATGTCCAAGTTCGTTGTTTTAGCTAACGTGTTGTATTGCCTATAAAGTCTTGTATATTAAAAAAAGAATAATAAGCTAGATGAGTTCTGCGTTTCCTATCTGACTACTCTGAGAAGAAAGGCCGAAACTAACTCAGAAGTCGCAGTCTCTTTTAAAGTCCAGACATAATTTTGGTCTGTACCTGTACACACCAAATACCTTAAATATGACCACACATTTCTGAAACAGGCTGTACTCATATTACATACTTTACTGTACTCGATGATCGTTGCAATAGGGATAGTGTGCAGAAGTGAACCTTTGTTCTACACCCTAATAGCATGTTATTCGTCTTTGTAATTTTAAGGCCTACTGATAAATAAAATTGAGTAATAAGTATTACAACTGTTATTTAAACATCAGGGAGGCTATTATGGTCCTCACACACCTCGCACATCTGGGAGTGGCGCGAGGAGGCGAAACGCCGGGGCTTAACTCCGATGCCGCAAGAAATCGCGGCACAGCGGACAGAGCTCCGGCGGGATCTCATGGCGTCATGGAGAGTGCGATTGTCGCAACCCCGCGCTGGGCACGCCACAATTGCGGCGATAAGACCCCTCTTTGAGGAGTGGCTGGAGAGACGCTACGGCGTCCTCACCTTCCGCCTGACGCAGGTCTTCACCGGATACGGCTGTTTCGGGAGGTTCCTGTACAGAATAAAGCGGGAGGAAACACCCGGGTGTCACCATTGTGTGGATCGGCCTGAGGACACGGTGGAGCATACGGTGGAGGTCTGCCCGGCTTGGGCGGAGCAACGCCGTGTCCTCGTAGAGGCGATCGGCGGCGGTGATCTCTCGCGTCCGGCCCTGGTTCAGGCCATGGTACGGAGCGAGAGGAAATGGCAGGCCGTCACCTCCTTCTGCGAAGCGGTAATGCTCGCGAAGGAGGAGGCGGAACGCGTGAAGGAGAGGCAAATTTCGCGCCCTCACGCCCCTAACCGCCGCAATAGAAGGAGACGCCCGAAAAAAAAACGGGCAGTAAATAAATTTTTCGGCGGTTGGTAAATTAGTGTGACAGTAAAACATGGACAGTAATAAAAAGAAAATTGGTCGGTTATTTCATCGTACAATGTTAGTGCAAAAAATGCTCAAGTAGTGTAGGTAATAAATGAATGGGCAGTAAAAATGTTGGAATGGGCAGTTAGATAAACAGTTCGGCAGTTCATTGGTTAGGTTGGAACTGTGATCAAACACGTGTGAGCCGAATTGGTCGCAGTAACAAAGCCAGGGCTTTCTGACCTAATGGGTTAGGTTAGGTTAGAACTGTGACAAACTGCGCACGAGTTGAGCGAGCGAAGCGAGAGGTGCTGTGGTGGCAGCAGGCGAGCGCTACTTCCAAGTTAGATTTCTTACCGACTAATTCTGATTTGTTAACTGTTAACTGCCCACACGTAACTGCCCGTTCAGTAATTTTACTGCTATATATATTTTTTTTAATTACCGATTTAAATATTTGGTATGACTCGCTTGTGCTCAGGTTCTACTATCGAACTTGTTAATAAACATGCATTTTGTAATTTTTAATTTATCAATTTACTTCAAACAACTGAACTGCTCTTTAAATCAGTACCAATATTTAAAAAAAAATGTTTTTTCTTTATACAAACAAACCGAAGTTGGGGATTACGTGACGAAATTTCAGTCTGATTTTAGGCTAAAATATTAATAATGACTAGTAGTTGACTGCGTAGTTTACGTAGAATTTGAGAGCATTTTATTTGTTTAAAATTAAAACTCATTTAATTATATAAAATGGATAAGAAGTATTTTTTGATGTGAAATATCTATAGCGGCGGGTCAGACCGAATGTTGGCGCGGTGACGCGTCGCCACGCCAATAGTCGCCGACTGTTGGCGCTAACAGCCAATACGCCAACAGTCGCCATATTTATTTCCACATATTACCTGTACATAATAATTTCGGTGTTTTTTATTATTTGAGAAAAGTTTTACAAATTAGATGATGATGATGATGATAATGGCGTCAGTGGTGATGACGATGATAATGGTGGAAGTCGAAATCGAAGTCAAAGTCGAAGTCAATTTCGATGTTTTTTAATTTCATATCATGCTAGATGAGCTATGTGCAAAACAACCACACAGAAGGCGACAGCTGGATGAACTGGACATATTGGTGACAGAACCTAAAGTAATAGCAATCAGATAAAAAGAGAAAAGGGTAGATCTTTGCATTGCAGTGAATAAGTGTTGCCTAAATATGCTATTCTAGCAAGTTCGACGCAATAACCCTTCGTATGTCCCAGTTTTATTTGTATAGGTGGATCGCAGCACGGACGGGGATGTTTAATAAAGAGAATGTAATGCGCAATGACCGCTCGTGATGTCCTCTAGTGTCCATTGTCCAGTGCATCGCGTCCAGGCGTTTAATTAAAGTGTACAACTAAATGACGGGGCGTTCTCTGGGGTATTATTTAAGATGGCGGATCTTAGGTGGGATGTATGATTGTGGGTTGATATTTATTTCGACTGTAGCAATTAACATTGTCGGATCTACATTTTTGCGATTTTTAAATTGCATTGAAGGTCTTAGAATAAATTATAAAAATGTTCCCGCAAAGATTTGAAGCAATAAAAATAATCGCAAAAATGTAGATCCGACAATGTTAATTGCTACAGTCGATTTATTCATTCATATTTTTGAAGTGAAAACTTCTTTAGGCGCGTTGGGCTTTTTTGAGATGGGACTAAACCATTGATTTCGTGACACCATGACGACACCTCATTTTTGTAAATGCGATTGTGCTCTTTATTTATTACGTTACGGATCAATCTACTTTGTAAGTATTTTTACTTGAAAAGTTTTGTAAACACGATTGTGCTCTTTATTTATATTACGTTACGGATCAATCAACTATGCAAATATTTTTACTTTAAAGGTTTCTGAATTATTAATTTTTGTAAACGCGATTGTGCTCTTTATTTGGATAAGATTACGGACCAATGTTCTATACAAGTATTTTTCTTCCACCAAGGCGATCTTGTTCAAGTTTTCAGTTCTGTCGGCACTCCTGGAGTGCCACCACTTTTTTTTACATTGTTTCTAAATGTGTTAGGTAAAGTAAAACAATTTGAAGATTATTTATAAAATGGAAAATTTGTTGGCATTTGTTTGGTTGGGTAAATGGTCTAACATAAGGAGCAAGTGTGAAAACACACTTTAAAAGATTAATTTATAGATCTCTAGTCACGTTTGTGCGTATTTTTTTAACTTTTACATACAGGATCACTCGTGTGTCTGTCTGTCTGTCTGTCCGTCTGTCACAGCCAATGTTCATCGAATCTAATCGACCGGGTACACATATCAATTTTTGTGACCCAAACACGGACGTGTAACGAAAATAAATGAACTTTGAATATAGGGGTGAATATCGGAGTCAAGCTAACTGTACCGTGTGACATATCAAATGAAAGGGCTTGTTTTCAGGATCTCAATATTTTTTGAATACATACATACATACATAAACTCACACCTTCTTCCCATGGGAGTAGGCAGAAACTACAGAACGCCACCTGCTACGATCCTTATAGATTATTCTATATATAGTTCTATAATAGTTCTATACTTATAGATTACAGGAAAACCTATAAGAAGTCTATGGTCTTAAAATAACATGGTAAATCTCCCAATGCTGTGAGTACAAAGTTATATTTGCAGTTGGAATGCTAAGTTGAATTGAATGTCAAGTTTGTCCTTGAGATGAATTCATCCTACCTAAGGAACCATTCATTGTGCGTGGTCTGACACGCTCTTGGCCGGTTTTTTTATCATTCTATGTTACCCACATAGATCAGAGCTATCTGCAAACCCGGTGCTGAGTTTAAGTTCAACTTTTAGTTAACACTTATAATGAAAAGCAAGCGAAATAGTAACGTTCCTTGTTTCTTTTTTTGAGAATTAAAATGTCGGAAGTTTTCAATTTTCTCTTATTGAATATAGTGCCTAGTTATATTTATTGGCGAATTTTTTTTAGTTTGTTTTAATAAGCCAAGTTAACAAAAACAATTGTTCTTACAAATGTATTTATACTTTGTTAAACTTATAAATGAAAAAAAAAAAAAAAAAAAAAAAAAAAAAAAACAGTGGCACTTCGGGCGTGCCGACAGAAATGAAAACTTGAACAATAAAAAAATATAATTAATAATAATAATAATAACCCCACCGTCGTATCTCTACGTTGACGTCGTGGTGGGGCTTGCGCGCTCCGAACTCTAGGCCTGTGCCGGTAGAGTTTACTTTGCCGGAACAGGTCTGGGATTAGGAGCCAGACCAAGAGAGATACAAAAACTCGCAGGGCAGCATGTGGCGAGCTGTTGGGCAGTAGCGACCCCACGGACCCTATCTCCCGGGAGAAGTCTTGTTCCTCACCTCTGGCTTGCCTTTATTGGCCGGCTGGAGTGAACACTGACGAGGAACAGAGCTCCCGCCTCATTCTTGCCTTAATTGGCCGGCTTGAGTGGAGATTCGCAAGAGCAAACGTGCTCGGAGGAAGGAAGTATTCCAGTAAGATGCTGGTAGGGATCTTGACCGTACTTCCGGGATTGTCCTGATAGCCGTGGAATACCTCTCCACTCCTCATAAGCACCTCAGGACGTGTTGCCCCCTTGTCGCTACGACACTATGTGCTAGCGACCGTTTTCGGGGGCCCATTATTGAGCGTGCAAGTCACCCCCTGCCATTTTATCCGTGTACATTTAAACATTGATCAGGCAGGGGCCATAGTCTTTCCATAGCTCCAGGTAACCAGTCCACTTAAGCCACCCAAAGCCATAGTTCAATATCTTTGTTTCCATATTCTGCAATAGTCCCACACCAACCGGGGGTTGTCCTTGGGTGCCCTTGCATAGTGCGAACAGGGATAATCGTCGGTTGGTGCCTCAATACTCAAAAATGTCTAAGGGGCCTCTGCGAGTTGGCTTCGGCCCCTCGTATGCCTTTCAAAGGTCCGGGACCCCAGGGTCCCGAGATATGTCAAAGACATTTAAAAATAATAATAATATTTATTGAATATAAGAACGTTTACAAAAAGTGTACATTTAGTCAATAGTAAGATTTCCCAAACAATTATAATGCCTAAAAATAAACTAAAACTAAAATATATTAATTACAAGTGCAAGTAATGATGGTTCGGAATTACAATGTTAGGTAGCGACCCGCCCGATCTAGGTTAATTCAAACCTGTGTTTCAGGCCATCACTTTACATTTGTATTAAATTGGAGCACTAAAATTTTAAGTTAAACTGATATAAAATAATTTATAAATAACTATGAGAAAAAGCATATTGGTATATTTATATCTAAAACTAAACCTATGTAAATATACAAAAGTAAATACTTACGAGGGATAAATTATAATCATCATGACAAAATTTCTAGAAGTTTTTCTGTGTCTGTGTAATTGAGTATCGCTAAATGTTCTGATAACATTTTACTACATTTTTTATAACTTACACTATAGAAACATAGTAACTTGTTGAGCCTATTATACAGAAAAGGTCCTAAAAACACATAAAATCAATTAGCAAATGCATGTCTAGTTTGAGGCCTTATGCAAACCAAGTCCTTCCTTCTCTTGTCTGTAGGTGCTGGGTCAAAAGGAAGTGCAGTGTGCTGGTGTAATACTATGCTTAGTATAAATAATTGCCGTACTGTTAGTACATTACATGCTAAGTAGAGCTGGTGCGTAGGAAATCTAAAAGGGCGAAATGTAGCAACCTTTAGAATTGCTCTTTGAGCACGCTCTAGAGGGAGTAAAATTGTTTTTGCAGCACCACCCCAAGAAGTTATGCAATAGGTAAGAATGGATTGACACAAAGCTAAATAAACCTGTTTAATTAATTTATAGTCTGCTATGTTCCGTAAATTCTTAAAGACATATATTAATTTGCGCACTCTTGTACAAAGTAATTCCAAAACCTTTAAAGTAAAAATACTTGCATATAACATTGATCCGTAACTTAATATAAATAAAGACGACAATCGCGTTTGCAAAAATGAGGTGTCGGTAACGGTGTCGCGAGTTCAATTGTTTTTTCCCATCTCAAAAATGCCCAACGCGCCTAAAGAAGTTTTCACTTCAAAAAACTTTGATCAACACGTCATAAACCCTGAACTTCATTACAGGAGTTAAAACACTGTCCATATGTTAGCAGATTCTAGTACTTTCATGCCAACAAAAAACTTTACTGTAGCCCACCCAACCACACACAATTGTGTCTCCGAACTTTTCTGCCCTAACTTCTTAAACTTTACGGGGACCCTCGGGCGTCCTTGGACACTTTAACTATATAATTAAGGAATACATATACATATGTTGGTATACAGCGTGACGAACGCAGAGCGGTAGTTAAGAAAACGGCCGCTGTACTATCAACACCTAAAGTGTCGTATTAGGAAACATTGTCTGACATAACATACCTAATATAGGTTAGGAGACAGTGTTTTTGACCGTTGGGACACATTTTTTTATAAAGCCACGACCTAAGGTTTCCTAAGACTGTAGTGGCCGCCATTATAGTGTCCGCAATAGGGATGCTGCCTGGGTCATAAAAATAAATTATATTTAGTTAGTCAGTCAGATAATAAAAAAATATTAGACACATATTTTTTGCTTGTCAGCCGCATGCATCATGACCGTTGGGCAACAGTCTCCACACGATGGGTGCCTGAGGATGGACGGCGGCGCCGAGGCCGGCCCAGGAAAAGGTGGCGAGACGATTTAGACGCGTACCGCAAGAGTTGGATAGAGGTGGTCCTGGAAAAGGATGCATGGAAGGATTTGGGGGAGGCCTTTCCTCAGTTGTGGGACAGTGTAGGCTAACATAAAACAAAAAAAGACTTAGATAAAACGCATTAAAGTTGGGGAGTAGGGATCGCTACGTCACAAGTAAGTATAAAATCTACATACTCGTGACGTCATGGCACATTTTAACTCAATGTATCGCCATAATCTTTTGATAATGTAAAAATATAAAAAATACGTGTGCAATATTTTTACCGTCGAATGACGTCACTGAAACTTTTTTTAGAAAGTAAGTTGGTACGTTTCCCTAGAGAGCGTTTTTTACACCGTAAAGTCAAACCCCGCTGCCATCGTCTTCATGACAGCTGTCACTGCGACCGTTATGTGGTGGCTAACGCTCTTTTAAAAAACGTAAGGAATTCTACTTTGACGTAATATTGTTTGAAAATCGTGTTTGTGGCATGTTATTAAATAAAAATATTTTTTGTAAAAATTACTTTGGCGTAGAGTCTTCTATATGCCTTTGGCGTTAAAAATGCTCTGAAAACAAAATCATAATCAATTAAAACTTGGAATTGCAGTAGCCGAACAATTTAATAATTTAAGATTCCGTTTTAAAACGAGCAACAAATTAAATTCTTAAGAGTAAATCGACTTCAGGCACTTTGGGTCCCGTCCGTTAGCGACAGGAAGAGTAGTTAAACCATACAAATGGATCTTTGTCATCTGCGTGTCATCAAACCACTTCATACGCACACAACATGACATGCAATTTACTTCAGAATCTCTCTCTCCAAAATCACATCTGTCTCCTGGTCTAATATGGATGGCACAATTTGTAGCATAATGATGATAGCTGTGCGGATCCTTAGCGGGCTTTACTGCGACGTTTGTCGTTCAAGATATGTGGTATTATAATATTCATGTGTGTGCGCAGATGGGAGGCAGCCCTATTCGCCGTGCATTAGCCTATTATTGCATGTTCGCGGGATTAGATTAGTTTACTGTGTTGTGACGTCACGGGGTCGTCATGTTATTAATGCTCTTTGTGTTGTGGTGGTGAGTGTTGCTGTCATATTGGAGTTTAGAATTGTGTTACTGACATTAGGTGTGGATAACACTGGGCACTTGATAAATGGTATTTATTTGTGTGAATTGGTTATAATTGTCATCGTGTAATTATGAACCTCGTAGTTTATAATCTAATGATTTTATTTCCGTTATATTATAAACAGTCGAAAAATTGTGGGTTTTTCCTTGAGATAACCGATCCTTGAGGGACCCGTCCTTTAGAGCCCCGATCCTTGAGAACCCCGATAAATTTGATAAATTTCCAATGTCGTTTAAAGTATAATTGCCAACGAAAGTGTTAAACTAACAAAATAATTAATCAGTTGGAATTAAGTAATAACACAGTTGCTAATAAAGTAGCTCTTATTTCACCGCTTTTAGGTCCATAATGCAGCTTATAAAACATGCGTACGTTTTACTTTATTTTATTGTCTAAATACAGACATGTCCGGAATGCCAATAACCACTTTTCACCCAATCTATTTCTTTTCAAATTATGATTCCGCTTAAGCCCTCCAGAAGGTCCTTCCCCCGACAACTTCGTGTGACACACTAAACTTTCTTATTATTTGCTTAGTGCTATTAGTAATTATTTCGCATGATTGAAAGAGATAGAAAAGTACATTGTTATGCATGCGTAAAAGAGACAGATTTATTGGTATATTAACTGGCAGCGCTTGCTCTATGGTTTCATTATAACTAGTTAGTGGCCAGGTAGATTTTTTAACAATGAGTCCACTTTTCTGGCTCGTCTTTAGTATTTCTAGGGATTTAAAATATGGAATAACTTAAAATTATATCAGTTTAACTCTAGACTAGGTTGCCTTAACCAAACTAACACATTATTTAATTAATGTACTTTGAAGCACTTTTTGTATCGATGGTACACTAGCATGATAATGGCAAAAATAACAAAAAAAAGATAATCAAATTTATCGGGGTTCTCAAGGATCGGGGCCCTAAAGGACGGGTCCCTCAAGGATCGGGTACCTTAAGGATGAACCCAAAATTGTGAACTGCAACAAACCATTTACAATTGAACGCATTATTTTTTGATAGTTTACAATCTATTAATGGAAAACCGACAAATTGTGAATATTATAGCCTGCCTAGCTGCGAGCAACTTGGAAGTAGCACTCGCTTGGCTCGCGCGCGGTTTGTTACACTAGTGCTATTCTGTAACCATCTCACCGTGTTATTTTAGGTGAAGTGAGCGTGGAGTGAGCTGTCAGTTGCTAAGGATTGACACTATTGGCAGCTCACTTCACCTAAGATATCACGGTGACCTATCCTAACCCATTTCACAATTTTTCGACAGTTTATAATCTAACGGAAATAATATCAATAATAGGTATTATAAACTAACGGTTCTCACAATCTTAGCGTGACATAAACACCTCTTTTACGCATCAACAATAAATGATGTCTTAAAACTATATGAGGTCGGATATTATATCCGCAAAGTGGCAATAAAATTTTTGGATTGCCACTGTTTATTTATTTATTTATTAAGCAAGGCACACCAACGACATATTTACAACGATAGTTATAACAGGTATCACGAGTCTTGAGTACTGTGTAAATACATCACTTATAGGCATGCACAACATTCTTATTATAAGGTGAACAATTATTCGACAAATTATTAAATCATTAAAATATTATCATTAACATTAATTTGATACACTGTTACAACACACACTGTGGAAAGAGTCAAGAGGGCAAGAGGGAGGGATATTTTACCAACGTTAACGATAATGGAAACGTCAAAAATGTGTTGGATTGACGTACGCTACCGTACAGTCATTTGGTGCTGAAAAAAGGGGTTACCTGGAAAGTATTCCGATTGAAAATTGGTGATTTTATTGAAAGGAAATCGTCGACACGAGCGGCAAAGATACGAGTTGCCAAAGTGAAAAAGAGCACGTCGAAATCAATAAAATCGCCAATTTTCAAAACTCCCAGAAAGTTTTCCAGTAAAACTATCAAATAACTGGACTAATATGTCAATTCTGTTGAAAGTTCTTGGAGAAATACGAAACGATTTGGAAGCAATTGCCGCTTGTCTTGCTTTAAGGTGACATTTCACTAACTCCTAAACAGTGAACAAATTGCGTATAAGCGTATGCTGAGATGCAGATGACGCAGCACAGTACAGATTTTGCAGGGTAGGGCATGCTGCGACGCAGCTACACATTCGCGTCCTAGCTAGTACAAACAAAACATAAGTCGACCTGAACGCGTCTCGTAGAAATCTGTGCCGGCACTACAACGAGACGCAGAGCAGGACAGACACATGTCTGCGTCGCACGTGCATGCGCCGCAGCGTACGCAGCTCTCAGCACGTTCATGCATTACAAAATCTGCTTTGCCCTGCGCTGCGTCTCAGCATACGCTTAGCCTTACCTTCAGCATCATTCATTGCGTTATTTACGTTGTTGAACAGCCAAATTTTTCGAACATATGAAGCAATGTGCTTCAAAATCATTCATATTGTAATTGAAAGTGTGTTACGCATGCGTGATGCTGATTTATATGTCATGCATGTCACAGCCTTCCAAATTCCATATGTCAAAGAAAATAGCTATTTCGTTTATAAGAGTGTGCTTAATTCTTTATTCCGTCTACATTTCGGCGCCATGATTAGTTTCAGTTGGAACGAGAACAGAGCTACGTGTTTTCATTAACTTCAGCGAGAGATTGCTATTCAATACATTTTCTATGCATTGGTTTTATAGTTCATCGTTCACTGTGATTTTACCGTGGGGAAGTTAAATAGTTCTTGCGACCGAATTGATTAACGTTATTCAGTGTGGTTCCTTTGTTAACTATACGAACCGTAATGGAAATGAGTTTAATTTTTGACTGACTTCAAAAAAAGGAGGAGTTTATGTATTTTTTTCCTGTGCGTCTAATGATGATAAATTCAGTAGGTAAATAAGTGCTTATTATCTTTACAAAAGAAAACAACCACAACAGACTTCCAAAAAATAACTTTAATTTCGGAAGTCTGGTTTTGTATTTTCGTAAAGTTATTTTTCACTTGTGTTTTTTTTGGAAGTCGATTGTTTTTTTTTTGTAAAAAGTTTTTATTTTTCACTTTTTAGCTATTGTACCTACCCCACACACATTCGAATACCACTACCTGCTACCAGTGACAGGAACTTATCATATCATCTACAAACTAAGTGGGAAAAAATACGTATTTTGTAGCTAACTCAAAAACTACCTAAGCAAAGTTAATAAAATTTATATGGGACCAATTTGAGAGCATACCCTTTCAAACAAAAAAATAATTTTCAAAATCGGTCCACAAATGACGGAGAAATCGGCGGACATACATAAAAAAAAACGATTAACTACGAATATATCTCCTTTTTGGAAGTCTGTTAAATACCTACAATAAATAAGTAACGTCCTAAAGACTTTCTTTGTGGGCCTTCTTATAACAGTATATTTAGCGTATTCACTTCTTTTATCGTGCATTTTTGTTGGAGTGATGAATACCATCAAATGAGTTCAAAGTTTGACCTCCAAAAAAGAAATGTCGGGCAGCTGTAACACATTTTTGTTCTACCAAAAAAAGCCTCACCCATAAAACCTTCTCAAAAAAAAGTTGTTAGCAATCTATCTCATCTAATACCAAGATGGGTTGTCAAGAAACTTACCCGACACTTATGTCCTCAAGATTTCTGAGCGAGATCCAATCTAAGTAATGGGTTGGTCGAACGAGCCATATGTCACACGACAGATGCTGGCCGAGACAAAATAACGCTGTATATATCCCAAGTGACACTTCAATCAACTTTCAAAGCTCTGTAATTGATTAAGAAGTTATATTTGAGTCAAAAGTGTGAAGGCTTAAGTGATTGGATAATGTAGATACGTTTATTTGGGACTTGGAGAGAATTAGACGTGTGTTTTTGAGCAAAATGTTGTTGTTTGTAAATAAGACGGTTCATGTGACGGAAAGCGGTTATTGAGACCGAAATTTAACGTTAATGCTATGTTAATGCGAAAACTTTAGCGATAAACTCAAATGTTTGAGTCTGAAAGGGTATGGTTACAATTTGAATACTGAAATATAGCACAAGGAGCTCTATAAGGTACTACTATTAGGGAAACCTGTAAGAGGACGGAAGAGGAGTAGAATGCGGACTGTTTTCAAGGCGCCAGGTGATTGATCAGTGATCAAATTTTATTGGAAAACATTTTTCATTACTGTGGTGGAAATCTAAATCCAAAGCCAGGGAAAATATAGGTCGCACCGTGTGAAATAAGAAATTTTTGGATCATGACATAATCCAAGAGTTAAGAAGTGAGCAAAAATGTGCAACCGTTTTTAGGGTTCCGTAGTAAACAAGGAACCCTTATAGTTTCGTCATGTCCGTCTGTCTGTCTGTCCGCGGTCTAGCTCCGAGACTCTTAGTTCTAGAAAGCTGTAATTTGGCATAGGTATACATATTAATTACGCCGCCCACAAAAAGGTAAAACAAAATTATGAAAAACATTTTTTTTGAGTACCTACCTCCCCTACACGTAAAGTGGTGATGTTTTTTTTATCCCATGATGTGGCGTATCATTGGAAAGGTCCTTTAAAAACATTTTGTGATAGAGTTTGTGACAACCATTTTTAGATTTTGGGGATCCGTTTGCGAAATATTAAGCTTTAAAGTGCTAATTTTTGTTAGAGTCAAGTGTCCTCCCTGCCAGCTAAATGGTTGGTTTTGGATGTGTGAAAAAATCACAGTAGTAGTTTATATAACGATATGAAAAGAAAAACTATCACAGCTTAGTAGGCTTTACAAGTTAACAAGTAATAATCGACCAACTTAACATTGCAGTAGCAAAAACATGTTTTCCCATACATTCCGTATGGGAGAACATGTTTATCAACTACAAAGTTAAGTTTGTTTTTGGGATAAATTCATCCCAACTACGGAACCCTTCATTGAGCGTGGTCCGACATGCACTTGGCCGGTTTTTATAAACTGAAACAGTTTTGTTGAGTTAGCCGTAAAAGAACCATAGTTTTCGTTGAAACAATATTTCCAGCAGAATGAGCTTATTCCGTCTAGGATTATTAGTACAAGGAACGTAGGGAAAACAAGTAACTTGTTATCTTGAATCTCGTTATTATACTAAAATAAAACATTTTTAAGTCTGGAGATTTGGCTCAGCTGTTGTTACAATTTTCAGTAAACCTAAAAAGCTAAGAAACCAATTACGAAAAGCCACGTGAGGGAAAATTAATATCCCAAAATGGGGAATTGAAAACGCGATGTATTTAAAAACAGAAAGAGTCCAAATGTTGTGTTTAGTAGTCGTATCACGTTCAGGCCCATGTGGACGCCAGCGGGTTCCGTCGCTTTAGAAAAATGTATACGACGAACGTGACACCCCTACGATGGAAACAGTTCCATTTTTGAACGCAATCAAAATATATTTTGGGTTGTTTATGGTTTTCTGAATTGTTTATGATTTGTGTGTAAGGTTTGATGACGGGTTGGGAAAGAATCATCATTTAAACATTAGAGAGAACAGTCCAGAATCAAATGTGGCGGCTATTAAAAAGAGAATTTCAAGCGTATCCATTTATAAAACCTAATTTAAATTAAAGTCTCTTCTTTAAATCCTTTCGTAATATTGTTTTCCAAAATATAATTATTAGACGCAAGTTTACTTAAAAATGTGAAAAATATCTCAAAAACTCCTGAATTTCCCGGATGCACCACGGTAATTTACGTACGGGTCTACATACATATCTCCTTATTAACATTGTTGCTTTGCATACCAAGTGAACCGAGCTCAGTTGGTACCAAACCAACGGTATCGGTATCGATATGTTTCCGATACGTTGACTGTGGAATCTTAGACGTTGCATCCTAGGAAGTCGATATACGTAGCTCATAGGAGGTAAGACTGCGAGGGTACACTACTGCAATTCTGTTATACAGTAATTTTATGAGCGTAGTAATATCTATTGGATTTAGTGAAGATCTTACTATTTGCAGTGGTTCTCGTTTCTCCACTCCGGTAGACAGGCAGCCTTAATGCTTTGAGTTTGAGTTTAAACGGCGCTCAGGACTTAGCCCCGCGCTCGTGCCAAGTATGTCAAAATACGAATATTTATTCCCCGTGTTACGAATCGAGAGTAGCCTTTAATTTAGTTAAAGGAAAAACACACATAAATATTGTAAAAGGTTTCAGTCGGCAAAGAAAATGTCAATGAATGGAATTTTGCTAAAACACTTACTATTGTGTTCCCGACTTTGTTTCGCATACCAAATGCATTCGAACAATCGAAGTAACTCCGATTGTTCAGATTGACACAAAAAGTTGGAAATCCCTCGTATTTACATAAGGTCGTATGTGTAACAATGTGAAGAATCCCGGGGGGTGTGAACACAATACACACGTCAACTGGGGTCCCGGAAAAAGGAACGAAGTCCGTTAAGGCTTGGAGGGATTCTGTCGGTTTTTATGTCTATTTTTATCTTTGAAGTTTTTGTTGAAAATAGGGTGGGTTTAGGACCTTGTTCGCCGTCCATCGGTTGGTTCGGCCTCTCCACTTTGAGTTCACATATTGGGAACAAAGGGAAAAACTGTATCATAAGAAATAAAATGTACCTGAAGTTCGCTATAGCTAAAGAAAATCAAAAATAATCTACCATATTTAAGTAAACCTTTAAAACGTGGCTATTTCTTCCTAAAGTAAGGAATAAACAAAGCACATAGCTCGAGAGTTATGTCTATTAAGAGCGTTTATTCTGAAAGTGGGCAACGTCGCAAATAGATGTCAAATATTTCGCTGTTTTGATTAATTTGGCAATATTACTGTATGGAAATACGAAATGTGGCTAACTAGCGAACTAGAATATTAATAATGAATTGCAATTATAACACTGAATTTGATGTTGTAACCGTTTTAGGTGTAAAAAAGGCATTTGGAAAGTTTCCAAATACTTTTTTTACATCTAAAACTAAATATTCGGTGTTACGATATTAATTATTGCATTTCATAATCAATATTTTAGTTCCCTAGTTAGCCACATTTCTTAATTCCATACAATAATATTGCCAAATTAATCATAACTGGTAAATATTTGACAGCTATTTACGACGTTGCCAACTTTTAAGATTAACCCTCTTAACCCTAGTTATATCTTCCGAAGCTATCTATCGCATTTGTCAGTCAATTACGGCTATTTTTTTTTTTTTTTTTTATGTTCCTTATTTACAACAATCTGTCTCCTTCATGGGACATTCAGAAGTATGTTGGTTGATGCTATTGCTGGCTCGCTCAGTATGTGACCTGTGTCACATCCTCATTGTTTAAACAGTAGTTATATTTACTGTGATTGGATTAGGTCTTGAGGTATTTTGCGCTTTAATCGTCGCGCTTTGTTGTGATTCTCCATTAGTGACCGAGCTAGAGTATTTGGGTGTTGTTGGATTCGTTCTTTATAGGACTTGGTATGGCGTACAATTTCCTGCTTCACAGTGGGCATTCGTAGGTCACGGTGTAGTAGTTCGTTGGTTACAAACCAGGGTGCGTTGGTTATCATACGCAGAGCTTTATTTTGAAACCTCTGTATGATTTCTATGTTTGAGTGAGATGCAGTGCCCCATAATTGGATCCCGTACGTCCAGATGGGCTTCAGTATTACCTTGTACAAGAGTATTTTGTTTTCGAGAGATAGCTGAGACTTTCGCCCTATGAGCCAGTAAAGTTTTCGTGTTTGGATACCAAGTTGCTTTCTCTTAGTGGAAATATGTTTTTGCCAGATAAGTCTTTTGTCTAAATGCAATCCAAGATATCTCACATGATCTGCTTGTGGGACTTCAATGTTGTTTAGTGTGACTGGAGGACAGGATCCTCTTCTTAAAGTAAACGTAACATTGACTGATTTGGTTTCGTTGGCTTTCATCCGCCACTTTTTAAGCCAGTCTGATATGTCATTTAGTCCTTCTTGGAGTATTTGTGAGGCAATTTTTGGGTCACTATGTGCAGCTAGTATGGCGGTATCGTCAGCAAAGGTCCCAGTAGTTAGTGATTCGGATGTCGGCAAGTCTGCAGTGAACAGTAAGTAGAGTACGGGACCCAGTACGCTACCCTGTGGCACTCCTGCATGTATGGGACAAAGATCAGACAGTGCTTCCCCACTTTGTACTATGAAGTGGCGCTGTTGTAGAAATGATTTTAGTATTCCGTACAGGTGATCTGGTAGGGCGTTTTTTAATTTAAAAAGCAGACCTGCATGCCAAACGCGGTCAAACGCTTGAGATATGTCCAAAAATGCACTGGTATTGCCTCCAGTGATTCCATGATCTTATTTGCTAGTCTGTGCACTTGGTCGACAGTGGCATGTTTATTGCGGAACCCAAACTGATGGTCAGGAATTAGTCCTTTTTCTTTGAGTATAGGTAGAATTCGTTGCAGCAGTAGAGATTCAAATATTTTAGATGGGATGGGTAGCAGGCTTATGGGTCTATATGATTTTGCCTCTTCTGGTTGTTTGTCTTGTTTCAGTAGCATTATAATTTGCGCAACCTTCCACTCCAGGGGAAAGAACTGTAGTCTTGTCATGGCGTTAAATAATGACGTCAGAAAAGTTATGCCAGATTCTGGTAGTTCTTGTAATATGCGGTTTGTAATAAGGTCGTATCCTGGTGACTTTTTTGGGTCCGACTTTTTTATAATTCGGGCAACTTCTGTCTTTGTAAATTTTAAGGGCATTTCTTCCGTATTTTTAGGAGTATTCAAATAGTCAGTAATTTCTGCGGCATCTACTGGAGAACCTTCATATGAATGAGGAATAAAGACTTTTGAGAGATGTTCTGAGAAGGTTTCGGCTTTCTCTTGGTCCGTCCGTGCCCAGGAACCATCAGATTTTCTTATAGGAGGAGAAACACTAACAGGCCGTTTCAGTCTTCTGGTGGCTTTCCATAATGAATAATCTGAGGAAGCAGTAGCATCCAGGCCAGTGAGATAATTATGAAATCCGTCATTACGATCCTTATCTAAAATGTGTTTCAGCTGTCTGTTGATGTGATTGAGTTGTTTTTTCACACCAGGGTCTCTGCTTTGCTGCCAATGTTTCCTCATTCTCCTTTTTTGGATTATTTTATCTAATATATGTTTCGCTACATAGTTGTCCGAGCTTCTATGTGGTAGTGGTGGGGTTGAAGACCAGGCTGCATCCTGTACACTGTTGTTAAAGTAAAGAACAGCTTCTGTTATGTCGTCTTCAGTTTTTAGACTAACTGGTTCCTGGAATGCTTTGTCAATGAGCTCTCGAAATAGGGGCCAGTTAGTTTTTTTGCTATGCAGAACGCATTTTTTGGCGCATTCTTGGGCGGTAGTGTGTAGTTCTACTATGATTGGAGAGTGGTCTGAGGACAGATCCCAGCAACTCCGACACGATATATTGTTATTTACGATTCCTTTGCTGACACAAAAATCGATAACATCCGGGATTTTTCTTTTGTCTGTTGGCCAGTAAGTGGGTTGACCAGACGATATCACGTTCATATTTCTTGTTTGGATGCATTTAAAGAGTTCTCGCCCTCTGGGCAGAACAAGCCTAGAACCCCAAAACGTGTGCTTGGCATTGTAGTCACCTCCCGCAATAAATCTGTCTCCAAGGGATTGAAAAAAGTCATTAAACTCCGTTTCCTTGATAGTAAATCTCGGCGGACAGTAGAGGGCCGATACTGTAATGTCACTGATCCAGTCCGTTATTACGACGTTTGTTGCCTGGATGTAGTGTTTACAGTAGTCTTGTAGTACATGATGCTTGATGTTAGACCTGATGAGTACAGCAGATCCTCCATGTGCTTTGTTGTCAGGGTGGTTAGTGTGGTACATATTGTATCCAGGTATCCTGAAGTAGCTTTTGGATGTGAAGTGAGTTTCTGAGATTAGTAAAACATCTATGTGGTGAATTTTAAGGAATATTTTTAACTCTTCCGAGTGATTTGACAAGCCATTAGCATTCCATACACCTAATTTTAGTGCTGTGAATGTAATGACATTTTGGAGATTAGATCGGTTAACGTTTGGGTCATAATTAGCATTTGGTTCATCAGGGCAACAAGTGTCTCTGTAAAGGCTTTGAATTCGTTGGTTTTTTGGTTGTCATCTTCGACGTTAACGGTTTGCGTCGTAGGTTGTTTGGGGAGTTCTTTTGTGGCTGATGCATACGATTTTCCGTTAATCGTTGTTTTATTTGTAGGTGCTTGTTCAACACTCGTAAGTCTTCTTTTGTGTTGGGTGATTGGGGGAGGATATCGGACTTTTAACAGCTCCTTGTAGACTGTACAGCCTTTGTAGTTAGCTGGGTGGTTTCCCTCGCAGAGGATGCATTTAACCTGGTTTGATCTTTCTTTCCGTGGGCAATGTGAAGTGTGATGCGAACCTGCACATTTGACACATCTGGGCTTTCTATTGCAGAACTTTTGTGTGTGATTGTAATCTTGGCAATTAGTGCATTGAGGGATTACTCGCTTAGGTCTGGGTGCTTCAAACAATATGCGACAGTGTAATAGAGATTTTACGTTATATATGTCTTTATTATTTTCACGGGATTCTAGTTCGATGTTCCACATTGGTAACGCCTGTTTTGTTCTTGAGTTTTGGATGTTTATGGCCAAGCTCCTCAATTGCTATTTTTATTTCTTCTTTATCTGTCGATGCGTGTAAATTTTTGAGCACCACTCTAAAGCTGCGATCTTGTTTAGGCTGGTAACTGAAGAATTCTGTGTCTTTAGCTTTCAGTTCTTTGTAAATAGTGGAGTATGATTCTGCTGTTTTCGATTGTATTTTAACTCTGTCGCTTCTTAGTACTTTAAATTCATACTCTCCTTTTGCAACTTCTTCCAATAATTTTTGTAAAGGTTGGATATTTTTGACGCCGTCAATAAACAGTGGTGGGGGTCTTATAGATTTTGGTGCTTGTATTTCAGGTTTATCTGCTTGCTCTATATCGTCGAGCCCTGTAAAGCTGTTGGATGTTGTCGGGGGGTGGAGTTGCTCGCGTCCGTAGGATTTACCATCTTTCCTGACCCACCCTACACGTGTCCCCCGGGTGGTGCTAAATGAGCAACAACGCCGAGTACCGAGCGGCGGTCAACTAACTCGAATACTCGACCAATCAAAGGCAGGAAATGGCCTCTGAATTTCAGAACACCTACGAGGCTTGGCTTAATTGTCTGGCCTCCGAGGTAGAAAACCTCGCAACAAAGAAAAAATAAAAATAAATTACCCCAATCCTAAGGTGGGCAACGTGCCGAGAGGATGTATGACTGATGGGAAATCAGTCTCTAACGCCAACCTCAGTGGAACGGGCAACCACTGTTGTATTTGCCTTCTCCTGGGAATAGGCGTCACCCCAGGTAGCGAATTTTAAATCGTCCTCACTCGTGGGAACAAAATGAACAATTTAAATACCTCTGAAAATATGCTAAAATTAGATAAGAATAACTCAAAAACGTTGACTCAACAACTCTTCCACAAAGGAATGTTTATGAATCGGCCAAGATCAAGTTCCTTTAGCGGATCAACTAATCAAGACAAAGTGACCATTGATCTATCAGATGAAACAGATAGAGAACCCGAAGAACAACAGTTCACAGAAGTGCACTATGGTAAAAGGCAAAGATCCAGTCCAGACGCAATAATGCTTAGCCAAAAACAAACAAAATTGAGTTACTGGCTAGCAGCACCAGCAGTACGGCTATTTGACCTCCATATTATATCTATATCTGGCTTTCAAAATGTACCCAACAACTGGACATTGTCCCTTTCAAAATATACCACAGTTATCACACCTGACATTAACATTAACGAACAACATAATCTAAACTAAATCCCGCCATCTATTATGCCGTAGTTTGGCATCGCTCGTTGGCGCAAAAGCCCAGTATTGGCACTGAACCCCATAACGGCGTCAGTGGTGCCATTAATCGGCCATCTAATTACTGCCAACCTTTGGCAGTCTCGTCGCTTGTCAATAGAGCTTATGAGTGAATTTCAAACGAATTATGAAGCTAGTAAGCGATAGGATTTATAGGGGTTTTGAAATTCCGTAACGTGAAATACAGTTTTAAACCTGAACATAGCGAGGGTAAAGTTTAAACCTGAGGGTACCGAGCTTTTTATGCACACAAACATGTTTCTATTAAGCTTATTTGAAGTAGTAAACAATTAAATTAAAATGTAGGAAAATAAATTTGTATTATTGGGGATATATACTAGACATCATCCGCGATGGAAACACGATTTGATAAAGTTGGCTCGATAGAATAAATTCGCAAAGTTTTATCGAGTATTTTTTTCTTCTATTTTGCTACTTTTTATATAAATAAGTAAATTTATGTTTTGATTCATTTACTAAAATAAAGTTCATAGATAACTCCAGCATTTGTCCGCGTTAGTTTTTTATTTAAGAGCAATATGATGAAAATAACAACGAAAAACATTGAAAAAGTGTAAAAGTGTGGTTATTTTCTTTACTCTTTACACGTAAAAAAAATGACAGAGACAAAGGCAAATGGTCGGTACGCTCTTAAGTAGTTTATAGTTCTAACGGTCAGATGAATACATAATCAGCCTATAATGTTCCCACTGCTGGGACACAGGCTTCCTCTCAGTGAGATGGGAGTGGCCTGGATTCACCACGCGGTGCCAGTGTGGGTTGGTATATGTCACATGTCTTCGAATTTTTTGGTTCTAGGAAATACTGGTTTCCTTACGACATTTTCAATTATGAAATAATTTACACAAACTAAAGCGTCTGTCAGGATTCGAACCTGTGACATATATCTATTGTATGTGAATTGAATTTTTTAATGTTATATTTTACTTTTTATATTAATTTAATCTTATTTACTTGAAATAAATATTGATTTTTGATTGATTGATTCTTCCTAATGATTTCTAGAGGTAAAATTTGCAAAGACGTATATCACAAATTTAAATGTGATGTTATATAATGTAATTTTATTAGATTTTTTAATGATAATTATTTTTAATTTCTATTTACTGCATTTATTTTAAATCATGCTACTATTCATATTTTATGTAATTGTTGTGCCCGACAGGGTCCATGTGAACTTCATTATTATTATTAAGACCTTGTAAACACATGTGATATGCAATAAACATTTGAATTTGAATTTGAACCTACGACCTACAGCACGCAAGTCGCGGCTGTTACCACTGGGCCACCATTGCGTCTGTCAGTGTAAATAATTGCGATGTATTAACGAAGTCGGTTAATAACAAGTTTTTATCCGCGGTTTCACTCCAGTGGTCAAACCCACAAGGACCATGCATTTTTCCGGGATAAAACCGTGTTTATCTATCTCATATAAAAGAAGGACCAACTGATGTGATAGGTAGGAAGGACTACCAGTTACTAAAAAACCGGCCAAGTGCGTGTCGGACCACACAATTAAGGGTTCCGTAGTTCGGATGAATTTATCCCAAAAACAAACTTAACTTTGTAGTTGTTAAATATGTTCTCCCATACGAAATGTATGGGAAAACATGTTTTTGCAACTGCAAAGTTAAGTTGGTCGATTATTACTCGTTTATTTGGAGAGCCTACTTAGCTGTGATAGTTTTCCTTTTAATTTCGTTATATAAACTACTACTGTGATTTTTTTCACACATCCAAAACCAACCATTTAGCTGGCAGGGGACACTTGACTCTAAACAAAAATTAGCACTTTAAAGCTTAATATTTCGCAAACGGATCCCTGAATCCAAAAATGGTTTCCCCAAACTCACAATGTTTTTGAAGGACCTTTCCAATGATACCCCATATCATTGGATAAAAAAAAAAAAACATCACCATTTTACGTGTATGGGAGGTACCCTAAAAAAAATGTTTTTCATAATTTTGTTTTACCTTTTTGTCGGCGGCGTAATTAATATGTATACCTATGCCAAATTACAGCTTTTTAGTACTAAGGGTCTCGGAGCTAGACCGCGGACAGACAGACAGACAGACGGACATGACGAAACTATAAGGGTTCCTTGTTTACTACGGAACCCTAAAAAAGGTTGAATTTACATTTAAGGGTCAATAAATTAGTAACAAGTTAGACGAAGCAATAGCTTTTAGTAGTTAGAACGAAATCGAGCCTTGGTTGATAAATCGAGCTATACGGACATACGGCTTTTTACGGCAATCAATCTTGCTCTGACAATGACGATAAATTGAAAATTTTCTTTATGGGTCATGTCATGTTGGAACGCCTAATCGTTTTAGCAGTTACTCGTACATTGGGATTTTAGGAAAGGTATGTTTTCAATCATGGCCTTTTACAATGGTTTTTCAGCAGCCGTATAAGGAAGGAAGTTGATACTTCGTTGGTTCAATTTCCAGGTCAGGTGCAATATCACTGGTTATTGCATTTTTTCATCTGGAATTTCTCAGTAGTAGTCCGGAGTCTGGATTTGTACCCCGTTGATGGCAATTGCATACTATACGATATGTTTTTTTTTTGTATAGTACGATTACAATAGCTTGTAAAAGTATTGATATGTATGAGAGTGAAATTAATAATAGTTTAAAACAGACGGTAAACTGGCTTGACGCAAACAATTTAAAAATAAATTTGGGGAAAACTAAAGTTATTCATTTTAGACAACAGACCTCTAGTGTTAACTTAAATATACACTATAATAATGATACCATTGAAGAAGTTGAAAGTACAAAATTCCTGGGTCTCGAAATAGATAAAAAATTAAATTGGAAATCACACGTGGATAGTTTATGTAAGAAAACGAGTAAGTCTGCATACGCTCTACACACATTGGTGCCGATTCTCTTGTTCACAAACTAAACTAAATTCAAGTTCAGTGCATCTTTTTCTTTCTATTTCATTAAAAAAGGACCGAAGATAACTTTTAGTTTACTCCTGTCAAATTAATCAGCGCCTGTCACTACTCCATACAAGTTTAGACGTGATTAAATACTTGCCCACTAAAATTACGTCAATTTACGTCAAGCGCTGATTAATTTGACAGGACTAAACTAAAATTTATCTTCTGTCCTTTTCTTAATGAAATAGAAAGAAAAAGATGCACTGAACTTAAATTTGGTTTAGTTTGTGAACAAGGGAATCGGCACCAATTTCTGTCCTTTTCTTAATGAAATAGAAAGAAAAAGATGCACTGAACTTAAATTTGGTTTAGTTTGTGAACAAGGGAATCGGCACTAATATCACCTATAATAAGCACGGACGCCCTTCTTACTGCTTATTATGGGATAGTAGAATCACATTTACGTTATGGGATCATATTTTGGGGAAACTCTACTGAAAGAGAGACCGCCTTCAAAGCACAAAAAAGATGCATTCGAGCGATGTTTAGACTTAAACCGACTGATAGTTGTGAACCGTACTTTAAAAATTACAAAATATTAACATTACCTTGTCTGTACTTATTAGAAGTAGCTGTGTTTGTAAAGACAAATCCGAGTCGTTTTAGGCGTCTATCGGATGTAGTACCCCGCAATAGACGCGATAATAGTGTGCTATGTCTGGAGTCGGCCAAGACAGCACTTATGTGCAAAAGTGTCTACTGCATGGCTCCAGGCATTTATAACAAATTGCCAAAGACATGGAAAGAGCTTCCACTTTCATTATTTAAAAAGAAACTCCGAAGCTTTTTAGTGGCGAAAGCATATTATAATATTAAGGAGTTTCTAACTGAGAAAGAATTTTTAAGCTAGTGTATTTATATTATTTGTTGTACTTAATTAATTGTGTAATTTTAAAATTGTATTTAATTATTTAGTTATAAGTTGAATGTAAATCTTTTGCATGCCTGCATGGTAAAATATGGCTGAACTCTTATTTTTTTTGTCATCATTTGCACCCATATTTGCAAAATAAAATTATCTTAATCTATCTTTATCTTTATTAGAATCTATATTTTTTTCTTTATATTGGTGTAATTTGTTATCATTTAATTGTGCTTTTGTGTGTTGTGCTATTTATTTTGTGTGCATAAATGGTTTATTTATATTACACGGGACTTAAACGTAACTGGCGAAATATGTGTCTAACCCTTCGGGGAAAACAGACGTCATATTATGTTATACTTATAATATGTATAGGGAAGAGTTCGACACAAACGGTCAGTTAAATACGATCAGTTGTTAACTGATCAGTTAAAGCTGATGTAAGCCAAAACGATTTCCCCACTCACTGGCTTCAAACCGGCTTTCATTTCTCGAATGACGAGGCCGCGCGCAGTATCTGCCTAGCCAACCTCTGACGAGACATTATCGCGGTGAAGCTCCGACTGACGGCAAAAACGCGCCATGTAAGTACGCGCATTCACCGTTAGTTTAGCGCGATGGAAACGAACTGAAGCCAGTGGATTACGGTGCGCCTAGAAAACCCGTGGTTGCCGGCAGTAAAAAATTTCAACTTGAAATTACACATTTACGGTCAGCTTTTGGATGTACGTCAGATTTTTTTAGGTAGGTCATCTCTTAGTTGACCTCTGAGATCATGACTACTTAACCGGGCTTTCCTGTGGGTGCCTTAAGTTACTACACTTAAAACCTCCAGCCATTCAATTATGCTAATTAAAACTAGGTGAACGCTCGCTAAGGGCACCCCCTGTGGGGTACGAACCTCGGCTTAGGGCGTCAACTGGAGGGAGGACATCAAGGATGGGACGGGCTGGACGTCAGTTCAACTGATCAGTTTAACTGACCGTGAATGCCCAGCTTTAAAGTCATCACTATCCCAGTGCGAAAAAGAAATGGACGAATAGCGCCATCCTTTTCCTCAAAAGACCAATGATGTCTACGAAACTTCTTGATTTGGAAGTATCACTTTAAAGGTACACAAGCTAGTACCTATAGTAAGTAATGAACATTATACTTGGGTACCTTACTAATATATTATGTACTTCAGGCTGTAATTACGATCGTAATGTTGCTAAGCAATGGTTTACTGTCATTATGTTTAATTGGTGATTCATTAGCAAAGCGACAAGTGAGAAACATTACATTTTGTCGTAAGAGGCTACTACGGAATGGTGCTAATACAGTCTATTTACGGTTTCTTTGGTCTGCTCTCTGTTTTTACGGTTTGTAATTATTTGATTGTCAAGGTCCGCGAAATTTAAAGTGTCTTATGTTTTTTACAAATTGCAATACGTAATTTAAAACAGCAATATAGCTCGCGAAAGAGGATTTGATCGAAATAAAACTATTTCGTGAGAATATGACGACTTGTCAAGTAGCAAATATAATTTCGAGAGTAAAGAGAATATTGTTGTGTTATTATTTATTGACGCCTACAGACAGGATTGGTCCACACTAGCTCAAGATAGAGAAGAGTGGAAAGGATAAAAGGAGGCTTTTGCCCTGCAGTGGGACACAGGCAAAAAATTAATAAATAATAAATATGACGGATCCGATCATTAGTACGGACACGAAACGAATCGCAAGCGTGCCACTGGCGACATCAAGTGATCTACCCACACCAAAAAGCGCGCTTCTACAGAGTCGTGATGTTTTAAGGCCACGGCGAGGAGGGATTCAGCCTCTGATCGCATCGGAATGAAGACGTCGCGGAACTGTTCTCGATTCGTTGTGTTCAGTAATTTGTGATCATTATGTTAATTTGTGATTTTAATAAACACCGTCGCACCCAGTGTGTGTATAATTTAGCTAGTGTGATTAATTTGGTAGTAAATTATAATGTGATCTGAACTGCAAACGCTTTTTCTATTGCGCATTAACCAACACTACCCACAGTACGCCCACAGTAGTTGAAATATCGCTGATAATAACGAAAGAGTCACATACCAGTCTCCGACAAATAAATAATTATCATCATCGTAATTGCCGCGAACTGAATTTTACTCAACATACCTATATAACGTAAAACCACGCTGCAATTAGCAGAAAACATTAAGAAATGTTGAATTTCGCGGCTTACATTGAAGGAATCACCGTAACACTGACTAATGTCTATTAACAATCGATCATACTGTCTTCTTACATTCTCAGTTAAAGCATATAGGCTTAACTAAAATATTGATATTTCTTCGCACTTTCTTTATCTCATGACGAATTTCAAAAGGGTTATAGAGTACTTAATTAGTTATAACAATAATTATGATGACGTTTCCCTTCCCCAATACGGGTTGGGTAACAGATTATAAAGGGCTAATGTCAACAGAGTAAGCAGCAGCGCCCTTTAGTGATAAGTGATAACAGTAAACTGTGATCATCAACCCGTCCGCCAAGCGAATGGTCAGCCATAACCATGATAACTTATTATTGTAACTATTTTTACCCTATGCCACCTAACGTAACAAAATATGTACCTATACTACTATAGGTAATCTCTCAATCGACTTGAAAGTATATAGAGTTGTTAATACTCTTTTAACTTAATATAATTTATTTTTAAAATGGGAGTACAGCCGCTAAAGTCGCAGGCACGACAGATAGGAAAATAGTTTTACAGCTCTATTTAGTTCACACGAAAATCAAAACAAAACAACAATAAAGTACTTAGTTCTGAATTCAAATTATTATACACGATAAATCTAATAATTGATGGACATGGAAATTAGCATTCGTTTGTATTCGGAAATCCGATGATACCCGAGTGACATTAAGAAAATAGAAATATTGTACATATTTTGTTGTGAACATGTGCCATATTGATTTACCTAATATTACTATTAGGTATTGTACCTACGTAATAGACCATTAATATGGCGCATATGGATTTAGGCCTAGCCCGCATTGCGATTACAAATAGCACGGAATTTTTATCGCAATTCTGTAACACAATGGTATCTTATATCTACACGCACTAGCGATTTAAAATTCGCGCTCGTGGTAATGCCGTACACCTAAAAACCGCGCGAATAAAATTCGTAAAGATAGAACGTCGTTTCTGGTAATTACATTGTGTGACAGTTTAAAACTCGCTGTATCATATTAAAGACCGGGTACTGTTTATTAATTAATCAAAAAGAAACGCTTATACACCAGATAAGTGGTTTGTGATTGTACTAAAGCCTTTACACGGCACGGTTTCTATAAGACGTATAAACCGCGCCGTAGAAAAAACGTGTCTGTCAACAAGCTTCCAGAGTGATCCGTACAACACTGACGACGGTGCCTACACACGGCGAATGAACCGCAGCTTTTCACGGCAAGAAAAATGTGTTTGTACAGAGAGCCTAAGGGGGATAAGTGGCTCTTGATATACAGCGATCTTTGAGTTATGCTCGTGAACGAGTGCTGCTTGTGGTGACTGGTCGTCTTGCTGATCATGGTTTTGTTATTGTTACTAGTCATTAACTGTTCATTTATATTACCCCGATGGTCCTAGTTTATCATTTATAACTGCCAATTACAGCTTTATGTAAGCCGGCACGCCCTTTATGTCTGGAGGCTTTTATTTAGATATTTAGTTCTTTTTACGTTTAGTTTTTTTTTTCTTTTTTAATATTGCTTTAGTATAGTTCTCGATGTTTCTGGTTGGTATATTGGCGTGTGCTAGCTGGCATATGGCCTATAATTTATCATTTGAATTTTGTTTTGTGTTGCATAATGTAAGTTTTTTTGCATACTATTGTATAGAATCATTTTTCTAACTTGAACAGACAGCTGTGCCTGCTGGGGAGTTTGTTGCGCCACTTCTTCTTCCCAGCTAAAGGCACTAGGAAGTGGTGAAGGGTGGGCGTTTTTGGGGGACTGTCTTATGTAATTTTGACGTTCGAAAAGTGCTGATTCTCAGCCTAGTTTGAATAAATGACTTTTGCATTTTGAATTTTGAGCATGTTGTAACCGCTAGGGCTGGGTATGCTGCGCAGGCCGTTAACGTTTAGGTTAGGTAATTGAAACAGTCAGATAGGTTAATAGATATGATTTAGATAGGTAGTAGTAACACGGCTAGGTCGTGGGTAAGTTCACTGACACTGAGTTCTGAGCACTCGCACACTTAGTTAGGAAGGGTACCGTCCTTGGAAGCATGTGGTAGGCATGCGCCTGTTTAGGGACACGGTATCGAATAGAAAGTATCGATACTATAGGTACTCATGAGTAGTATCGAAAAAAAAAAATCGTACTCATAAAAGTATCGAAACAAAAGTATCGATACTTTAAGGTATCGAGTACTTTTCTTAGGGCGTAATGCGCATAGAGCATAGGTCAATATCAGTCAGTAAATAACGTCAGTTTAACTTCAGTAGGGCAGGACATGAAAAACAAATGACTACGGTGAACGAGTGAGTGAATGAGTGATTAATTAGTGTAGTAAATGAATGAAGGAAAGGTTAGGAATTTAACTGTGAACGGAAGGAACAATTTCGAGTAAAGATCGATGTAATGTTTTAGAAGGTTCAGAACGAGTGAACTAGATGGCGTTGCCATAACCATAAACATAAGCCATAAGGTCGCAAGTTTTAAATGGGTAATTTCTAAGATTACTAATATAAATTTAATTTCTTATTCGATACGATACCTGCAAAAAGAACTCACTGAGTAAAAGTATCGAATGCAAAGCATCGAGTACAAAAGTATCGGTATCGAATAGAAATTTACTCGATACCACAAAGTATCGATAGTTTTTTCGTGTCCCTACGCCTGTTCAGCACTGGCTCCGCAGTAGGCCGGACGGCCCTCGTAAGACGCTGGTAGTGAGCGTAAGTAGCACGTGGAGGCCGCCTGTCAGCACAGGCTCGCGGCGGTAGGCCGCAGGTAGGCAGGCATTCATTAGACCTCTGTAGCTTGCGTAGGTAGCGTGCAGAATTAGGCAAGGGGTCCTGCCTTCAGCCCGTACAAAGAGCCCCTAGGTCGGGCACAGAATCCTGAGGGTCAGGTGATAGCTTCCATCAGGCAAGCAAGCGGTAGTCAAAATGCCAGAGCGTTCTTACAAAATTAGTGTTGTGCCACGTTTTTAGTGATGTGGTTAGTAACTTACTAATTGTAATATTTTAGCATCACTCGATTAATTAGAGTTGAGGCCGCTCACAACGCTACACTGTCTCAGAAAGATGTGGTCATATTTAAGATTGTGGTACACACCATCAAAATTAACAATTCTTGGGACCAACATTGTAATCGCGAAAAAATTACCAACTGTCCCATCCAAAACTTCAATATCGACTGCTGCCGAATATTTCTGTTTTGTGCTCGTGATTATATTTAAATCTATTGTGTTTTTATTTTATTGTTTTACTCGAGTAATTATCTTTTTATGCACGTTTTTCTGTGACAAATAATCTTATTTTTCTTTCTTTCTTTCTTTCAATACCTACTCAACCCAAAATATTAAATAAAAATAAAATAAAATAATCTTTAATTCGGATAAGCAACATCTATATGGGTTATTAAACAAAAATATAACTTATATCCATGTTAGTAAACTTATTATAGTTCGCAATGCATCTTCGAACAACATCACCTAACAAAGGAGAATCGTACCTCCGCGCTATGGTCTTTAGGATGGAGTTGGAGCTTTCCCGCACTCTGCGGAGCAAAGAGGCAGATTTCTGTCTGACGATGGCGTGGAAGCCATTGACGTGTGGTTGTACGAACATATCTGATGCACTGCAGAAACGGGGCCCATCAACATCCTGAACCCGTTATTATATTGGACCCGTAGGGCGCTGATAGCCCGCTGAGTATAGTTGGTCCACAGGCTGCACCTGTAAAACACTTGGCAATAAGCTTTGAAAATGGACAGCTGGTTATTTTTTTATGATGAGGCCCCGTGGTGAAAGTTGTTTGGTTTGATGGTATGACATCACACCTTTAAATATGACCATAACTTTCTGATACTTGCGGTACAAACACATTCACGGACAGACAGACAGAGAGCTTACGATAATCTGTAAGAAAAACAAGAATATCAGATTCATCCTTCCTAAAATAGTCCAATATAAAAGACATCGCAGCCTCATTCCGAAATAGAAGCACAACGCCTCTGACAGTTGCAAAGCATGTCTGAAACAAGAACGAGCAGTTCCGAGCTGTTCCGAGCTATTCCGAGCTGTTTCGGTGCAAGCTGTCCCGACTACCGGCTACGTGATACAGCTCGTTTTGTTTTGAAGGTGACGCTGTTCGGCTGGCTTGTTTAATAAGTTTTGTTGTCTTGGGTTGGTTCAGTTTTCTGAGAGCTTGAGAGAGTTTCATTTTGAAGGTGGATTGTTTGCTTTTTAATTAAACGTTTGTTAAAGTCAAATTGTTGTTAGTCTGTCTGGAAATTATTAAAGTAATGGAATGATATAAAACTAACAATGTCATCATTTATTTATATTTCTTTAAAGGTCTTTTTAAGTAGCACATTCACTGTAATTTGGAATGATCAGATAGAATGGCGTTCTTCTAAAAACTAAATCAATCAAACTTAAGAAGAAGCTATGAATGGCTAAGCTTTTCCCGTGAAAGTTGAGCACTCTTGTACATAGAAAAAAAACTTTCCAATCATGAATGCATTCCTAAAAATTTACCGTGAGTTAGAACAATTTTTTGATCGAGATTCTATAGCATTTTTGTTAACATTTTTGCAACAACCACAACGAGTGTCACCCGTAGATATGAATAACGTTTACCCCGCGCATTCTTGCCAGCCCACAGAAAGACTGATTAATCTTACAAGAGGCCGTATAGAATGCTCTAAACTACAAAGTAAAAATACAGCTCGATACTCCAAATCGGCTTCCCCCGACATGTTTCAGTTCCAATGAAAGTAGATATCAACGTAATCGTAGTTTGTTTTATTTCAAGGTGCCACCATCCCTCGTTTACTTTTCCAAGTTTTAGTTTTGTGGAGACACGACAAAGTGGTTTTGTTTGTAGTTGTTATGTGATGTGATACATGATGTAGTAAGCTGTTTTGTTGGCTGTTGGAAATTTTATAATGGTCATCATGTATCTTTTACAATATCTTAAATTGCGATCAAAAAGATGCTTGGTTTGATCTCGTGATTTAGAGGTTTTCACTATTTAGGTAAACGATTACGAATAAATATGGTTAAAGCTGCTAAAGCTGATATGTGAATTATTCACCTTACAAACATAAATAAACATAATACTTAGAGACGTTAAGGCCAACAATATAATTTAAAATTGAACCATTGTTCGCCGTCCCGGACATTATTGATATGGACGTAAAGACTATCATTTTTGTATTCTCTTCAAGTTTAGTATAAAATCAGTCAAGGAAATCCCCCGAACAAGCAACCACAAAAGATAAAATAAAGATTTTCCCGAAGCATTATTTTACAGTCTTCTAGTTTGTATCATAATTTATAAAGAAAAATCCGTTTTACAATCCCATTTTACTACTCATCTATCAAATTTAGCCTCTATTTTTATCGAGGTAAGGTTGATTATAAGTTTCGTAATCTGCAGATGTAGTTGGTCGGATCTAAAACCCTTGATTTCGCGGCTGACTGCCCAGACAAACTAAAAATGGACAGCGGTACGTTGCGGTCGCGTTGCGTCGTCCCAATATTCATAAATCGCGATACACTTCTGAACTTTTACTGAGTTTGCTTTGATTATATCGCTAACTTGGGGTAAGTGGGCGAATACGTTGGAAAGTATTGAGAAATGAAGCGGTTTTGAAAATAAATCTATTGACAATCGTTTTTAAAGGTTTCATTGAAATTGTGGAAATGGTCGTTTATTGAATTGAAAAGGTTGTATTTGGCTGAAAGATCTTATTACGTTTCTCTGCCTATAGCTAGGGTTTCCTAAGACTTTCAGTGTTAAAAGTAGTTTTAACACTGAATATTAATAAATTAGTACTCATTATTTTGTTTCTTCTTGCTCCAATTTAAGTACTTATATGGTGTTTCTTTTTTTAATCACAGCGCTGCCGCCAAATAGCGGCCTGGTTTTAGTCAGTAAGAGTCTAACACGCTCTCCCGCTCCGCCCAGAGCGGGAGAAGTTATTTGAAAATTTCCCACCGAAAAAAAGGGGTATTAATTGTATTTCTGATGTAAGGGTTAACCAATTAGGTTACCAGTTTCAGGTCATGAAAGGTGCATATTTTCGGAAGCAGCCGCACCCACTTAGTGTGGCAAAGGCTTTACTGACGTATCATCATCATCATTTCAGCCGAAAGACGTCCACTGCTGGACATAGGCCTCCCCCAAGCACCGCCACTTCGACCGATTCTGTGCTTTCCGCATCCAGCGGATTCCTGCGGCCTTCACAAGGTCATCGGTCCATCTTGAGGCCTTCCAACGCTACGTCTTCCGGTACGTGGTCGCCACTCCAGAACCTTTCGACCCCATCGGCCATCCGTTCTGCGAGCAATGTGCCCTGCCCATTGCCACTTAAGTTTGGCAATTCTTCGGGCTATGTCGGTTACCTTGGTTCTCCTGCGGATCTCTTCATTTCTGATTCGATCACGTACTGACGTATACCAAAGTAATTTAATTTCGAACCCAAAGCAAACTATTTAATTACTCACATGTATTGTGGACATGTTGTGAATACATCGGTAATTATCGGATTGATTGGAAATCATTACGGAGCTATTGACAGCCCGTGGTTACAGCATCATTTGAATATTTGTACTGTACAAAAGAGCGGAATTACTGGTGAATATGTATTCTGGAAAAACAATTGTTTTAAATAATGAAAGATCTTTTTGGAGTTGGCACTTCAACACTAATGAAATCGAAATAATTGATATTTGTATATTAATTATTGTAACATAAATGTCAAAACACAAATCATTTAACAATGTCCTGTGTTAAGTTTAGCTTTTGGCGGCAAGTTATCCGCGCGGTTGGTATATATCCAGAAATCCGACAAAATCTGTTGGGCAGGAGTCTGTCTCTGGTCAGTGGATCCCCCCTTTTCTATGGAGAATGAAGATAAGCTGTTGAGGGTACGAGTATTTGTTTTTAAATCCCTTACTGAGCACTAGCCCAGATTCGCAGTAGCAACTGCGAATTTCTTTATCAAAAATCCCAATAAAGGATATTTTATCCGATCCAGGAATTGTGCTCAGAACCTCAGCAGCCTCATTTACATTCACTAGATCAGGCAGTCCGAAAAACCTATAAAACCCTCCAAATAGATTAAAACATGTCATACCTCCGTCGTCTTTACAAATATTATTACAACGAAGGTACTTCTTATATGACTAACCTTACACCTATATAAAAAACATGATATACCTAGACTAGAATTTATGTAAATTTAGCCTCGTGTCGCACTCAAAATTGTCACATTCAACATATAGCATGTATTAGAAAGTTGTGGTATTGAAGGATGTGGTACAAAGCATCAAACTGAACAACTTTCTCAATGGGATCAACATCGCAATCGCAAAAATTCTAACTCAAAGCATTTATTTCAAACAAACCAATTACAGGCACTTTTGAATTGTCAAGGTTTCGGTCAGTCAGAAAGATGAAGCTAGTTGCCCATTCCAAAGCGTAGTAGGTTCCTAGGGAGAAGAACGGGCAAGAAACTCCACAGACACTCTTTTAAATAAAAATATTGTTACAAAAATTGGATCAATGTTGAAAGGAAAAAAAAAATCAACTGTTCAATGCAAAACTTCAAAACCCATTCGGCCCATGGGACTGTTGATAATTTTTTTGCGATTACGATGTTGGCCCCATGGAGAAAGTTGTTCAATTTGATGCTTTGTACCACATCCTTTTTGATCACGCGTTTCTAAAACATGCTGTATATCACGTTTAGGTATTGTTCTCAATAACCTAACTACGTATAATATCGATCTAGTAAATTGGAACCGTTTGAAGCATACGCAAACAGTATTAATCGTTTAAGGTTCCTTAAGCCTCTAATGCGAAACGGTATCGGTATCTAAGCCGCGTGGAGGTATCTTAGATGTAAAACACAATAATATAAATGTATGGAATATAAAGTAGGAATCTGTTTTTGGCGTTTTTCTCAGAATCCGTTTAGGTAGGACGAATTTATGGAATAGTAGCTGGCTGATACTTCAGTCGCTCGTAAAACAACTATTTTGACGGTCAATAGGTACAAAGTACTGTTTAGATGCCTACAAGCTACAAGATTTCATTTCGTGAAATTGTCTCCAAATTTATTGTAAAAATGGGGGGAAAGGGCTTATTGATTGCAATGGCTAGCTAAAAAAGAAACTTAAAACTGGATCAAATAGGAACAACTATTTAAAGTTATTTGAGTAATAATACCTATGACGTGGCTTGGCGACATCGACTAGATAATTAAACAGAATATTATTAATAATGTAGTGTCATCAAAACGACAGTGAGGTCACAATTACTTACATAAGAAACTACTCGCTGGGAAATTAAAAGTAATAAAATATTTTTCTTCCATCCATTAAAAGTATTACTTGATCGTTGTCACCGAAGTATTCAACTTGTGAGACAAAAATGTCTCCAATAAAGAGTTTCAACAATTTACTGTTAATGGAGAACTTCTTCGGAATATACAGAAATTATTGTAACCAGACGAAGACAAAGAAATGTTTTATAATCTTCCTAATATTCGTCCAGACTATGTTGCACACTATTATTATTATTGAATTGTATTTGTTGTTAGGGGAGGTAGATTACAATCAAACCAATTTAATTTTTGCTGGTTCTTCAGCTTCAGTCTATTTATCCTCAGCAACGTCCGTCATAACGGGTATTTATTACAGCAGCGCCTTCATCTCATATCATAGAAGTATCAATCGTATCTCTGAACGTTTTAAAAATGACAAGAAACTTACAAAGTCTTTAAAGAAAACATACTGGGTCAGCATTGGCTTTATTTTATATTCTATAGCGTTTGATGTCATCAGATCTGTGGACACTATCCTAAAGTTCTCACAGTTAACTCTGTTAATTTTGGTTCCAATTTTGGTATCACAAACAGTTATAAGAATTACTATAGTACTTCAGCACCTAATGTTGTATGTTGTTGTAATGATAGTGGTTCATTTGTTCAAATGTTTGAAATCGTCGGTATCAGCCGTTCAGGAGAGTTTAGGGAAATGTGATATTAGTTCGGATGAACAATGTGATATCACAAGGGAACAGATTCAAGAATGGGTTGAACTGTATCGGGATTTAGCTGATTGCTGTGACAAAGTGATGCTTTGTTTTGGACGTCAAGTAAGGATGATATGTTAACACTTATTTAGTTCTTATATTTGCACAATTTGTTACATAATGTCTTATTCTCATGTTTCAGTTTTTCTTGTCGATCATATTGTCAACATCACATTACATTTTGATGTTTTACTATATTTGTTACAAGAATGTTTTAAATGTAAGTACCTACAAACATTACTGCAAAAAATCTTTAACGGTTACGAGCAAAAAGTCTTCTAGGAAGTCTTCTAAGTCTTCTAAGTCAGCTAGTAAAGAGATCCATAATACTGCAGCTAAGTATTGTGACCTATTTTGGAGCGGTTATGTTCTTTATACTAGGTGGCAATAGTTTGTTCATCACGATTCTGCTCCATTTTATTTGAAAATAAAAAACTAAAACCGTTTTCATTTGCCTAGACTTTTCCTAATTTTGTTGGGATCGGTTTCCACTGACTCGACTTGAGCTACTCGCTCAGGTCAGGTTGTCAGTTGTGTGAGGATAGTTTCTGAAATTACAGATTGGGAACACCGAAGAGTATTCGAGAGTTCTAATTGTTCTATTTGGTTACGTATCAGTGATGATGATGCCATTAGTTGCTGGGCAGACGGCGAGTAACCAAGGAGTGAAGTTTCGGCGGGTGGTGGTTCAACTTTACAATAAAATGATTATTGGTAAGACAATTTATATAAATGATTTTATGAAAAAAAAAAACGAGCGTACTTGCTGCTACTAAGCCGACCTCGTTTGTCTTTTTAAAAACGAAACAATAATTCTACTGGAACCACTTTAATTCACCACAATACAAAAACACAGACACACAAGTTCTTGGGTACTTATATTTTGGCAATGTCCCTCTTAACAAGCATATTACAAATTAGAGGATTATATTCTAGATAAGAATGCTTGGAAGCATGCTGGTCTAGCTCCATAGGACAATTTAGAGTCTAGACAAAATCAAACTGGTTGCTAATTTAATAGTGTAATTACTTTTTTTTTTTTTTTTTTACATTCTGTGATTACTCACACACTGACTAATTAGTATCACTTGTAATTTTTTTAGGAATTTCGTATAGGTACCTACTTTTGCAATGCTTGTAAATATGTGAACACCATGTATCCATTACATAATTATTATTTTTTCTGTCATTGCTTCATTTTAATTATTTTTACCTATTGTGGTATAGTATTATTCCAGGTGCATCGTCTTCACATATAATTATATAATCAATGTATACAAAATATTGTAAAACATTTTAAAAGAGTAACGGTGGAGTTTCTTGCCCATTCTTCTCCATACGAAAACTACCTTTTGGAAGGGGCGACTAGAATCAATTCTATTTTTTGTTTTTGACGTTCAAAAGTGCCTTTTTGTGCCTAATTGAAATAAATTATTTGACTTTGACTTTGACTTTGAACTGCTCCCTTAATTTGGGCACACTAGATTACACGACGGCGTCCAGAATCTAACTAACTGAATTATACATATTATTTCTATGCACTGGGTAAAAATGCATCGTCATTACTTTAGTAAAGGAAAAGTACACTGTTTATAAGTTAAAAGCTGACTTAGGCTTTATTGCATTGTAATAAGGGTTATAACAGTACCTTTCAGTAGTCGCATATGATGTGTGACATCTGTCATCTTAGCTGACGTATATATGATATAAACAAAATTCATCGTCATCACCATCACCATCGCCGTCACCGTCACCGTCATCGTCATCGAGCACCGCGCGCGCTCACTGGTCAAATCAAATAGCGCGCGCTTCTCCGGCTTCCTGTTACACACATTAGTCCCGTTACACGAAATCCCCCCCACAGATTTGATTATTTAAATTTAGATTTTGATTGCAAGAAAGCGAGACGAAAGATGTTACACTTCAAAAACTCGTGTAAAATTCACTTACCTTTTGTTACAGATTCAGGTGAAGCTGAAGCGAAACTGATAAAAGACTTTATACGTCTGATAAAGAAGAGTCCAATCAAAATCAAGCTACTGACCAACATTCCTGCCGGGATGTATATGCTGCCTGTTATACTTACGTTGTTTGTCAATTATCTTATAGTTATGTTGCAATTTAACCATATCATTTAACCACTATGAGGTAGATTTCATAAAATTACTTTTAAACATAACTTGACGCCTGTATTGCCCGAAGGGTAAGGCAGACGTGTACCTACAATACACGCATATTTTGTCAGTACTTTTAAAGTGTGGATATTTATGAGTGGAATTAATTTCATTTTCTGTTAATTTAATTAAATTATATAATTATAATTTCTTATAGATTTTAATTGTTTTCTGGCAGTTATGATTTCGTAAAAAACCCTATTCGAACTCTCGATCAAGGTTCCGTATCAGAATTTTATTGAAAGATCTTAAACTAATTAAATTACCCCTAACCATGGGGCCAACATCGTTATCGCGAAAAATTATGAACCATCCCATACAAAACTTCAATATCCACTCGACTCAAATGTATGGGACAGCTGATAATTTTTTCGCGATTACGATGTTGGCCCCATGGAGAAAGTTGTTCAGTTTGATGCTTTGTACCGCATCCTTAAATTTGACCATACCTTTCTAATACAAATGCTGTATATCACGTTTAGGTATTGTTCTCTTTTACCTTACTTCATGTAATATAGATCTAGTAAATTGGAACTGTCTCAAGCACAAGAAAACAGTATTCATCGTTTAAGGTTCCTTAAGCTTCTAATGCGAAACGGTATCGGTATTCAAGCCACGTGGAGGTATTTTAGATGTAAAATACAATAATATAAATGTATTCTTACATATTATAAAACAAAATCCCCCGCCGCGTCTGTCCGTCTATCTGTCTGTCTGACTGAATGCGATAAACTCAAAAATACTGAACGGATTTTCAAACGGTTTGCGCCAATGGACGGAATCATTCTTGTGGAAGGTTTTAGTGTATAATTCATTATGGGTTTATGTATGTATGTGTTCATTATGGTTTTGTGTAAATTGGCTGAAATATGTCGATTATTGTCGAAGATGTCGGAAAAAATCATGGCGACTGGGAGCTTACTGGCGTGCGTCACGTAAACCGTTGGAGATACATCAAATTTATGTTCTACAGGATTAAAAACCATTAAAAGTTCAATAATAAAATCCGCGATGGCATATGTCTATCTTCTAAGGATGTCAAAGTCAAAGTCAAATAATTTATTTCAATTAGGCACAAAAAGGCACTTTTGAACGTCAAAAACAAAAAATTGATTCTAGTCTAGTTCAGTAACCATTATTATCTTTCAGAATTTGATAATAATTCCATTGTTATTTCTGAAGCTATATTGACTGGTATCATATTAATCCTTAACCAATAAAACATATAATTTAAATTGGGAATTTAATTTTGATTAAAATATGCCTTGACATCATATCATTTAAATGAATGGTTTAAAAGCTATCACAGATTCAAAATTACGAGTAACAAATTAATTATCGTTGTAGCGCAGCGGTAGGACTCAATAACGTTTACCTGGACTATTAAGTATGTAATCCCGGTACTGCCCGGTAGTACGTACCCGTGGGATATTTTCCGACATCCACGCGGGCGAAGCTGCGGGCAAAAGCTAGTGGAATATAAAGTAGGAATCTGTTTTTGGCGTTTTTCTCAGAATCCGTTTAGGTAGGACGAATTTATGGAATAGTAGCTGCTGATACTTCAGTCGCTCGTAATACAACTATTTTGACGGTCAATAGGTAAAAAGTACTTTTAAGATGGCTACAAGCTACAAGATTTCATTTCGTAATCGTGAAATTGTCTCCAAATTTTTTATAAAATTGGGGGAAAGGGCTTATTGATTGCAATGGCTAGCTAAAAAGAAACCTAAAACTGGATTAAATAGGAACAACTGTTTAAAGTTATTTGAGTATTAATACCTACCTATAACATAGCTTGGCGACATCAACTGGATAATTAAACAGAATATTATTAATAATGTAGTGTCATCAAAACGACAGTCAGGTCACAATTACTTACATAAGAAACTACTCGCTGGGAAATTAAAAGTAATAAAATGTTTTTCTTCCATCCATTAAAAGTATTACTTCATCGTTGTCACCGAAGCATTCAACTTGTGAGACAAAAATGTCTCCAATAAAGAGTTTCAACAATTTACTGTTAATGGAGAACTTCTTCGGAATATACAGAAATTATTGTAACCAGACGAAGACAAAGAAATGTTTCATAATCTTCCTAATATTCGTCCAGACTATGTTGCACACTATAATTGTTATTATTGAATTGTATTTGTTGTTAGGAGAGGTCGATTACAATCATACCAATTTAATTTTTGCTGGTTCTTCAGCTTCAGTCTATTTATCCTCAGCAACGTCCGTCATGACGGGTATTTATTACAGCAGCGCCTTCACCTCATATCATAGAAGTATCAATCGTATCTCTGAACGTTTTAAAAATGACAAGAAACTTACAAAGTCTTTAAAGAAAACATACTGGGTCAGCATTGGCTTTATTTTATATTCTATAGCGTTTGCTGTCTTTAGATCTCTGGATACTATCCTAAAGTTCTCACAGTTAAGTCTGTTAATTTTGGTTCCGATTTTGGTATCACAAACAGTTATAAGAATTACTATAGCACTTCAGCACCTAATGTTGTATGTTGTTGTAATGATAGTAGTTCATTTGTTCAAATGTTTGAAATCGTCGGTATCAGCCGTTCAGGAGAGTTTAGGGAAATGTTATATTAGTTCGGATGAACAATGTGATATCACAAGGGAACAGATTCAAGAATGGGTTGAACTGTATCGGGATTTAGCTGATTGCTGTGACAAAGTGATGCTTTGTTTTGGACGTCAAGTAAGGATGATATGTTAACACTTATTTAGTTCTTATATTTGCACAATTTGTTACATAATGTCTTATTCTCATGTTTCAGTTTTTCTTGTCGATCATATTGTCAACATCACATTACATTTTGATGTTTTACTATATTTGTTACAAGAATGTTTTAAATGTAAGTACCTACAAACATTACTGCAAAAAATCTTTAACGGTTACGAGCAAAAAGTCTTCTAGGAAGTCTTCTAAGTCTTCTAAGTCAGCTAGTAAAGAGATCCATAATACTGCAGCTAAGTATTGTGACCTATTTTGGAGCGGTTATGTTCTTTATACTAGGTGGCAATAGTTTGTTCATCACGATTCTGCTCCATTTTATTTGAAAATACAAAACTAAAACCGTTTTCATTTGCCTAGACTTTTCCTAATTTTGTTGGGGTCGGTTTCCACTGATTCGACTTGAGCTACTCGCTCAGATCAGGTTGTCAGTTGCGTGAGGATAGTTTTTGAAATTACAGATTGGGAACACCGAAGAGTATTCGAGAGTTCTAATTGTTCTATTTGGTTACGTATCAGTGATGATGATGCCATTAGTTGCTGGGCAGACGGCGAGTAACCAAGGAGTGAAGTTTCGACGGGTAGTAGTTCAACTTTACAATAAAATGATTATTGGTAAGACAATTTATATAAATGATTTTATGAAAAAAAAAAACGAGCGTACTTGCTGCTACTAAGCCGACCTCGTTTGTCTTTTTAAAAACGAAACAATAATTCTACTGGAACCACTTTAATTCACCACAATACAAAAACACAGACACACAAGTTCTTGGGTACTTATATTTTGGCAATGTCCCTCTTAACAAGCATATTACAAATTAGAGGATTATATTCTAGATAAGAATGCTTGGAAGCATGCTGGTCTAGCTCCATAGGACAATTTAGAGTCTAGACAAAATCAAACTGGTTGCTAATTTAATAGTGTAATTACATTATTATTTTTTTTTTTTTACATTCTGTAATTACTCACACACTGACTAATTAGTATCACTTGTAATTTTTTTAGGAATTTCGTATAGGTACCTACTTTTGCAATGCTTGTAAATATGTGAACACCATGTATCCATTACATAATTATTATTTTTTCTGTCATTGCTTCATTTTAATTATTTTTACCTATTGTGGTATAGTAATATTATTCCAGGTGCATCGTCTTCACATATAATTATATAATCAATGTATACAAAATATTGTAAAACATTTTAAAAGAGTAACGGTGGAGTTTCTTGCCCATTCTTCTCCATACGAAAACTACCTTTTGGAAGGGGCGACTAGAATCAATTCTATTTTTTGTTTTTGACGTTCAATAGTGCCTTTTTGTGCCTAATTGAAATAAATTATTTGACTTTGACTTTGACTTTGACTTTGAACTGCTCCCTTAATTTGGGCACACTAGATTACACGACGCCGTCCAGAATCTAACTAACTGAATTATACATATTATTTCTATGCACTGGGTAAAAATGCATCGTCATTACTTTAGTAAAGGAAAAGTACACTGTTTATAAGTTAAAAGCTGACTTAGGCTTTATTGCATTGTAATAAGGGTTATAACAGTACCTTTCAGTAGTCGCATATGATGTGTGACATCTGTCATCTTAGCTGACGTATATATGATATAAACAAAATTCATCGTCATTACCATCACCATCGCCGTCACCGTCACCGTCATCGTCATCGAGCACCGCGCGCGCTCACTGGTCAAATCAAATAGCGCGCGCTTCTCCGGCTTCCTGTTACACACATTAGTCCCGTTTCACGAAATCCCCCAAACAGATTTGATTATTTAAATTTAGATTTTGATTGCAGGAAAGCGACAGGGAAGATGTTACACTTCAAAAACTCGCGTAAAATTTATTTACCTTTTGTTACAGATTCAGGTGAAGCTGAATCGAAACTGATAAAAGACTTTATACGTCTGATAAAGAAGAGTCCAATAAAAATCAATCTACTGACCAACATTCCTGCCGGGATGTACATGCTGCCTGTTATACTTACGTTGTTTGTCAATTATCTTATAGTTATGTTGCAATTTAACCATATCATTTAACCACTATGAGGTAGATTTCATAAAATTACTTTTAAACATAACATAACGCCTGTATTGCCCGAAGGGTAAGGCAGACGTGTACCTACAATACACGCATATTTTGTCAGTACTTTTAAAGTGTGGATATTTATGAGTGGAATTAATTTCATTTTCTGTTAATTTAATTAAATTATATAATTATAATTTCTTATAGATTTTAATTGTTTTCTGGCAGTTATGATTTCGTAAAAAACCCTATTCGAACTCTCGATCAAAGTTCCGTATCAGAATTTTATTGAAAGCTCTTAAACCAGTTAAATTACCCCTAACCATGGGGCCAACATCGTTATCGCGAAAAAATTATGAACTATCCCATACAAAACTTCAACATCCACTCGACCCAAATGTATGGGACAGCTGATAATTTTTTCGCGATAACGATGTTGGCCCCATGGAGAAAGTTGTTTAGTTTGATGCTTTGTACCACATCTTTAAATTTGACCATACCTTTCTAATACAAATGCTGTATATCACGTTTAGGTATTGTTCTCATTTACCTTACTTCATGTAATATAGATCTAGTAAATTTGAACCGTCTCAAGCACAAGAAAACAGTATTCATAGTTTAAGGTTCCTTAAGCTTCTAATGCGAAACGGTATCGGTATCCAAGCCACGTGGAGGTATCTTAGATGTAAAATACAATAATATAAATGTATCCTTACATATTATAAAACAAAGTCCCCCGCCGCACGGTGGGCTGAAAATCGGCTTTCAAAGACTTAGGGAATTCAATTTGAAAGTGCTTGTTTTTATGCTGGATATCGCTTCTATTAGTCATTTTTATGTACAAAAATGACACCCGAGTTAATTCTGCCCAAAAACGAAGGAAATATAATTTTTTTACGAAATATTTGTATGAAGCTAGTATGAAAAATCGAATTATCTCCTAAACGGCATGTTTAACCGTAATATCCTTGGAGGTGGTCATAGTGCTAATTATTTATGATTTTTTGGTTGCCGATTTGACGAAAAATTTAATGCCGTTTTTTTTAAAAAAAATCGTCAAAATATTTTTATTTATTTTTACATGTAAAACGATCCCTTTTAGTGTCCAAGTTAAAAAGTTCGATATGTTATCAACCCAAATATTAAGAACAAACAAAACAAGAAAAATTAAATAAAAAAATTGCTGTTTTTTGACACATTTTTATTAATTTAAATAAAAAAAGATTATCAAACTCTTATTTAAGTAACATATAAAGTTATATTATATACAAAATAATTTAATTTAAGGAATTAATACTAAGCATTTGTAAAATAAAGTAAAATAAATAAAAAAAAGACAAAATATCATTAAATATTACAAAAAAAACCCAAACACACTCAAATACAAATTTACAAATATGTACATATATAATTTTTTTACAAATTTTCCTTATCACTCTCGTTGTCAGACTCCAATTCTGAGTCAGCATCCAGATTGGATATATCCAAAAACTCGAACTCAGTTTCCTGAAATTGAATTAAGTCAAGAGTTTCAGCAAAAAAGCTCTGCTTTTTCTTGGCATCTAACTTAGGCCTTTATACACTTAGCAAAGGATCCGAAGAAACAACAAGCATATTTTTGTGCAAACCTTAGTTAATCAAGAACCAAGTGTTGATGAGATACCAAGAGCGCCCTCAGTCTCTCCAGAACCGTCGACATCAACGTCCATTGGAACAATGACGAAAAGATCCCGTAAACCATTCGAAGATCTGGGAAGTAAACAAAAAAAGAGAAGATCTGATGAACACATAGGCGAAGATTCCAGTGAATTAGCATATGCAGCTGCAGCACGTTTAAAAGAAGAAGGGCATGGAGATATCGCCTCTGTCATCGAATACATGATGAAAAATCCTGAAGCAGCCGCTAAATTAAATGAAACGCTTAAGAAACCAGCGAAAACAATCATATTTACGCCAGAAAAGGCGCTTGGATTGCTTCTTTCGCTAAAACTCTCAAAGTGGCAATATATTACGTTGCGAGAGGCTGCCATTCGGGAAGGTGCTAAGGATATTTATCCATCTTACTATAAAGTACAACAAACTAAGCTTGATTGGAACTCGGCAAGAGTTCGGCTCGGGGAGAAGTACTCGTAAACACCCACCACGACAATCTCCCCGAACCGTGCTGCAACGGAACCCCGTCCTCTCTTGACCGACTCGAGGGACGGAGTACCGGCGGCGGCCGACGAAATGAGGGTCACTGAGCCGCTCAGGTCCTCCACCCAGTCATCCTTGGGCGGGACAAAGTACGGCTCAGCGACCACGGCGATATTAATCCACCACTGCGCCATGCTCTGGAGCAACAGATCCTGAGCGGCGGCGCAGTGGTTGATGTTCGCCTGGAGGAGGCGTAATGGGGCCGTTATTGGCATTCCATCTCTGCCTCCCCCCGAGCCCCCTGCGAGGGCCCTGCCGCGGCGGCAACGGCGGCGGTAACGACGGTGGAAGCGGCAGTGGCCACGGTGGAAGTGGCGGTGGCTGCGGCGGTGACGGTGGTGGTGGCGGAGAGCTTGCCCCTGCCTCTGGCCTCGGCGGGTGGAGCGCAGGCCCTGCTCCCAGCCCGGTGATCGGCCGGCTTGCCAGCCGCCGCACATACGACACAGTGCGGCGTGGCGTTACACGAGCCGGCCTTGTGACGGGGCTGACCACAGCGGAAGCAGAGGTCGCTGCTGTCCACCTCCGAGGTGCATTTGACCCCTACGTGGTGGCCCACCTGGCAGCGGAAGCACCTCAGAGGTCTGGGCTCCAGCAGTTTGACCTGCGCCGAAACCCAGCCCACCAAAAGCCTTTGGCCCTCCCCGGCTATCTTTTTGGCCGCCGTCACGGGGCAGCTCACCCTAATGGTTTGCATCCCCGTGTGATCAGGATGGATGGTGCCTGCCTTGATCTGCTCGACAGAGCACCCTCCAGCCTTAGCGACGGCGGCCACCACCTTTACCTCCGTCACGGAGTCGTCCAGGCCCTGGTTGCGCAAGTCAGCGCACTTGGTGGGCCTGGAGACTCGGGCCTCGTCTGCATTTAGGGCCGCCCTGAGCTTTTCAGCCAGAGCGTCAGCGGCCGGGCCACTGGCCGCACCAGGGACCTCCAGCATCCGGGCCCCGGTCGCCGTGATTTTGATTTTTATTCCCTTGGCGGCGCCGATCTCCTCCAGGTTCATCACCCGGTTCACCGTCGCGAACACGTGCTGGTAGGACACGCCCCTTTTCTCCGCTTCCAGCTGCAGTGTGACCACCACAGCTGCGGACTTCGGGGCGCGGAGCCTAGCCGCGACGTTTCGCTCTTTGCGCCGCTGCCGCCTCGCCTTCTTTTTGGCCGCCCTTGCCTCCTTACTAGCCTTCTTCTTCTCCCCGGCTACTTGCCATCCGGCGTCGGCCGGAGGAGAAGAATTAGGAGGCGGAGGTGGCCGTTTCGCCGCCGCCTGGGCCGGAGCCCTCGCTGTCAGGGCCGGGGCCTTCGCTGCCTGCGCAGCCGCTCCACCTTTGGCTTGCCCCTGCCTGCCTTGGCCTGGCTTGGCCGCGGCAGATGCGGTGGCGGTATACGAAGCCGCCTTCCGCTGGTCCAAGGCGGGCTGGCTCGCCGCTAGCGGGGGGCGCAACACGATGGCCTCTAGGGCGGAGAATCTGCTCTGCAGGGCAGCCATCTCCTGCCGCACCAGGGCCAGAACCCGGTCCTCAGCAGGCACAGGCACGGGCCCCTGTCCATGCCGCTCCCCTCCCTGCAGCGCCTTCCGGGGGGCGGCTGCTCGCAGCCCAGCCAGGTCCGCTCGGAGCTTCTCGTTCTCCTTTCGGAGAAGCTCCATGGCGGCAGTCAACTTTGCGACCTCCGCCCGCATCTCGGACATACCGTCTTCGCTGCCGCCAAAATAGAGGCCGCGGCCGCGGGTATGGCCTTGTCCTTAGAGGATTGAATCCTCTTCAAGGCCACCGCCCTGATCGCGGCTTCCACGACCTCCGCAAACCTGGCTTCCTGCTGCGGCTTGTCGCCGCCGCCAGCGACGTCCGGCTCACTACCAGAGGCCTCTGAGAGGACCGGCCCACTGCTGGTCTCTCCCGGGTGGTGCTCCTCCGTGGCGAGACTCTCGGTTCGCCGGGCCTGTTCGACTGGGCCGTCCTGGCTTGACTCACCAGCCTTCTTGGTGGTGAGTCCTCTACCCACACCTTTCCCCTTTTCTCGGGCCTTACCCCGCCGGCTAGTGTGGATTTTCCGCCTGCTGTCGGCGGAGGACCACTCACCATCATCGGATTTTGGGCACTTCCGGAAGAATTTTCGGATTATACCATCAGAACCCACCATTTCGCGCCCCAAGCTAGAGCCCTCTGCGCCCGATGCAGCGTCGGACTCCGACCCCACAGCACTTCCCACCTTCTTGTTTGTTTGTTGGTTTTGTTATTGTTTTTCATCTTAGTTCCCACGAGTAATTAACTTTTTATTGTCTCAAAATTGTGTGGTTCGCACTAGTGACTAATTAAGCTACCCATTAGTCAAGCTAACAACCTCCCTCACGGTGCGCCGCCGCTTGGAGGTTTGGGGTGATTTTTTATAGAGGTTTTCTACCTCGCGGCCCGGGCGGTTAAGCCAAGACCCTCGACCCCCGTCAAATGCCAGACCTTGACACTCTTCGGGGCTACGAGACCAGCGGTGACAGGAGAAAAGACTTCCTCCTGCCCGCCCAACGGCAGGGTTAGTGCACGCCGAGCCCGCTCTTACTCTAACGCTGCTCAACGAGTGCTCCCTAGTGAGTAACCGTTAGAGCGTTATCCTCCGACAGGATATTAGCATACGGACATCGAGACCCCTAGGTGGGGAGTCATTGTCCGTACCCCAGGGTGCACCGTCCCGGAGACTGGCCTTCCCCCCGGACGCATCCATAAGGGAACTCCAGCCCCCAGGCACGTGGGGAGGTTTCTTGTCCAAGCACCCCTTCAAGTGCCTTATTGTGCCAAAATGAAATAATTTTTTTGACTTCGACTTTGACTTTGAGATTTAAATATGCCTTGACATGATATCATTTAAATGAATGGTTTAAAAGATATCACAGATTCAAAATTACGCGTTGCAAATTAATTAGGAGGTTAGGAGTCAATAACCTTTACCTGGACTATTCTATTAGGTATGTAATCCCGGTACTGCCCGGTATTACGTACCCGTGGGATATTTCCCGACATCCACGCGGGCGAAGCCGCGGGCAAAAGCTAGTGGAATATAAAGTAGGAATCTGTTTTGGCGTTTTTCTCAGAATCCGTTTAGGTAGGACGAATTTATGGAATAGTAGCTGGCTGATATATCAGTCGCTCGTAAAACAACTATTTTGACGGTCAATAGGTACAAAGTTCTGTTTAGATGCCTACAATCTACAAGATTTCAATTCGTGAAATTGTCTCCAAATTTATTGTAAAATTGGGGGAAAGGGCTTATTGATTGCAATGGCTAGCTAAAAAATAAACCTAAAACTGGATTAAATAGGAACAACTGTTTAAAGTCATATGAGTATTAATACCTATGACCTGGCTTGGCAACATCAACTAGATCATTAAACAGAAAATTATTAATAATATCGTGTCATCAAAACGACAGTCAGATCACAATTACTTACATAAAAACTACTCGCTGGGAAATTACAAGTAATAAAATGTTTTTTTCCATCCATTAAAAGTATTACTTCATCGTTGTCACCGAAGCATACAACTTGTGAGACAAAAATGTCTCCAATAAAGAGTTTCAACAATTTACTGTTAATGGAGAACTTCTTCGGAATATACAGAAATTATTGTAACCAGACGAAGACAAAGAAATGTTTTATAATCTTCCTAATATTCGTCCAGACTATGTTGCACACTATAAATGTCATTAATGAATTGTATTTTTTGCTAGGGGATGTCGATTACAATCAAACCAGTTTAATTTTTGCTGGTTTTTCAGCTTCAGTGTATTTATCCTCAGCGACGGCCGTCATGACGGGTATTTATTACAGCAGCGCTTTCAACTCATATCATAGCAGTATCAATCGTATCTCTGAACGTTTTAAAGATGACAAGATCCTTATAAACTCTCTAAAGAAAACATACTGGGTCAGCATTGGGTTTATTTTATATTCTATAGCGTTTGCTGCCTTCAGATCTGTGTACACTTACCTAAAGTTCTCACAGTTAGGTCCGTTAATTATGGTTCCAATTTTGGTATCACAAACAGTTACAAGAATTACTATAGTATTTCAGCACCTAATGTTGTATGTTGTTGTAATGATAGTGGTTCATTTGTTCAAATGTTTGACATCGTTGGTATCAGCCGTTCAGGAGAGTTTAGGGAAATGTGATATTAGTTCGGATGAACAATGTGATATCACAAGGGAACAGATTCAAGAATGGGTTGAACTGTATCGGGATTTAGCTGATTGCTGTGACAAATTGATGCTTTGTTTTGGACGTCAAGTAAGGATGATATGTTAACACTTATTTAGTTCTTATATTTGCACAATTTGTTACATAATGTCTTATTCTCATGTTTCAGTTTTTCTTGTCGATCATATTGTCAACATCACATTACCTTTTGATGTTTTACTATATTTGTTACAAGAATGTTTTAAATGTAAGTACCTACAAACATTACTGCAAAAAATCTTTAACGGTTACGAGCAAAAAGTCTTTATTCAGGCCTAATACATTTTGCTATACTCTTTCGGCTTATATTGGTCGGAAATCGTTAAGTCGGCTGGGAAAGAGATCCATAATACTGCAGCTAAGTATTGTCACCTATTTTGAAGCGGTGATGTTCTTTAAAGTAGGTGGCAATACTTTGCTCATCACGATCTTGTTTCACTTTATTTGACAAAAAATCAAAAGTAAAACCGTTTTCATTTACCTAGACTTATCCTAACTTTGTTGGGGTCGGTTTCCACTGACCCGACTTGAGCTACTTGCTCAGATCAGGTTGTCAGTCGCGTGAGGATAGTTTTTGAAATTACAGATTGGGAACATCGAAGAGTATTCGAAAGATCTAATTGTTCTATTTGGTTACGTATCAGTGACGATGATGCCATTAGTTGCTGGGCAGACGGCGAGTAACCAAGGAGTGAAGTTTCGACGGGTGGTGGTTCAACTTTACAATAAAATGATTATTGGTAAGACAATTTCCATAAACGATACTGCGAACAAAAAAAAAAAAAAACGAGCGAGCCTTACAGTAGTCGCATATGATGTGTAACATCTGACATCTTGGCTGACGTATATATAATATTAATAATATTCATCGTCATCACCATCGCCGTCACCATCATCGTCATCGTCATCAGCATTCTGTTTACAACCTCTTGGAAAATGGGTTGGATCTGACGGCCAATTCAAGCACCGCGCGTGCTCATTGGTCAAGTCAAATAGCGCTCGCTTCTCCGGCTTCCTGTTACACACATTAGTCCCGTTACACGAAATCCCCCCCACAGATTTGATTATTTAAATTTAGATTTTGATTGCAAGAAAGCGAGACGAAAGATGTTACACTTCAAAAACTCGCGTAAAATTCACTTACCTTTTGTTACAGATTCAGGTGAAGCTGAAGCGAAACTGATAAAAGACTTTATACGTCTGATAAAGAAGAGTCCAATCAAAATCAAGCTACTGACCAACATTCCTGCCGGGATGTACATGCTGCCTGTTATACTTACGTTGTTTGTCAATTATCTTATAGTTATGTTGCAATTTAACCATATCATTTAACCACTATGAGGTAGATTTCATAAAATTACTTTTAAACATAACTTGACGCCTGTATTGCCCGAAGGGTAAGGCAGACGTGTACCTACAATACACGCATATTTTGTCAGTACTTTTAAAGTGTGGATATTTATGAGTGGAATTAATTTCATTTTCTGTTAATTTAATTAAATTATATAATTATAATTTCTTATAGATTTTAATTGTTTTCTGGCAGTTATGATTTCGTAAAAAACCCTATTCGGACTCTCGATCAAGGTTCCGTATCAGAATTTTATTGAAAGATCTTAAACTAATTAAATTACCCCTAACCATGGGGCCAACATCGTTATCGCGAAAAATTATGAACCATCCCATACAAAACTTCAATATCCACTCGACTCAAATGTATGGGACAGCTGATAATTTTTTCGCGATTACGATGTTGGCCCCATGGAGAAAGTTGTTCAGTTTGATGCTTTGTACCGCATCCTTAAATTTGACCATACCTTTCTAATACAAATGCTGTATATCACGTTTAGGTATTGTTCTCTTTTACCTTACTTCATGTAATATAGATCTAGTAAATTGGAACTGTCTCAAGCACAAGAAAACAGTATTCATCGTTTAAGGTTCCTTAAGCTTCTAATGCGAAACGGTATCGGTATTCAAGCCACGTGGAGGTATTTTAGATGTAAAATACAATAATATAAATGTATTCTTACATATTATAAAACAAAGTCCCCCGCCGCGTCTGTCCGTCTATCTGTCTGTCTGACTGAATGCGATAAACTCAAAAATACTGAACGGATTTTCAAACGGTTTGCGCCAATGGACGGAATCATTCTTGTGGAAGGTTTTAGTGTATAATTCATTATGGGTTTATGTATGTATGTGTTCATTATGGTTTTGTGTAAATTGGCTGAAATATGACGATTATTGTCGAAGATGTCGGAAAAAATCATGGCGACTGGGAGCTTACTGGCGTGCGTCGCGTAAACCGTTGGAGATACATCAAATTTATGTTCTACAGGATTAAAAACCATTAAAAGTTCAATAATAAAATCCGCGATGGCATATGTCTATCTTCTAAGGATGTCAAAGTCAAAGTCAAATAATTTATTTCAATTAGGCACAAAAAGGCACATTTGAACGTCAAAAACAAAAAATTGATTCTAGTCTAGTTCAGTAACCATTATTATCTTTCAGAATTTGATAATAATTCCATTGTTATTTCTGAAGCTATATTGACCGGTATCGTATTAATCCTTAACCAATAAAACATATAATTTAAATTGGGAATTTAATTTTGATTAAAATATGCCTTGACATCATATCATTTAAATGAATGGTTTAAAAGCTATCACAGATTCAAAATTACGAGTAACAAATTAATTATCGTTGTAGCGCAGCGGTAGGACTCAATAACGTTTACCTGGACTATTAAGTATGTAATTCCGGTACTGCCCGGTAGTACGTACCCGTGGGATATTTTCCGACATCCACGCGGGCGAAGCCGCGGGCAAAAGCTAGTGGAATATAAAGTAGGAATCTGGTTTTGGCGTTTTTCTCAGAATCCGTTTAGGTAGGACGAATTTATGGAATAGTAGCTGCTGATACTTCAGTCGCTCGTAATACAACTATTTTGACGGTCAATAGGTAAAAAGTACTTTTAAGATGGCTACAAGCTACAAGATTTCATTTCGTAATCGTGAAATTGTCTCCAAATTTTTTATAAAATTGGGGGAAAGGGCTTATTGATTGCAATGGCTAGCTAAAAAGAAACCTAAAACTGGATTAAATAGGAACAACTGTTTAAAGTTATTTGAGTATTAATACCTACCTATAACATGGCTTGGCGACATCAACTGGATAATTAAACAGAATATTATTAATAATGTAGTGTCATCAAAACGACAGTCAGGTCACAATTACTTACATAAGAAACTACTCGCTGGGAAATTAAAAGTAATAAAATGTTTTTCTTCCATCCATTAAAAGTATTACTTCATCGTTGTCACCGAAGCATTCAACTTGTGAGACAAAAATGTCTCCAATAAAGAGTTTCAACAATTTACTGTTAATGGAGAACTTCTTCGGAATATACAGAAATTATTGTAACCAGACGAAGACAAAGAAATGTTTCATAATCTTCCTAATATTCGTCCAGACTATGTTGCACACTATAATTGTTATTATTGAATTGTATTTGTTGTTAGGAGAGGTCGATTACAATCATACCAATTTAATTTTTGCTGGTTCTTCAGCTTCAGTCTATTTATCCTCAGCAACGTCCGTCATGACGGGTATTTATTACAGCAGCGCCTTCACCTCATATCATAGAAGTATCAATCGTATCTCTGAACGTTTTAAAAATGACAAGAAACTTACAAAGTCTTTAAAGAAAACATACTGGGTCAGCATTGGCTTTATTTTATATTCTATAGCGTTTGCTGTCTTTAGATCTCTGGATACTATCCTAAAGTTCTCACAGTTAAGTCTGTTAATTTTGGTTCCGATTTTGGTATCACAAACAGTTATAAGAATTACTATAGCACTTCAGCACCTAATGTTGTATGTTGTTGTAATGATAGTAGTTCATTTGTTCAAATGTTTGAAATCGTCGGTATCAGCCGTTCAGGAGAGTTTAGGGAAATGTGATATTAGTTCGGATGAACAATGTGATATCACAAGGGAACAGATTCAAGAATGGGTTGAACTGTATCGGGATTTAGCTGATTGCTGTGACAAAGTGATGCTTTGTTTTGGACGTCAAGTAAGGATGATATGTTAACACTTATTTAGTTCTTGTATTTGCACAATTTGTTACATAATGTCTTATTCTCATGTTTCAGTTTTTCTTGTCGATCATATTGTCAACATCACATTACATTTTGATGTTTTACTATATTTGTTACAAGAATGTTTTAAATGTAAGTACCTACAAACATTACTGCAAAAAATTTTTAACGGTTACGAGCAAAAAGTCTTCTAGGAAGTCTTCTAAGTCTTCTAAGTCAGCTAGTAAAGAGATCCATAATACTGCAGCTAAGTATTGTGACCTATTTTGGAGCGGTTATGTTCTTTATACTAGGTGGCAATAGTTTGTTCATCACGATTCTGCTCCATTTTATTTGAAAATAAAAAACTAAAACCGTTTTCATTTGCCTAGACTTTTCCTAATTTTGTTGAGGTCGTTTTCCACTGACTCGACTTGAGCTACTCGCTCAGATCAGGTTGTCAGTTGCGTGAGGATAGTTTTTGAAATTACAGATTGGGAACACCGAAGAGTATTCGAGAGTTCTAATTGTTCTATTTGGTTACGTATCAGTGATGATGATGCCATTAGTTGCTGGGCAGACGGCGAGTAACCAAGGAGTAAAGTTTCGACGGGTGTTGGTTCAACTTTACAATAGAATGATTATTGGTAAGACAATTTATATAAATGATTTTATGAAAAAAAAACCGAGCGTACTTGCTGCTACTAAGCCGACCTTGTTTGTCTTTTTAAAAAGGAAACAATAATTCTACTGGAACCACTTTAATTCACCACAGTACAAAAACACAGACACACAAGTTCTTGGGTACTTATATTTTGGCAATGTCCCTCTTAACTGCTCTCTTAATTTGGGCACACTAGATAACGCGACGGTGTCCAGAATCTAACCAACTGAATTATAAATTTAAAAAAAAAATATATATATATATATATTGTCAGGCATCAAGGCCCATAGGGTGTTAGTATTACATTTGACTTAAAAAACTATATTAGTAGATATTAGATAACATGCAGGAACACAAAAAGAAGAAAGAAAAATAAAAATCATAATAACAGGAAGGTTCAACAAGCCTTGTTGCCAACATGAAGCTTGGTAAACCTCCCCATTGTAAGCCCATCCAGCCTTTCTGCAAAAACCCTCAGAACGCTGTTGCTGCTCCCCCTCACCCGGAATATTACGGAGGCAACTTTCTTACGCATTATCGCAAAGTAGTCGTCAGTGTGCGCATCAGCGAACATACCTGACGCACTACAGTATGGTGGAAGCCTCAACAGCGCCCTGAAGGCATTGTTATATTGAATGCGCAGGGCATTGTCTGATTTTAGGGTATGGTTATCCCAAAGACTGCTGGTGTAAAATATTTGGTAGTAGCCCTTAAAAAGAGTTAGTTTCACGGGGACTGAACAACCATGAAACCTTCTGCAGACCATATTTCCCCTCACAGCCAGTGCCCTGCGCTCCCTTTCCATATCCAAGTCGTGTTTTAATTCCTCAGTAACAATGTGGCCCAAATATTTAAATTGGGCAACTCTCTGCAAAGGTGAACCATCTAATTTTACAGGAGGAACAAATGTTGGATTTTTATTCCTACCTCGAAACACCAACAACTCACTTTTTGTAGGATTATATTTTAGCCCGTGCTGTTTGGCATATCCTTCACAAATGGAGAGTAGCTTTCTAATTCCACTGATAGTAGGGCTCAGCAGCACCATGTCGTCCGCATAACTTAAGTTATTTAAACATACTCCATCTATATGGCATCCGACATGAGTGCTGCTGAGCTCAACCAGCAGCTTATTTACATAAATATTAAAAAGCCTCGGGGAAGTTAGAACTCCCTGCCTAACGCCGCACTCGAGTTTATACGGGTCAGACAACGCATTAGACCATTTGACGAAGTTCCTCTGTTTGTCATACCAAAAAGATAATGTAGACACTAATGCAGTAGGAACGCCCGCCTCTATAAGCTTCTCCCATAAGACATTATAAGAAACCAGGTCGAAGGCCTTAGAAAGGTCCAGGAAACAAGCATACACAGGTGTTTTCCTGTCAGTATAATATTTGACAGTATGCTTCAACGCAAGTATAGCACTTTCAGTAGATAGCCCAGCACGAAAACCAAACTGTGTATCATGTAACTGAGTGTACCTACTGAGGTGAGAGTCGAGCAAACTGTCAAACACTTTGGCTATCACAGTTGCCAGTGAAATAGGCCTGTAGTTACCTTTATCAGCTATGTCCCCTGTCCGATTCTTCACAATGGGTACAACAATTGTATCCAGTAAATCCTGAGGTAAGTAAGAATGTCCCAAACATAAATTGAAAAACATAGTCAACACTCTCGGCAGATGTATACCAGCATTTTGAAGGTGCTCGATGCTAAGTCCATCATGACCAGGCGATTTACCCCTCTTCATGCATTTAATTACAGATTTAAGTTCTTTACATGGAAACCAAAGGGGTGATCCCGATAAACATTTCTCAGCATCGCGCACCCTCGGCGCAGACTCAAGAGGTGAACTCACTTTAAAATGGTCTTTAAAACAATTAGCTATCTCAGCCTTATTGTTTTTACCATCCACGCTAACTGGTAGGCTGGGAGTATTATTTAGCCTCTTAGTACCCTTCCAAAATGATGAAAAACGTTTCTCTGAATGGAGTGAAGCCAAAATATCCATTTCTATTCTTTCTTGGTTCTTAATACACCACTTCAATTTTGATTTAAATATTTTACGACTTAATGTCATATCTTCAAAAATAGGACCACTACTGGGTTGCCCATACCACATCCATAATTTAAATTTAATTCTTGCCTGTGTGTGAAATTCTTTAACATGTTTGTTCCACCCTTTTATACCCTTTTTTCCTATAATGCCTTTTGGGGTTCTGCTTTATACTCGCAGCTTCACTTAATATAGACACAATTTGACTATACATTTTATCCAATAAAAAAATATGGTGGGTATTATTTATTTATTTATTTATTTGGATCTCCAACAAAGATTACACCTTACATGCTAAAAATAAAACATAAAAAGATACAAATCCTTGTGCATCCTCAATTATAGGAGACCACAGCTTGCATTAAGATATCAAACAATCAATTATTAATATGGAAATAAAGTATACAATTTAAAGTAAAAACAACAAGTATTAAAATTATAAAAAAAAAAACTATATATATTGAGTTGAACAGTAGGGAGTTGAACAGTAGGGAGTTGAACAGTAGGGAGTTGAACAGTAGGGAGGAAGGTCAACACTTACTCAATATTAAGTTTTGCGTGTAACAGCAACTTAAATTTATTTAGGCTGTTGGAGAAAATGTCTATATCGTCGGAAGAACATGACAGTGAGTTGTATTGATTGGTCATCCTAACAATCGGCGAGTGTTTACCTATATTTGTTCTGTGTTGAGGGGCTTTCAGTAAAGGGCCGGGATAGCGAGGAATACGGGAAGGGACGTTAATGCGTAATTTGCTAAGAAGATCTGGACAGTCAATGCCATTATTGAATAATTTATACAGGAACAACATGTCGGAGATAGTGCGGCGAGATTTTAAATCTTTGAGTTTGAAGTGATTTAGTCTATGTTCGTAAGATCTACAATTTCCTACTTTAAACCTAAACGCTAGATGACGGACAAGTCTCTTTTGAACCCTTTCAATGCGACTTATGTGGACTTGGTACGAAGGATTCCACACCGTGCTGCAATATTCAAGTTGGCTTCGTACGTAACTGTTGAATAAAAGTAATGTAGTGGATGGTTTTTTAAATTCTTTTGAAGATCTCAAAATAAAGCCAAGAGCTCGGTAAGCTGAATTAAGCATTTGGTCTATATGATTTATAAAATCAAGTTTACTATCCAAGTATACTCCTAAGTCACGAATAACTGTTACTTCTGTTAGTGTGTTTCCCTGAATATTGTAAACAGATTCGACTTTATTGTGTTTTCTAGTAAATTTTATATGAAAACATTTAGTACAATTCAAGTACATTTTATTGTTGGTACACCATTGACTCAGACTATCTAAATCAATTTGTAATAGCTGTGTATCGACATTATTCAAAATTACTCGGGTCAGTTTTAAGTCATCAGCAAAAAGGTATGGTGTGGAGTATTTAAATATGTCTGATATTTCGTTAATAAACACATTAAAAAACAACGGCCCTAGATTGGACCCCTGGGGTACACCGGATGTTGCAATGTAGGGATCTGACTCATTACAATCTACAACCACTGAAGAAGTCCTATTTTCGAGGTAAGTTTTACACCAGCTCAGTGTGATACCGGTTATACCCAACGACTGGAGCTTATTTAGCAGCAATTCATGATTTACCTTGTCGAAGGCCTTCGAAAAGTCTGTGTACACTGCATCAATTTGAAGTCCTTTATCTACTGCGGATGTTAGTTCAGTGACATAATTAACAAGATTTGTGTTTGTAGATTTTTTAACCATGAAACCATGCTGATTAGTGGATATTAATTGTTTAACGTGGTCGTGCAATACTGGGTACACCAGTGATTCAAAGACCTTAGACAAAGTACATAGAATGGCGATGGGTCGATAATTAGATATCACCTCCCGTTTCCCATTTTTGTGAATAGGTACTATTCTAGCTTTTTTCCATTTATTTGGAAAAACCCCAGTTTTTAGCGAGGTATTATAAATATTTGCCATTGGAGAAGACAAATACTCTGCACATTCTAACCAGAATATTGGGGGCACATTGTCAGGTCCAGCACCTTTAGATATGTCGAGTCTAGAGAGTTTATTAAATACAGCTTCAGGAAGGATTGAAAGGTCGTCGATGGGTAAAACCGGAACCGAGACAGAAGGTAAGTTATTAAGGAAATTATTGCGATTATCGTAAGGTGGATCATATACGGAGGAGAACTGTTCTGCAAATAAATTTGAAACGGCTTTACTACCGTAGGCTTTGACATTGCCGAGAGTCATTTCTGGAGGGTAAGAAGAATTGCTTTTTCGGAGGTTTTTAATATGTGACCAGAAGATTTTAGGGTGATATTTAATTTTATTTTCAATTTCATTTATGTAGTTGTCATAACATTTTTGGGTAAGAATTTGGCAGTCTTTTCTTATGTAATTAAATTCTAATATGTCCATTGGATTGTTGTATTTTTTTATCTTGATATGAAGTTTCAGTTTCACTTTAAGTAGCTTTTTTAATTGATGGGAATACCATGGTGGATATTTGCCTCGTGTAAATTGTGTTACTGGCACATGTATATTTATGGTTTCGTAGATTATATCATAAAATTTCTCCAATTTATCATTGACGCCATCACATTCACTGAATTCCTTGGTCCAATCGATATGTTTCAGAGATTTATTTATAGCTCCGTAGTCTGCTTTATGAAAGTTGGGTTTACTCGCAGGTTTTAAGTAAGTTTTAGTAAACGTTTGAAAAGTTATTGTTAAATCAAAAGCCGGGTGGTACTTATCTAGTTCCCTTATAGGGTCAAGGCAGTCACTTATTTCAGTTTGTTCAACATCTGAGAGCACTAAGTCTAACGTCTTATTTTGAAATTTTTTAATCCAGTTTAGCTGTTTTAAATCATTAAGCGCTAAGAAGTCGAGCAGTAAATTTTTAAGGCTTCCCGTGCTAGAAGTTGATGGTATGCAAGATTTAGTAGTAGCCTCATGTATCCAATCAATACAACTCAAATTAAAATCGCCGACAATTGATGTTGAGGAGTCGCTATTAGTTGTAATGACCGAATTGCAATTATCAATAAAGTATTCAAAAACTTCAAGATTTACAGGTGGTGGCAAGTACACAGCACACATCTTTAAGGATTGGGATGTATTGGAGTTGGTTTTAATCATAATCCACAAATCTTCACAGTTACTTTCCCAGTCTGTCATGCGACATGAAATTAATTTATTAGTTACCGCTACGAGAAATCCACCGCCTGTTTTTTTGTGATTATTTAAGCTTGACGATTCTCGGTCTCTTCTATATACAGAATAAGAATCATTAAAAAGTTCAGAATCAAAAATACTTTCGCAAAGCCAAGTCTCGGTTAAGACGAATACATCATAATCACTGTCATGTATGTGTTGACGAACCTCAGATAAATTGCTACGAAGACCTCTGGTATTTTGATAGTAACATTTTAGGGAATTGAATTCTATAAAGTTTAAGCTATTGAACATTCTTAGAAACAAAATTAAAAAGTAAATAATAATGACACAAAAAAAAGAAACAATAATACAGTACTATAAGATCTATGTTAATGACTTTAGCTTTTCAAAGTCTTCCACAACCACACTTTGCGCAGTTTCATCCTTCTTCAATAGAACTCTCCCATTGTGAACCCATACGAATCTGTATCCTAGCTCCTTGGCACGAACTCTTGTCGCCGCATGAAGAGCCTTGTTCTCAGGAGATAGGTGTTCAACGACGAATATCGGCACCGGCTTTTCGTTAGCTATGCCAAGGTGACTTGAATTTAGTTTATTTTTCGAATTTGCTTTGTTGAATTGAATTGATGCTGCAAGGAACGAATCTCTTAGTCGCGGGCTATTGAACTTGACAAGAATAGACCTCGGTCTTGCGCTGCGCGTGTCTTTTTTGGCGACCCTCGTACATAGTTGAATATCTGTATCCTTAATATCGCATTTAATTACTTTGCCTAACTGAGAAATAGTGCTAGTCAAATTCTCTGATCTGTATTCCGGTACACATTGCAGTTCGATGTTACTCGAACGAGCGTGTTGTTCCAATAGGTTCATTCGTTTTTTTACGTCCCTGAGAGAATTTTGAAGAACACAATTTTCCTTCTCGAGCATGTGTATTTTAGCGGTCTTATCTTCTAATGTTACCTTAATTTCTTCGTATTTCTCATTAAAAAACGACAAGGACTGCTTGAATTCCGAGATCATGTTGTTAATTACGCCAAATTGTTCATGGATTAATCCTGCGATTGTATCATGTAATGCTTGGTTAATTTCATGCCTTATCATCTCTCTAAGAGAACCTGTTATAATATCTGCTAGTAGCGTGTCATTAACACGGTCAGGTGAGTGGCATATAGGTGGTTTGTTGCGTTGAGTAACATTCGTACCGTCAACAAGGGATGGTTGAGTCACTGGACTAGATTGCCGGGCGGGTCTAACAGGAGTGTTGGTGTTATCAAGTTTGGGCTGTTTATTTAGACACCCAGGACATTTCCAAGCATTTTTAGTATCGGCATGCATTGATTTAAACCTCTTCTCTGATATATTAGCGCACAGCAAATCATACCAGTGATTGCAAAGAAAGCATCGCAAACCTTTCCCAGCCTTAAAGTCTTTTATACATCCAGCGCAATTTATTGTTGACATTCTTAATGCGTGCGTGGGTACGTTGAAATAATTTTCAAATTTGGCAATATAAAGCGCTTACAGCGATTAAAACAGGATGCGTCTAATAGTGAATAAAAATAGTAGCGCTGTTTAGAGTATTAAGCTTCATACAAACTGCGAATGATGTTCTTGGCAAGAAGGTCGTAAGCGCCGTGGAATGCGCGTCGCTTACGCGTTTCGGTCGTTGCGGGACAACGGTCACTCAAACACTTTGTTTATGTTGCAAACTTTTTGTTAAAATCCAAATATCACTGATAAACACTGGGTGTAATGGCTTGTTATTTTGACACTCAGTTAATAAACGTTAATTATTTAGTTTTTGCTCAAAATCTGAGTCAAAACAACACTATAAACCATATTTTCAGAATTATTTTTCGGGAGCAAACGGTTACGGACTGTTTGAATTGACATGTCGTATCACAAAATTTATCAGCACAAAGTTCAAACTCTTTAGGAAAATCTAAGTTCTTTAATTTATTGTTACATAAAGATGAGTATTAACTGATTTCCTCTGGTTTTCGTTCCCCCCAATAGACACCGTTATACGAAGATTTAATTACAGTAGTCTTCACTCTAATAACATTAATATCACACTCTATTTTTAAAGGAAAGTGATCAGACCAAAACGTGTCGTAAATAACTTTAACGTTTACAATTGTTTTTCCTGCCGACTGTGTAACAAGGCAGTGGTCAATCCAACGTTTACACCCGTGTGCGTCACTGATAAAGTGTAAGTTTGCGATAACATACTTAGGTAATCAATGTCCGCACATAATAGCTCTTGCTCAGTACAAAAACTAAGAAGCTCGTTACAAAATGACTCACCCGGGTGCGCGTTGAAATCTCCCAACACAAACACTGATTCAACATTACTATTTTGTATGATAGAATACATTTCACTCAGGCATTCCGTAAAATGTGGTAAGTTATCACTACAATCTGTTGGCATATACATATTTATAACCATAAAAAATCGGTTTCGTATCACTACATTTACTGCACAAATCCGGGTATTGTCACACTGCACCACAGACACGTTATCAACTGCACTTTTTCGCCACAATATGGCAAGACCTCCGTAAGGTCTACCTTTACAAATACAAGCTGAAGTGTCCACTGAAGACTTCGCAGTGTAACTGAAGTCTTGCTCTATATTTTCCAGAAAGGATAAATCATGTGGATATAACCACGTTTCTTGTAACAACACAATGTCAGCTGTTTTGCATAGTAAGCGCACACAGTTAACAGATCTCTTAATATTTTTACAGTTGAATGTTATAATGTTCAATTTTGATGTACTATCCATTAATTGCATTATTTATTCCATCCTTCTCGGAAATAATATTATTTCTGTCTTCTTTTCTATTCTTAAAATGAATAAAGCGACGAAATGTGATGCCGTCTGGCCACATCTGGTCATCTAAAAATTTTTCTAACTTGCTTTTATTGACTAATAGTTTGAATGCATTATACGGCTTTTCCTTCTTCATAGTAATTTTCTCGAGTATAACAACCTGCTCCGTTTTCTTTTTAATATATTGGCATATATCTTCCAACACGGTCTCCTTGTTTACATTAGAGATAAACAAAGGGACTTTTATATCGGCCGCTTTAAATTTCTCAGACAAATTCGTTGCCGCTTTGCCCATTTTTCCAGCAAAACGATTTCTAGATCTACGATTTATTATACATATTATTTCTATGCACTGGGTAAAAATGCATCGTCAGTACTTTAGTAAAGGAAAAGTACGCTGTTTATAAGTTAAAAGCTGACTTAGGCTTTATTGCATTGTAATAAGGGTTATAACAGTACCTTTCAGTAGTCGCATATGATGTGTGACATCTGTCATCTTGGCTGACGTATATATGATATAAACAAAAGTCATCGTCATCACCATCACCATCGCCGTCACCGTCAACGTCATCAGCATCATGTTTACAACCTCTCGGAAAATGGGTTGGTACCATCTGACGGCCAATTCAAGCACCGCGCGCGCTCACTGGTCAAATCAAATAGCGCGCGCTTCTCCGGCTTCCTGTTACACACATTAGTCCCGTTTCACGAAATCCCCCAAACAGATTTGATTATTTAAATTTAGATTTTGGTTGCAGGAAAGCGAGAGGGAAGATGTTACACTTCAAAAACTCGCGTAAAATTCACTTACCTTTTGTTACAGATTCAGGTGAAGCTGAAGCGAAACTGATAAAAGACTTTATACGTCTGATAAAGAAGAGTCCAATCAAAATCAAGCTACTGACCAACATTCCTGCCGGGATGTACATGCTGCCTGTTATACTTACGTTGTTTGTCAATTATCTTATAGTTATGTTGCAATTTAACCATATCATTTAACCACTATGAGGTAGATTTCATAAAATTACTTTTGAACATAACATAACGCCTGTACTGCCCGAAGGGTAAGGCAGACGTGTACCTACAATACACGCATATTTTGTCAGTAAATTTTAAAGTGTGGATATTTATGAGTGGAATTAATTTCATTTTGTGTTAATTTTATTAAATTACATAATTATAATTTCTTAAAGATTTTAATTGTTTTCTGGCAGTTATGATTTCGTAAAAAAACCTGTTTAAACTCTCGATCAGAATTTTATTGAAAGCTCTTAAACCAATTAAATGACACCTAACCATGGGGTCAACATCGTAATCGCGAAAAAATTATGAACTGTCCCATACAAAACTTCAATATCCACTCGACCCAAATGTATGGGACAGCTGATAATTTTTACGCGATTACGATGTTGGCCCCATGGAGAAAGTTGTTTAATTTGATGCTTTGTACCACATCCTAAAATTTGTACCATACCTTTCTAATACAAACGCTGTATATCACGTTTAGGTATTGTTCTTATTTATCTAACTACATATAATATCGTTCTAATAAATTGGGACCGTCTCAAGCACAAGAAAACAGTATAAATCGTTTAAGTTTCCTTAAGCCTCTAATGCGAAACGGTATCGGTATCTAAGCCACGTGGAGGTATCTTAGATGTAAAATACAATAATATAAATGTATCCTTACATATTATAAAACAAAGTCCCCCGCCGCGTCTGTCTCTCTGTCTGACTGAACGCGATAAACTCAAAAAATACCGAACGGATTTTCAAACGGTTTTCACCAATGGACGGAGTGATTTTTGCGGAAGGTTTTAGTGTATCATTCATTAAGGGTTTATGTATGTATGTGTTCATTAAGGTTTTGTGTAAATTGGCTGAAATATGACGATTATTGTCGAAGATGTCGGAAAAAATCATGCCGACTGGGAGCTTTATTGGTGTGCGCCGCGCAAAACCGTTGGAGATACATCAAATTTATGTTCTACAGGATTGAAGATCATAAAAAGTTCAACAAAAAAGTTCGTGAAGACATATATCTATCTTCTAAGGATGACCCACAGTAACCATTATTATCGTTCAGAATTCGATAAAAATTCCATTGTTATTTCCGAAGCTATATTGACCGGTATCATATTAATCCTTAACCAATAAAACATGTGATTTCACTCGACGCTCGGCACTGGTCACGGACGGTCGTGTGCTTGCGCTCTCCCGTTCATGACTCATTGCCCTGAGTCATATTCCGTTGCGTTACGTTACGATTTTCGTGGTCGCTCCGATCGTCAATCGATCGGGCATAGATCCACCAAAAAGGCCTTTTTCAAGGCTATCTTATTTCTCTAACAAGAGATATTCGTCTGTAGATTCACTAGGCCCCTTCCGGGCAAAACCACAGTTTCGTGGTCACTCGGTGGATACCATACGGTGCCAACGAAGTCGAGTGGGGTGTTGACCCAACACACCCGCCGACCCCCTTCAGGGCAAGGCAGTGAATTGGCCGGGTCCCAGTGTTTGGCCATGGGGGATCTCCTAGTCAACACGTGGTGACAGTTTTGCCTCCACAGCAACTCACCTAGCGTGGTCGGGTATCTTCATACCCTTCACACTAGACTGGATAGGACCCCGTTGCACATTAAGATAGGCAACGGGCCAAATCAAGCTTAGGGCTCACCGATAGGCACTCATTCTCCCTGTCTTACCCGACAGGGAGGGATTGTTACACATCCCCGGCATTCCCACCGGGGAGTTAGGTATAGTGAGGTTATTCCCTCCCTTAAAATCACTCCCTCCCCCCGCCCTTATGGCTGCCCAGGTTAACTACGAGCTTTTCTCAAAGCAGCTCGTACAGCTCCTCGAAATTATTTTCGATAAGGAGCCTTCCCTCCACGGGAAATATGGAGATCATCTCTCCAACCTCCTCAGTATCCCTAGAGGCGAAAGCCCCCCCCCTTGACAACAGCGTCGCTACTTTCAGCGACGCTCTGGATACCCCTCCGATCGTAGAGTCTCCCACCCCCCTCCGTCGGTGTCAATGGACACCGACGTTTCCATCACCACCCCCGCTTCTTCAAAGCATTCCACCACCCCGTACCCCTCTGGTTCGGAGGAAGACGAGGTAAGATCTGCTCCCGCCTCTACCTCTTCCTCCCCCTCCGACGACGGCTACATAGCCGTCCAAGGTAAGGGGAGAAAGAGGAAGAACAGGAAGCAGAGCTCTGCGCAGGGCAGTAAGGTCGCCGCAATAGAGGACTCTGACTTCTCTTCATCCATTGCAACCCTTAAATCCGCGTCTGTAAAATCACGCGCTACCACCGCGACTTGCGCTACCGTAGCTTCCCCCTCCCCCTCCACCGCCCCACCGACTGCGTCGTCGTCCTCCGCGAAGGACTCCCCCGCGCTCGCTGCCCCCCGGACCGCGTCATCCTCCGCAAAGGATTCCCCCGCGAACCCCGCCCCCCGACCGCATCATCCACCGCGATTGATTCCCCCGCGCCCCCCGCGAAAAAGATCCCCCTCCACCTTCCCTGTTCGTACAGGACAAGGGGAAGTGGACGGACATCTCAAAATGGTGCGCTGATCAAAAGATCATCTTCACCAGCGCCCGTAATACCCAGCAGGGTATAAAAGTCCTAGTCCCTACGTCGCGTGACTATAGGGAACTAACCCGACTTCTGAGAGCGAGAGGTGTGTCATACCACACCTACTCTCTCCCAGAAGAAAAACAAGTTCGCGTTGTTATAAAACGCATCCCTAGGGAAATCCTCCCCTCCGAAATTCTCGCCGACCTTCAGTCGCAGAACGTCCCAGTCGACGAGGTCCATCGTATGCACCGCTCTAGAGGCGGTGATCTCTACGACATGGTCCTCGTAATCTGTCCGCCCGTAGAGGGCCATCATCCGATTTTCCAAATTCGTTCTCTGTGTTATCTCACAGGGTTCGAAATTGAGAAACCACTAAAGAGTGGCATTGTCGGTCAATGCCACCGTTGCCAGCTTTACGGCCATTCCCAGCGGAATTGCCAAGCTACACCCAGGTGCGTAAAGTGCCTTGGAGAGCATGGCACTTCCGACTGCCCCCGCCCCAAAGATCGTACCCTCTGTACCGTACCTCCTTGCTGCGTTCTGTGCGGCAAAGAGGGCCACCCGGCTAACTACCGGGGTTGCTCAAAAGCCCCTAAGGCCTCTTCTCCCAAGCTGGGGAAGTGCTCCGGCGCTCGCCAGCAAAGGGAAACTACCTCATCCTCTTATAGGATTCCCTCCGCCCTTATGCCCCAACAACTAAGCCCTCAGAGGCCTAGTCCGTGGAACTATCTCCACCACCAGCAGTCTTTCCCTGCCTTGGTGCCCTCTTACGGTCACTTCCCATCCCCGCTCCCCTCTCCTCCCGCCCCACCCTAGGGACCCCCGTTTCCGTGGCACCGTGCCACCCGCGCCCTCCGCGCCTCCCGCGCACTCTGCGCCCACCGCGCCCGCCGCGCCCCCCGCTAAACCCGCGCCTGCTCCTCAAGCTTTGCGTCCCCCGACTGCCGGCCCCGTGACCGCGCAGCAGCCAGGTGTTGTCTCATTCAACATCATCACCTCGACTTACGCGTCATTTGTCTCCTCGCGCGCAAGGGAAATGGCAAATCTCATCCTCGCCGCCCAAGGCGATATCATTAGGATCCAATCCATTTATAATGCGTATCCGGACATTACGTAAGCCCTAGATTCCCTCGCCAAAACCCCTAAATCCATCAATGGATAACGAGGCCTTAGCTAGATTTAAACCCCGATCCCTAATAATAGGTTATTTTAACGCCAACGGTCTAAAAACCCAAAGGGAAGAGATAGGGCTCTTCCTCCGCGATCATCAAATAGACGTTCTCTTAATACAAGAGACCTTCCTAAAGCCTTGCAATCGTGATCAGTCACTTGCCAATTACCGGATAGTTCACAATGACAGGTCGCGATGTCACAAGGGTGGCACCCTGATCTATTATAGAAAGCAGCTTCACTGCATCCCACTAGACCCTCCTCCCCTCTCGGTATTAGAAGTTTCCGCCTGCCGCTTAGGCATGTCAGGTCATGAGCCGATCACTCTCGTATCGGTCTATAATCCCCCCGGTAATACCCCGGGGCATTACCAACTCCTCTCAAACGATCTCTCGATTTTACTCGCTATGAGTAACTCGCTCATTATAGCGGGCGATCTCAATGCCAAACACCTCTTGGAATAGTTCGGTAACCAATACCAGAGGTCAATACCTGTTCGACCTCTCAAACTCCCTGACTTTTGACATCATCGCTCCGATGACTCCCACTCATTTCTCGCTCATAAATCCCAATCATGCCCCCGATATCTTAGACGTGGCGCTCCTTAAGAACGTCAATCTAAAGTTAGAATCAACAGAAACGGTACAAGAGCTCGACTCTGATCACCGCCCGGTAGTCATGAGACTATACCCCCGCATAGGTCTCCCCGACCCGAACGCCCCCCCTATCACTAAGAGGATCACGGACTGGAAAAAGTAAGCACACAGCTGAAATCCAACACGTCCCCTCAACTAGAATCTATCCCCGACCTTTTCGACTCTATCGCTGACACCACGGCCGCGATTGACTCACTCACTGATCACGTACAAACCGTCCTGGACGATTGTTCAAGGGAAGTTCCAGCGACGGACGACCGTCGTTGGAGCTTCCCGGACGATGTGCGTGCATTACTGACTGAGAAGAACGCGGCCATACGTGCCTACGATAGCTTTCCCTGTCACGCCAACAAAGCCCATATGCGCTATTTACAGAGATCTGTAAAGACACGTATAGCGGAGCTGCGGGACGCGAGCTGGGAAAAGTTACTCGGCGAACTAGAGCCCACCCATCAGGCCTTCTGGGAGCTCCAGAGGAAACTCAGGGCTCCCCAAGTCTCCGCCATGCCCCCCTGACCCGTTCCAATAAATCCATTGCATTCGACGATGCCGAAAAGGCTGAATGCCTCGCAGACAGCCTCGAGGCCCAATGCACTCCCAGTTCCCTACCAGTAGACCAAGCTCACCTGATAGGTGAGCTTCACTTCAGCGTCGACCCTTGATAAGGGTCGACGCTGAAGTCGAACGTAGAGCCTCCCTCCCTCCCGTTGATGACCCTGATTGTCCACTGCCCCCCGTCCTCCCGGACGAGGTGCACGACATCATCAAAGGTCTTAAAGCCCGTAAAGCCCCCGGTTCAGATGGTATCACCAATAGGGTGATCCAACTATTCCCTGCCCACCTAATAATGCTTTTGACCACCATCTTCAATGGTGCCTTAAGCAACAATATCTTCCCCCAGACGTGGAAAGAAGCCACAGTTATCGGTATCCCTAAGCCCGGCAAGCCCAAAACTGAGGCCTCTAGCTACCGTCCCATCAGTTTGCTCAAGGTTCTCGGAAAAATCTATGAGAGGCTTATTTATAAGCGTCTCAGAGATTTCGCTGAGACGAAGGGCCTCATCCCCAACGAACAGTTCGGCTTTCGAACTGAGCACTCTAGCGTGCATCAGGCCCACCGCATCGTAGAATTCATAAGCGCTGGTTTCCGACGCGGTTCTATGACCGGTGCAGTATTCTTCGACGTAGCGAAAGCTTTCGATAAAGTCTGGCACAACGGCTTATTATACAAGCTGTACCAACTCGGTGTGCCAGATCGTCTCGTGCTCATCTTACGAGACTTTTTGTCGAATCGCGTCTTCCGTTATCGTATCGTAGGAGCGTTATCCACTCCCCGTCCCATCCGCGCAGGTGTCCCCCAGGGCTCTGTGGTGTCCCCCCTCATATTCACGCTATACATAAGCGATATCCCTAAAGGTTGCGGTAGGTCGCAGTTGGGTCTGTTCGCAGACGACACTGCCATCTACTTCAAATCTAGATCCCCCGACATTATTCGCCTCAATCTCCAACGCGCAGTCAATAGACTGGCCGCAAGGTTTACAAAGTGGCGGATAGAAGTAAACCCTGATAAAAGCCAAGCGGTTCTCTTTACGAAACCGCGTACAACGCTTAGAAACCCCCTCCCCCGACCAATCACCATGTTCGGCAAGCCGATCCCCTGGGAGAAGCGAGCTAAATATCTCGGTGTCGTTCTAGACCATCATTTGACCTTCGCAGAGCACATAAAGATGGTTCGTTCGCGAGCCGCTTTCGCTCTCGGTAGACTCTTTTACCTGGTGAATGCACGTAGCAAATTGTCACTTAGTAGCAAATTGCGCGTTTACACGGCGTGCATTCGACCAATCATGACCTATGCAGCTGCCGTCTTTGCTCATGCAAAACCCCGTCATATCCATAGGATGCAAACAGTCCAAAATAGATTCCTTCGTAGGGCCACAGGTTCCCCCTGGTTCGTTAGGAACGAGGCACTCCACCTCGACCTAAAGATTCCCACAATCCACCAATTTCTAAAACGCCTTTCCAAGCGTTTCTTTGAGTCTGCGGCCAAACATCGCAACCCTCTGGTTGTCGAGGCCGCCAGTTATGTCCCGAGTAAAATCAGTCATGTTCGCCGTCCAAGGCATATCCTCGTAGACCCCGATGACACTATAACCCTCCTCCAGGAGAGCAATAGGGAAACAAGTACAGTGTACAAACACAGACGCCTCCCGTCATTCCGACCTCGCCGCCGAGGTCCTTTACGATTTCGACCGCCGCGCCCCCGAGTAAATAATACTCCCCCCGACCCTTGCTCGAAAACGAGGTGCCAGCAGTTGTTGCAGCTGTGCACGTAGCTTTAAATTCCCCGTCTAATAATAATGATCAAAACCCTTTGATCCAGCCCGTCCCATCTTTTGATGTCCTCCCTCTGGATAACGACCTAAGCCGAGGCTCGTACCCCACAGGGGGTGCCCTTAGCGAGCGTTCATCCTAAGCTTTTTAGCTTAGTTTATGTATGCCCTGGCTGGAGGCTTTGAGTGTAGCAGCTTAAGGCAGCCACAGGATTGACCGGATAAACAGCCACGGTTTTCGGAAGCAGCTGTGAGATGCCCTACAGAAAAAAAAAAACATGTGATTTAAATTGGAAATTTAATTTAGATTAAAATATGCCTCGACATCATATCATTTAAATGAATGGTTTAAAAGATATCACAGATTCAAAATTACGAATATTGGAATATAAAGTACCTAGGAATCTGTTTTTGGCGTTTTTCTCAGAATCCGTTTAGGTAGGACGAATTTATGGAATAGTAGCTGGCTGATATTTCAGTCGCTCGTAAAACAACTATTTTGACGGTCAATAGGTACAAAGTACTGTTTAGATGGCTACAATCTACAAGATTTCATTGCGTGAAATTGTCTCCAAATTTATTGTAAAATTGGAGGGAAAGGGCTTATTGATTGCAATGGCTAGCTAAAAAAGAAACCTAAAACTGGATTAAATAGGAACAACTGTTTAAAGTCATTTGAGTATTTTGGCTCCTGAAATACAGGTACTCTAACTTAGCTCTGGAGCCAGGGTCTCAAATTTTTCTGTAATATTTGTATGGCAATAAAGAATTTATTTATTAATACCTATGACATGGCTTGGCAAAATCAACTAGATAATTAAACAGAAAATTAATAATAATATCGTGTCATCAAAACGACAGTCAGATCACAATTACTCACATAAGAAAATACTCGCTGGGAAATTAAAAGTAACAAAATGCTTTGCTTCCATCCATTAAAAGTATTACTTCATCGTTGTCACCGAAGCATACAACTTGTGAGACAAAAATGTCTCCAATAAAGAGTTTCAACAATTTATTGTTAATGGAGAATTTTTTCGGAATTTACAGAAATTATTGCAGCCAGAAGAAGACAAAGAAATGTTTTATAATCTTCCTAATATTCGTCCAGACTATGTTGCACACTATAATTATTATTAATGAATTGTATTTGTTGTTAGGGGAGGTCAATTACAATCAAATCAATTTAATTTTTGCTGGTTCTTCAGTTTCAGTCTATTTATCCTCAGCAACGTCCGTCATGACTGGTATTTATTACAGCAGCGCCTTCATCTCATATCATAGCAGTATCAGTCGTATCTCTGAACGCTTTAAAGATGACAAGAACCTTATAAACTCTCTAAAGAAAACATACTGGGTCAGCATTGGCTTTATTTTATATTCCATAGCGTTTGCTGTCTTCAGATCTGTGGACACTTATCTAAAGTTCTCACAGTTCAGTCCGTTAATTATGGTTCCAATTTTGGCATCACTAACAATTACAAGAATTAATGTAGTATTTCAGCACCTAATGTTGTATGTTGTTGTAATGATAGTGATACGATACACCATTTCAGCACCAGTACCTCTGGATTTATCATCTTGCACACCACAAACCTGGTATACTTTTAGCATCATTTAACAAACTATATAACTAGGCACTTAATATAATAACGTTATAGATCTTAGACTTCTTGAAGACACCTTCTGGTTACGAGGCTCATAGCCAACTGAACTAGAAGTTAAGCGACGCTCCAAACATCATGTTTCCAATTCTGTTTCGTTAAAAACCAGTACTTTTACGGAACTGTCAAATGAGATACTTTTAAACTTCATAATTACACTGATACAAAATCATTTGAGGCAAATCACATACTTTTAATTTTATATTTAGTATTTAAAATCAGTAAATCTTCCTAATATTTGGAAATCATGACATTCGGCCATCCGACACTGTGTTGCCTCCTGGCACACACACAACAATCATAAAATAATATATATTTTTTTACATAAATCATGACATTTTGCATGTTAAATAAAAATTAAATGAAAATAAATTTCTTTAGCAATAACATACGGAATTAAGAGTTATGGGTGAACATTTAAATCATACATTGAAAGATTTTCAAAACTACGAGGTAATCTTTTAAAATTCACTCTACTGTGAGCACCATGCTTGGCTGCTCGGGACAGTGTATAAATCAAATATTTTTTTAAGAGACGATTATATTTAAACCATTAGTACAATATTATAAAGATACATGCGCGCGCCGTTGCTGAGACTAGACTATCATTTTTTTTTTTTTTTTTTTTTTTACCGACAAGTGAAAACCATATAAAAAATCCTAATTTAAACATATCTTGTCAGATTGTTCGGATGACGTACAGTGTTCTCGCCAGCCTGTATAGCATGAGGTTGCATCTCATGATAAAACCTCACATGAGCTACACCCCACTTGAATAAATGGATCAGGCAGAGACTTATTCAAAGCATCCGAACAATCGAACCCTTCCTACCTATACCTAAAAGAAACATTACCTAAAGATGGCAATTAAAATACATAGTGAGGTCTTTCTCTTGCAAGAGAAGGCTTAAGTCAGGACGTACGAATCGCAAAGTTCTGATACCAGGCTAGGTATCAGCCAAGTTAAATGACAATATGTGTTAACACGCACCCAGAAAATTAACGTCGTCATGCTTAAACCTTACCGCACCAAAACCATCGAAAAAGATACGGCAAGCCTCAGAAAACAAACAAACTGACGTGACAATTCACATCTACCCAGAGGGGGTTTATGAAAATAAAGAACTAGGCTCCACATCCTAAGCCTTAACTCCATCGGACATAATTGAGCCAGAGGGAACGAAGGATCAAGAAATAAGCGCTCAACAACATTAGTAACTCACGACCATACTCCAGAGGGAAAATCTCAAAACCTCATTCTATCCTCACAAGACTCAATCTTTATCGAACGTCAGTTAGCTCTGACTAAACTGTGAGACCTCAGTCGTAAGTTGAACTAATTGTGTCAACTAGACACACCTTGCAAGGGCTATGCCCCCGTTAGCGAGGCTGGTCAGCTCAGTTCTACCCAGGAAGATAAAACATCAACATAAAGGTAACGTCGTCGAACTATTTAAATAACAACATTATAAATATCCAGTACAGACTAGACTTAATATGTCCCTCTTAATTGAACCGTTGAACAACAGAAGTATTCAAATACTCACATAACATAAAATAATCACAAGAAGTATTACCAAAAATAAACAGTATTTTTTTTTTTTAACTCCTACCATAATCATTTAAAACACCAAAACTTATAAATACAAAATAAACTCGAAACGTAGGAAAAATACCATTGTAACCACACAGACAATTTAGTTTAATAAAATAATTTTAGCGCCAGGCTCGACATCAGATATCATTTTCACATCTCATTGAAACATTACTCTTAAAGGCGTTCATACAAAAATTCATAGAAAAAGAACGTTCACATACAAGGAAACTTTTTGATTTTGCTTTCCACAAAAACCTAATTCCGACTATAAAGAACATTTTTTTAAAACAAAAGATAGCCAAATCGTTTCAGCTGTTCTCAGGTAATGCGCTTACCAATGAACAGCATTTCATTATTATTTATATCGTACGTACTCGGGGCGTAATCCATTTACAATCTTTACACATGATTCTATATTGCTTAGAAAACTATACCAGAATTAAAACAAGTTATATTCAATTAATGTTTCATTGATCCAGAACAATAATCATTAAGTATCATAATTATCATAAAATAAAATGGTATCATAAAAACAATCATAGTATCAAAAAATCAATAAGTATCATAATACTAATACTCCATTTGAAACAAGATCAGATACCCAAACAAACCCTGTCCACATTAACAAAACCATTTATCATAATCAGCCCATGATCCTCTCACTGTGAGAAGGAGTGGGCCGTAATCCACCACGCGGGCCCAGTGCGGGTTGGTAGATGTTACATGTCTTCGAATATTTGGTTCTAGGACCTGCCGGTTTCCTCACGATGTTTTCCTTCACCGCATCATTTATCAAGTGCGAATAAACATAGTACACTAGATGTCACATGTCTTCGAGTGATTGGTTCTAGGACATGCCGGTTTCCTCACGATGTTTTCCTTCACCGCATCATTTATCAAGTGCGAATAAACATAGTACACTAGATGTCACATGTCTTCGAGTGATTGGTTCTAGGACATGCCGGTTTCCTCACGATGTTTTCCTTCACCGTATCATTTATCAAGTGCGAACAAACATAGTTCACTTATCATTTATCAAGTGCGAACATAGTTCACTTATCATTTATCAAGTGCGAACATAGTTCACTTATCATTTATCAAGTGCAAACAAACATACTGCAGTTATCATTTATCAAGTGTGAACATCATAGTTCACTTATCATTTATCAAGTGCAAACAAACATACTTCAGTTATCATTTATCAAGTGTGAACATCATAGTTCACTTATCATTTATCAAGTGCAAACAAACATACTGCAGTTATCATTTATCAAGTGTGAACATTATAGTTCACTTATCATTTATCAAGTGCAAACAAACATACTTCAGTTATCATTTATCAAGTGTGATCAAACATAGTTTACCTTTTGGTTAATCCCACGACGGTCTCACAACGGTTTCATGACGGTCTCATGACAGTCACATGACAGTCTCATGACAGTCATGACAGTCTCATGACGGTCTCATGACAGTCCCGCGACAGTCTCATGACGGGTAATCATCACGTCATCGTGATCATGCTCATGCAAGGGACACGGTATAAGACATAGAATGACTCACGAAAACCATGAAAGAAAGAAAGAAAATACATTTATTTAGCACAGACAAAGATGAAAGAATGCCATTGTACGAGCTACGCTGTACATGAAAATAATTGGTCCTTCTTACAGTGAAACGTTACAGTTTATTAACCCAACATTAATTGTGCATTATTACTTTATTAAATATTGTTTTAGTAGCAATAAAACCTTTATAACAATCGGTTGTTTACTCGTTCAACATAACATCCTAATAAACAACATCAACATAACATTTTCACTGTTGGGAGTTACGCCCCAACAGCCATGTAAATAAATCTCATCCAAAATAAAGTGTTGGTTAAGTTCACTATCTCAATCAATAAAATTAATCATAACCCAAGTAATACATCAAAGCAGTATAGCGGCCGACTTACAGCATTTCTGTATCCTTTTCGCATTTTGAGTTAGTTCTATAGAAGCATTACAAACGTGTATAGGGCTACTGTAATGCTTATTTGGGCACAAATTATACGGTTTTGGATCCTAAATATGTTCACAACAGTTGTTTAATTGCATTACAGGCGCATTATACTAGCAATATTATTGATAATGAAGATGTTAGTTGCATTACAAAAGCATTAGACTAGCATTAGAATGTAGTAAAAGAATTATTAGAGCTATCCAAGTGTTCATAGCTAGAACATAAATAAATCCTAGATCATTGCAAAAACACCTCTACTACCACGGTACAAATGTTATAATACAATTAACGTTGTAATTTAACTATTTTGTCTCGCAATATAATATGGACGAAGACTGTCAAAACTGAGTGAGTGACATTATATTTGTTTGCATCAAAACAAAATTTATAATACTGGCTAAGTTTTTGACTCTTTTGTTATTTCATGGCTTCAAATATTACTGCACAATTTAGTTTACTGTAAAGTGTGAAATAACCAAAACAATTGTGTATTCCTAGAATAGAACGAATTTTGCATAATTAACATAATAGTATTTGTGGGGCAGTATTAAGTTATATCATTTTTAAATAGGTCTATTGCTTTTATAAATAGGTCCGAATGATAATATATTTTTTTTGGTTATAAAATATTTACAAAATGGTGTCGGTCTATAGCAGCCTGGTGAGCCTTTAAAAAGGCTAATTAATACCGCCAGCAGTATAAATACTCACGCGTGAACAATTATTAAGCCAAAGGCCAGAGAGAAGACTTTTGATGAACCACTATAGTGTCATTGCCTATAAAGTAGTTCTACGTCCACCATAAAAAATGATGTTGTTTTGTTGATCATATAATATGTGATTTTCCACAATATGGCCGACAAATGGTTTTACGAATACAGTAAAATGAATGTATATACAGTTTTACGCATTACAATAACTCACGTGTATTTGATTAAAGCTGTACAACAGAACTCAGTTAATCTTTAAAAATGCAAGAATTTCATTGATTCACATTTATACTGTTCAGCAGTACTAGGCTGTTACTAACCACTTAAAAGTGCTATTACACAACAAAAGGCACCAGAAACAGCTCAAAACTGTATAACGGATTTACGGTGCATTATAATGGTACAAGTTTATGCTATTAAGCAGCATTAGGTATTATCTTACTACTTAAAAATGCAATTGTAGACCCTAAGGCACTAAACACAGCTGAAAGCTGTATAGCGGATTTACAGGTCATTGTAATGGTTCATGTTTATGCTATTAAACAGCATTAAGCATTTATTTACTACTTAAAAATGCTATTGTAGATCTAAATGCACTAAAAACAGGTGAAAGCTGTACAGCTGCATTATGGTTTGCTGCACTAAAACTAAAGGCTTTACAAAAGTTTTGATATGCCACTATCCAACCGTTTTACAGTGTAAAGCATCATAATGGTTTTAAAATGCCAATATACTGTTTAAGATGCTCGGTGAACTTATATAAGAGTTTTTACGGACCTTAAGATGCAGATATATGACAATGACCTTGAATGGTTAGCTTGCGTGTTCTGTACTGAGCTCACGCAACGCGTCATACGTCCAGCCAGTAATAGAACTCGCCCATCAAGGAGCGCTGTCCCAAATTAGACGCATTATTAATTTATTACACGTAAAACAAAAGGTATTTTAATAAAACACGTATACTAAAAGATCATTAATTTAATTATCTTTAAAATTGTGAAGTTTTCAGAAAAATACGCTTGATGGATTTTGCGTCATTCTCAGTTTTTTATCCGCGTTAGATATAACTTTACAAATTAATTTCACTATGTAATATAAACATAATCAAAAATATGCGTAAATTTCAAATCGCTAACACTACTCGTTCAGACGTCATCTTCAGTATAAAATCATTAAAAGTCAGCTATCGTCCCCATAAGTTCTACATAAGTTTACTATTCGGTTTTTTTTTTTTTATATGCTTCCTGTGTTACTTGGGAGGTAATCGTAATACCTTCATGTCCAGCTATTATGCATTTAGAACAATTTATCCGACGACTAGTGACTCACCGAACAACCAGTAGTTATCATACCCAGCGAAATCACAAAGTACGCCCCCTAACAGTGAACAACCATAGTTCAATTATCATGGCAATCACTAAGGTAGAAATAATCATAACCAACAATTTATTTATGTTAATCTCGTGTTGCTTTCAAATAATCATAAAAAAAATGTTTTTGTCAAATGTTGCTCATTTGCTTCCCTTATAGAGGCTCGTGGGAACGTATCTATTAGTTATAGTGGTAGCAAAATTATAAGGAAACATTATACCCATGTATACTTCACCGCACACCATCAGAGAGTTGCCCTGACCTGATGTGGGATACCCATACTAGTACCCCGAAATCACGCTCATTGCTTTCATTTAGGCAACCAAAACACATCTCGTGCTATCGGAGAGTCGCCCCGATCAAGCACACGATTTGTCCGGTCAGTATGTGCAATAATGCGTGCTAAAGTACCGCCAGAGAGTAGCCCTAGCCACGTACCCACACACACCATTACACACAATCTACACAATACAACACATCATCAGAGAGTTGCCCTGACCTGATGTGCAGCGCCATGCAGCCGATAAAATGATAGCAACCCAAAACAAAACTCAATAATCCTTGTAGGCTCCTAGTTGTTCCCATAAGCCTCTTTACCTTACCTTTTTTGGTTTATCCCACTTCTGAAATGATACGATACACCATTTCAGCACCAGTACCTCTGGATTTATCATCTTGCACACCACAAACCTGGTATACTTTTAGCATCATTTAACAAACTATATAACTAGGCACTTAATATAATAACGTTATAGATCTTAGACTTCTTGAAGACACCTTCTGGTTACGAGGCTCATAGCCAACTGAACTAGAAGTTAAGCGACGCTCCAAACATCATGTTTCCAATTCTGTTTCGTTAAAAACCAGTACTTTTACGGAACTGTCAAATGAGATACTTTTAAACTTCATAATTACACTGATACAAAATCATTTGAGGCAAATCACATACTTTTAATTTTATATTTAGTATTTAAAATCAGTAAATCTTCCTAATATTTGGAAATCATGACAATAGTGGTTCATTTGTTCAAATGTTTGACATCGTTGGTATCAGCCGTTCAGGAGAGTTTAGGGAAATGTGATATTAGTTCGGATGAACAATGTGATATCACAAGGGAACAGATTCAAGAATGGGTTGAATTGTATCGGGATTTAGTTGACTGCTGTGACAAAGTGATGCTTTGCTTTGGACGCCAGGTAAGGCTGATATGTTAACACTTATTTAGTCCTTATATTTGCATTATTTGTGACATAATGTTTCTTATTCTCATGTTTCAGTTTTTCTTTTCGATCATATTGTCAACATCACATTACATTTTGATGTTGTACTATATTTTTTACAAGAATGTTTTAAAAGTAAGTACCTACAAACATACTGCAAAAAAATCTTTAATGTTTATGAGCAAAATGATTGCGTCTTTATTCAGGCCTGACACATTTTGTTTGACTCTTCCGGCTTGAACTGGTGGTCGGAAATCGTCAAGTCTACTAGGAAAGAGATCCATAATACTACAGCTAAGTACTGTCACCTATTTTGAAGCGGTTATGTTCTTTATAGTAGGTGGCAATAGTTTGCTCATCACGATTCCGCTCCATTTTATTTGAAAAAAAAAAAACTAAAACCGTTTTCATTTGCCTAGACTTATCCTAATTTTGTTGGGGTCGGTTTCCACTGACTCGACTTGAGCTACTCGCTCAGATCAGGTTGTCAGTCGCGTGAGGATAGTTTTTGAAATTACAGATTGGGAACACCGAAGAGTATACGAGAGTTCTAATTGTTCTATTTGGTTACGTATCTCTGATGATGATGCCATTAGTTGCTGGGCAGACGGCGAGTAACCAAGGAGTGAAGTTTCGACGGGTGGTGGTTCAACTTTACAATGAAATGATTATTGGTAAGACTATTTATTTAAATGATTTTATGAATTAAAAAAAAAAACGAGCGTACCTTACAGTAGTCGTATATGATGTGTGACATTTGTCATCTTCACTGACGTATCTTCTAATCTAAATATATAAAAGCGAAAGGTCACACACTCACTCACTCACTCACTCATTCATCACGAAATATCGAAAACCGCTTGACGTATGAAGATGAAACTTGGTAGGGAGGTAGTTTATAATTAGTAGACGTCCGTTAAGAACGGATTTTTGGAAATTCAACCTTTAAGAGGGTGAAAAGGGGGCATTTTGTTTGTATGAAAAATCTTATTCCTTGAGTTAATAAACTTGAAACTTGGCACGAATACGTATCTGTGTAAATTATAAAGTTTGCCATTTTTAGTTTTTCTAAAATATCCCCCTAAAGGAAGATTGGGGGTGTCAAAGTTTGTACGGAAGAATTTTAACGAGCGGTCTGATTAACTCGAAACTTAGTATTTATAATTAAAACTGAAAATAAATAAAAACGTATATTAGGATTTTTTTAAATCTACCCCTAACGGGGTGAAACGGGGTATTAATTTTTACAGTGGAGGAATTTACTGTGTGGCTTAATTAACTTGAAAATTGGTATAAATAACACATAGTTACAAAGATTTTTTTCCAGACGGTTAATTAGCTTTTACGAGTATGTAGATCATGATTCTGAAAATAAAAATAGTTTTCATCTATCAGCTTTAGTTTTGGAGATATGGCATATTAACTAGTTATTATGACACAGATATTGGGTATTTATTCACAACACAACACACACATGTATGTGTCACTACAGTATATTTTATTTGATTGTATGATCAATATAGCATTATGTTTGTATTCTTCTATAGTTTATCGCAAATTGTAAAAAGACTAGCCAAAAGGTTAGAATATTGCAGATAGTTTCGGATTTAACCTTCTATTATCATCACGCTATACCTTTATGGAGCTAAGCATTCAATTATAGCATATACAGAGTGGATTTTGAGATGGGGCAATAAGGGCAGGTACCTTAACCGTTGTCGCTACAAGAAAACAGTCTTAGGAGACTGTCCTTAACTTTTTGAAACATTTTGATCTGCATTCACAGATTTTGAAAAAGTTGTACAGTCAGCAAGAAAATGGCCAATTTTCACAAAAACTTTATGCCGGTCGATCCTATTTCTTATTATTACTAGAACCAAAAAACTATATTGGGCCAACTGAGATTTGTTACTCCAAGACACGGCCTATGAATTTTTAATCCCAGATTGCAGAAAAAACTTAACTTTGCCGTTCGTTATAGAACTATAAATTACCAATTTTCGGATTTTCCTCTTTACTTGACCATACTTCTCGCCAAACTTCACGCTGCTGGACCAACGGGAAGTACCAAATAGACGGGTTTATTTGCGAGTGTCAAAATATGCGGCATAAATGGCCGTATTTTTTATTTCGTAAATTTTTTTTTTGGGTGGGAAATTATTTATTATTATTACTCTCGCTTCGAGCGGAGCGGTCTACCGCTCCGCTCAGAGTAAGTTTTTGTCAGGCTTATACTGACAAAAACTTACCCGTGTTCCTTCAGTTACCTGTGTGTTTTTAGGGGCCACGGTAACCCTTTCGGACTTTCCCGCGACCCTGGCAGGCATCGGCTCTAGTGTACCATGGCCTGGACCAGGGCCGGACGCGAGAAATCACCACCGCCGATCGTCTCCACGAGGACATGGCGGTGCCCCACCCAAGCCGGGCAGACCTCCACCGTATGCTTCACCGTGTCCTCCTGGCGATCCACACAATGGTCACACCCGGGCGTTTCTTCCCGCCTTATCCGAAACAGGAACCTCCCGAAACAACCGTGTCCGGTGAGAACCTGCGTCAGGTAGAAGGTGAGGACGCCGTGGCGCCTCTCTACCACTCCTCAATGAGGGAACTTATCGCCACAGTTGTGGCGTGCCCATTATTGCGTTGACTTGGAAGTTTGATTTTCGTTACACTTCCAAGAGACCGTAGATCTAAGTTTTTGATATCTATTTCAACTTGATGCCTCCACGCGTTCCTGAGAAAAAGGGTCTTGACAGACAATGAAGTCATCCTTTAAGGGTTTTAATGTTTCATTTTGAGGTACGGAACCCTAAAACAGATTTAATATCAGCCTGTTACCTTTTCATGACATAACGACTGAACAGATTTCTAGATGTAAGGCATACGATAGGCCATGACTTGGGTTAGGACATAGGATACTCTAAATCTCGGTAGCACGTTCCTGTGGGATACTTTCCGACATCCACGCGGGCGAAGCCGCGGGCAAAAGCTAGTATATAATATGAACAAAATTAATCGTCATCACCATCACCGTCACTATCACCGTCATCGTCATCGTCCTCATCATCATCATATTTATTACCTCTCGGAAAATGGGTTGATGCCATCTTAGATTTTGATTGCAGGAAAGCGAGAGGGAAGATGTTACACTTCAAAAACTCGCGTAAAATTCACTTACCTTTTGTTACAGATTCAGATGAAGCTGAAGCAAAACTAATAAAAGACTTTATACGTCTGATAAAGAAGAGTCCAATAAAAATCAAGCTACTGACCAATATTCCTGCCGGGATGTACATGCTGCCGGTTATACTTACGTTGTTTGTCAATTATCTTATAGTTATGTTGCAATTTAACCATATCATTTAACCATTATGAGGTAGATTTCATAAAATTACTTTTAAACATAACATAGCGCCTGTACTGCCCGAAGGGTAAGGCAGACGTGTACCTACAATTCACGCATATTTTGTCAGTACTTTTAAAGTGTAGATAATTATATTTATATTATGTGTCATATTTATGAGTGAATTTTATTTCATTTTGTGTTAACTTTATTAAATTATATAATTATAATTTCTTATAGATTTTAATTGTTTCTGGCAGTTATGATTTCGTAAAAAACCCTTTTAGAACTCGCACTCGGCTCGATCAAGGTTCCGTACCAGATTTTTAATGAAAAATCTAAAACCAATTAAATGACCCCTAACCCTATGCAATATTTACGGTCAGTTCAGTAACCAGAAAGTATGACAATTCATCCACATTGTACTATGATACGATTAAAGATAAATTAATTATCAGAGGACAAGTTGATTGCAATGTGCTAGTAAAAGAACGTGAATTTTGAACAAACGAGGTTTCCTGTTCGAGGTGTTTTAACTCACGAAGCCTCAATGTACACGTACATTTATTTACAATTCCATACGAAAAGACCAGTGGCAGCATCTACAATGCCACATTCGAACTACGCATCAAAGACCTGCATCGCGCAAGCAATGTTTACCGCCCGATCAGCATTTATACATATAACTTCCCGACATCAATCGTTGGGCAGTTGCCCACCAGACACAACACCCGTCTGGTCGGAGGATCCTCCCTTTTCTATGGAGGATGAGTGAACTTTACTCCCTGTTCCTCATACCTTTATTTACCATATTTTAGTAATATGACATAGTTTAGCAATATTGATCGAAGACATATATTTAAATGAGCATGTTTAATGTCGTGTTATCAAAATAATTGATAGTCCATTACTTACTTTATAATGACAGAAAAAATATCGTCGTCGCCGAGGTACATTTCATAGGTATTAGGTACTTAGATTTTTGTTTATATTAGGTGCGCTGCGGAGGGTCGCTCTCATACTCAAGTGTCACCGCCGCCACAGCGATAAATTAAGTAATTCAATTTGACATTGATTCATATTTACGTTGTTTGTTTAGTCTACAAATTGTGTAGGCTATAAGTGCACTTTTAGGATTAAGAATATTGTATTTTAAACTTTAGTCTGAATTAAACCATCGTCTAAGCAAGACTCCTCGTTTGCTTTAAAATAACCTCCGGCAACGCTCCCGAAACTTAACTACATTGGAACCAAACATGTCTCCTTTAAAGTTGTTCAACAATTAATTGTTAATGGAGATTTTTTTCGGAATATACAGAAACTATTGCAGTCAGAAGGAGCCGAAGAAATGTTTTGTTATGTTATTTTATTTGTTTATTTATTTATTTTCTTTCTTTTATATTTAATTACATTTTTAAATATTTCTTACACTAAAAAGATATTTTAAAAGAAATGTACAAAAAAAATTTAGGTCCGCCGGTATTTAAGTAGGGTCCAAGCTACCGGTGGTTAGGGCTGCAGAGACAGGAACCTCCTCACAATGCAAGCAGTATCGAGGAGCCTTGCCTTCTGAATCAGGCCCTTGATTCAACCGCCTAACGAGAGCCTCGAGAGATGTTGGTCGAGGCTTTCGGCCGAATTATACTTATTGTTAGGAGAGGCTGATTACAATCAAATAAATTAATTTTTTGCTGCTTTTTCAGGGTTAGCCTGGGTTAGCCTATTTATCCTCTGTATCATCTGTCATGACATGCATCTTTTACAGTTGCGCCTTCATGGCATATTATAGTAGCATCAGTCTCGTCTCAGAATGTTTTAAAGATAACAAAAAACTTATGAACTCTCTAAAGAAAAAATACTGGTTCAGCATTAGCTTTGTTTTATATTTTATCGCGTATTTTGTCTTCAGATCTGTGGACACTTTTGTAAAGTTGTCACAGTTGAGTCCGGTAATTTTGGTTCCAGTTTTGGTATCATAATGGTAATGGTATGGTAATGGTAATATACCCAACAATTATAGGCCTGTGTCAATTCTGCCAGTTCTCAGTAAGGTGTTTGAAAAGTTGATGCTCAATCAAATGTTACGTCACTTTAATAAAAATTCCATCTTTCATGAACAACAGTACGGTTTCACCAAAGGGCGTTGTACTACTGACGCCGGTGTCACCCTAATAAAGAACATTTTTAAGGCCTGGGAAGAAGCACAAGATGCCATTGGAATCTTTTGCGACCTCTCTAAGGCGTTCGATTGTGTAGACCATGAGACACTTCTGCTGAAACTAGAACACTATGGGATTAGGAATACAGCTCTTGATTTACTTAGATCATACCTGAAAGATAGAAAGGTTAAAGTTCAGGTAAACGGCGTAAACTCATTAGGGTCTGAAATGGCAATGGGCGTTCCTCAAGGTTCGATATTGGGTCCATTCCTCTTTTTAGTTTACATTAATGATTTACCCCAAATACTTCAAAATCAACCGAAGATGGTGTTATTTGCAGATGACACATCATTAATCTTTAAAATAAACCGACAATCACAAAATCTTGACGACGTGAATAGCTCTATTCTGCAAGTCCAAGATTGGTTTACGGTAAATAATCTGGTACTTAATAAAAAAAAAACCAAATGCATTAGATTTAAATTACCTAATGTTAAAAGTAGCGAATGTGACATCATATTGAATGGAGAAAAACTGGAATTTATTAATCAAACGGTTTTCCTGGGAATCACGCTAGACGAGAAATTACAATGGGGACCTCATATAACATCTCTTGCGGGGCGATTAAGCTCGGCCGCTTATGCTGTTAGAAAGATAAGACAGTTAACAGATGTAGAGATTATGTCATATGGCATTTTACTGTGGGGTCGGGCTGCTGACATTGAATCCATCTTTATTTTGCAAAAGAGAGCTGTCAGAGCCATTTATAATCTACGTCGCCGCGAATCTCTCAGGGAACTTTTTAAAAGGATTAATATTATGACGGTACCTTGCCAATTCATTTATGAAAATATTATGTATGTAAGGAAAAATCCACATCTCTTTAATAAAATAAGTGATAGACATAATTTTAATACTAGAAATAAAGATAAACTAGATCAACCATTTTTCAGGTTATCTAAAGTACATACATCTTTTATGGGGTACTGTGTTAAATGTTACAACAAAATACCTTGTGACATATTGCAATTAAATGAAAGAAAATTTAAAACTCATATTAAAAGTACACTTTGTAAACAAGCATATTACAAATTAGAGGATTATATCCAAGATAAGAGTGCTTGGAAACATGCTGGTCCTGCTCCATAGGACAATTTAGAATCAAGACAAAATCAAACTGGTTGCTAATTTAATTGTAAAATTTATTACTTTGTGTTTTAAGTATGACATTGATTTTACATTCTGTGATTACTTCCTTACACACTGACTTATTAATTGTAACATTTTAGGAAAATCGTCTACTTTTACAATGTTTGTAAATATGTGAGAACCATGTATATGTCACAAATTAAATTATCTATCGATGCTTCATTTTTAATTTTTTTACCTATTGTGGTATAGTAATTTTATTCTAGGTGCATCGTCTTCACATATAATAATTATTTAACAAATGTACGTACATATACAAACAATATTGTAAAACATTTTAAAAGAGTAACGGTGGAGTTTCTTGCCCATTCTTCTCCATACGAAAACTACCTTTTGGAAGGGGCGACTAGAATCAATTTTATTATTTTGTAATTTTTGACGTTCAAAAGTGCCATATATGGGCCTATTTGAAATAAATGATTTGACTTTGACTTTTTGGAAAACTTATAAACAATGATAAGAATTTCAATAGTATTTCATTTAGGTTGATTTTGACAATGCTGCATCTTATTCTTGTTATACCAGTTAGGTGAGTTATCTATAAAGAACTATTATAATCCAAACAAAAACGTTTAACCTTTAAAAAAAGACATCAAACCAGCTTAATATTTCTCTTAAAAAATCCCACTACGTTCGACCTAGCAATCAATCTCAAAAATCCTCTCATCTGGCCAATCACGTGGAACCTGTAGCAATCAGTAACGAACCACTAGTCCCGAACACGGATTAAGTTATCCAACGTAATCGAATTCATAAAACCAGTGTTGGCCGACTCGTCACGTTTTTTGGGCCGCCCTATTTTCGGGCACGTGGCGAATTGATTAACTACGCAAACATCTATATTAAAACTAGCTGTACCTCGCGGTTTCACATGCCGGTTAACATCACGTTTCGAAAGCCTCGGTCACACACAGCGAATTTTCGCTGCGATTAGGTACTCGCAGGGTGAACTGGTGAGTTGAATTCACCGCGATTTGAATTGAGCATGTTCAATTTTCCTCGCCACGAGTATTCGTTGTGTGTGACCGAGGCTTTATAAGGGTCGTAGCGTGATGTTAAATAGTATAGAACCTTCTTCAAGAATTGGGTCATTAATTGCAAAAATAATTTTTCAAACTCCATGATCTATCAACGCACAGCTCAAACCACTGAACGGATTGGGCTGAAAAGAGATAGGAAACGGTGGGCCCAAATATAATAAGTTGAGATATAATCTAAAAGATTTGTCATATTTTTTTACCCTTGAATATCAAAAATCAGCTCAATTCCCAAACTGAAAGCGGAGAAATATAATAAATATAGTTTTCTTGAGATTATCGATTAAAGTAATCGATTACACAACTACAAAAAGAAAACCTACTCACTAGGTAGCACTAGGTAATATAATTAACTCAAAGTAATTAAATGCACTATATATACTTTTATACAATATAGTGCATTTAATTTAAATAAAACATCATTAATTACTGAAAAACCAAAATAATGATTATTAATTCATATCGATTAAAATCAGTCTTATATTTTTAGTCTATGTCACTGGCAGTGCATGTTTTGCACTGGCATGAGCTGACTGACATTGACAGTAGGCATTAGTGGTGGGTCGTTGTCGAAATTTTACGGACGAAACCGTTTTCCCGACGACGAAAACGGTTGCAGAAAACGGTTAAAGGACGAAACTTATCCAACATGGAATAGAATTGCCTTTTCACCGAGCGCAGTTTCTTACAACAATCAACGATTTGAAATGTATGAAATGGTTTTTTTGGATCACGAACCGCAGCATTGACAACTGGCAAGAGTTCATTTTTTATTAGAAGGACTGTTTTACGAGTGTGATAGATAGTTGAATCTTTGTATCCGACTGTATTTTATTAGATGTAAAATAAAAAATCGCATCAAATAATTCAAAGACTGGTTTCTGCAATGAAGATTGTTTGAAGTTGAACCCAGGATGTAAAACGGTTTCATCATCACAACACAAAACGATCTTTGTAAACGGTTCGTCGTCGTAAAGCCCACCCCTACTACACAACAGTTGAATTATTTCAATACTTCACTGGGTTGAATAGGGAACGACTGTAGCAAAGAGTTATAGATTTAACCTTTTAAATGATAATCTATAATATACTTTTATGGAGCTAAGCAGTGAATCATCCGTATGGGAGAATATGTTTATCAACTACAAAGTTAAGTTTGTTTTTGGGATAAATTCATCCCAACTACGGAATCCTTCATTGTGCGTGGTCCGACACGCACTTGGCCGGTTTTTTACATGAATGTTTAGTAGTCATTGGATATTATGAAGTTGGCTGCTTTTGTAAGACGACTTAAGTGTCACGGTGTATAATATTATAAATTCGAAAGTAACTGTGTCTATCTATCTTTTACCGTTTCATGCAATAACGGCTGAACAGATTTAGATAAAAGGCATACGCCATGACCTGGGTTAGGACTTAGGATACTATGAATCCCGGTGTATTTACGCGGACGAAGGACAAAAGCTAGTTTGATATAAAATTGTAAAATTAATTGTGTATTGTAATTGTAAAATTGTAAATTAATTGTGTATTGTAATTGTAAAATTGTAAATTAATTGTGTATTGTAATTGTAAAATTGTAAATTAATTGTGTATTGTAATTGTAAAATTGTAAATTAATTGTGTATTGTAATTGTAAATTGTTATATGTCTGCCCAATTTTATATCGTTTTTGTATTGTCTAACTAGTTTTTGCCCGGTGGTTTTGAAATCAGTAAAGAGCGGCAGAGCGGTTTTCTACTATCCCTATCCGATTCTGGAACTCACAGTTTGTAAGATAAGATAAGATCATTTATTTGTCCAAAACATAAGTATACACACACATGGCATGCAAGATGTTACATAAAATTATAGCACAGTCATGTGTTGCCTTGTCCAAACTCTGTGTTCAAAGTCAAAGTCAAATCATTTATTTCAAATAGGCCCATGCGTGTCACTTTTAAACGTCAAAATTTACAAAATAATAAAATTGATTCTAGTCGCCCCTTCCAAAAGGTAGTTTTCGTATGGAGAAGAATGGGCAAGAAACTCCACCGTTACTCTTTTAAAATGTTTTACAGTTGTTTGTATAGGTACGTACATTATTTAAATAATGTTGAACTATGAATCACAAGACCACAATAATCAAACATTCTTCAAGTAATGGTATAAATTCGTGTTTTTTTCACCTTTTTTTCTGGAGAGAATGTTAGAGTCGATGTACCGACTAATCGAATAATTAAATAATAAGTTCTTTAAAAAAAAAGTCGAGCTAAAGAACCAAGTAAAAGTTCCTCTATACTTAAATCAATAATATGGTTTAAAAACCACGAAATTTTGCAATATAAATAACCAGAATTCTCTAAGATTACATTGTAAACATAACCATTTAATAACCGTCAAGGCACCTGAAGTAACAGCCATTACTCAAATTACATTGTGTACTGGGCGTGTCTGACAAACTCAATTACAAGGGGCTTATGTGCCTTTCGTCCAAGTATTGGAAATTGCTGAAACTCCACACAGATTTGCCAGGAGATTGAAATCGAATAAACTTATCAGTAGGTTTTGAAAAGGTTTTAATTCGATTAATTTAAGATGATTCCCTTAATTGTCGAAATTTGCGCTATTCAAAACATGCTTAACGAAGCCGCGAGATTCATTTGTATTCCGTTTTATAATTATTTATTTGGTGGTACATGGGAACCGTCTGGTTACGGAGTTAATTAAGGTCAAGGTTCCACTTTTTTCTCGAAAATAAGTTTCAAATGTAATTACGTAACTTTAAATTTGCCCCCGACCCCTGTACCGTGGTATGCACCTAAGTGCAATGGTCAGCGTGCATTACATTGTGCGATGCCGTAAACAGCGATTTTTCACACCAAAATAAAAGTCGTTTCGTAGCAATAATTTTTGATCAATGCTACTTAGTTTGATGTACAAAATGCGTAGTTAACGGCTATGTGATGGGACTTTCTAGACCCTGTATGTTAAACGGGTATATTAATATCGTATCAACAAAGCCAATGACTATGAATAAATAATGAATTACTTTCGACTAATTTAGTGAACTAAAGTTTTTTTCTACCTTACCGTAATTCTTACTTTGTCGTCGTCACCGAGACACACAACATTAAAAGTAAAAATGTCTCCAATAAAGTGGTTGAACAATTTACTGTTAATGGAGAATCTCTTAGGCATATACAGGAATTATTGTAGTCAACAGAAGATTAAGAAATATTTTATTATCTTCCAAATATTCGTTCAGACTACGCTGCACTCTACCATTGTTGTATATGGATTGTTGTTGGAAAGAGATGACTACGGTCAAATTAAAATAGTTTTTGCAATTTTTGGAGCTTTGGCTTGTGTAAACTCTATGTTATCCGTAGTGACTGGTGTCTGTAACAGCCTCGACTTTATGTCATATTATAGAAGCATCAGTCGTGTCTTTGAATGGTTTAAAGACAACAAGCAATTAATAAATTCTTTAAAGAAAGTTTTTTGCATCGGCATAACTTTCAACAGTATTTTTTTCTTCGTTGATGCTTTAAAATTAGCGCATGGTTTAATAAAATTCTTACCGTCACATCCGAAAATAAATTTTGTTCTCATTTTGGTATCACAAGCGGTTATAAGATATACTATAATACTTCAGCACCTAATGTTGTATGTTGTTGTTATGATAGTTGTCCATTTGTTTAAATGCTTGACTTCGTTGATATCAGCCGTTCATGAAAGAGTAAAGATCTGTGATATTAGTTCGGATGAGCAATGTGATATCACAAGGGAGCAGATTCAAGGATGGGTTGAACTGTATCGGGATTTAGCAAACAGCTGTGATAAAGTGTCGCTTTGCTTTGGACGCCAGGTACCTACTTCTTCTTGGAAATTAATTCTGTAGAACACAAGTGCCATCTGTAGAGTTCTTGGGGCTGCCTTTAAAATTTTTGTGAGAATAACGTCATGTATTTTATGTTTCAGTATTTCTTTTCGTTAGTCTTGTCAGTATCACAATACATTTTGATGACGTACCATTTGTTTTACGTCAATGTTTTTGAAGTAAGTTCCTTTTTTTTATTCTATTACTATCTATCAAAAAATAATAAGCAAATGAAATGATTGCTATTTTTATTCATACAGCTAGTTATATTTATATATGTGAGGACTATGTAGCTCATGTATATATATTTATTTAATTTTCTCAGTTACTACTAATGATAATCTGGCAGTTTTGAGTACTTTATGCGGCCTACCCAAATGTCCTTTCTTTGGTATTGTTCGTCGAATCGTTGAGCTCCTTTTAAGTTCTGAGTTGAGCTGCACAATTACTGACAAATGCGTGCACTGACTGGACAGGTCCACTCAAATCTGTATGGTTCTTTCCTCAAAAGATCATTTCAGACACAAATCTACATGGTCCTCATATGAAATGCTCTGACCAAGATTATTTCTGGGTTTTTTTATTTTATTATATACACATTGACATTAATGATTTTTATATATACAATGACATGAATATTTACTTTTAAAGTATTATATTATTTTAATTATTGTGAATGTGAAGACTATATGGGTCATTCCTTTTTGTTTTGTTTTTAATTTTTTCTCAGTTAGTTTTAATCATGGTCTGACAGTTTGAGTAATTTATGTGGCCTACACAAATGTCCTTTTTTTGGTATTGTTCGTCGAATCGTTGAGCTCCTTAAATTCTTAGTTGAGCTACGCGATAAATGACAAATGCGTGCACTGACTGGACAGACCCTCTCAATCTGTGTGATGCTTTCCTCTAAAGACCACTTCAGACACCAATCCACATGGCCTTCACATGATCTGACCAAGATTATGTCTGGACTTTAAAAGAGACTGTGACCTCTGAGTTTGTTTCGGCCTTTCATCTCAGAGTAGTCAGATAGGAAACGCCGACCTCATCTAGTTTTTAAAATATGATTGACGTGTAAAAGTGTTTGTACAAACCTACTTACAGAAATAAAATCATTTATCATTTATCATTTATAGCATATAAAGCTTAGAGCCGCTATTTTCTTTACATTGCAGTTTGAAGACAGTAATCTGACAGACATGAGAATTTTAGTTCTCATATTTAGTTACATGACAATAATGATAATGCCATTAAGTGCTGGACAGATGGCGAGTAACCAAGGATTGAAGTTTCACCGGGTGTTGGTTCGACTTTACCACACAATGATTATTGGTAAGAAGACTATTTGTATTTATGATTTTCATAATTAAATAGTCATGTAAAAACCACAGGCGTTTTGTTTTAGATTCAGGTGAACCTGAAGCGAAATTGATGAAGGAATTCATACGTTTGGTAAAGAAGAATCCAATACGGATCAAGTTATTATCCAAGTTTACTGCTGGGATGTACATGCTGCCAATTATACTCACGTTGTCTGGCAATTATGTTATTGTAATGCTGCAGTTTAATCATGTTATTTAATTTCATATTATTACTTCGTTTGATATCGAATTTTATAGATAACATATTGTGTTTAATCGAACCTCTAAATGATAAATAATTCCGTTTGCCATGTTTACTAGTCACATCATCTGTAGACAGAAGAAAGTTGTTGACGTCATTTGTGGTTGCAGTTTGTATTGCACAGATGTTGTTAATGTGGTGTGCCATCGGAGTAGTTGAAAATTGTGGTCTTCTATGGCAATAATCGCAATTGATTGAACTAAAACTCAACTTTATTAGTATCTGAAAAGATCTAGTTGGTTGCATGGTGATAGTGAAAGTACTTACAAACGATAAAAGTTAAGACTCCAAACGTAGAAACTGTTTGCTGTAATTTACATAGTATACATGGCTTCTTAAGATCGATATAATTAAGCAAATGATATTTGACTGAAATTACTAATATTACTTTTAAGAATAATATGTTTTATCGTCAAAATTATTGACAGATAATAATCAATCTAGTATCTAGTTAGTACTACTATTAAATTAAAATAACAAAATGTTTTGCTTGCGTCTACTTAAACTATCTTTTACTACACTTGTCGTTGTTGCTGGCACACACACCAATAGAAACGAAATGACTCCATTAAAATGGCTGAACCATCTATTGATTATGGAGAATTTCTTAGGTGTATACAGAAATTATTGCAGCCAGAAGAAGATGAAGAAATATTTTACTATGCTACAAATATTCGTCCAAACAATGTTACACACTACACAACAATTGTAATTTATGAAGTTTATTTTGTGCTAAGAAAAGATGATTATAATCAAATGATGTTATTTTTTCTTTGGTTTTGTGTTGTCACGTATATTATCTCTGTGTCATCCATATTGAATGGCATCTGTAACAGCCACGCCTTCCAATCATATTTGAGAAGTATCATTCGTGTTTCAGAATGTTTGACAGATGATAATAAATTAACAAATTCTCTAAAGAAAATATTCTACTACGGATTTTCTTCTATTTTATTTACTTTCTTGTTTTCTGGCGTCAGGTCTACGGAAATTTTAATATCTTTCTTACCGTCAGATCCGTTCATTAGTTTGATTCCCATATTGGTATCACAATCAATTTTAAGAATCATTGGAGCATTTCAGCACATCATGTTGGTTTTTGTTATTATCATTGTGGTTCATTTAACCAAATGTCTGAGTTTGTTGGTTTCATCTGTTCAGGAGAAAGTAGGGAGCCGTTATATTAGGTCGGATGAGCAATGTAATATCACAAGGGAGCAGATTCAAGAATGGGTTGAACTGTATCGGGAATTAGTAAACTGTTGTGAAAAAACTTTTTACAAAAAAAAAAACAAAAATAACTTTAATTTCGGAAGTCGGTGGCAAAAAACGAAAATACAAAACACAAGACACCGACTTCCGAAATTAAAGTTATTTTTCACTTTGTAGTGTTTTTTTGGAGGTCGGTTGTTTTTTTTTGTAAAAAGTTTTTATTTTTCACTTTTTAGTTGTGGTACCTACCCCACACACATTCGAATATCACTACCTGCTACCAGTGACAGAAACTTATCATATCATCTACATAGCGAGTGGGAAAAAAATACGTATTTTGTAGCTAATTCAAAAATTATCAAAGCAAAGTTAATAAAATTTATATGGGACCAATTCGAGAGCACACCCTTTCAAACAAAAAAATAATTTTCAAAATCGGTCCACAATTGACGGAGAAATCGGTGGACATACATAAAAAAATAAATAAAAAAAACAAACATACGCGACGAACATATAACCTCCTCCTTTTTGAAAGTCGGTTAAAAAGTAACGCTTTGCTTTGGACACCAGGTATTTTTTTAATGTTATTTTTAAATGACTAATATCGAAAATGTATTCATTAGTAATGATTTAATAATTTTGTGTTTCAGTATTTCTATTCGTTGATCATGTCAATATCACAATATATTTTGGTGGCGTACAAAATATTTTACGCGTATGTTTTTAATGTAAGTAATGTATGTTACCATATGTTTGTTCTTAAGAACGTATAAAGGCGCCGCTCTACAGCGGCCCACGTACGCACTTTTTAGGGTTCCGTAGTAAACAAGGAACCCTTATAGTTTCGTCATGTCCGTCTGTCTGTCTGTCTGTCCGCGGTCTAGCTCCGAGACCCTTAGTACTAGAAAGCTGTAATTTAACATAGGTATACATATTAATTATGCCGACAAAGTGGTAAAACAAAATTATGTAAAACATTTTTTTTAGGGTACCTCTCATACACGTAAAGTGGTGATGTTTTATTTTTTATTGAGTTTGTGAAAACCATTTTTGGATTCAGGGATTCATTTGCAAAATATTAAGCTTTAAAGTGCTAATTTTTGTTAGAGTCAAGTGTCCCCCCCCCCTGCCAGCTAAATGGTTGGTTTTGGATGTGTGAAAAAAATCACAACAGTAGTTTATATAACGAAATTAAAAGGAAAACTATCACAGCTAAGTAGGCTTTACTATGTAGTGGTCTACATACAACATCCAACATCCGACAACGACGGCGCGCGGCCGCGCACTGAGGACCGCTGCCGCCGAACTGTCTCAATACGTTGTTCCAACTATGCGCCGAGTTAGTAACTGAATACGGCGCTCGCGGCGCTGCGTCTTTATATATGAAGACGCATAAGAGCTGTGGACCGAAATACAAAAGGCGCACGAACTTTCTGATTGGTCCATTATAATTTGGGTATAGCGCGCACACGACTATGTACAAAAGCTAATATGTTATATATCTGATAAAATAAAGAAATACGTATGGTATCATTATCACTAGTTTCATTCTATTTCTAAGACTGTACAAAGTTTCCCTAAAGTGATGACCCCGCGTTCAAAATGTCCAGCGAAGAAGTGATCGAAATGATCAGTGTTAGATCACGCATTCCACAATTCTGGCGTGATAAACCCCGTCTTTGGTTTGCCCAGTTTGAAGTCATGATTGCCAACCAGAAACTTGGGGACGAAGGAAAATTTGGACTGGTAATAGCGAATCTCACAAAGCCAGAGGTGGAGCAAATAAGTGACATCATCATGACCGCTCCGAACACAGGGAGGTATGAAGAAGTCAAGAAGAGGCTGGTGTCCGTCTACGAAGAAACAGAATGGAAACAGTTTCAGCAGTTGCTCAATGAAATGGAGCTTGGTGACCAACGGCCATCACAACTACTGCGCCGGATGCGAGACCTGGCGCGAGACAAAATGCCTGATACTACGCTGTGCATGCTATGGATCGGACACCTGCCCGCCGCGACTCGCGCAGTACTAGCCGTAAGCGACGAGTCGAAATTGGACTCGCTTGCTGCCATGGCAGACAAGATGCACGAGCAAATGAAGGAAGTAAATTCCGTGTGTTCCTGCCACAGTCAGCCTTCAACGTCACAACAGCAAATATTATCAGAACAGAACATCATCAGCATGATCGAGACCCTGACCAAAGAGGTAGCTGCGCTAAAAATGGATCGTGAAAGAAATTACCGTCAGCGATCCCAACGCTATAGAAGCCGATCACGTTCGAAATCCCGTGATCGAAGGAGTGGGTCGTGCTATTTCCACCGACAATTCGGCAAAGAAGCTTATCGGTGTAGGAGTCCTTGTAATTACAAGAAAAATACGCAGACGGAAAACTAACGAAGACCGAAGCAGTGGCGGTAGCTGAGGTCGACAAATTATCTACATACCGCCTATTCATAAGAGACGTAACGAGCGGCCAATAATATCTCGTGGACACCGGCGCAAATGTTTCGGTTCTACCCGCAAGTGTGAACGAAAAAAAGAATCGGGATCCGAGCAACTACCTTTACGCAGCAAATGGAACGCAAATACCTACATTCAGCGAGCGAACCGTCGTACTGAATATTGGATTAAGGCGTCAGTACAAGTGGCGATTTGTGATCGCAACAGTCAGTAGGCCGATCATAGGCGCTGATTTTTTGCATCACTACGCACTAATGGTGGACCTGCATGGACGGCGACTGGTGGACCAAAAGACAACCTTAACTGGGTCCCTGTTATCTGCATCGGTAGGGAGCATACGTACCATCGACGACAATCTTCCATATCACGACCTACTAGCCAAGTATCCTGATATCACAAGACCAAGCTCGTGGAAATTGTACAACAGTGAAGTCGAACATTACATCGAGACTACCGGTCCACCAATGTACGCAAAAGCTCGCCCACTCTCGCTACACAAATATAACGCAGCCAAGGAAGAAATATAATTAATGATGGACCAAGGCATTTGTCGACCATCGAATAGCCCATGGGCAAGTCCACTGCACATGGTGATGAAGAAAGATGGCAAATACAGGCTATGCGGTGACTATCGCAGACTCAACGCGGTAACAATACCAGATCGCTATCCAATTCCACGTCTGCATGACTTCATCTACAATATGCAAGGCAAGAAGATCTTCTCCAAAATCGATCTTTAAAAAGCATATTATCAAATAAGAAACAGAGAGGAAGATGTAAAAAAAACAGCCGTTATTACCCCGTTCGGTCTGTACCAGTTTACGAGGATGTGCTTCGGATTAAGAAATGCCGGCCAAACATTCCAGCGGCACATTGACAATGTGCTACGAGGATTGCCAGTATTCCCATTCGTCGACGATATTTTGGTGGCCTCTGAAAACGAAGAAGAACACAGAAGAAATCTCGAAGAAGTGTTCCAGCGCCTCAACGACAACGGTTTGCAAATCAACGTCGCTAAGTGTTCCTTCGGCCAAACAAAATTCGATTTCCTGGGCTACTCAGTAAGCTCAGAAGGCATTCATCCTACAGAAGAGAAGATAAAGACCATAAAAACATACCCACTACCAACAACCGTTCAAGATCTTCGTCGTTTTGTCGGAATGTTAAACTTCTACCGTTCGAACATCCCACACGCTGCCGAACACCAAAAGGAATTGAGCAAATATTTGTATAACGCCAAGAAAAACGACAAAACAAAGATCGAGTGGAGCGAAGAGGCAAAACTAGGTTTCAACAAGTGTAAGCAAGATATTGAAGATGCAGTTCTCATCTCCTACCCATCTCAGGACAACCCATTCGCTATCATGACAGACGCGTCGAACACTTGTGCTGGCGCAGTCATTCAACAGAAAATCAATGGGATATGGAGATCACTAGGATTTTACTCCAAGAAATTCAACGATGCACAACAAAAATACAGCACGTACGACCGAGAACTGTTGTCTATATATATGGCAATACGACATTTCCGACGCATATTTGAAGGCCGCGATTTAATCATTTACCCGGACCACAAACCATTGATTCATGCACTGACGGCCACCGGTAACAACGAAACACCAACACCAGAACAAGATATCTTGAATATATTGGACAGTATACGTCAAATATTCAACATATTACCGGAAAGGACAACCAAGTCGCAGACGCACTCTCTCGAATAGAAAGCATAACCTGTCCAACACCAATTGACTACGATGAGTTGGCAAGGAAACAATCCGAAGATACAGAGCTGAAAACATTAAGAAATACGGGAAAGTATGACTTGAAAAGTATCGTCACGCCTAACTCAACCACGAAGATTATTTGCGACATGTCAACAAGTTCCGTTCGACCGTACTTGCCACATGAATTCCGAAAAACTGCATACCAAGCGATTCACAACCTTAGTCACCCCGGAGTAAGGGCCACAAGGAAACTCGTTACTGCTCGTTACTTTTGGCCTTCAATGAACCGTGACGTAAGCAACTGGACTCGAACCTGCGATCCGTGCCAGCGAGCGAAAGTACAGCAACACACGAAGTCACCAGTGGCTAGTTTTCAACAAGCAAATCGGCTGGAACATGTCCACATCGACATTGTCGGACCCTTACCAATCTCCAACGGGTACCGGTATTTGTTGACAATGATAGATCGGGCTACCAAATGGCCAGAAGCCTGCCCGATGGAAGACATAACCGCAGAAAAGGTCGCCAGTACATTCTACGAGTGTTGGATCGCCCGATTTGGATGCCCAGTGACTATTACGACCGATCAAGGCAGACAATTTGAATCAGAGCTGTTCAAAAAACTGATGCATCGTATGGGCATACACCGCACCCGAACCACTGCTTACCATCCGCAGTGTAACGGGATGATAGAACGTTGGCACCGAACAGTCAAGGCAGCACTCACTGCGCGATTCAATTCGTCAACATGGTCGCAAGAATTAGTTACGGTACTACTAGGACTGCGAGCAGCAATAAAAGAAGATGTCGGCGCAAGAACAGCCGAACTATTATATGGTCAAGCATTACGATTACCCGGAGAATTTTATCAACAATGTACAAGATTTAATGATACAACTTCAAGCGTAATGCATAAGCTGAATGATGCATTTAGGAAAGCACAGGCGCAGCGGAAATCCAACCAAAACCAAGCAACGTTTATACATGACGAGTTACATATAACTGCTCGTATGTATATGTCCGTAATGACGCATCAAGCAAGCCATTAACGCCGACATACGATGGTCCGTACGAAGTTATCAAGCGCACAGATAAATATTACACCATACAGCTGCGCAACAGGTGTGCGAATATAACCGTCGATCGATTGAAACCTGCATTCAGACTGAACATGGAACCAGACGCAGCAACGAATACGTCAAAACCTACGTATTCAGATGTAACAAGAGCGGGCAGAACATCGAAACCCCCGGTACGATTCATTAGCGGGGAGTAATGTAGTGGTCTACATACAACATCCAACATCCGACAACGACGGCGCGCGGCCGCGCACTGAGGACCGCCGCCGCCGAACTGTCTCAATACGTTGTTCCAACTATGCGCCGAGTTAGTAACTGAATACGGCGCTCGCGGCGCTGCGTCTTTATATATGAAGACGCATAAGAGCCGTGGACCGAAATACAAAAGGCACACGACCTTTCTGATTGGTCCATTATAATTTGGGTATAGCGCGCACACGACTATGTACAAAAGCTAATATGTTATATATCTGATAAAATAAAGAAATACGTATGGTATCATTATCACTAGTTTCATTCCATTTCCAAGACTGTACAAAGTTTCCCTAAAACTAGTTATCGAGTAATTATTGACCAACTTTGCAGTTGCAAAAACATGTTTTCCCATACATTCCGTATGGGAGAACATGTTTATCAACTACAAAGTTAAGTTTGTTTTTGGGATAAATTCATCCCAACTACGGAACCCTTCATTGTGCGTGGTCCGACACGCACTTGGCCGGTTTTTTTATTGGAATTGATCATATAACTTCTCCCGCTCTGGGTGGAGCGGAAGGTCAGACTTTTACTGACTAAAACCCACCCGTGTTCCTTCAGTTGCCTGTATGTTGCCAGGGGCCACGGTAACCCTTTCGGACAAACCCGTAACCCCGGCAGAAATTTGCCCTATCGGACCCCTTCAATTGTGCTGACGTCTCTTTAAGGCGCACGTGGAACACAACGTGCCGTTGACCCAGGCCTGGTCCTTACCGGACGGAGAGCTACCCATTGCTCACCGTCCCTAAGCCCACGTCTACGATGGCCGGAAATCGGCCTGCGATTCCCGATGCGGGACGTCTCCTGCGGCGGTTAGAGGCGTGAGGGTGCGAAATTTGCCTTTCCCTTACGCACTCCGCCTCCTCCTTCGCGAGCATTACTGCTTCGCAGAAGGATGTGATGGCCTCCCATGCCCTCTTGCTCCGTACCATGGCCTGTACCAGGGCCGGACGCGACAGATCACCGCCGCCGATCACCTCCACGAGTACACGGGGATGCTTTGCCCAAGCCGGGCAGACGTACCTTATGCTCCACCGTGTCCTTCGGGCGTTTCACACAGTGGTGACATCCGGGCGTTTCCTCCCGTCTTATCCGGAACAGGAACCGCCCGAAACAACCGTGTCCAGTGAGGACCTGCGTGAGGCGGAAAGTGAGGATGCCGTGGCGTTTCTTTAAAGACTCCTCAAAGCGGCGACTAATCGCCGCAATTGTGGCGTGCCCAATAACTTCACTTTGTTAGAAAATGTAGGCGGGATAACAGGTGGGGTCCACCCGTGACGCTGCTAGAAATGTTGTTGTTCTATTTTGTTACATCACAGTGACAATAATGCCATTAGATGCCGGACAAATGACGAAAAACCAAGGAGTGAAGTTCCACCGGGTGTTGGGTCGACTTTATAATACAATGATTACTGGTAAGACTATTTCTGTTAAAGATTTCCTAAAATTGAGATTTACTTGTGTAAAACCCAGTGACATTTTGCTTCAGATGCAAGCGAAGCTGACGCAAAATTGATAAAGGACTTTTTACGTCTGCTCAAGAAGAATCCACTAGAGATTAAGTTTTCGACCAAGACTCCTGCTGAGATGTACATGCTGCCAGTTGTACTCACGTTGGCTGTCAACTATCTCATTGTTTTGCTGCAGTTCAATCATGTTATTTAATTAATTGTACTTATATATTGTAGTTTTACGTTTCAGAACACAATTATTGTTTTTATGTTGCACATTTGATTCCAAGATTTATGAAGCGACCGGCACATTATTGTGTCGAGTTGTGTTGTGACGCGGGATAGGCCAATTACACAAAGTTAAGTGGTGCATCATTTCACATTGAGTTTTGATTGGTTAGCCAAACATAGAGTACCCACTGCTACGGCTCGTAGCGTGGAAACACGGTTGTCACAGAGCGTAGCGTGGCGTAGCAACTACATCCGTGCTGAATCGAAAATAATACGATAGTTAAGTTCTTTAATACAAAAATATTTTTGAGCTAAAGAACCAAATATAAGTTGCTCTATAAATCTATAATATGGTTTCAAAACCACGAACTTTCACACTATAAGTAACCAAAATTCTCTAAGATTACATTGTAAACATAACCACTTAATAACTGCCAAGGTGTCTGAATAAACAGCCATTACTCAAATTACATTACGTACTGGGCGTGCCTGTCAAACTTAATTACAAGAGGCTTATGTGCTTTTCGTCCAAGTATTGGAAATTACTGAAACTCCACACAGATTTGCCAGGAGAATGAAATCGAATAAACTTATCAGTAGGTTTTGAAAGGTTTTAATTCGATTAATTTAAGATGATTTCCTTTAATTGCCGAAATTTGCGCAGAGTTGCCATTCAAAACATGCTTAATGAAGCCGCGAGATTCACTTATACACCGTTATAAAAAAAAAATCTGGTGGTACATGGGAACAGTCTAGTTACAGAGAAATTTAAGGTCAAGTTTCCATTTTTTTTGTCGAAAATAAGTTTCAAATGAAATTACGTAACTCTAAATTTTCTCCCGAGCCCTGTACCGTGGTATGCACCCAAAAGCACAATGTTTTGCGTGCGTCATATTGTGCGCTGCCGTAAACAGTGATTTTTCACACCAAAAATAAAAGTTGTTATGTAGCAATAATTATTGATCAATGCTACTTAGTTTGATGTACAGAATGCGTAGTTAACGGCTATGTGATGGGACTTTCTACACCCTGTATGCTTAACGAGTATATTAATGTTGTAACAACAAAGTCAATGACTATTAATAAATAATGAACGACTTTCGACTAATTTAGTGAACCAAAGTTTTTTTCTACCTTACCATAATTCTTACTTTGTCGTCGACACCGAGACACACAACATTAAAAGTAAAAATGTCTCCAATAAAGTGGTTGAACAATTTACTGTTTATGGAGAATCTCTTAGGCATATACAGGAATTATTGTAGTCAACAGAAGATTAAGAAATATTTTATTATCTTCCAAATATTCACTCAGACTACGCTGCACTCTGCCATTGTTACATATGGATTGTATTTGTTGTTGGAAAGAGATGACTACAGTCAAATTAAAATAGTTTTTGCAATTTTTGGAGCTTTGGCTTGTGTAAACTCTGTGTTATCCGTATTGACCGGTGTCTGTTACAGCCGCGACTTCATGTCATATTATAGAAGCATCAGTCGTGTCTTTGAATGGTTTAAAGACAATAAGCAATTAATAAATTCTCTAAAGAAAGTATTCTGCATGGGCATAACATTCAACAGTATTTTTTTGTCCTTTGTTGTCTTTAAAAATGCTCAAGCTTTAATTAAATTCTTACCATCACATCAGAAAATTAATTTAGTTCCCATTTTGGTGTCACAAGCGGTTATAAGATATACTATAGTATTTCAGCACCTAATGTTGTATGTTGTTGTTATGATAATTGTCCATTTGTTTAAATGCTTGACTTCCTTGATATCAGCCGTTCATGAAAGAGTAAAGAGCTGTGATATTAGTTCGGATGAGCAATGTGATATCACAAGGGAGCAGATTCAAGGATGGGTTGAACTGTATCGGGATTTAGCAAACAGCTGTGACAAAGTGTCGCTTTGCTTTGGACGCCAGGTACCTACTTCTTCTTGGAAATTAATTATGTAGAACATAAGTGCCATCTGTGGAGTTCTTTTAAATTTTTGTGAGAATAACATAATGTATTTTATGTTTCAGTATTTCTTTTCGTTAGTCTTGTCAGTATCACAATACATTTTGATGACATGCCATTTGTTTTACACGAATGTTTTTAAAGTAAGTATCTATATCCTATTTTTCTATTTTTTTTTGGGTGGGAAATTCTCAAATAACTTCTCCCGCTCTGGACGGAGCTAGAGGGCGTGTCATACTCTTACTGACTAAAACCCACCCGTGTTCCTTCAGTTGCCCGCATGTTGCCAGGAGTCACGGTATATCTTTCGGATTTTCCCGCAACCCCGGCAGGCATCGGCCCTAGCGGACCCCATCAGTTCTGCTGACATCTCTTTAGGCGCGCTTGGAATACAACGCGCCATCGACCCGGGGCTGGTCCATATCGGACGGCGAGCTACCGTCCGCAAGCCCGCGCTTACGGTGGCCGGGAATCGGCCTTCGATTCTCGACGCCCAAGGCGTCTCCTGCGGCGGTTAGGGGAGTGACGGCGCGAAATTTGCCTCTCCCTCATGCGTTTCGTCTTCTCCTTCGCGAGCAGAAGGAGGTGCCAGCTTTCCATACCCTCTCGCTCTGTACCGTGGCTTGGACCAGGGCCGGATGCGAGAGATCACCGCCGCCGATCGCCGCCATGAGGACACGGTGGTGCCCTGCCCAAGCCACCTACCTATACCTCCACCGTATGCTCCACCGTGTTCTCCGGGTGATCCACACAATGGTGACACCTGGGCGTTTCCTCTCGCCTTATCCGAAACAGGAACCTCCCGAAACAACTGGGTTCGGTGAGGACCTGTGTCAAGTGGAAGGTGAGGACGCCATGGCGCCTCTCTAGTAGACTTATCGCCGCAATTGTAGCGTACTTAGCGCTGGATAATCGCACTCTCCATGACGCCAGCGACTGATCAAGAGTTCTGACCGCCCTAGGCTAATTATGAGGATGCGCCCCCGCCATTTGTGTTAGGTACGGACGGCCTAAAAAGTAGTAGTAGTGTGAAAATTTTAACATGGTTCATACTACCTATAAAAGTTTTCAGATCGATCTGCAAGCGAAACTAACGTTGTTCTTTAATCTGCATGACATTCAACCTTAGGGTGCATTTAGTTTCAGTGTTTTGTCTCGGTCTAGTTGAAATATATAGGGTAGATGCAATGATGCTAGATTAGTGCATGCGAAGACACGATTTCAGCGCGTTCCCCGCGATCCTCGCGCCCTAGGCTGCAGCCTAATTAGCCTAAGGGTTAATCAGGCTCTGCATGACGCCATGAGATCCCGCCGGACCTCTGTCCACTGTGCCGTGATTTTTTGCGGCAGCGGAGTTACGCCCCGGCGTTTCGCGGCACTCCCAATGTGCCATGAAGCTCGCCGCCTCTCAGAAGACCGTGCGGTATCCTCAGACCAGCCGAATGGTCATAACCTTTTGGGACGCGTTCAACCAGCGGGCTGGCCGCCTCTTCAAGGAACGCGCCCACACCGGTGCCCCGTAAAGGGCCAATGATCGCACGACCCCCGCGTCCCAGCAAAAACCAGGGGTTTTTGCTTGGAGGGTCTTCACCGCTCTGTACCCTTCGTACAGCTCCACCTGAATGACTTCCATATACGGAGGGCGAATACGGAGCCTGCGGTACCTGGTGTACCAGCCTCGCGCAGCAACGCACGCATTGCGCAACGTCGTCAGCTGTTGCGACCACCTGGCGCGAGGCACATCTAGGCTGGACCCGGGGCATTGCCACGTCACATATGTCGGACATGGCCTCCCGGAACCACTCCACCTTGTCGTTAATGTCAGCAGGCCTGTCCGACGATAACACCCAAGCCTGCACGATCGAGGCTTCCAGGAGGAACTCCCGGTCCAGCTGCTTTAGCAAGTATCTATATCCTGCCGATCTGTTTTTATTTTCTCGATCAAAGTACGATTAAAGTCTGACAAAGTGCATTTTGCAAAGAAATAAACACGTGCACCAGTGCAGTGATACACTAAACTAAAATCTGCCAAGACTATCGTCATTCTTATCTTATCCCCATTTATTTGGGGTCGGCGCAGCGTGATAAGATGTGCCAAGTGAAAGGATGTCTGTCAAAAATATTTACAATCATCTTTATTCTACTCGTATTACTGTCTATTAAAAAATAATAGACAAATGAAAATGATTGCTATTTTTGTTCATACAGCTAGTTATATTTATATAGCATATAAAGCTTAGCGCCGCTATTTTCTTTAAATTGCAGTTTGAAAACAGTAACGACTACATGAAAATTGTAGTTATTATATTTAATTACTTATCAGTGATGATAATGCCATTAAGTGCTGGACAGATGGCGAGTAACCAAGGATTGAAGTTTCACCGGGTGTTGGTTCGACCTTACAATACAATGATTATTGGTAAGACTATTTGTATTAATGATTTTCATAATTAAATAGTCGTGTAAAAACCACAGGCATTTTTTTTTAGATTCAGGTGAAACTGAAGCGAAATTGATGAAGGAATTCATACGTCTGGTAAAGAAGAATCCAATACGGATCGAGTTATTATCTAAGATTACTGCTGGGATGTACATGCTGCCAATTATACTCACGTTGTCTGCCAATTATGTTATTGTAATGCTGCAGTTTAATCATGTTATTTAATTTGATACGTATTATTTCATATTATTACTTCGTTTGATGTTGAATTTTTTAGACAACTTAATCGAACCTCTAAATGATAAATAATTCCGTTTGCCATGTTTACTAGTCACATCATCTGTAGACAGAAGAAAGATGTTGACGTCATTTGTGGTTGCAGTTTGTATTGCACAGATGTTGTAGGTATGCCATCGAAATTGTTGAAAATTGTGGTCTTCTATGGCAATAATCGCAATTGATTGAACTAAGACTCAACTTTATTAGTATCTGAAAAGATCTAGTTGGTTGCATGGTGATAGTGAAAGTACTTACAAACGATAAAAGTTAAGACTCCAAACGTGGAAACTGTTTGCTGTAATTTACATAATATACATGGCTTCTTAAGATCGATATAATTAAGCAAATGATATTTGACTGAAATTACTAATATTACTTTTAAGAATAATATGTTTTATCGTCAAAATTATTGACAGATAATAATCAATCTAGTATCTAGTTAGTACTACTATTAAATTAAAATAACAAAATGTTTTGCTTGCGTCTACTTAAACTATCTTTTACTACACTTGTCGTTGTTGCTGGCACACACACCACTAGAAACGAAATGACTCCATTAAAATGGCTGAACCATCTATTGATTATGGAGAATTTCTTAGGTGTATACAGAAATTATTGCAGCCAGAAGAAGATGAAGAAATATTTTACTATGCAAACAATGTTGTTAACTATAATTGTAATTTATGAAGTTTATTTTTGCTAAGAAAAGATGATTATAATCAAATGAAGTTATATTTTCTTTGGTTTGGTGTTGTCACGTATATTATTTCTGTGTCATCCATATTGAATGGCATCTGTAACAGCCACGCCTTCCAATCATATTTGAGAAGTATCATTTGTGTTTCAGAATGTTTAAAAGATGATAATAAATTAACAATTGTTATTATCATTGTGGTTTATTTAACCAAATGTCTGAGTTTGTTGGTATCATCTGTTCAGGAGAAAGTAGGGAGCCGTGATATTAGATCAGACGAGCAATGTAATATCACAAGGGAGCAAACTCAAGAATGGGTTGAACTGTATCGGGAATTAGTGAACAGTTGTGAAAAAGTAACGCTTTGCTTTGGACACCAGGTATTTTTTTAATGTTATTTTTAAATGACTAATATCGAAAATGTATTCATTAGTAATGATTTATTAATTTTGTGTTTCAGTATTTCTATTCGTTGATCATGTCAATATCACAATATATTTTGGTGGCGTACAAAATATTTTACGCGTATGTTTTTAATGTAAGTAATGTATGTTACCATATGTTTGTTCTTAAGAACGTATAAAGGCGCCGCTCTACAGCGGCCCACGTACGCACTTTTTTTATTGGAATTGATCATATAACTTCTCCCGCTCTGGGCGGAGCGGGAGGGCGTGTCAGACTTTTACTGACTAAAACCCATGCGTGTTCCTTCAGTTGCCCGTGTGTTTCGGACAAACCCGTAACCCCGGCAGACATTTGCCCTATCGGACCCCTTCAATTGTGCTGACATCTCTTTAAGGCGCACGTGGAACACAACGTGCCGTTGAGCCAGGCCTGTTCCTTACCGGACGAAGAGCTACCCATTGCTCACTGTCCGCAAGCTCGCGCCTACGGTGGCCGGAAATCAGCCTGCGATTCCCGATGCGGGCTGTCTCCTGAGGCGGTTAGGGGCGTGAGGGCGCGAAATTTGCCTCTCCCTTACGCGCTCCGCCTCCTCCTTCGCGAGCATTACTGCTTTGCAGAAGGAGATGATGGCCTCCCATGCCCTCTCGCTCCATACCATGGCCTGTACCAGGGCCGAACGCGAGAGATCACCGCCGCCGATCACCTCCACGAGTACACGGGGATGCTTTGCCCAAGCCGGGCAGACGTCCACCTTGTTATGATTGTTCGTTGTGATGCGTGGTCAGGGTTTCTTAGGCTATTAAATAAGACGACCAGACTTGTGTTCGATACGTGTATTCAGCCATGACGGACGGGGGATACCAACAGGAACAGGAAGGCATGAAGACCACAGATAATAATAATATAATGGCGGATACATACGTTACATCTCCCTTATTAAGAAAAGTTAGATACGCGGCATGAAGCGGAACATGGAACGTACGTAAGTATCCACTTTTTTTTTTTTTTTTTACAATTGTTCAAATTCTTACATACTAAATAGACTATGGATGAAATGGAACATCTCTATGTGACTGACAATGACATCTGTCAAGTTGACTTAACTGAGTTTTGACAGTAATAGATATTTGACAGTTTGACAGTTGGTAAAAACTAAATGTAAATAAGGCTTGTACAACAAAAAACTTATTAAATTAAATCTAAGTACAAATAAGAACTTAAACTAGACTTAAAATTACCAAAATCTTCGGGGCTTTATGATAGCTCTGCCGAATGAAGAATAAGTATTTGTCAAGCGGTTATTGCGACTATTTGGTGTATGTAATGTGTTTGCTTCTGTTTCAGGTTTTTGGACGGGACTAGTTGAACAAGGGGATTGATAGTTTGATGGAGGAGACGACGGCTGTGAATTGGAAGGCGGCGGAAGATCTGTATCTAATGGAACTGATGGCGATGGAAGTGGACTTTTACTATGAGCAGACAAAGTAGGAGAAAGTTTTGGTTTTAGGATGTGTTGGCGATTACGACGAAAAGTTCCTTCCGGAGAGACAATAGTATACGATCTAGGCTGTGAACCTATGTCCGAAATAATACCTGGTGTCCAAATACTTTCTGGCTGTTTCTTGAAGTAGATATTATCACCAATGTTCAATGAAGACAACGGTTTTGTATGTTGATTATAATAAATCTGTGATTTGTTATTTTTAATTTGAGTTTTATTTGTTATAGACCTGTAATTAGGTATTTTAGGTTTCAAAGTCTGTTCTAAGACTGGAAGTTTAGTTCTAAGTGACCTGGACATTAGTAATTGTGCCGGTGAATACATACTTTCTTTTGGTGTATTCCTATACTGTAATAATGCTAAATGAGGGTCTGCATTATCAGTTAGACATTTTTTCAATATATTCTTAACCGTGCCTATGGTTCTTTCTACAAGACCATTAGACTGTGGAAGATAGGGATTTGATGTAATATGTTGTATTTGCCAGTCTAAAGCAAAATGATTAAACTCTTTTGAGTTAAATGGGGGACCATTGTCTGAAATTAGAATATTTGGAATTCCGTGTCTGGAAAAAATAGACCTTAGATGACTAATGACGAGGCCACAATCGCGGCGATAAGACCCGTCTTTGAGGAGTGGCTGGAGAGACGCCACGGCGTTCTCACCTTCCGCCTGACGCAGGTCCTCACCGGACACGGCTGCTTCGGGAGGTTCCTGTTCAGGATAAGGCTCCCGCCTTATCCTGAACAACGGGAGGAAACACCCGGGTGTCACCATTGTGTGGATCGGCCTGTGGACACGGTGGAGCATACGGTGGAGGTCTGCCCGGCTTGGGCGGAGCAACGCCGTGTTCTCGTAGAGGCGATCGGCGGCGGTGATCTCTCGCGTCCGGCCCTGGTTCAGGCCATGGTACGGAGCGAGAGGAAATAGCAGGCCGTCACCTCCTTCTGCGAAGCGGTAATGCTCGCGAAGGAGGAGGCGGAACGCGTGAGGGAGAGGCAAATTTCGTGCCCTCACGCCCCTAACCGCCGCAGGAGGAGACGCCCGGGGCGGGAATCGCGAGCCGATTTCCGGCCACCGTAGGCGCGGGCTTGCGGACGGTGAGCAATGGGTAGCTCGCCGTCCGATAAGGACCAAGCCCGGGTCGACGGCGCGTTGTGTTCCACGCGCGCCTCAAAGAGATGTCAGCAGAATTGACGGGGTCCACTAGGGCCAATGTCTGCCGGGGGTTCGAAGAAAACCGATCGGGAAATCGTGGCCCCCGGCAACAGGGCAACCGAAGGAACACGGGTGGGTTTTAGTCAGTAAGAGTCTGACACGCCCTCCCGCTCCGCCCAGAGCGGGAGAAGTTATTTGATAATTTCCCACCCAAAAAAAAAAAAAAAAAAGCCTGTCACACAGCGAGTGCCTAATCGCAGCGATTATTCGATGTGTGTGACCGAGGATTTATAAGGGTCGTAGCGTGCTGTTAAATATTGTACAACTTTCCTCAAGAATTGGGTCATCAAATGCAAAAAGATCAATTCAATTAGTGTTGTATAACTTGCTCTATAAATCAATAATATGGTTTCAAAACCACGAACTTTCGCAGTGTAAGTAACCAAAACTCTCTAAGATTACATTGTAAACATAACCACTTAATAACTGCCAAGGTCCCTGAATAAACAGCCATTACTCAAATTACATTACGTACTGGGCGTGCCTGAAAAACTTAATTACAAGGGGCCTATGTACCTTTTGTCCAAGTATTGGAAATTGCTGAAACTCCACACAGATTTGCCAGGAGAATGAAATCGAATAAACTTATCAGTAGGTTTTAAAAAGGTTTTAATTCGATTAATTTAAGATGATTTCTTTTAATTGCCGATATTTGCGCAGAATTGCCATTCAAAACATGCTTAATGAAGCCGCGAGATTCACTTATACTCCGTTATAAAAAAAAAACTGGTGGTACATGGGAACCGTCTGGTTACAGAGAAATTTAAGGTCAAGGTTCCACTTTTTTTCACGAAAATTAGTTTCAAATCTAATAACATTACTTTAAATTCCTCCACGCCCCTGTACCGTTGCATGCACCAAAAAGCACAATGTTTTGCGTGCGTCATATTGTCATCATCATCAGCCTATAAATGTTCCCACTGCTGGGACACAGGCCTCCTCTCTGTGAGAGGGAGTGGGCTGTAATCCACCACGCGGGCCCAGTGCGGGTTGGTAGATGTCACATGTCTTCGAATTTTCGGTTCTAGGACATGCCGGTTTCCTCACGATGTTTTCCTTCACCGTTTTGAGAGCAGTGGTGATGAAATAATTTACACAAAGTAAAGCGCCAGTCTGGGTTCGAACCTACGACCTACACAACGTGTAAGTCGCGGCCGTTACCACTGGGCCACCACTGCTCTACTGCACTACACTGCGTATACAGTCGTCAAGCCAAGTTATATAATAAAATTTTTTGGTGGTACATGGGCACCGTCTAGTTACGGAGATAATTAAGGTTAAGGTTCCACTTTTTTCTCGAAAATAAGTTTCAGATGTAATTACGTAACTCTACATTTTCTCCCGATCCCTGTACCGTGGTATGCATCCAAGCACAATGTTCAGCGTGCATTACATTGTGCGCTGCCGTAAACAGCGATTTTTCACACCAAAAATAAAAGTCGTCATGTAGTAATAATTTTTGATCAATGCTACTTAGTTTGATGTACAGAATGCGTAGTTAACGGCTATGTGATGGGACTTTCTACAGCCTGTATGTTAAACGAGTATATTAATGTCGTAACAACAAAGTCAATGACTATGAATAAATAATGAACCACTTTCGACTAATTTAGTGAACTAAAGTTTTTTTCTACCTTACCATAATTCTTACTCTGTCGTCGTTACCGAGACACACAACATTAAAAGTAAAAATGTCTCCAATAAAGTGGTTGAACAATTTACTGTTAATGGAGAATCTCTTAGGCATATACAGGAATTATTATAGTCAACAGAAGATTAAGAAATATTTTATTATCTTCCAAATATTCGTTCAGACTACGCTGCACTCTACCATTGTTGTATATGGATTGTATTTGTTGTTGGGAAGAGACGGCTACCGTCAAATTAAAATAGTTTTTGCAATTTTTGGAGCTTTGGCTTGTGTAAACTCTGTGTTATCCGTATTGACTGGTGTCTGTTACAGCCGTGACTTCATGTCATATTATAGAAGCATCAGTCGTGTCTTTGAATGGTTTAAAGACAACAAGCAATTAATAAATTCTCTAAAGAAAGTATTCTGCATCGGCATAACTTTCAACAGTATTTTTTTCTCCGTTGATGCTTTCAAAATAGCTTATGGTTTAATAAAATTCTTACCGTCACATCAGAAAATAAATTTGGTTCCCATTTTGGTATCACAAGTGGTTATAAGATATACAATAGTATTTCAGCACCTTATGTTGTATGTTGTTGTTATGATAGTTGTCCACTTGTTTAAATGCTTGACTTTGTTGATATCAGCCGTTCATGAAAGAGTAAAGAGCTGTGATATTAGTTCGGATGAGCAATGTGATATCACAAGGGAGCAGATTCAAGGATGGGTTGAACTGTATCGGGATTTAGCAAACAGCTGTGACAAAGTGTCGCATTGCTTTGGACGCCAGGTACCTACTTCTTCTTGGAAATTAATTATTTAGAACAAAAGTGCCATCTGTAGAGTTCTTGGGGTTACCTTTTAATTTTTTGGAGAATAACGTCATGTATTTTATGTTGCAGTATTTCTTTTCGCTAGTTTTGTCTGTATCACAATACATTTTGGTGACGTACCATTTGTTTTACGCCAGTGTTTTAAAAGTAAGTACCTATATCCTGACGATCTGTTTTTATTTTCTCGAGAAAATTAAAGTCTGACAAAGTACATTTTGCAAAGAAATAAACACGTGCACTAGTGCAGTGCTACACTCAACTAAAATCTGCCAAGACCATAGTCATTCTTATCCCCATTTACTTGGGGTCGGCGCAGCATGATAAGATGTGCCAAGTGACAGGATGTCTGTCAGAAATATTTATAATCATCTTTATTCTATTACTGTCTATAAAAAAATAATAAGCAAGTGAAATGATTGTTATTTTTATTCATACAGCTAGTTATATTTATATAGCATATAAAGCTTAGAGCCGCTATTTTCTTTACAATGCAGTTTGAAGACAGTAACGTCACAGACACGAGAATTGTAGTTATCATATTTAGTTACATAACAATAATGATAATGCCATTAAGTGCTGGCCAGATGGCGAGTAACCAAGGATTGAAGTTTCACCGGGTGTTGGTTCGACTTTACAATACAATGATTATTGGTAAGACTATTTGTATTTATGATTTTCATAATTAAAAAGTCGTGTAAGAACCAAAGGTATTTTTTTTAGATTCAGGTGAAACTGAAGTGAAATTGATGAAGGAATTCATACGTCTGGTAAAGAAGAATCCAATACGGATCAAGTTATTATCCAAGTTTACTGCTGGGATGTACATGCTGCCAATTATATTCACGTTGTCTAGCAATTATGTTATTGTAATGTTGCAGTTTAATCATGTTATTTAATTTCATACGGATTATTTCACATTACTTCGTTTGATGTCGAATTTTATAGATAACATATTGTGTTTAATCGAACCTCTAAATAATAAATGTTTCCATTTGCCATGTTTACTAGTCACATCATTTGAGTAGACAGAAGAAAGACTTTGACGTCATTTGTGGTTGCAGTTTGCATTGCACAGATGTTGTATGCTACCGACATAGTTGAAAATTATCGTCTTCTATGGCAATAGTCGCAATTGATTGAACTAAAACTCAACTTTATTAGTATGGGAAAAGATCTAGTTGGTTGCATGGTGACAGTAAAAGAACCTACAAACGATAAAAGTTAAAACTCCAAACGTGGAAATTGTTTGCTGTAATTTACATAATATACATGACTTCTTAAGATCGATATAATTAAGCAAATGATGTTTGACTGAAATTACTAATATTACTTTTAAGAATAATATGTTTTATCGTCAAAATTATTGACTGATAATAATCAATCTAGTGAGTACTACTATTAAATTAAAATAACAAAATGTTTTGCTTGCGTCTACTTAAACTATCATTTACTATACTTGTCGTTGTTGCTGGCACACACACCACTAGAAACGAAATGACTCCATTAAAATGGCTGAACCATCTATTGACTATGGAGAATTTCTTAGGTGTATACAGAAATTATTGCAGCCAGAAGAAGATGAAGAAATATTTTACTATGCTACAAATATTCGTCCAAATAATGTTGCACACTATAATTTTAATTTATGAAGTTTATTTTGTGCTAAGAAAAGATGATTATAATCAAATGAAGTTATTTTTTCTTTGGTTTGGTGTTGTCACGTATATTATTTCTGTGTCATCCATATTGAATGGCATCTGTAACAGCCACGCCTTCCAATCATATTTGAGAAGTATCATTTGTGTTTCAGAATGTTTGAAAGATGATAATAAATTAACAAATTCTCTAAAGAAAATATTCTACTGCGGAATTTCTTTTATTTTATTTACTTTCTTGTTTTCTGGCGTTAGGTCTACGGAAATTTTAATATATTTCTCACCGTCAGATCCGTTCATTAGTTTGATTCCCATATTGGTATCACAAGCAATTTTAAGAATCATTGTAGCATTTCAGCACGTCATGTTGGTTTTTGTAATTATCACTGTAGTTCATTTAACCAAATGTCTGAGTTTGTTGGTATCATCTGTTCAGGAGAAAGTAGGGAGCCGTGATATTAGGTCGGATGAGCAATGTAAAATTACAAAGGAGCAGATTCAAGAATGGGTTGAACTTTATCGGGAATTAGTAAACTGTTGTGAAAAAGTAACGCTTTGCTTTGGACACCAGGTATTTTTTTAATGTTATTTTTAAATGACTAATATCGAAAATGTATTCATTAGTAATGATTTAATAATTTTGTGTTTCAGTATTTCTATTCGTTGATCATGTCAATATCACAATATATTTTGGTGGCGTACAAAATATTTTACGCGTATGTTTTTAATGTAAGTAATGTATGTTACCATATGTTTGTTCTTAAGAACGTATAAAGGCGCCGCTCTACAGCGGCCCACGTACGCACTTTTTTTATTGGAATTGATCATATAACTTCTCCCGCTCTGGGCGGAGCGGGAGGGCGTGTCAGACTTTTACTGACTAAAACCCACCCGTGTTCCTTCAGTTGCCTGTATGTTGCCAGGGGCCACGGTAACCCTTTCGGACAAACCTGTAACCCCGGCAGAAATTTGCCCTGTCAGACCCCTTCAATTGTGCTGACATCTCTTTAAGGCGCACGTGGAACACAACGTGCCGTTGACGCAGGCCTGTTCCTTACCGGACGGAGAGCTACCCATTGCTCACCGTCCTTAAGCCCGCGTCTACGGTGGCCGGAAATCGGCCTGCGATTCCCGATGCGGGGCGTCTCCTGCGGCGGTTAGGGGCGTGAGGGTGCGACAATTGCCTCTCCCTTACGCGCTCCGCCTCCTCCTTCGCGAGCATTACTGCTTCGCAGAAGGATGTGATGGCCTCCCATGCCCTGTCGCTCCGTACCATGGCCTGTACCGGGGCCGGGCACGAGAGATCACTGCCGCCGATCACCTCCACGAGTACACGGGGATGCTTTGCCCAAGCCGGGCAGACGTACCTTACGCTCCACCCTGTCCTTCGGGCGTTTCACACAGTGGTGACATCCGGGCGTTTCCTCCCGTCTTATCCGGAACAGGAACCGCCTGAAACAACCGTGTCCAGTGAGGACCTGCGTCAGGCGGAAGGTGAAGACGCCGTGGTGGCTCTCTAGAGACTCCTCAAAGCGGGAACTTATCGCCGCAATTGTAGCGTGCCCAATAACTTCACTTTGTTAGAAAATGTAGGCGGGATCGTCCCGCGGTGGACGATCCCGTCTGCATTTTTAGGGTTCCGTAGTAAACAAGGAACCCTTATAGTTTCGTCATGTCCGTCTGTCTGTCTGTCTGTCTATCCGCGGTCTAGCTCCGAGACCCTTAGTACTAGAAAGCTGTAATTTGGCATAGTTATACATATTAATTACGTCGACAAAGTGGTGAAACAAAATTATGAAAAAAAATTTTTTAGGGTATCTCTCATACACGTAAAGTGGTGATGTTTATTTTTTAATTTTTTTACTCCATGGTGAGGGGTATCATTGAAAAGATCCTTCAAAAATATTGTGAGTTTGTCAAAATCATTTTTGGATTCAGGGATTCGTTTGCGAAATATTAAGCTTTAAATGCTAATTTTTGTTAGAGTCAAGTGTCCCCCCCCCCTGCCGGCTAAATGGTTGGTTTTGGGTGTGTGAAAAAAATCCCAACAGTAGTTTATATAACGAAATTAAAAGGAAAACTATCACAGCTAAGTAGGCTCTTCAGGTTAACGAGTAATAATCAACCAACTTAACGTTGCAGTTGCAAAAACATGTTTTCCCATACATTCCGTATGGGAGAACATATTTTTCAACTACAAAGTTAAGTTTGTTTTTGGGATAAATTCATCCCAACTACGGAACCCTTCTTTGTGCGTGGTCTGACACGCACTTGGCCGGTTTTTTACATACCCGGTCATGCTATGCCCGGATTTGTTCGTCAGCTTAGCGGTTCATTTGGCTGGCCAACAAATGAACCACGCAGCTAACGTGACAACCCTCTTCGTTCAATTCTACGTAGCAGTGGAAGGCTGAGTTTATTTGGTGCAGAAAGCTATAGTCTTATTTTTTTAATAACAGTTGGGGTCTACCCGTGACGCTGCTAGAATTGCTGTTGTTCTATTTTGTTACATCACAATGACAATAATGCCATTAGTTTCCAGACAAATGACGAAAAACCAAGGAGTGAAGTTCCACCGGGTGTTGGGTCGACTTTAAAATACAATGATTACTGGTAAGACTATTTCTGTTAAAGATTTCCTAAAATTGAGATTTACTTGTGTAAAACCCAGTGACATTTTGCTTCAGATGCAAGCGAAGCTGACGCAAAATTAATAAAGGACTTTTTACGTCTGCTCAAGAAGAATTCACTAGAGATTAAGATTTTGACCAAGATTCCTGCTGAGATGTACATGCTGCCAGTTGTACTCACGTTGACTGTCAACTATCTCATTGTTATGCTGCAGTTCAATCATGTTATTTAATTAATTGTACTTATATATTGTAGTTTTACGTTTCAGAACACAATTATTATAGTTTTTATGTTGCACATTTGATTCCAAGATTTATGAAGCGACCGGCACATTATTGTGTCGAGTTGTGTTGTGACGCGGGATAGGCCAATTACACAAAGTTAAGGAGTGCATCATTTCACATCGAGTTTTGATTGGTTAGCCAATCAAAACTGCGTAGGCGTCACGACACAACACAATAATGTGTATCCGGCTTTAAATGAGACACGATGGTAGGAGCTGTAATAAATCTTTAATTGTAACAAATAAATAAATAAACGAAACCTTTTGGGCAAGGACTATCCATGTTGATTATAAATATCTGAATGACCGAGCCTTGCTTGGTTTTTTTTGAACGACGTTTTCTAAAAATGAAAACTAGCTCGATCAATTTATCGCCCCCAAAACCGCCTGCATACTAAATTTCTTGAAAATCGTTGGAGCCGTTTCCGAGATTCAGATTATATATGTACAAGAATTGCTCGTTTAAAGGTATTAGATACCTTGTCACACACAGCGTAATCTCGCGACGAGCGCGCATTCGCAGAGTAAAATTGAACATGTTCAATTCAAATCACGGTGAATTCAACTAGCGGCGAATGAATCTATTCTCAGCGAATGCTTAGCCTGTCACACAGCGAGTGCCTAATCGCAGCGATTATTCGCTGTGTGTGACCGAGGATTTATAAGGGTCGTAGCGTGCTGTTAAATATTGTACAACTTTCCTCAAGAATTGGGTCATCAAATGCAAAAAGATCAATTCAATTAGTGTTGTATAACTTGCTCTATAAATCAATAATATGGTTTCAAAACCACGAACTTTCGCACTGTAAGTAACCAAAACTCTCTAAGATTACATTGTAAACATAACCACTTAATAACTGCCAAGGTCCCTAACAGCTATTACACAAATTACATTACGTACTGGGCGTGCCTGACAAACTTAATTACAAGGGGCGTATGTGCCTTTCGTCCAAGTATTGGAAATTGCTGAAACTCCACACAGATTTGCCAGGAGAATGAAATCGAATAAACTTATCAGTAGGTTTTGAAAAGGTTTTAATTCGATTAATTTAAGATGATTTCCTTTAATTGCCGATATTTGCGCAGAATTGCCATTCAAAACATGCTTAATGAAGCCGCGAGATTCACTTATACTCCGTTATAAAAAAAATCTGGTGGTACATGGGAACCGTCTGGTTACAGATAAATTTAAGGTAAAGTTTTCACTTTTTTTCACGAAAATTAGTTTCAAATCTAATTACATTACTTTAAATTCCCCCACGCCCCTGTACCGTTGCATGCACCCAAAAGCACAATGTTTTGCGTGCGTCATATTGTGCGCTGCCGTAAACAGTGATTTTTCACACCAAAAATAAAAGTCGTCATCTAGTAATAATTTTTGATCAATGCTACTTAGTTTGATGTACAGAATGCGTAGTTAACGGCTATGTGGTGGGACTTTCTACAGCCTGTATGTTAAACGAGTATATTAATGTCGTAACAACAAAGTCAATGACTATTAATAAATAATGAACGACTTTCGACTAATTTAGTGAACTAAAGTTTTTTTCTACCTAACCATAATTCTTACTTTGTCGTCGACACCGAGACACACAACATTAAAAGTAAAAATGTCTCCAATAAAGTGGTTGAACAATTTACTGTTTATGGAGAATCTCTTAGGCATATACAGGAATTATTGTAGTCAACAGAAGATTAAGAAATATTTTATTATCTTCCAAATATTCGCTCAGACTACGCTGCACTCTGCCATTGTTACATATGGATTGTATTTGTTGTTGGAAAGAGATGACTACAGTCAAATTAAAATAGTTTTTGCAATTTTTGGAGCTTTGGCTTGTGTAAACTCTGTGTTATCCGTAGTGACTGGTGTCTGTTACAGCCGCGACTTCATGTCATATTATAGAAGCATCAGTCGTGTCTTTGAATGGTTTAAAGACAATAAGCAATTAATAAATTCTCTAAAGAAAGTATTCTGCATGGGCATAACATTCAACAGTATTTTTTTGTCCTTTGTTGTCTTTAAAAATGCTCAAGCTTTAATTAAATTCTTACCATCACATCAGAAAATAAATTTAGTTCCCATTTTGGTGTCACAAGCGGTTATAAGATATACTATAGTATTTCAGCACCTAATGTTGTATGTTGTTGTTATGATAATTGTCCATTTGTTTAAATGCTTGACTTCGTTGATATCAGCCGTTCATGAAAGAGTGCAAAGCTGTGATATTAGTTCGGATGAGCAATGTGATATCACAAGGGAGCAGATTCAAGGATGGGTTGAACTGTATCGGGATTTAGCAAACAGCTGTGACAAAGTGTCGCTTTGCTTTGGACGCCAGGTACCTACTTCTTCTTGAAAATTAATTATGTAGAACATAAGTGCCATATGTGGAGTTTTTGCGGCTGCCTTTTAAATTTTTGTGAGAATAACATAATGTATTTTATGTTTCAGTATTTCTTTTCGTTAGTCTTGTCAGTATCACAATACATTTTGATGACATGCCATTTGTTTTACACGAATGTTTTTAAAGTAAGTATCTCTATCCTATTTTTTTATTTTTTTTTGGGTGGGAAATTCTCAAATAACTTCTCCCGCTCTGGACGGAGCTAGAGGGCGTGTCATACTCTTACTGACTAAAACCCACCCGTGTTCTTTCAGTTGCCCGCATGTTGCCAGGAGTCACGGTATATCTTTCGGACTTTCCCGCAACCCCGGCAGGCATCGGCCCTAGCGGACCCCATCAGTTCTGCTGACATCTCTTTAGGCGCGCTTGGAATACAACGCGCCATCGACCCGGGGCTGGTCCATATCGGACGGCGAGCTACCGTCCGCAAGCCCGCGCTTACGGTGGCCGGGAATCGGCCTTCGATTCTCGACGCCCAAGGCGTCTCCTGCGGCGGTTAGGGGAGTGACGGCGCAAAATTTGCCTCTCCCTCATGCGTTTCGTCTTCTCCTTCGCGAGCAGAAGGAGGTGCCAGCTTTCCATGCCCTCTTGCTCTGTACCGTGGCTTGGACCAGGGCCGGATTCGAGAGATCACCGCCGCCGATCGCCGCCATGAGGACACGGTGGTGCCCTGCCCAAGCCACCTACCTATACCTCCACCGTATGCTCCACCGTGTTCTCCGGGTGATCCACACAATGGTGACACCTGGGCGTTTCCTCTCGCCTTATCCGAAACAGGAACCTCCCGAAACAACTGGGTTCGGTGAGGACCTGTGTCAAGTGGAAGGTGAGGACGCCATGGAGCCTCTCTAGTAGACTTATCGCCGCAATTGTAGCGTACTTAGCGCTGGATAATCGCACTCTCCATGACGCCAGCGACTGATCAAGAGTTCTGACCGCCCTAGGCTAATTTTGAGGACGCGCCCCCGCCATTTGTGTTAGGTACGGACGGCCTAAAAAGTTTTAAAAAGTCGTAATTTTAACATGGTTCATACTACCTATAAAAGTTTTCAGATCGATCTGCAAGCGAAACTAACGTTGTTCTTTAATCTGCATGACATTCAACCTTAGGGTGCATTTAGTTTCAGTGTTTTGTCTCGGTCTAGTTGAAATATGTAGGGTAGATGCAATGATGCTAGATTAGTGCATGCGAAGACACGATTTCAGCGCGCCCCCCGCGATCCTCGCGCCCTAGGCTGCAGCCTAATTAGCCTAAGGGTTAATCAGGCTCTGCATGACGCCATGAGATCCCGCCGGACCTCTGTCCACTGTGCCGTGATTTTTTGCGGCAGCGGAGTTACGCCCCGGCGTTTCGCGGCACTCCCAATGTGCCATGAGGCTCGCCCCCTCTCAGAAGACCGTGCGGTATCCTCAGACCAGCCGAATGGTCATAACCTTTTGGGACGCGTTCAACCAGCGGGCTGGCCGCCTCCTCAAGGAACGCGCCCACACCGGTGCCCCGTAAAGGGCCAATGATCGCACGACCCCCGCGTCCCAACAAAAACCAGGGGTTATTGCTTGGAGGGTCTTCACCGCTCTGTACCCTTCGTACAGCTCCATCTGAATGACTTCCATATACGGAGGGCGAATACGGAGCCTGCGGTACCTGGTGTACCAGCCTCGCGCAGCAACGCACGCATTGCGCAACGTCGTCAGCTGTTGCGACCACCTGGCGCGAGGCACATCTAGGCTGGACCCGGGGCATTGCCACGTCACATATGTCTGACATGGCCTCCCGGAACCACTCCACCTTGTCGTTAATGTCAGCAGGCCTGTCCGACGATAACACCCAAGCCTGCACGATCGAGGCTTCCAGGAGGAACTCCCGGTCCAGCTGCTTTAGCAAGTATCTATATCCTGACGATCTGTTTTTATTTTCTCGATCAAAGTACGATTAAAGTCTGACAAAGTGCATTTTGCAAAGAAATAAACACGTGCACCAGTGTAGTGATACACTAAACTAAAATCTGCCAAGACTTTCGTCATTCTTATCTTATCCCCATTTATTTGGGGTCGGCGCAGCGTGATAAGATGTGCCAAGTGAAAGATGTCTGTCAAAAATATTTACAATCATCTTTATTCTATTACTGTCTATTAAAAAATAATAGACAAATGAAAATGATTGCTATTTTTGTTCATACAGCTAGTTATATTTATGTAGCATATAAAGCTTAGCGCCGCTATTTTCTTTAAATTGCAGTTTGAAAACAGTAACGACTACATGAAAATTGTAGTTATTATATTTAATTACTTATCAGTGATGATAATGCCATTAAGTGCTGGACAGATGGCGAGTAACCAAGGATTGAAGTTTCACCGGGTGTTGGTTCGACTTTACAATACAATGATTATTGGTAAGACTATTTGTATTAATGATTTTCATAATTAAATAGTCGTGTAAAAACCACAGGCATTTTTTTTTAGATTCAGGTGAAACTGAAGCGAAATTGATGAAGGAATTCATACGTCTGGTAAAGAAGAATCCAATACGGATCAAGTTATTATCCAAGATTACTGCTGGGATGTACATGCTGCCAATTATACTCACGTTGTCTGCCAATTATGTTATTGTAATGCTGCAGTTTAATCATGTTATTTAATTTCATATTATTACTTCGTTTGATGTCGAATTTTATAGATAACATATTGTGTTTAATCGAACCTCTAAATGATAAATAATTCCGTTTGCCATGTTTACTAGTCACATCATCTGTAGACAAAAGAAAGATGTTGACGTCATTTGTGGTAGCAGTTTGTATTGCACAGATATTGTAGGTATGCCATCGGAGTAGTTGAAAATTGTGGTCTTCTATGGCAATAGTCGCAATTGATTGAACTAAAACTCAACTTTATTAGTATGGGAAAAGATCTAGTTGATTGCATGGTAACAGTAAAAGTACTTACAAACGATAAAAGTTAAGACTCCAAACGTGAAAACTGTTTGCTGTAATTAACATAATATACATGGCTTCTTAAGATCGATATAATTAAGCAAATGATATTTGACTGAAAATTACTAATATTACTTTTGAAAATAATATGTTTTATCGTCAAAATTATTGACAGATAATAATCAATCTAGTATCTAGTGAGTACTACTATTAAATTAAAATAACAAAATGTTTTGCTTGCGTCTACTTAAACTATCTTTTACTACACTTGTCGTTGTTGCTGGCACACACACCACTAGAAACGAAATGACTCCATTAAAATGGCTGAACCATCTATTGAATAAGGAGAATTTCTTAGGTGTATATAGAAATTATTGCAGCCAGAAGAAGATAAAGAAATATTTTATTATGCTACAAATATTCGTCCAAACAATGTTGCACACTATAATTGTAATTTATCAAGTTTATTTTGTGCTAAGAAAAGATAATTATAATCAAATTAAGTTATTTTTTCTTTGGTTTTGTGTTGTCACGTATATTATTTCTGTGTCATCCATATTGAATGGCATCTGTAACAGCCACGCCTTCCAATCATATTTGAGAAGTATCATTTGTGTTTCAGAATGTTTGAAAGATGATAAAAATTAACAAATTCTCTAAAGAAAATATTCTACTACGGATTTTCTTTTATTTTATTTACTTTCTTGTTTTCTGGCGTCAGGTCTACGGAAATTTTAATATATTTCTCACCGTCAGATCCGTTCATTAGTTTGATTCCCATATATTGGTATCACAATCAATTTTAAGAATCGGAGCATTTCAGCACATCATGTTGGTTTTTGTTATTATCATTATGGTTCATTTAACCAAATGTCTGAGTTTGTTGATATCATCTGTTCAGGAGAGAGTAGGGAGCCGTGATATTAGGTCGGATGAGCATTGTAAAATTACAAAGGAGCAGGTTCAAGAATGGGTTGAACTGTATCGGGAATTAGTAAACTGTTGTGAAAAAGTAACGCTTTGCTTTGGACACCAGGTATTTTTTTAATGTTATTTTTAAATGACTAATATCGAAAATGTATTCATTAGTACTGATTTAATAATTTTTGTGTTTCAGTATTTCTATTCGTTGATCATGTCAATATCACAATATATTTTGGTGGCGTACAAAATATTTTACGCGTATGTTTTTAATTTAAGTAATGTATGTTACCATATGTTTGTTCTTAAGAGCGTATAAAGGCGCCGCTCTACAGCGGCCCACGTACGCACTTTTTTTATTAGAATTGATCATATAACTTAAGGGCGTGTCAGACTTTTACTGACTAAATCCCATCCGTGTATCTTCAGTTACCTGTATGTTGCCAGGGGCCACGGTAACCCTTTCGGACAAACCCGTAACCCCGGCAGAAATTTGCCCTGTCAGACCCCTTCAATTGTGCTGACATCTCTTTGAGGCGCACGTGGAACACAACGTGCCGTTGACCCAGGCCTGGTCCTTACCGGACGGAGAGCTACCCATTGCTCACCGTCCTTAAGCCCGCGTCTACGGTGGCCGGAAATCGGCCTGCGATTCCCGATGCGGGGCGTCTCCTGCGGCGGTTAGGGGCGTGAGGGTGCGACATTTGCCTCTCCCTTACGCGCTCCGCCTCCTCCTTCGTGAGCATTACTGCTTCGCAGAAGGATGTGATGGCCTCCCATGCCCTCTCGCTCCGTACCATGGCCTGTACCAGGGCCGGGCACGAGAGATCACCGCCGCCGATCACCTCCACGAGTACACGGGGATGCTTTGCTCAAGCCGGGCAGACGTACCTTACGCTCCACCCTGTCCTTCGGGCGTTTCACACAGTGGTGACATCCGGGCGTTTCCTCCCGTCTTATCCGGAACAGGAACCGCCTGAAACAACCGTGTCCAGTGAGGACCTGCGTCAGGCGGAAGGTGAAGACGCCGTGGTGGCTCTCTAGAGACTCCTCAAAGCGGGAACTTATCGCCGCAATTGTGGCGTGCCCAATAACTTCACTTTGTTAGAAAATGTAGGCGGGATCGTCCCGCGGTGGACGATCCCGTCTGCATTTTTAGGGTTCCGTAGTAAACAAGGAACCCTTATAGTTTCGTCATGTCCGTCTGTCTGTCTGTCTGTCTGTCCGCGGTCTAGCTCCGAGACCCTTAGTACTAGAAAGCTGTTATTTGGCATAGGTATACATATTAATTACGTCGACAAAGTGGTAAAACAAAATTATGAAAAACATTTTTTTTAGGGTATCTCTCATACACGTAAAGTGGTGATGTTTATTTTTTAATTTTTTTACCCCATGGTGAGGGGTATCATTGGAAAGATCCTTCAAAAATATTGTGAGTTTGTGAAAATCATTTTTGGATTCAGGGATTCGTTTGCGAAATATTAAGCTTTAAAGTGCTAATTTTTGTTAGAGTCAAGTGTCCCCCCCCCTGCCGGCTAAATGGTTGGTTTTGGGTGTGTGAAAAAAATCCCAACAGTAGTTTATATAACAAAATTAAAAGGAAAACTATCACAGCTAAGTAAGCTCTTCAGGTTAACGAGTAATAATCAACCAACTTAACTTTGCAGTTGCAAAAACATGTTTTCCCATACATTCCGTATGGGAGAACATATTTTTCAACTACAAAGTTAAGTTTGTTTTTGGGATAAATTCATCCCAACTACGGAACCCTTCATTGTGCGTGGTCTGACACGCACTTGGCCGGTTTTTTACATACCCGGTCATGCTATGCCCGGATTTGTTCGTCAGCTTAGCGGTTCATTTGGCTGGCCAACAAATGAACCACGCAGCTAACGTGACAACCCTCTTCGTTCAATTCTACGTAGCAGTGGAAGGCTGAGTTTATTTGGTGCAGAAAGCTATAGTCTTATTTTTTTAATAACAGTTGGGGTCTACCCGTGACGCTGCTAGAATTGCTGTTGTTCTATTTTGTTACATCACAATGACAATAATGCCATTAGTTTCCGGACAAATGACGAAAAACCAAGGAGTGAAGTTCCACCGGGTGTTGGGTCGACTTTAAAATACAATGATTACTGGTAAGACTATTTCTGTTAAAGATTTCCTAAAATTGAGATTTACTTGTGTAAAACCCAGTGACATTTTGCTTCAGATGCAAGCGAAGCTGATGCAAAATTGATAAAGGACTTTTTACGTCTGCTCAAGAAGAATTCACTAGAGATTAAGATTTTGACCAAGATTCCTGCTGAGATGTACATGCTGCCAGTTGTACTCACGTTGACTGTCAACTATCTCATTGTTATGCTGCAGTTCAATCATGTTACTTAATTAATTGTACTTGTACTTGCGCGTACAGGTGGTATCAAATATCTCAAAGTCGAGAAATTCGATGTTTATGGCACCAAGTAATGAAAATGACATTAAAGCTATAATTAGATCTTTAAAAAATACTAGTAGTGTGGGTAATGACGGAATTTCTACCAAAGTAATTAAGTACGTCTCAGACTGCATTAGCGGACATTTGTGCTATATTCTCAATCTGTGCATAACACACGGTACATATCCAACTAACCTAAAAACAACTGTGGTTAAACCATTATTTAATAAAAATAACAAAGAATGCATGGAGTCTTATAGGCCCATTGCGCTTGTTCCAATAATATCCAAGGTATTTGAAAAATACATTTATGCACAAATTTACAAATACCTGCATAAACAAAAAATTTTGACAGAGGAACAAAAAGGCTTTCGAAAAAGTAAAACTATCAATATGGCCATCTACGACTTTTTAAATAATGTATATACGAATGTTGACAATAGAATACCTGTTTGCTCAATATATTGTGACATGACTCAAGCCTTTGACTATGTGGACCATGATATTTTGCTAAGTAAACTTGACGCCTACGGCATTAGAGGTAATGTCTTGAATTTAATAGAATCTTATTTAAAGAACAGGAAACAGTACGTTGAAGTATCAGAAATAGATTTTAAAACTAAATGTCAACGAACCTACAAGTCTGATCGTCGTAAAATTACATTTGGCGTACCCCAGGGCAGTGTTTTGGGTCCTCCTCTATTTATAATCTATATAAATGATATGCCAAAAGTTACAAGTCACCCTATGTCTCTATTTGCCGATGACAGCACTGTGACCATTAATAGCACGAACGCTCAAAACTATAACGATGAAATTACGAAGACAATAACCTCCATAGTACAATGGTTAGATAATAATAATCTAAAAATAAATATTGACAAGACGAAGTTAACGATGTTTAGCCAACGTTCAGACACAAATATGAATATATACTATGACAACCAATGCATAACACAAGTAAACACATCTAAATTCCTAGGTTTAATCATTGACCATAAATTAGATTGGAAAACACACACAGAGGAGCTAACCAAACGAATTAGTAAGTCTACCTATGCCCTAAATAAACTTACCTCAGTTATGAGTGTGGACGCCTTAGTCACAGCATATCATGGCTTGCTGGGTTCAGTTCTAAGATATGGTGAAATTTTTTGGGGGAACTCAACCAATAGGGAAATAGTCTTCAAAGCTCAGAAAAACTGTATCAGGACAATTTTTGGATTACAGGTCATAGATACATGTAAACCATTCTTTATTAAATTTAAAATATTGACTCTTCCAGCCTTATATATTTTTGAGGTTGCAGTATTTGTTAAGACCAATCCAAAGTTATTTAAAAAAATGTCAGATATTAATAACCGAAGTCGACGGGATATCAATAGCTTATGCGTAAGAAGGTCCCACACAGCATTAATGTATAAAAGTGTATTCTGCATGGCGCCAGTCATATTTAACCACATCCCACGATCAATCAAAGAATTGAACGTGAGCTTATTTAAGAAACGCCTAAAGTCCTTACTTGTGAACAAAGCATATTACAGTATTTCGGAATTTATAACAGACAAAAATTTAATGACAGAATGATGACATGCTAAGAAAATAAAATGTATTGTAATCCTTGACATAAATTTTATTTATTGACATTAGTATTATTGACATCAGTTTTTGTATGTTAACTTTAGTATTGTTTAATGACATATCCTTATTATTTGTTTTCAGTCTGTGTGTTGTCATGCACTGTATTGACATTTGTATTTTTATTTTTTATTTTGACATTGATTTCTATTGCTATTTATTATTAATTAATTTGTATTATGAAATGTGTGGTTTTTATAATTGTTTTTATTGTTCAGACTTATTTAATTCAATAATTACTCAATTACAAACATTTGTACGCCCTCTGGTATAACATAGCGAACACTTTATCTTTAAATACCATTACTATTGTACACCTATGTTAAACAAATGAATAAATGACTTACTGACTTACTTACTTATATATTGTATTATAGTTTTACGTTTCAGAACACAATTATTGTTTTTATGTTGCACATTTGATTCCAAGATTTATGAAGCGACCGGTACATTATTGTGTCGAGTTGTATTGTGACGCGGGATAGGCCAATTACACAAAGTTAAGGAGTGCATCATTTCACATCGAATTTTGATTGGTTAGCCAATCAAAACTGCGTAGGCGTCACGACACAACACAATAATGTGTATCCGGCTTTAAATGTGACATGATGGTAGGAGCTGTAATAAACCTTTAATTGTAACAAATAAATAAATAAACGAAACCTTTTGTGCAAGGGCTATCCGTGTTGAACGATGTTTTCTAAAAATGAAAACTAGCTCGATCAATTTATCGTCCCCAAAATCCCCTGCATACTAAATTTCTTGAAAATCGTTGGAGCCGTTTCCGAGATTCAGATTGTATATGTACAAGAATTGTTTGTTTAAAGGTATTAGATACCTTGTCACACACAGCGAATTCTCGCGACGAGTGCGCATTCGCAGAGTAAAATTGAACATGTTCAATTCAAATCGCGGTAAATTCAACTAGCGGCGAAAGAATCTATTCGCAGCGAATGCTTAGCCTGTCACACAGCGAGTGCCTAATCGCAGCGACTATTCGCTGTGTGTGACCGAGGATTTATAAGGATCGTAGCGTGATGTTATTTATCGTATAACTTTCCTCAAGATATGGGTCATCAAATGCAAAAAGAAAATTTCAGACTCCGATTTAAACACGTTCCAGAGATTAGCGAGTTCAAACAAAAAAACAAACTCATCAGCTTTATTATATTAGAATAGATGTGAAAGTTACTCTGTCTATCTGTCTGTATGTTATCTTTTCTCGCCGCCGTAATGGTTGAACGGATTTGGATGAAATTTGGCACACGGATAGACTTTTTATCCCGTTAGTACGATCCCGTGCGATAATTTATGACCTCCACGTGAGCGAAGCCCAGGGTACAAACTATAGTTAGATATAAAATTGGGCAGACTTAAACGGTGGTTTTTGAAATCAGTAAACAGAGAGAGACAGAGCGGTTTTCTACTGCTCCGATCCGACTCTGGAACTCACAGTTTGTCCATCCTCTGTGTTGAACTATGAATCACAAGACCACAACAATCAAATTCATGTTATGAAAAAAGAAGAAATTAAAATCTGCCAATGTGAATACGTCCATTTTCCGTCAATATTGGCCACCAACACTGGCCACGAATGTGGTCCTCCATAATAATCCTCCAATTTAATTTGTATTACTTCTCCGTTCTTTATACTGTGGGGGCTCTCTCAAAAGGAGGAAAACTGGAATAATTCGCGCTATGAAACGAAAGCCATGTTTTTAAACTTCATTGAACTTGAATATTTCCCTTGATATTTATTTATAAGAGTTATTATTTATGCTTATAATACTCCTGGAAAATGTTAAAGAGAATTTTTACGGCTTCAAACAAAGTTTGTTTGGGAGATAAGGTTTTGTATTAATATGTGAAAGATTTTTTTTTTGTGAATTTTTGCTGAGTAATGTATGAAGCAATAAGTAAATTGGAAAAAGTGTTATTAGGAGGTATAAACGATTATATTGAGTCTTGCTTGTGGGTGTACCGCGTGTACCACACTTATTAGATGACCATCAGTTGACTTAGAGTACCCACTGCTACGGCTCGTAGCGCGGAAACACGGTTGTCACAGAGCGTAGCGTGGCGTAGCAACTACATCCGTGCTGAATCGAAAATAATACGATAGTTAAGTTCTTTAATACAAAAATATTTTTGAGCTAAAGAACCAAATATAACTTGCTCTATAAATCAATAATATGGTTTCAAAACCACGAACTTTCCCACTATAAGTAACCAAGATTCTCTAAGATTACATTGTAAACATAACCACTTAATAACTGCCAAGGTACCTGAATAAACAGCCATTACTCAAATCACATTACGTACTGGGCGTGCCTGTCAAACTTAATTACAAGGGGCTTATGTGCCTTTCGTCCAAGTATTGGAAGTTGCTGAAACTCCACACAGATTTGCCAGGAGAATGAAATCGAATAAACTTATAAGTAGGTTTTGAAAAGGTTTTTAATTCGACTAATTTAAGATGATTTTCGTTAATTGCCGAAATTTGCGCAGAATTGCCATTCAAACCATGCTTAATGAAGCCGCGAGATTCACTTATACTCCTTTATAATTTGTAAGCTATTGCATAGCTTTTATCGCAGGCTTTGAGCGCGACGACCGAATCAAGAAATTCCGTAACGAAAATAAAACCTAACACCCCCCACTCCGCCTACCATGTAATGACGGTTCTCATGACAACGTCATGTTGTCCGTAACAAAAAAACCTAACACCCCCCACTCCGCCTACCATGTAATGACGGTTCCCATGACAACGTGATGTTGTCCGTAACGAAAAAAACCTAACACCCCCCACTCCGCCTACCATGTAATGACGGTTCCCATGACAACGTGATGTTGTCCGTAACGAAAAAACCTAACACCCCCCACTCCGCCTACCATGTAATGACGGTTCCCATGACAACGTGATGTTGTCATGAGAACGTAATTTTTGTTTTATGTCATCACGTTATCATCCCAAGTGTAGCGTTGACAAATAGGAAGTATGGAGGTTACAAATGCTATGCAATAGCTTTACCGCGGCAGTCCCCGAGTGCCACACGTTTTTTTTTGTGGTGGTATATGGGAACAATCTGGTTACGGAGATATTTAAGGTCAAGGTTTCACTTTTTTTCACGAAAATTAGTTTCAAATCTAATTACATTACTTTAAATTCACCCACACCCCTGTACCGTTGCATGCACCCAAAAGTACAATGTTTTGCGTGCGTCATATTGTGCGCTGCCGTAAACAGTGATTTTTCACACCAAAAATAAAAGTCGTCATGTAACAATAATTTTTGATCTATGCTACTAAGTTTGATGTATGTACAGAATGCGTAGTTAACGGCTATGTGATAGGACTTTCTACACCCTGTATGCTAAACGAGTATATTAATGTTGTAATAACAAAGTCAATGACTATGAATAAATAATGAACCACTTTCGACTAATTTAGTGAACTAAAGTTTTTTTCTACCTAACCATAATTCTTACTTTGTCGTCGTCACCGAGACACACAACATTAAAAGTAAAAATGTCTCCAATAAAGTGGTTGAACAATTTACTGTTTATGGAGAATCTCTTAGGCATATACAGGAATTATTGTAGTCAACAGAAGATTAAGAAATATTTTATTATCTTCCAAATATTCGCTCAGACTACGCTGCACTCTACCATTGTTACATATGGATTGTATTTGTTGTGGGAAAGAGATGACTACAGTCAAATTAAAATAGTTTTTGCAATTTTTGGAGCTTTGGCTTGTGTAAACTCTGTGTTATCCGTAGTGACTGGTATCTGTTACAGCCGCGACTTCATGTCATATTATAGAAGCATCAGTCGTGTCTTTGAATGGTTTAAAGACAATAAGCAATTAATAAATTCTCTAAAGAAAGTATTCTGCATCGGCATAACTTTCAACAGTATTTTTTTGTCTTTTGTTGTCTTTAAAAATGCTCGAGCTTTAATTAAATTCTTACCATCACATCAGAAAATAAATTTAGTTCCCATTTTGGTATCACAAGCGGTTATAAGTTATACTATAGTATTTCAGCACCTAATGTTGTATGTTGTTGTTATGATAGTTGTCCACTTGTTTAAATGCTTGACTTCGTTGATATCAGCCGTTCATGAAAGAGTAAAGAGCTGTGATATTAGTTCGGATGAGCAATGTGATATCACAAGGGAGCAGATTCAAGGATGGGTTGAACTGTATCGGGATTTAGCAAACAGCTGTGACAAAGTGTCGCTTTGCTTTGGACGCCAGGTACCTACTTCTTCTTGGAAATTAATTATGTAGAACATAAGTGCCATCTGTGGAGTTTTTGCGGCTGCCTTTTAAATTTTTGTGAGAATAACGTAATGTATTTTATGTTTCAGTATTTCTTTTCGTTAGTCGTGTCAGTATCACAATACATTTTGATGACATGCCATTTGTTTTACACGAATGTTTTTAAAGTAAGTATCTATATCCTATTTTTCAAATTTTTTTTTGGGTGGGAAATTGTCAAATAACTTCTCCCGCTCTGGACGGAGCTGGAGGGCGTGTCATACTCTTACTGACTAAAATCCACCCGTGTTCCTTCAGTTGCCCGCATGTTGCCAGGAGTCACGGTATATCTTTCGGATTTTCCCGCAACCCCGGCAGGCATCGGCCCTAGCGGACCCCATCAGTTCTGCTGACATATCTTTAGGCACGCTTGGAATACAACGCGCCATCGACCCGGGGCTGGTCCATATCGGACGGCGAGCTACCGTCCGCAAGCCCGCGCTTACGGTGGCTGGGAATCGGCCTTCGATTCTCGACGCCCAAGGCGTCTCCTGCGGCGGTTAGGGGAGTGACGGCGCGAAATTTGCCTCTCCCTCATGCGTTTCGTTTTCTCCTTCGCGAGCAGAAGGAGGTGCCGGCTTTTCATGCCCTCGCTCCGTATCGTGGCTTGGACCAGGGCCGTATGCGAGAGATCACCGCCGCCGATCGCCTCCATGAGGACACGGCGGTGCCCTGCCCAAGCCACCTACCTATACCTCCACTGTATGCTCCACCGTGTTCTCCGGGTGATCCACACAATGGTGACACCTGGGCGTTTCCTCTCGCCTTATCTGGAACAGGAACCTCCCGAAACAACTGGGTTCGGTGAGGACCTGTGTCAAGTGGAAGGTGAAGACTCCGTGGCGCCTCTCTAGTAGACTTATCGCCGCAATTGTAGCGTACTCAGCGCTGGATAATCGCACTCTCCATGACGCCAGCGACTGATCAAGAGTTCTGACCGCTCTAGGCTAATTATGAGGACGCGCCCCCGCCATTTGTGTTAGGTACGGACGGCCTAAAAAGTAGTAGGTAAGTGAGTAGAGTAGTAGTGTGAAAATTTTAACATGGTTCATACTACTAATATTAAAGCTACTTGGAATGTCATTAAGAGAGTCTCAGATCTTTAAACTCAATCTTGTCCCTCTTTTGACCTGTTACATTTATTTGATAATCCAAAATCCTCGCTTAATCATGTCAACAACTTTTTTGCTAATGTAGGCAGTAGGTTGGCGTCGAAATTTAAATCACCCTCAATAGTGCCCAATTCTGTGTCGAATTCAAATGCGTGTAGCTCAATGGCCCTCTTCGAGGTAACCGAAGACGATGTTTGCTCCATTATTTTGGGTCTTAGGTCTGATTGTGCTACTGGGTTGGACTGTATACCGACTAAAATAATAAAAGCCTCGAGATGCGTTTTAGTTCCGGTTATTACACATATCTGTAATTTGTCTATAATGGCAGGTGTCTTTCCAACGGCGTTCAAAAAAGCAGTAGTTCACCCCATTCATAAATCTGGTCGCAAAGATGACGTCAACAACTATCGTCCAATCTCGATTCTAACAGCGATGTCAAAGATCCTTGAACGAATACTGAATAAGAACCTGACCAGTTTTCTCAACGCAAACAACATCTTAGCGAATAATCAATATGATTTCGGAAATGGAGTTAGCACCGAAGACGCTGTCATGGATTTGTCTAGTCACGTGGCTAGATCGCTTGATAGAAAACACAAGTGCCTGGGAATTTTCCTTGATTTGTCAAAGGCATTCGACACCGTTTCTGCCCAAGCCTTATTGAGTAAAATGGAAAGCATCGGTATACGTGGACACCCATTGAAAATCTTTGCAGATTATCTCAGCAATCGTACCCAAATAGTGAAAATCGGCCCTCACGAAAGTGATGAGCTTTCAATCACATACGGCGTTCCACAAGGCAGCATTCTGGGGCCTACTCTCTTTCTCATTTATATTAATGAACTCTGCAAACTGCCTCTAGATAACTTACAATATTTACGTACGCGGATGATACTGCCCTTGTTGTAGATGGTGATGACTGGCCCCAGACATACCAAAACGCCGAGGCTGCGCTGTCCGCTGTAATGAAATGTTTGGCCGACAACTTGCTCACCTTAAATGTTGATAAATCGGTATATGTTCCATTTTCCATTCGGTCCAATCTGTGTCCCTCAAACTCCTTTACCATAAAAGCGCATGCTTGCGGATCCTTAACACAGTGTAGCTGCCTCTTCCTCGCCAAATCCACTTGTGTAAGGTATCTAGGAGTACTCATCGATCAGCATCTCAACTGGCACCCCCATATAGCCAAAGTCACATCCCGCATACGTAAGCTAATATATGTTTTCAAAAAGTTACGAAACTCTGCTGATAAGGATACGCTAAAATTAGTATATTTTGCCCAATGCCGGCCGGTCTGTCCTAACGTACTGCTTGCCCGTCTGGGGTGGTGCCACCCAAAATATTTTTATCCGCCTTGAGAGAGCCCAGAGAGCTGTCCTTAAGGTAATGCTCTCTCTTCCACGTAGGTATCCCACTGTGCAGCTCTATTCCGACGGCAAGGTACTCACAGTCAGGCAACTTTATGTGCTCCTGTCGACCCTACGCAAACACTCTGCCCGTCCTCCAAAGGAACCAACTGGCAGGCTTAAGCATAATGTTTTTCCCCATGAACGCCATAGAACTGCCTTTGCCAAACGCCAATTCTACGTTAATAGCATTAATATGTACAACCTCCTAAATAAAAAGTTTAAAATTTATTCATGCCCTAAATATAAATGCAAAAACTTACTTAGAGATTATCTCCAAACACTGAGTTATGATGACACTGAGGATCTTCTACTGGGTAATTTACAATGATAAGGTACTATAAATATAAGTTTAAATCTAACCTTATGCGGATGTGTACCGGTTACACCACTTTCTTTTTAATCTCACACACCCTACATCTACACACCACATACGCACTCACACACATCCTACACTTACTCACTACACACACACATGCACTCGGACCCTACATTTATTCACCTCACCACACAGCTAAACGTTTTTCATTTCATTTTTAACCGACTTCCAAAAGGAGGAGGTTCTCAATTCGACTGTATGTTAGTAATATTTATTTACTCAAAAATGCATGTAATGTGGTCATTATTTTGACAACCTTGTTTGAGCAAAGTCGACCTTGCCGTTCTGTTTCAAGGAGCGGCCGACAAAGTTTTGCTGGTCGCTCTAACAGGCCGGCAAAACATTGCCGGCCGCTATTTTGACGTTTCAACGTTTTAAAAAATCAAATGCAAAAAGATTTTATTTAAAACACAGCTGTTTGTATTTATAGAGATAGGTACAAAAAGATTTTATTCCATATTTGGCTGTATAGTTCCAACAACCATTGTTAAAAAAAAAAAAACAAAGAAGTAACAAAAGCACCGTTCAGCGAAAATTTTATTTTTATTTAGTGACTTTTTTGCTAAAAATGAGCTCTCAAAGCGAAAATTATTCCGATTCAATGTGTATAACACCGCCAGACATTAAAGATGAAGCTAAATTAGTGGTTGAAAATTTAATACCGCGAAACTCAAAAGAAAAATATAAGCTTGCATATGAAAAATTTGTGCAGAGGAAAATCAGTAGGAAATCTAAATCTTTACTTGCTGGTTTTATTTAGATTAGGTACTTGCATTTTTGAGTAAAGCACTATACAAGCCTTGGCCCATTATGACTGCTTCGCTGGTCACGCTATGATTGCCTCGAGCTAGCCTAGCTACGCTCTAGGCCTTCCAGCTTGGCCATCATTGCAGCCCTTGCTGTCCTCGCTATAAAGGCCTCGACCTACGGCCTCGGCCTTTATCTCAGCTCGTCCATCAAGTGCTGCACGCTGACCGCGCTGTGTCGGCCTGGAGCTGCGCTACGCTGCGCTGTCGGCCATCATCAGCGCGACCAGCAAAGTAGTCATTATAGACCGCGGCAGTAATGTACTATTATTATTTATTTATTTACCTATAAAAGTTTTCAGATCGATCTGCATGCGAAACTAACGTTGTTCTTTAATCTGCATGACATTCAACCTTAGGGTGCATTTAATTTAGTTTTAGTGTTTTGTTTCGGTCTAGTTGAAATATGTAGAGTAGATGCAATGATGCTAGATTAGTGCATCCGAAGACAGGATTTCAGCGCGCCCCCCGCGATCCTCGCGCCCTAGGCTGCAGCCTAATTAGCCTAAGGGTTAATCAGGCCCTGCATGACGCCATGAGATCCCGCCGGACCTCTGTCCGCTGTGCCGTGATTTTTGCGGCAGCGGAGTTACGCTCCGGCGTTTCGCGGCACTCCCAAATGTGCCATGAGGCTCGCCGCCTCACAGGAGACCGTGCGGTATCCTCAGACCAGCCTAATGGTCATAACCTTTTGGAACGCGTTCAACCAGCGGGCTGGCCTCCTTCTCAAGGAACGCGCCCACACCGGTGCCCCGTAAAGGCCAAATGATCGCACGACCCCCGCGTCCCAGCAAAAACCAGGGGTTTTTGCTTGGAGGGTCTTCACCGCTCTGTACCCCTCGTACAGCTCCGCCTGAATGACTTCCATATACGGAGGGCGAATACGGAGCCTGCGGTGCCTGGTGTACCGGCGTCGCGCAGCAACGCACGCATTGCGCAGCATCGTACGCTGTTGCGACCACCTGGCGCGAGGCACGTCAAGGCTGGACCCGGGGCATTGCCACGTCACATATGTCGGACATGGCCTCCCGGAACCACTCCATCTTGTCGTTAATGTCATCAAGCCTGTCCGACGATAACACCCATGCCTGCTCGATCGAGACTACCAGGAGGAACTCCCGGTCCAGCTGCTTTAGCAAGTATCTATATCCTGACGATCTGTTTTTATTTTCTCGATCAAAGTACGATTAAAGTCTGACAAAGTGCATTTTGCAAAGAAATAAACACGTGCACCAGTGCAGTGATACACTAAACTAAAATCTGCCAAGACCATCGTCATTCTTATCTTATTCCCATTTATTTGGGGTCGTCGCAGCATGATAAGATGTGCCAAATGAAAGGATGTCTGTCAAAAATATTTACAATCATCTTTATTCTATTACTGTCTATTAAAAAATAATAAGCAAATGAAAATGATTGCTATTTTTATTCATATAGCTAGTTATATTTATATGGCATATAGAGCTTAGCGCCACCATTTTCTTTAAATTGCAGTTTGAAGACAGTAACGACTACATGAAAATTGTAGTTATCATATTTAATTACTTATCAGTGATGATAATGCCATTAAGTGCTGGACAGATGGCGAGTAACCAAGGATTGAAGTTTCACCGGGTGTTGGTTCGACTTTACAACACAATGATTATTGGTAAGACTATTTGTATTAATGATTTTCTTAATTAAATAGTAGTGTAAAAACCACAGGCATTTTGTTTTAGATTCAGGTGAAACTGAAGCGAAATTGATGAAGGAATTCATACGTCTGGTAAAGAAGAATCCAATACGGATCAAGTTATTATCCAAGTTTACTGCTGGGATGTACATGCTGCCAATTATATTCACGTTGTCTAGCAATTATGTTATTGTAATGCTGCAGTTTAATCATGTTATTTAATTTCATACGTATTATTTGATGTTACTTCAAATGATGTCGAATTTTATGGAAAACATATTGTGTTTAATTGAAACTCTAAATAACATATATGACTCCGTTTGCCATGTTTACTAGTCACATCATTTGAGTAGACAGAAGAAAGACTTTGACGTCATTTGTGGTTGCAGTTTGTATTGCACAGGTATTGTAGGTATGCCATCGAAATAGTTGAAAATTGTGGTCTTCTATGGCAATAATCGCAATTGATTGAACTAAAACTCAACTTTATTAGTATCTGAAAAAATCTAGTTGGTTGCATGGTGACAGTAAAAGTACCTACAAACGATAAAAGTTAAAACTCCAAACGTGGAAACTGTTTGCTGTAATTTACATAATATACATGGCTTCTTAAGATCGATATAATTAAGCAAATGATGTTTGACTGAAATTACTATTATTACTTTTAAGATTAATATGTTTTATCGTCAAAATTATTGACTGATCAATCCAGTGAGTACTAGGTACTATTAAATTAAAATAACAAAATGTTTTGCTTGCGTCTACTTAAACTATCATTTACTATACTTGTCGTTGTTGCTGGCACACTCACCACTAGAAACGAAATGACTCCATTAAAATGGCTGAACCATCTATTGATTATGGAGAATTTCTTAGGTGTATACAGAAATTATTGCAGCCAGAAGAAGATGAAGAAATATTTTACTATGCTACAAATATTCGTCCAAACAATGTTGCACACTATAATTGTAATTTATGAAGTTTGTTTTTGCTAAGAAAAGATGATTATAATCAAATGAAGTTATTTTTTCTTTGGTTTTGTGTTGTCACGTATATTATTTCTGTGTCATCCATATTGAATGGCATCTGTAACAGCCACGCCTTCCAATCATATTTGAGAAGTATCATTTGTGTTTCTGAATGTTTAAAAGATGATAATAAATTAACAAATTCTCTAAAGAAAATATTCTACTACGGAATTTCTTTTACTTTATTTACTGTCTTGTTTTCCGGCATGAGGTCTACGGAATTTTAATATCTTTCTCACCGTCAGATCCGGTGATTAGTTTGATTCCCATATTGTTGTCACAAGCAATTTTAAGAATCATTGTAGCATTTCAGCACATCATGTTGGTTTTTGTTAATATCGTTGTAGTTCATTTAACCAAATATCTGTGTTTGTTGGTATCGTCTGTTCAGGAGAGAGTAGGGAGCCGTGATATTAGGTCGGATGAGCAATGTGATATCACAAGGGAGCAAATTCAAGAATGGGTTGAACTCTATCGGGAATTAGTAAACTGTTGTGAAAAAGTAACGCTTTGCTTTGGACACCATTATTATTACCATGGTATTTTTTTAATGTTATTTTTAAATGACTAATATCGAAAATATATTCATTGGTAATGATTTAATAATTTTGTGTTTCAGTATTTCTATTCGTTGATCATGTCAATATCTCAATATATTTTGGTGGCGTACAAAATATTTTACGCGTATGTTTTTAATGTAAGTAATGTATGTTACCATATGTTTGTTCTTAAGAACGTATAAAGGCGCCGCTCTACAGCGGCCCACGTACGCACTTTAAAAAAAAAATGGAATTGATCATATAACTTCTCCCGCTTTGGGCGGAGCGTGATGGCGTGTCAGACTTTTACTGACTAAAACCCATCCGTGTTCCCTCAGTTGCCTGTATGTTGCCAAGGGCCACGGTAACCCTTTCGGATAAACCCGCAACCTCGGCAGGCATTGGCCCTATTGGACCCCTTCAATTGTGCTGACATCTCTTTAAGGCGCACGTGGAACACAACGTGCCGTTGACCCAGGCCTGGTCCTTACCGGACGGAGAGCTACCCATTGCTCACTGTCCGCAAGCCCGCGCCTACGGTGGACGGAAATCGGCCTGCGATTCTCAATGCGGGGCGTCTCCTGCGGAGGATAGGGACGTGAGGGCGCGAAATTTGCCTCTCCCTTCCGCGCTCCGCCTCCTCCTTCGCGAGCACTACTGCTTCGCAGAAGGAGGTGACGGCCTCCCATGCCCTCTCGCTCCGTACTATGGCCTGTATCAGGGCCCGACGCGAGAGATCACCGCCGCCGATCAATTAATTTAATTGATTATTGAATTAATTTTTGTACGACTCGAAAACTACAAACCATCGCGGAATGGATTGAACGCAGAGAGCAGTTTGGGGATTCTAATACTCTTTTAAAAGAATTGGCTGCAGAGAAACCAGGAGATTACAGAAACATTCTACGTATAACAGAAGCGTGTAGTCTGGAGCGTCGCGCTGAGCCGAATGGCTACTCGCAGCGAGTACCCTATCACACACAGCGAATTCTTGTGGCGAGTGTGCATTCGCAGAGAGTAAAATTTAACATCAAATCGAAGCGAATTCAACTAGCGGCGAATGAATCTATTTGCAGCGAATACTTAGACTGTCACACACAGCGAATACTCGCAGCGAGAACTCGCTGTGTGTGACCGAGGATTTATAAGGGTTGTAGCCTGATGTTAAATAGCGTATAACCTTCCTCAAGAATTGGGTCATCAAATGCAAAAATATTTTTACACGCTTTTTATTAGCTTCACCTGTATGTATGTTTGTTTGTATGTTTGTTTGTAACCGACTCCTTTGGGCGCGATTTTGACCCACTTTAAACGGACAGATTTCGTTCAAACTTTGTAGATTTATCGAGGACCGATGACAATACATTAATTTGATAAAATTATTTGTTTGTATGTTTGTTTGTAACCGACTTTTTGGGCGCGATTTTGACCCACTTTTAACGGCCAGATTTCGTTCAAACTTTGTAAATTTGTCGAGAACCGATGACAATACATTAATTTGATAAAATTATTTCATTTTTCAATTTGAAAAATAAGATTTTTGTTAGTGAAATAAAAGAACATAATAATTATGATTCGTTTAATTCAAAACTGAATCGTAAATATCGCAATATTTGCAAAAATAATTTTGATAGAGCTATCAAAATTATTTTTGCAAATATTGCGATGCACCTTTTTTACATGCTTTTTATTTAGACAAGTAGTCTGTCATCCATCAGCTGTGCAACGCATCAGATTACATTTTTTACGAAACGTTTTCTTCGCCCCGAAACCCTATTGTATTCATATTTATATTATTATATTGTGATATCTGTATGTTAAAATTTCTAATTATCTTTAGCCGATTCAACGATCTAATATTAACAAATTTTTCAATACCAAAGAGAATTTTAATTCTACAAAATAAGCAAGAATTTGAAAAAAAAAAACACGCTTTTAAAGAAAACCAAACGAAAAATTATATGCAGAAGACATTCCATCATCGATTTCGGTCCAGATGGTGTTCAAGTAATTAAACCAATATCGGTACAGTTCCCAGCAAAACACAGCTATGAAACTGCTGAGAAATGTATGTTGCCATTGATTCTGAGTTGGGCATCGACCGTCCACAAGATGCAAGGCTGTACAGTTGATCATGCAGTCATTTATCTAGGCTCTCGACTGTTTGCAGCTGGACAAGCTTATGTAGCACTTAGTCGTGGAAGATCTTTGGACGGAATTCGAATTGAAGAACTTGATTGCTCAAAGCTAACACGTAAATCCCCTTGTAACAGAGAAGCATTAGATGAAATGATTCGATTACGAAGTAACACGTAGTAAGACTTGTCATTATCACTTGTTCGGTTTGATTTATTTACGAATAGTGTCCAGAAATTAAAAAAAATGTTAAGTAACTTTTTCTTTGAGTAACATTGTTGCGTAATGTATTAATTTTATCTTTGTATATTCTCTTCAGTTGTTTCTATGTTTTACTCTCACGCTGTTTGTACCGTTTTGTCAATTTTATACTAAGTTTATATGAGTGGAAACTTTTAATTGGCTTTCTTCTACATATTACTTCTGACTACTCGAATGTACTAGCTGTAAGTTTTCTTAAAATTAATAAAATAAAATAAAAATAAAATAAAATAACCTTATACCATTAAGTCTCACTGTATATATTGACAACGTTAAAATCTTCTTTGAATGACTTCTAAAATCGAGATTTAATTTTTACCATTTAATACAGCCGTACACATGAATAATTTGGAAAATAATAAGTTACTTACAGTTATCACGGAATTAATAGTAGAACAAATAATAGTTTAAAATAAAAAAAAAACAAGCTATAATAAATAAACCAAACTAAAAAGTAGAAAATAAATAACAGTTTAAAAAACTAAAAAACACGCTTTAAATAGAAAACCGAACTTAAAAATTGAAAATAATTTTTTTTAAATTTAAATTATGAATGGTGTTAAAAATTTTGATAAATATAAATTAATAATATTGTAAATAAGAAAAACTTTTTTTTTATTTTAATAAAAAAGCGTGGACAAAGCGTGGAAAAGACGTTCGCTCGCTGCTAAGAGCAATAAACTCAAACTCAAACTCAAACTCAAACTCAAAGCATTTATTTCAAATAAACCAATTACAGGTACTTTTGAATTGTCAAGGGGTCGGTCAGTCAGAAAAATGAAGCTAGTTGCCCATTCCAAAGCGTAGTAGGTACCTATGGAGAAGAACGGGCAAGAAACTCCACGGACACTCTTTTAAATCAAAATATTGTTACAAAATATTGGTTACATCATTCGTGTTGAATTTATACATGTGAGAACAATGTAGAAAGACGTGCACGTTAAAAGCGTCCGTAATAAAAATATAATAACAATTCAAAAATTTAAATAAATTAAAATAAAATAAACCGTGGCAGCTAAGAGATGACCAGTCCCTACTGACGGCGCCCGTTCACGAACATGACGCATGGATCAGCACCATTTAGCTCAACCATTTTGAAGGGAACTTAATGATCCAACACACACGCCACCATCAGCGAGACATTTGAGTGAGCATGACATACTCTCAGCTGCCAGAGCACATTCAAGTCAATGAAAGACGTACCCAGTAAATGGTAGCTTTATGGAATGTACAACATGGTCACAGTGCTCACACATGTGATATGCAATTATACAATACAAAGAGATTGAATTTATACAAGGAAAAGATAGTTTTACAATCTTCAGCAGCTGCAACAATATTTTCGAATGCTAATCAATTAGTTTATGCGCCCTTGTGGAGCTGGACCAGCGCTGAGCCAAGCATTTTTATCAGCGATGTAATCCCCCAACTTATAATATGCTTGGCAGCATAGTGTGCGTTTTATACATGATTTAAATTTCGTTTCGTTCAGTTGGAGTATGTGGGAAGGTATTTTATTATAACATTTTAAACAGCACCCCATGAAGGATGAGTCTACTTTAGCCAATCTGAAACCCGGTTGAACTAATTGGTCCCTATTTCTAGTCCTATAATTGTGTCTATCACCTCTTTTACTGAAAAGACTTAGATTTTTCCTTACGTACATGATGTTTTCATAGATATATTGACAAGGTACCGTCATGATGTTAATATCTTTAAACAGATCCCTTAGAGAATCGCGTCTGCGGAGACGATATATTGCTCTGATGGCTCTCTTCTGCAGAATAAAAATAGACTCGATATCTGCAGCCCGTCCCCATAGTAAAATACCGTAAGACATGATACTATGAAAGTAACTGAAATAGACTAGCCTCGCGGTATCTAAGTCAGTAAATTGACGGATTTTTCTCACAGCGTATGCTGCTGAACTTAGCCGTCCTGCTAGAGATGTTAAATGAGGACCCCATTGCAGCCTTGAATCGAGCGTGATCCCCAAGAAAACAGTTTTATCGACAAATTCTAGTTTCTCCTTATTCAATACTATGTCACAATCACTACTTTTAACATTTGGTAAAGCAAATCTTATGCATTTAGTTTTTTTCCCATTTAATACTAAATTATTAGCAGTGAACCAATTTTGGACCTGCAGTAGGGCGTTATTTACGTCGTCAAGATTTGATGCACGTCTATTTATCTTAAAAATTAAGGAAGTGTCGTCAGCAAATAACACCATTTGTGGTTGGTTTTTTAATAAATGGGGTAGATCATTAATATATACTAAAAAGAGGAAAGGACCCAATATCGAGCCTTGTGGAACGCCCATTTTTACTTTTAAACCGATTGAATGGACACCATTTACTTGAACCTGCTGCTGTCTATCATTTAAATAAGATTTTAATTTTAATATGCTGGCACGACGATTTGCGAAGTGTTCAAATCAAGTGAAAATCACTCTGTTTAACGCATACTGCCGGAACCTTTACACCTGTGCCCTATGGTACAAATATACGCAGCGTGCTTACAACACGTTGCGTGTTCAATATAACAACGCATTCAGATGCATACTGGGTCTGCCTTGGCGGTGTAGTGCCGAAAACAGGGTAGATGACTTTTATGCATTCTTGAGAAAGTCGCAGGCCTCCTTTATGAACCGAATACATAAATCTGACAATGGAATATTGAGGGCCATATACGAGGTTAATTATTTCTTCGTATATGGCAATTAATATTCCAGCTAAAATAATACTTTTCTATTATTTTTTTGTATTTTTGATTGTTTTATAATAAATAATGTATAAATTGTATTAATTGATTGAATTTGTAATCTGTCGTGAATTTTATATGGGTGTATTCCTGAAATAAATTATTTTGAATTTGAATTTTGAATAATTTAAATTTATTAAAATTTATTTTCAATTTGAATTTTGAATAATTTAAATTTATTCAAATTTATTTTCAATTTTTTAGTTCGGTTTTCTATTTAAAGCGTGTTTTTTAGTTTTTTAAACTGTTATTTATTTCAAACTCCGATTCAAACACGTTCCAGAGATTAGCGAGTTCAAACAAAAAACAAACTTTTCTGCTTTATTTTAATAGAAAGATGTGAAAGTTACACTGTCTGTATGTTATCTTTTCACGCCGTAACGGTTGAACGGATTTGGATGAAATTTTGCACAAGGATAGTCTTTTTATTCCGGTAGCACGATCCCGAGGGATAATTGACGACCTCTCCACGTAGGCAAAATTGAGGGTAAAACTAGTTAAATGTAAAATTGGGCAGACTTAAACGGTGGTTTTTTAAATCAGTAAAGAGAGAGACAGAGTGGTTTTCTACTACTCCGATCCGACTCTGGAAATCACAGTTTGTCCACACTCTGTGTTGAACTATGAATCACAAGACCACAACAATCAAACATTCTTCAATTAATTTTATAAATTCGTGTTTTTTCACCTTAATTGGTTATAGAGAGAATGTTAGAGTTGATGTACCTATTTGTTACATCTTATATCCTTTCTCCCTAGTGGCACCAGCGTCGTTTGCTACGCTGACGACACGTTGGTGCTGGCGCAAGGGAGGTCGCACCAGGCGGCGGCCGAACTAGCGACACGCGAGGTTGCGACAATCGTCGACAGGATCCAGCAGTTGGGACTCGAGGTGGCCTTGCACAAGTTCGAGGCCATGTGTTTTTATGGTCCTCGGAATACGCCACCGTCAGGTTCCCAGGTAATGGCGGGGGGGTTCACATCAGCGCAGCGGCGGGGACTTCATACCGCTAAAGAGATCCGTAAATCGTCTACTGCGCAAGTCATAGCACGTGGTGTGTCAAGTCTCAACTTTAATGCCACGACTTGTACAGCCTACTTAGACATCTGCTAATGTGAATACGTCCAAATTCCGCCAATATTGGCCATCAACACTGGCCACCAATGTGGTCCTCCATAATGTTTTAATTTGTATTACTTCCCCGTTCTATAAACTGTGAGTGCTCTCTCAAAAGGAAAACTGGAATAAATCGTGCTATGAAACGAAAGCCATGTTTTTAAGCTTCATTGAACTAGAATTTTTCCCGTGATATTTATTTATTTATCCTTTCAACTGTCATTAACGAGACACAATAGAATTTTAATTGTTATCCACCTTAATGAGGCGTCGTAACAGATTATGGGATAATGTTAAAGAGATTTTTTACAGTTTCAAACAAAGTTTGTTTGGGTAAGAAGGTTTTGTATTAATATTTGAAAGGGTTTTTTTTGTGGATTTTTGCTGTGTAATGTATGAAGCAATAAGTAAATGGGAGGAAAGTATTATTAGGGGTATAAACGATTATATTGAGTCTTATTAGATGACCATCAGTTGACTTATGAGTACCTACTGCTACGGCTCGTAGCCATGGCTCATAGCACGTAGACGTGGCAGAGAGCGTAGCGTGTCGTAACTACATCTGTGTTGAATTGAAAATAATACGATAGTTAATTTCTATATTACAAAAATATTTTTGATCTAAAGAACCAAGTATAACTTGCTCTATAAATCAATAATATGGTTTCAAAACCACGAACTTTCGTACTATAAATAACCAGAATTCTCCAAGATTACATTGTAAACATAACCACTTAATAACTGCCAAGGTACCTGAATAAACAGCCATTACTCAAATTACATTACGTACTGGGCGTGCCTGACAAACTTAATTACAAGGGGCCTATGTGCCTTTCGTCCAAGTATTGGAAATTGCTGAGACTCCACACAGATTTGCTAGTAGATTGAAATCGGATAAACTTATCAATAGGTCTATGTTCTCTATGTTCTATGTTATAGGGTTTGGTTTCCGCACTCAGTCCGTAAGGTGGACCATTGTGCGTGGGCCATGGCGGCCGTTTGGTGGTTATTCCAACCAGCCCACTTCCCTCCAGAAGCTAATTAAATCTCCTGGTCTGTTCAGAACATCTATGTATGATCTGGGTGACCCAAGGGTTTCTGTTCTAATCTGGGTGACGGCTGTGCATTCAAAGAGCACGTGCGCTACGGTTTCCTCAGCCTCCATGCACGCCCTGCACAGAGGACTGTCCGTTATGCCTATTGTGTGGAAGTGTTTGTTTAGCGAGCAGTGCCCCGTGATGGTCCCCGTCACCAGGCGCAGGCCGTTCCTGTCCAGGCGTAATAAACGCCTGGTTAGTCTGCTATCCAAGGATGGCATAGCTTTCTTGGAATGCCTGCTACCCGGTGTCGAGGTCCACCAGTTCTCTGCTTGTGTGTGGGTGAACTCCTGTAGCCACCTGCTTATTTGGTTGAAGGGGATTGGCACGATAGGCTCGGGTCCACAGACTGCCGTGCTAAATCCTTTTCTAGCAAGTTCGTCAGCTGCGTCGTTGCCAAGCGATCTGCTGTGTCCTTTTATCCATTGCAGTGTCACCGTGTTGCGGCTAGATACCGTTACTTGTTCTACTGTATTGTGACATTCTAGTGTTAACTTTGAAGTAATATATTTTTTCCGTAAGGATTGGAGAACTGAGGCACTATCGGAGAGTATGCGTATGTGGGTGTCCGTAACTCTCCTGGCTTCTATAGCATGGGCCGCTTGTATGATGCCCACACACTCCGCCTGATAAACGGTGTTGAACATTCTCAGCGGGCGGGATACATTTATGTCGAGGTCGTGTGAGAAGACTCCAACTCCGGTACCGAAGTCGGTCTTCGATCCGTCTGTGTATACTCTCAGCTCTTTCGGGCCTGAGTAGTCACACTATTCTTCTGTAAGTGTTATGTTGTAGTGCTGTTGAAAGTGGTGTGATTTCGGGGCTTTGTCGCAGGGTGATGCCATCATTGGTCGTTGTTTGATCGCATCTTCCTTTAAACGTATGTGCTTAACTCTCGAGTCTTTGCTAAGGGTTCCTGATAGATAAAGCCTAAAGGCGGCCAGGGCCGCCTCCTCCCGCACGATGAGGTGCAGAGGCGGTAGTCCAAGCATTGCCTGTAGGGTGGCAGTGGGTGTAGTTCTCATACTGCTAGTGATTGCAACACAAGCAAACCGCTGCAGGTTTTCGAGATATCTTTGGGCTGTACTCAGGACTGTCCTGGGCATCCAGACTAGTGAGCCGTATGTGATAATTGGTCGGATCACTGTGGTGTATAGCCAGTGGGTGACCTTGGGGCTAATGCCCCAATTCCTGCCAAGCAGTCGCTTGCACTGCCACAGGGATATGCTGGCTTTCGTGGTGATGGAGTTCGTGTGTTTTGCCCAGTTCAGTTGTTTGTCCAAAAAGATGCCCAGGTATTTGGTTTCAGTTGAAAGGCTTAGGGTTGTTCCAAAGAATCGTGGTAGTTGTAGTGTGGTCAATTTCCTCTTTTTTGTGAAGAGGATCAGTTCGGTTTTTGCAGAGTTCACTGAGAGTTGGTGCTTGTTGCACCATCACTCTACTATTTTCAGGGCTTGACGCTATCATATATTATCAATAGGTCTTGAAGAGGTTTTTATAAGATTAATTTAATTCCCTTAATTGCAGAGCGCAGAATTGCCATTCAAAACATACTTAACGAAGCCGCGAGATTCACTTGTACTCCGTTATATATATTTTTTTGGTGTACATGGGAACCGTCTGGTTACGGAGATCTTTAAGGTCAAGGTTCCACTTTTATTCATGAAAATTAGTTTCAAATCTAATTACATTACTTTAAATTCCCCCACGACCCCACAACGAAGTACATACTTACATGCACCCAAAAGAACAACGTTTTGCGTGCGTCATATTGTGCGATGCTGTAAACAGCGATTTTTAACACCAAAATAAAAGTCGTTTCGTAGCAATAATTTTTGATCAATGCTACTTAGTTTGATGTACAAAATGCGTAGTTAACGGCTATGTGATGGGACTTTTTACACCCTGTATGTTAAACGGGTATATTAATGTCGTAACAGCAAAGTCAATGACTATTAATAAATAATGAACCACTTTCTACTAATTTAGTGAAATAATGTTTTTTTTTTCCTTACTTTGTCGTCGTCACCTAAACACACAACATTACAGTAAAAATGTCTCCAATAAAGTGGTTGAACAATTTACTGTTTATGGAGAATCTCTTAGGCATATACAGGAATTACTGTAGTCAACAGAAGATTCAGAAATATTTTATTATCTTCCAAATATTCGCTCAGACTACGCTGCACTCTACCATTGTTATATATGGATTGAATTTGTTGTTGGAAAGAGATGACTACAGTGAAATTAAAATAGTTTTTGCAATTTTTGGAGCTTTGGCTTGTGTAAACTCTGTGTTATCCGTAGTGACTGGCATCTGTTACAGCCGCGATTTCATGTCATATTATAGAAGCATCAGTAGTGTCTTTGAATGGTTTAAAGACAACAAGCAATTAATAAATTCTCTAAAGAATGTATTCTGCATCGGCATAACTTTCAACAGTATTTTTTTCTCCATTGATGCTTTCAGATTTGCTCATGGTTTAATAAAATTCTTACCGTCATATCCGAAAATAAATTTAGTTCCCATTTTGGTATCACAAGCGGTTATAAGATATACAATAGTATTTCAGCACCTAATGTTGTATGTTGTCGTTATGATAGTTGTCCATTTGTTTAAATGCTTGATTTTGTCGATATCAGCCGTTCATGAAAGAGTCAGGAGCTGTGATATTAGTTCGGATGAGCAATGTGATATCACAAGGGAGCAGATTCAAGGATGGGTTGAACTGTATCGGGATTTAGCAAACAGCTGTGACAAAGTGTCGCTTTGCTTTGGACGCCAGGTACCTACTTCTTCTTGGAAATTAATTATTTAGAACATAAGTGCCATCTGTGGTGTTTAGAATTAAACAAACAAGTTTGTATAACTTAGTATAATTATTAAAACTTTCACAGTAAGTATTTTTGTTGCACGTTGCAATGCACGGTCGTCGTGCGTTCGTAGTTTGCGGAGCAGTGCGGCGTGGCGCGGCGGTCGGCTGCGCTGGCGTTACCGCCCCTCGTCCCTCTCTTCCCTTCACTCGCCTGCTTGGCGTGTTATCGAGAACGCGCGCGTGTGTGTGTAGTGAGGGGCGCGTACATCCTCCCGGGCCTTGAAAGTGGCTTTCAATGATTATACTTTATTGGAATGCTGGCTGTATTACCGCTGAGATGAGCTTGGAATATTCGCTCCGTCATTTTCGACGACATCCTTTGCATTATTGGTGGCTGGTAGTATACACATTTTGTTGATAGCCCTCCTTAGCGTGCCTTTTGAAGTAAAAACGTCGGCAACTCTGCTTATTCTATCTTTCCCAGGATATAGATGGGTGATGCGGCCAAGTTTCCATTGTAGTGGGGGAAGATTTTCTTCTTTGAGGATCACTAGATCGCCCACACGAAGCTCATATTGCCTCGTTTTCCACTTGGTGCGTTCTTGAAGTTCAGCAACAAACTCCCGGCGCCATCTCTGCCAGAATTGTTGTCTCAGCTGCTCAATGTACTGATATCGATTGGGGTACTTGTAGGTGATAGGTAACGATGGAACTGAGGTGAGGGGTCGCCCTATAAGAAAGTGCCCTGGGGTTAATGGAGTGGGATCGGTTGGATCGGATGAGAGGGGAGTAAGGGGACGAGAATTTAAAATAGCTTCGATTTGTGCGAATAGTGTAGCGAGCTCCTCGAATGTCAGGGAAGCATTACCTGCTACACGCTTAAAATGATGTTTCGCGGATTTGACGCCCGCCTCCCATATACCTCCAAAGTGAGGTGAGTATGCGGGACTAAACACGAACTTAATGCCTTCATTATTGGCGTAATTAATAGCTGACTCACGACTGGACCTGAGTATTCTACTTATCTCATCGTTTGCGCCCCTGAAATTGGTACCATTATCGCAATATATGACATTAGGTTTACCTCTCCTAGAGACGAACCTTCGTAAAGACAAAATGAAAGCATCAGTGCTCATATCGCTGACTAACTCTAAATGAATTGCTTTGGAAGAGAGGCATACAAACAAACATAGGTAGCATTTTGAAATACGATTGCCTTTACCTTTACGGCTAGAGATCATAAACGGACCAGCAAAATCAACACCACACGAGTAGAAAGGAAACATAGAATAGCTTCTTTCGGCAGGTAAGTTTCCCATTAAAGGTTGTATGGTCTTCCCACGTAGGCGAATACAAACTATACACTGCTTTGTCGTGCTACGTGCTAAGTGTCTGCCACCTATAGGCCAAAATCGTTCTCTTACTGAGGCTAGAAGATGTTGAGGACCAGCGTGAAATAAGCGATTATGTTCGTACCTTAATATTAATTTAGTTAAATGATGCTTTGCATCTAAAATAATGGGGTGTTTTGAATTCGACCTCCAACTCTTAATATGCCATCTGAATCAATAAAGGGATTCAGCGGCAATAATTTAGACTTACGATTAAGAGTTTTATTATTTCTAATCAATTTAATTTCCTCAGCGTAACTTTCTAACTGACTTAACCTAACTAACATTAGCAAAGAATCATCTAATTCCTTAATATCTAATGGTCCATTAATTTTAGCATCTTTATTTTTACAGTAATTTAGGAAACGTTGAACATAGACATAAATTCTCTTTAATTTATTTAAATTAGGATATTTTTGAAATTGAATTATTTTGTTTGTTACACTGACATGACATTCAATGGTGTGTACTTGTTTAACTTCAGGCAAGATGTGAGGGATTTGTGTGTGTGTTTGTGTAGGCCAACAAGATGGGTCACTAGCGAGGAACGAAGGCCCTTCCCACCAGAGGAGACAGGACTGCAAATGCTTAGGAGTCACACCTCTAGACGCAATGTCTGCAGGGTTTTGATCTGTGGGAACATGACAGAAGGTGAATCCAATTGCAAGTTGATTGATTTCATTCACTCGGTTACACACAAATATTTTAAGATCCCGGGGTGGGGTATTCAGCCACCCTAGCACAATCTTGGAATCAGTCCATATGAATTTACGACTTATATTACAATTTAATGACTCTAATACCTTTTCACATAAACGTGCACCTAACAAGAAGCCACATAACTCCAATCGAGGTATAGTGGTTGGGTTCATAGGTGCAACTCGAGCCTTAGCACACAACAACCTGACTGTAACTTTCTGATTATGATTCACAGAACGCAGGTAAACACAAGCTGCGTAGGCTTGTTGAGAGGCATCTACGAAACAATGTAATTCTATATTACTAGGTGTATCACACAGAACTCGTCTTGTAATACGAATATTAGTTAAACTTGAAAATTCCTTTAATAGGTTAGCCCAGTTTTTACAAAACTCAGCTGGTACTGGATCATCCCAGTCTAGCTTAGAGGACCATAACTGCTGAAGTAAAATTTTAGCTACTATAACGCAGGGACATAATAATCCTAAGGGATCAAAAACCTTGGCAGTAGTAGAAATTATTGACCTTTTAGTAATTTGAGTAGAAGGCTCTAAATCTGTAGAGAATTGCAGCGTATCAGCCTTGGGACACCAATTGAGACCTAATACACTGGATTCTTTATTGAAATCTATAGGTTTTGAAGAATCAAATTCATCATCAAATAATTGAGGGCAATTTATACGGAATTTCCTTAAAGGAAGGCATGCAGAATTAAGTGTTTTTACAACTTCATGATAGATGTGTTTTAGCCCTTCTATAGTTTCTGACCCTGTATTTAGGTCATCTGCATAAAAATCATTTTGGATTACACAAGCAATAGACTCATCCCTACACTCATTTGCCAGTTTTAAGAGGCATCGAGTACTTAAAAATGGTGCAGAGGCAGTCCCATATGTAACTGTATTGAGTTGTAAAACATCTAACAATTGCGACTTATCATCACGCCACAGAATAAGCTGCAGATGGCGCTGCTGTTGCCCGACTTCAATTTGCCGGTACATTTTTTCGACGTCGGCTGTAAGAATGAATTTATGCCTGCGAAAACGTAATAAAATAGAAATTAAATCACTCTGCACTACTAGACCAATCATTTGAATTTGATTAAGTGATTTGCCAGAGCTAGTTTTAGAAGAAGCATTGAATACTACGCGGAGCTTTGTGGTTTCGCTCTTTTCACGAATTACTGCGTGATGAGGCATGTAGTATCCAAATTTTGGTTTATTAATTTTAGTTAGATGCCCTAAATTTGCATATTCATTTATGAATGCCTTGTAGTTGTCCTTTAAACCAGGATATTTGATAAACTTTCTTTCCAAACTCTCAAAACATTTTTTAGCGACATAGTAAGAGTCCCCAAGAGCCTTTTCAGGCGACTCTTTCATTGGCATTAACACAGAAAATCTGCCATTTGTTAAGCGAGATACGTTTTGTACAAAATGATCCTCACAGAGCTGCTCTTCGATGGAATATGTTTTAGTGGCAGGTAAGTCATCAATTTTCCAAAAAATTTCTAAAGAGTCCTTTATCTCCTGATTAAAATTACAATAAACCTTTGAAGAGGACTGACTACCTTGTATAGGGCCACTTATGAGCCATCCGAGCATAGACTCCTGTAGTATGAGTTTATTATTGCCCAACTTAATTAAATTAGAGCCAACTATGTCCCAATACACATCTGCTCCTAAGAGGATGTCAACCTCAGACGGGGAAAAATAGTTAGGATCAGCTAAAGTGATATTTCTAGGTAATTTTAAATATTCAGTATTAATTGCAGAGTTTGGTAAGATTCCTGTTATTCGAGGTACTACTAGACACTTAACATTTAATTCGAATGGAATACATCTAGATTTAATTTTGATGTGACAAGTTTCAGTGATGTTGCATGTAGCGTTATTAATCCCACAAACATTTACTGAATCACCGGGGTTTATAGTTAGCCCTATCTTCCTCCTTAATCTATCAGTGATGAACGATGATTGACTGCCTGTGTCTAGCAATGCACGGGCTGTATGTGTTTTATTATTAATTAGAATTTGCACTAGCGCCGTACATAATAGAACTTGGTCACTTGATGCCACAGACAGTGACACAGGTAAAGAGGAAGATGTAGAGGGTTGTTCAGTAGATGTAGGGTTGCCTTTTGTAATGTGTATTAAAGTGTTGTGTTTCTTTTTACATTCGCGACATACAGCTCTCAGCTGACATTTAAATGCATTGTGACCACTATGCAAGCAATTTTTACATAATTTTAACTTATTAACTTCACTTAGTCGCTCATCTACATTCATACTTTTAAATTTCAAACATTCATGCAAATGATGATTTTCATTGCATAAAACACAACAATTCTTGTTTTCTTTCTTATCAACAGATACAGTTAGACTTTTAGATTGGGTGGTTACCCTAGGTTTACAATCAACATGCTTGTCAGAACGACTATTATTAAAATAGGCAGTCTCGAGTATGTCAGCTCGACTGCGCAGGAAAGAATAAAACTCACTAAGTGACGGTAAACCTGAAAGATTGCACTTGTATTCTTCCCACTTTCTACTTGTGTGAGTATCTAATTTTGCTGAGACCATAAATATTATAAGCACATCCCACATGTTAGTAGGCTGGCCAAGAGTGTCAAGAGCCCTTAAATGTTTTGACACATGGTCAACGATAAACCGCAATGATTTATAGGATTCTCTTTGAATTGACTCTATGTTAAATAATGCCTTTAAGTGGTTATTTATTAATAGGTTTTTATTATCAAACCTCTGACATAAAAGGTCCCATGCAACCTTGTAATTTTTTGAACTAAATTCTATTGATTTAATAACAACAGCTGCACTTCCTTCAAGTGCAGACCGTAGATAGTGGAATTTATTAATTGGTGCAATACTGTCATTGCCATCAATCACTGACTGAAATGTGTCTTTAAATTCTAACCAGTTTAGGTAATTCCCATCAAATGTAGGGAGTTTGATTGTGGGCAATTTTATGCCATTAAATGAACGGCAGCTAGCACTAGATACATGGTCACTATTTTCTTTCTCAGCCTTTTTCTGGGGAGAATTATATAAGATATCTTGGCTAGTTGCTATTAAGCTAATAAACTGGTTTTCTAAAGTATCTCTTTCTTTAATTTGCTCTGAAATATCAGAATGCAATAAATCTATGTTGTTTTGAATGGCCTCAAACTCTTCCATAAGCGATTGAATTTTATTCAATTTTAATTCTAATTCTTTATATTGAATAGAAGAAATTTCTTTTAAGCCGCTTAAATTATTTAAATAATCTGAAAATCTTGTTACCCTTCCCTTAATAAATCCACGCTGTTTGACTAACTTAGTTATTTCTACCTTGAGCTCTGCTTCATTCATTTTTATAGATTATAGTCACCAATACACAGGCGAACAAACAATGAAACAATAAAATGTGCACTCAAACCCGTTTGAAGAGCAGAGAAGCTCAGGTCCAGTCGCTCGCGCTGGTGCTAGCACGACACGATGCTTAGGTCAGCAGCGCGCACGTAACGGCGCACACGATGGAACCGGGCAGCCGAGACCGATGCACTCCACTTCACGGAGGTATGCTGGAATAGTCGGCGTATGGTATTGAAAAACGGTAGCTAACTTTGATTTAGTGGTACAGGGAGTAGGTTATAGGCACTCTATGTGCTGAATTAGTAAAATATAGAACGAGTTAGGTATAGAGGTGAGGCATAAATATTGGATTAGGTATCTGTATTAGGTATTTTTCGATGCGAATTCGTACCTAATCCAAAGCGTCGTGGATTAGGTATGGCACAAAATACTCGTACACAGTCTACACAGAAGATATTCCGTACCTTAAAATGCGGGAGTTAAGTTTCAAATTTAATTAGCACTGCTGCCAGCGCCATCTATGTAGAATACCACTGGACTAGTTAGTGTTCTAGCGATAATGTCGTATCGAATATACTTCGTCGTTAGGTGGCGTTATTTTAAGATGATACTCTCGAAGAAAAATAACAAAACTTTCACGTCTTTTATTAAAAATAAATGAATAAAAATCAGGAACTCATGTAATAATATGGGTGAAATGTATGTTAATATAATAATGCTCTGGTTTCTATACATAGTACACCAGTTTTAATTTTAAGCCATTTTTCGGTAAAAAACCACAAAAAAATATGTCATTTGAGTTGTTCTACAATGAACTTACGTGATACATCAGTAGGTACCTAGGCATAAATTACATTCCGTTGGGTTAGCTGGTTTATTTACGTATTTTTATGCTAGTCTTTAGATTTAGATTATCGTTAAAAACAAAAGTATTCACGTTGACTTTAAGTACCGTTTGCCCATAAAAACGAAATATAATCCACCGTTCCACACTATACCAGAAACGAAACGTCCATACCATAGTTCCATACTCCATGCCGAATATTTCTTACCCAATCTACATACGATACTTTAATATCGGTAACAGGCCCGGCCGTATTGAATAAATATTCGGATTAGGTAAATGGAACAGGTATTTTTAAATACTAGGATTAGGTGGATTAGGTATCGTTTTTACCTAATCCGACCCACGTCTAGTTAGGTAGGCTAGCCTTTTGTTATAGCTGTCTTATGACTATAACAGAATTCTTTAGCAGAATATGTGAAATGCGTGCATAAAGCGTGGGCGCGTGCTCGTACTTTATAGCTTGATTAGATAATTAAATCTAACGCTGAGATGCACGTGCTTGTATATTATGATGCCGTAAACAGCGATTTTTCACACCAAAATAAAAGTCGTTTCGTAGCAATAATTTTTGATCAATGCTACTTAGTTTGATGTACAAAATGCGTAGTTAACGGCTATGTGATGGGACTTTCTAGACCCTGTATGTTAAACGAGTATATTAATATCGTATCAACAAAGTCAATGACTATGAATAAATAATGAACTATTTTCTAGTAATTTTGTGAACTAAAGTTTTTTTCTACCTTACCATAATTCTTACTCTGTCATCGTCACCGAGACACACAATATTAAAAGTAAAAATGTCTCCAATAAAGTGGTTGAACAATTTACTGTTAATGGAGAATCTCTTAGGCATATACAGGAATTACTGTAGTCAACAGAAGATTAAGAAATATTTTATTATCTTCCAAATATTCGCTCAGACTACGCTGCACTCTACCATTGCTGTATATGGATTTTATTTGTTGTTGGAAATAGATGACTACAGTCAAATTAAAAATAGTTTTTGCAATTTTTGGAGCTTTGGCTTGTGTAAACTCTGTGTTATCCGTAGTGACTGGTATCTGTTACAGCCGCGACTTCATGTCATATTATAGAAGCATCAGTCGTGTCTTTGAATGGTTTAAGGACAACAAACAATTAATAAATTCTCTAAAGAAAGTATTCTGCATCGGCATAACTTTCAACAGTATTTTTTTCTCTATTGATGCTTTCAAATTTGCTCATGCTATAATAGAATTCTTATCGTCACATCCGAAAATAAATTTAGTTCCCATTTTGGTATCACAAGCGGTTATAAGATATACAATAGTATTTCAGCACCTAATGTTGTATGTTGTTGTTATGATAGTTGTCCACTTGTTTAAATGCTTGACTTCGTCGATATCAGCCGTTCATGAAAGAGTAAAGAGCTGTGATATTAGTTCGGATGAGCAATGTGATATCATAAGGGAGCAGATTCAAGGATGGGTTGAACTGTATCGGGATTTAGCAAACAGCTGTGACAAAGTGTCGCTTTGCTTTGGACGCCAGGTACCTACTTCTTCTTGGAAATTAATTATTTAGAACATAAGTGCCATCTGTGGAGTTCTTTTAAATTTTTGTGAGAATAACATAATGTATTTTATGTTTCAGTATTTCTTTTCGCTAGTCTTTTCAGTATCACATTACATATTGTTGACGTACCATTTGTTTTACGCCAGTGTTTTAAAAGTAAGTACCTATATCCTGACGTACGTAAGAGTCTATTAACTGCTCCCAAATTAACATGTTTATTTAAATCTTTATTTATTTTTATTTTTTTTTTGTTTTTACATTCGTCCTTGACATATTTATTATTCTATTATTTGACATTATATACCTACGATTTAATTTGAACTTTTTTTTTTTTTTTTGTCACTTTTGTGGACATGATAATTACTCAGATTGATTACAGTTGTAACAGCAATCATATAATTGCGTTTTATTAAAATAGGTTTTTTTTACTTTTATTAATCTATTTATTTTTTGTATAGATTCTTTTCTACATATTTTGTGAATGTGAGAACGCTGTAGGCTTAGTGGATTGTAGACCTGTTGACCATTTTCTATTTTGTTAAGTACTTGGTACTTATTGAAAGACCTACACTGTCCTCCCATACCTAGAAACACTGTTATATGAAAGTATTGTAAAAGCCAATTATTTTTAAAAGAGTAACCGTGGAGTTTCTTGCCGGCTCTTCTCCATAGGAAACGACCAATTGGAACCGTGCACCTAGCTTCTGACGTTTCATAAGTGCCCATGTAGGTTTATGTGAAATAAAAATATTTTGATTTTGATTTTGATTTGATTCTGACGATCTGTTTTTATTTTCTCGAGAAGAGTACAATTAAAGTCTAAGTACATTTTGCAAAGAAATAAACACGTGCACCAGTGCAGTGCTACACTCAACTAAAATCTGCCAAGAACACCGTCATTCTTATCTCTATTTACTTGGAATGATAAGATGTGCCAAGTGACAGGATGTCTGTCAGAAATATTTATAATCATCTTTGTTCTATTACTGTCTATCAAAAAATTATAAGCAAATGAAAATGACTGCTATTTTTATTCATACAGCTAGTTATATTTATATAGCATATAAAGCGTAGCGCCGCTATTTCCTTTATATTGCAGTTTGAAGACAGTAACGTGGCAGTCACGAGAATTGTATTTCTCATATTTAGTTACATAACAATAATGATAATGCCATTAAGTGCTGGACAGATGGCGAGTAACCAAGGATTGAAGTTTCATCGGGTGTTGGTTCAACTTTACAATACAATGATTATTGGTAAGACTATTTGTATTTATGATTTTCATAATTAAATAGTAGTGTAAAAACCACAGGCATTTTGTTTTAGATTCAGGTGAAACTGAAGTGAAATTAATGAAGGAATTCATACGTCTGGTAAAGAAGAATCCAATACGGATCAAGTTAATATCCAAGATTACTGTTGGGATGTACATGCTGCCAATTATATTCACGTTGTCTAGCAATTATGTTATTGTAATGCTGCAGTTTAATCATGTTATTTAATTTCATACGTATTATTTCATATTATTTCGTTTGATGTCGAATTTTATAGACAACATATTGTGTTTAATCGAACCTCTAAATAATATATGACTCCTTTTGCCATCTTTACTAGTCACATCATCTGTAGACAGAAGAAAGACGTTGATATAATTTTTGGTAGCAGTTTGCAGTGTACAGATGTTGTATGCTATAAAAATAGTTGAAAATATTGTGGTCTTCTATGGCAATAGTCGCCATTGATTGAACTAAAACTCAACTTTATTAGTATGGGAAAAGATCTAGTTGGTTGCATGGTGACAGTAAAAGAAGCAACAAACTATAAAAGTTAAAACTCCAAACGTGGAAACTGTTTGCTATAATTTACACAATATACATGACTTCTTAAGATCGATATAATTAAGCAAATGATGTTTGACTGAAATTACTAATATTACTTTTAAGAATAATATGTTTTATCGTCAAAATTATTGACTGATAATAATCAATCTAGTGAGTACTAGGTACTATTAAATTAAAATAACAAAATGTTTTGCTTGCGTCTACTTAAACTATCATTTACTACACTTGTCGTTGTTGCTGGCACACACACCACTAGAAACGAAATGACTCCATTAAAATGGCTGAACCATCTATTGATTATGGAGAATTTCTTAGGTGTATACAGAAATTATTGCAGCCAGAAAAAGATAAAGAAATATTTTATTATGCTACAAATATTCGTCCAAATAATGTTGCACACTATAATTTTAATTTATGAAGTTTATTTTGTGCTAAGAAAGATGATTATAATCAAATGAAGTTATTTTTTCTTTGGTTTTGTGTTGTCACGTATATTATCTCTGTGTCATCCATATTGAATGGCATCTGTAACAGCCACGCCTTCCAATCATATTTGAGAAGTATCGTTTGTGTTTCAGAATGTTTGAAAGATGATAAAACATTAACAAATTCTCTAAAGAAGATATTCTACTACCGAATTTCTTTTATTTTATTTGCTTTCTTGTTTTCTGGCATCAGGTCTACGGAAGTTTTAATATCATTCTCACCGTCAGATCCGTTGATTAGTTTGATTCCCATATTGGTGTCACAAGCAATTTTAAAAATCATTGGAGCATTTCAGCACGTCATGTCATTTTTTGTTATTATCATTGTAGTTCATTTAACCAAATGTTTGAGTTTGTTGGTATCATCTGTTCAGGAGAGAGTAGGGAGCCGTGATATTAGGTCAGATGAGCATTGTAATATCACAAGGGAGCAGATTCAAGAATGGGTTGAACTCTATCGTGAATTAGTAAAATGTTGTGAAAAAATTACGCTTTGCTTTGGACGCCAGGTATTTTTAAAATGTTATTTTTAAATGACTAATGTAGAAAATGTATTCATTAGTAATGATTTAATAATTTTGTGTTTCAGTATTTCTATTCGTTGATCATGTCAATATCACAATATATTTTGGTGGCGTACAAAATATTTTACGCATATGTTTTTAATTTAAGTAATGTATGTTACCATATGTTTGTTCTTAAGAACGTATAAAGGCACCGCTCTACAGCGGCCCACGAACGCACTTTTTTTGGATTGAAAATTATCAAATAACTTCTCCCGCTCTGGGCGGAGCGGGAGGGCGTGTCAGACTCTTACTGACTAAAACCCACCCGTGTTCCTTCAGTTGCCTGTATATTGCCAGGGGCCACGGTAACCCTTTCGGATAAACCCGCAACCCCGGCAGGCATTGGTCCTATCGGACCCCTTCAATTGTGCTTACATCTCTTGAGGCGCGCGTGGAACACAACGCGCCGTCGACCCAGGCCTGGTCGTTATCGGACGGCGATAACCCTTTGCTCACCGTCCACAAGCCTGCGCCTACGGTGGCCGGGAATCGGGAAAGTTTCTGAAACAGCTTATTGGCAACGTTATAACAGCCAGTGTCATAGTAACCATTACATCATCCAAACGACTGTTATAGTGTTGTACTAAATTTCATTATGCAACTCATTTCAATGTTCAAACGGGAGACAGAAGCACCCGCTGCAAGCATGTGTGTGTGATGTGCTGCTGCAGGCGATATAAATATGTGGATTTGTACTGAATTTCGTGGGAATTTCTTTATTCTTGATCTTGAATTACAAACACCCAGTGGTTTCAGAAACTTTTATAGAGGATTCATATCATGGGTGTAGATAAAATCTTGTATGCAACTGTTATAATTAGGTATTAAAACACTCGTGTGATAAACCAACATTCGTGTTTTAATACCCCTTATAATACAACAGTTGCATAAATAACTATTAATTGTAACAAATAAATAAATAAACGAAATATTTTGTGCAACGACACCCTGTCACACGCGAGTGCGCATTCGCAGAGCTTAAAAATAAAAAGGAAAATTAAAAATTTTGAAAAAACCCACGACGGTTTAAAAGTAATTGAAACAGGATAATTTAATTTAAAAACCCCGGGGGCCTTAATAAAAAACCAAGACTATCCGTCAGGGGCTGCCATTAAATTAACTAGTTTTGCAGTTTTATAGTAACGTGAATAATTGGAGATTTTTTAGCGCTATACTTACACCCTTAATGGGGAGGCCGCGCCCCCAGTGGGGACCTTTAGAAGTTGATGATGATACTTATTTTTATTTACGATGAAATTTAAAATAGTGATGGCAGCCCCCGACGGATATTCTTGGTTTTTTTACGAAGTCCCCCGGGAATTTTTAATTATTTTATCCTTTTTCAATTACTTTTAAACCGTCGTGGGTTTTTTCAAAATTTTTAATTTTACTTTTTATTTTAAACTTTTTAGAGAGCATAAATATTATGTACATAACGCGCCACCCCAGGCGTTCGCCCGAATGACCCCATGGAAGATACGCCTCTGCTACAGTAGTATGTACATTAGATAGGTATTTGCAAATAAACTTTGCCCGGGGCTTTGTTGTAACTCAACTCGATATCATTACGTAGAATGAAAATAATAAGTATAAAATGAGACGACACCTATTTAAGAACCCTCACCATTCAACTACAAACCCATTACTGAAAACCGCATCGAAATTGGACTAGTAGTTTTGGTTTAGCACAAATAAATGTTTACTGCAGCGCTCCCTGGTGATTTGTCACCGTAACATCTATCTAAGAACATACAACAATAAAACTCGAACCCATCTCTGATGAAAACTGCATCAAAATCCGACTAGTAGTTTTTGGACATAAATGTCATTAATATGTATTAGCTAATATAAAATATATTACTGCAGCGCCCTCTAGTGAGTTACTACCGTAACATCTATTTAAGAACCCTCACTAATCAACCACAAACTGCATCAAAACCGGACTAGTAGTTTTGGTTTTGCACAAACAAATGTTTACTGCAGCGCCCCCTGGTGAGTTGTGACCGTAACACCTATCTAAGAACATGCACCAGTCAAACCCTAACCCATCACTGAAAACTGCATCAAAATCGAACTAGTCGTTTTGGAGAAAAATGGCAACATGGATTTGCAAAAACAATGTTTGCTGCAGCGTCACCTGGTGAGTTGTCATCGTAACACCTATCTAAGAACATGCACCAGTCAAACCCTAACCCATCACTGAAAACTGCATCAAAATCGAACTAGTAGTTTTTGAGAAAAATGGCAATAGATTTGCACAAACATTCTCTCATCCGAAACGCATATACAGTCTCCGTTCCGTCGTGGGTAAAAAAAAACATGTTCAATTCAAATCGCGGTAACTTCAACTGGCGGCGAATGAATCTATTCGCAGCGAATGCTTAGCCTATCACACACAGCGAGTGCCTAATCGCAGTGACTATTCGCTGTGTTTGACCGAGGATTTATAAGGGTCGTAGCGTGCTGTTAAATATCGCACAACTTTCCTCAAGAATTGGGTCATCAAATGCAAAAAGAAAATTTCAGACTCCGATTCAAACACGTTCCAGAGATTAGTGAGTTCAAACAAAGAAACAAACTGTCCAGCTTTATTATATGAGAATAGATGTGAAAGTTACTCTGTCTATCTGTCTTTATGTTATCTTTTCTCGCCGCCGTAATTGTTGAACGGATTTGGATGAAATTTGGCAAACGGATAGACTTTTTATCCCGTTAGTACGATCCCGTGCGATAATTTATGACCTCCACGTAAGCGAAGCCCAGGGCAACAACTATAGTTAGATATAAAATTGGGCAGACTTAAACGGTGGTTTTTGAAATCAGTAAAGAGAGATACAGAGCGGTTTGCTACTATTCCGATCCGACTCTGGAACTCAGTTTGTCCACACTCTGTGTTGAACTATGAATCACAAGACCATAACAATCAAACATTCTTCAAGTAATGTTTTATAAAAATAAATTAAAATCTGCCAATGTGAATACGTCCAAATTCCGTCAATATTGGCTACCAACACTGGCCACCAATGTGGTCCTCCATAATTTTTAATTTGTATTACTTCCCCGTTCTTTATACTGCGGGGGTTCTCTCAAAAAGAGGAAAACTGGAATAAATTGCGCTATGAAATGAAAGCCATGTTTTTAAACTTCATTGAACTTGAATTTTTCCCGTGATATTTATTTATAAGAGTTATTTATGCTTATAATACTTGTGGAAAATGTTAAAGAGAATTTTTACGGTTTCAAACAAAGTTTGCTTGGGATAGGTTTTGTATTTGAAATGTTTTTTTTTTGTTGTGAATGTTTGCTGAGTAATGTATGAAGCAATTAGTAAATGGGAGGAAAGTTTCATTAGGGTATCAACGATAACTATTGAGTCTTGCTTGTGGGTGTATCGCGTGTACTTCACATATTAGATGACCATCAGTTGACTTATGAGTACCTACTGCTACGGCTCGTAGCACGTAGTCACGGTTGGCAGAGAGCGTAGCAACTACACCCGTGCTGCATCGAAAATAATAATGTATGCTAATTAAGTTCTTAAATAACAAACATATTTTCGAGCTTAGGAATCAAGTCTTGCTTTTTTTCTTTTTCGTGTCGATAGTAACTAACAGGATATCAAAGTTTTTATGCCACCCACAGGCCTCTGACTTGGCTTCACATGCCGTCGAGAAATGTATCTTAGGCATGGCCGGTTTTCTCATGATGTTTTCCTTCACCGTTTTAAAAGCAAGTGATAATTTATACAACACGTACATGAATCCGAAAAGTCAGAGGTACGTACCTTAGGTTCGAACTCGAGACTTATGACTTGCAGTCCGACGGTCACACCACTAGACTATTACTGCCACCCAGCCAGCCAGCCAAAGCCAGTAAAAGCCAGCCAAAGCCAGTAAAAGTTGCTCTATAAATAATGAGGTTTAAAAACCACGAAATTTTGCAATAAATATAACCAGAATAATTCTCTAAGATTACATTGTAACCATAACCTCTTAATAACTGTCAAGGTACCTGAAGTAACAGCCATTACTCAAATTACATTGTGTACTGGGTGTGCCTGACAAACTCAATTACAAGGGGCTTATGTGCCTTTCGTCCAAGTATTGGAAATTGCTGAAACTCCACACAGATTGGCCAGGAGATTGAAATCGAATAAACTTATCAGTAGGTTTTGAAAAGGTTTTAATTCGATTAATTTAAGATGATTTCCCTTAATTGCCGAAATTTGCGCAGAGTTGCCATTCAAAACATGCTTCATGAAGCCGCGAGATTCACTTATACTCCATTATATTATTTATGTGATGGTACATGGGAACTGGTTACGGAGATATTTAAGGTCTAGGTTCCACTTTTTTTCACGAAAATTAGTTTCAAATCTAATTACATTACTTTAAATTCCCTCACGCCCCTGTACCGTTGCATGCACCCAAATGCAAAATGTTCTGCGTGCGTCATATTGTGAGCTACTGTAAAGAGCGATTTTTCACACCAAAAATAAAACTTGTTTCGTAGCAATAATTTTTGATCAATGCCACATTGTTTGATGTACAGATTGCGTAGTTAACGGCTATGTGATGGGACTTTTTACACCCTATATGTTGAACGAGTATATTAATGTCGTAACAACAAAGTCAATGACTATTAATGATTAATGAACTACTTTCTACTAATTTAGTGAACTAAAGTTTTTTTCTACCTTACCATAATTCTTACTTTGTCGTCGTCACCGAGACACACAACATTAAAAGTAAAAATGTCTCCAATAAAGTGGTTGAACAATTTACTGTTAATGGAGAATCTCTTAGGCATATACAGGAATTATTGTAGTCAACAGAAGATTAAGAAATATTTTATTATCTTCCAAATATTCGTTCAGACTACGCTGCACTCTACCATTGTTGTATATGGATTGTATTTGTTGTTGGGAAGAGACGGCTACCGTCAAATTAAAATAGTTTTTGCAATTTTTGGAGCTTTGGCTTGTGTAAACTCTGTGTTATCCGTAGTGACTGGTATCTGTTACAGCCGTGACTTCATGTCATATTATAGAAGCATCAGTCGTGTCTTTGAATGGTTTAAAGACAACAAGCAATTAATAAATTCTCTAAAGAAAGTATTCTGCATCGGCATAACTTTCAACAGTATTTTTTTCTCCGTTGATGCTTTCAAAATAGCTCATGGTTTAATAAAATTCTTACCGTCACAACAGAAAATAAATTTGGTTCCCATTTTGGTATCATAAGTGGTTATAAGATATACAATAGTATTTCAGCACCTAATGTTGTATGTTGTTGTTATGATAGTTGTCCATTTGTTTAAATGCTTAACTTCGTCGATATCAGCCGTTCATGAAAGAGTAAAGAGCTGTGATATTAGTTCGGATGAGCAATATGATATCACAAGGGAGCAGATTCAAGGATGGGTTGAACTGTATCGGGATTTAGCAAACAGCTGTGACAAAGTGTCGCTTTGCTTTGGACGCCAGGTACCTACTTCTTCTTGGAAATTAATTATGTAGAACATAAGTGCCATCTGTAGAGTTTTTGGGGCTACCTTTTAATTTTTTTTGAGAATAACGTCATGTATTTTATGTTGCAGTATTTCTTTTCGCTAGTTTTGTCTGTATCACAATACATTTTGGTGACGTACCATTTGTTTTACGCCAGTGTTTTAAAAGTAAGTACCTATATCCTGACGATCTGTTTTTATTTTCTCGAGAAAATTAAAGTCTGACAAAGTACATTTTGCAAAGAAATAAACACGTGCACTAGTGCAGTGCTACACTCAACTAAAATCTGCCAAGACCATAGTCATTCTTATCCCCATTTACTTGGGGTCGGCGCAGCATGATAAGATGTGCCAAGTGACAGGATGTCTATCAGAAATATTTAGAACCATCTTTATTCTATTACTGTCTATAAAAAAATAATAAGCAAGTGAAATGATTGTTATTTTTATTCATACAGCTAGTTATATTTATATAGCATATAAAGCTTAGAGCCGCTATTTTCTTTACAATGCAGTTTGAAGACAGTAACGTGACAGACACGAGAATTGTAGTTATCATATTTAGTTACATAACAATAATGATAATGCCATTAAGTGCTGGCCAGATGGCGAGTAACCAAGGATTGAAGTTTCACCGGGTGTTGGTTCGACTTTACAATACAATGATTATTGGTAAGACTATTTGTATTTATGATTTTCATAATTAAAAAGTCGTGTAAGAACCAAAGGTATTTTTTTTAGATTCAGGTGAAACTGAAGTGAAATTGATGAAGGAATTCATACGTCTGGTAAAGAAGAATCCAATACGGATCAAGTTATTATCCAAGTTTACTGCTGGGATGTACATGCTGCCAATTATATTCACGTTGTCTAGCAATTATGTTATTGTAATGTTGCAGTTTAATCATGTTATTTAATTTTATACGGATTATTTCATATTACTTCGTTTGATGTCGAATTTTATAGATAACATATTGTGTTTAATCGAACCTCTAAATAATAAATGTTTCCATTTGCCATGTTTACTAGTCACAACATTTGAGTAGACAGAAGAAAGACTTTGACGTCATTTGTGGTTGCAGTTTGCATTGCACAGATGTTGTATGCTACCGACATAGTTGAAAATTATCGTCTTCTATGGCAATAGTCGCAATTGATTGAACTAAAACTCAACTTTATTAGTATGGGAAAAGATCCAGTTGGTTGCATGGTGACAGTAAAAGTACCTACAAACGATAAAAGTTAAAACTCCAAACGTGGAAACTGTTTGCTATAATTTACACAATATACATGACTTCTTAAGATCGATATAATTAAGCAAATGATATTTGACTGAAATTACTAATATTACTTTTAAGAATAATATGTTTTATCGTCAAAATTATTGACAGATAATAATCAATCTAGTGAGTACTAGGTACTATTAAATTAAAATAACAAAATGTTTTGCTTGCGTCTACTTAAACTATCATTTACTACACTTGTCGTTGTTGCTGGCACACACACCACTAGAAACGAAATGACTCCATTAAAATGGCTGAACCATCTATTGAATAAGGAGAATTTCTTAGGTGTATATAGAAATTATTGCAGCCAGAAGAAGATAAGGAAATATTTTATTATGCTACAAATATTCGTCCAAACAATGTTGCACACTATAATTGTAATTTATCAAGTTTATTTTTGCTAAGAAAAGATGATTATAATCAAATGAAGTTATTTTTTCTTTGGTTTTGTGTTGTCACGTATATTATCTCTGTGTCATCCATATTGAATGGCATCTGTAACAGCCACGCCTTCCAATCATATTTGAGAAGTATCATTTGTGTTTCAGAATGTTTGAAAGATGATAATAAATTAACAAATTCTCTAAAGAAAATATTCTACTACGGAATTTCTTTTATTTTATTTACTTTCTTGTTTTCTGGCGTCAGGTCTACGGAAATTTTAATATCTTTCTCACCGTCAGATCCGTTGATTAGTTTGATTCCCATATTGGTGTCACAAGCAATTTTAAGAATCATTGTAGCATTTCAGCACGTCATGTTGGTTTTTGTAATTATCATTGTAGTTCATTTAACCAAATGTCTAAGTTTGTTGGTATCATCTATTCAGGAGAAAGTAGGGAGCCGTGATATTAGGTCGGATGAGCAATGTAATACCACAAGGGAGCAGATTCAAGAATGGGTTGAACTGTATCGGGAATTAGTGAACAGTTGTGAAAAAGTAACGCTTTGCTTTGGACGCCAGGTATTTTTTTATTGTTATTTTTAAATGACTAATATCGAAAATGTATTCATTAGTAATGATTTAATAATTTTGTGTTTCAGTATTTCTATTCATTGATCATGTCAATATCACAATATATTTTGGTGGCGCACAAAATATTTTACGCGTATGTTTTTAATGTAAGTAATGTACGTTACCATATGTTTGTTCTTAAGAACGTATAAAGGCGCCGCTCTACAGCGGCCCACGTACGCACTTTAAAAAAAAAATGGAATTGATCAAATAACTTCTCCCGCTCTGGGTGGAGCGTGATGGCGGCGTGTCAGACTTTTACTGACTAAAACCCATTTGTGTTCCTTCAGTTGCCTGTATGGGCCACGGTAACCCTTTCGGATAAACCAACAACCCCGGTAGTCATTGGCACTATCGGACCCCTTCAATTGTGCTGATATCTCTTTGAGGCGCTCGTGGAACACGACGCGCCGTCGACCCAGGCCTGGTCGTTATCGGACGTCAAGCTACCCTTTTCTCACCGTCCACAAGCCCACGCCTACGGTGGCCGGGAATCGCAAAGCGATTCCCGATGCGGGCCGTCTCCTGCGGCAGTAAGGGGCGTGAGGGCGCGAAATTTGCCTCTCCCTTACGCGCTTCGTTTCCTCCTTCGCGAGCATTACTGCTTCGCAGCAGGAGGTGACGGCGCCCCATGCCCTCTCGCTCCGTACCATGGCTTGTATCAGGGCCGGACGCGAGAGGTCACCGCCGCTGATCACCTCCACGAGTACACGGGGATACTCCGCCCAAGCCGGGCAGACGTCCAGCTTATGTTCCACCGTGTCCTTTGGGCGTTCCACACAGTTGTGACACCGGGGCGTTTTCTCCCGTCTTATCCGGAACAGGAACCTCCCGAAGGCGAGGACCTGCGTCAGGCGGAAGGTGAGAACGCCGTGGCGCCTCTCTAGCCACTCCTCAAAGAGGGGACTTATTGCCGCAATTGTGGCGTGCCCAATAACTTTGTTAGAAAATGCAGGCGGGATCGTCCCGCGGTGGACGGTCCCGTCTGCATTTTTTACACACTCGGTCATGCTATGCCCGGATGCTTTCATCAGCTTAGCGTTTCATTTGGCTGGTCAACAAATGAACCACGCAGCTAACGTGACGAACGTCTTCGTTTAATTCTACGTAGCAGTGGAAGGCTGAGTTTATTTGGAGCAGAAAGCTATAGTCTTATTTTTTTAATAACAGGTGTGGTCCACCCGTGACGCTGCTAGAATTGCTATTGTTCTATGTTTCACCGGGTGTTGGGTCGACTTTACAATACAATGATTACTGGTAAGACTATTTCCGTTAAAGATTTCCTAAAATTCAGATTTACTTGTGTAAAACCCAGTGAAATTTTGCTTCACATGCAAGCGAAGCTGACGCAAAATTGATAAAGGACGTTTTACGTCTGCTCAAGAAGAATCCACTAGAGATTAAGATTTCGACCAAGATTCCTGCTGAGATGTACATGCTGCCAGTTGGACTGACGTTGACTGTCAACTATCTCATTGTTATGCTGCAGTTCAATCATGTAATTTAATTAATTGTACTTATATATTATATTTTTACGTTTATGTCTTCATTTCATTTCAGAATACAATTATTGTTTTTATGTTGCACATTTGATTCCAAGATTTATGAAGCGACCGGCACATTATTGTGTCGAGTTGTGTTGTGACGCGGGATAGGCCAATTACACAAAGTTAAGGAGTGCATCATTTCACATCGAGTTTTGATTGGTTAGCCAATCAAAACTGCGTAGGCCTCACGATACAACACAATAATGTGTATCCGGCTTTAAATGAGACATGATGGTAGGAGCTGTAATAAACCTTTAATTGTAACAAATAAATAAATAAACGAAACCTTTTGTGCAAGGACTATCCGTGTTGATTATAAATATCTGGATGACCGAACCTTGCTTGGTTTTTTTTTTAACGATGTTTTCTAAAAATGAAAACTAGCTCGATCAATTTATCGCCCCCAAAACCCCCTGCATACTAAATTTCTTGAAAATCGTTGGAGCCGTTTCCGAGATTCAGATTATATATGTACAAGAATTGCTCGTTTAAAGGTATTAGATACCTTGTCACACACAGCGAATTCTCGCGACGAGTGCGCATTCGCAGAGAGTAAAATTGAACATGTTCAATTCAAATCACGGTGAATTCAACTAGCGGCGAATGAATCTATTCGCAGCGAATGCTTAGCCTGTCACACAGCGAGTGCCTAATCGCAGCGATTATTCGCTGTGTGTGACCGAGGATTTATAAGAGTCGTAGCGTGCTGTTAAATATCGCACAACTTTCCTCAAGAATTGAGTCATCAAATGCAAAAAGAAAATTTCAGACTCCGATTCAAACACGTTCCAGAGATTAGCGAGTTCAAACAAAAAAACAAACTCTTCAGCGTTATTATTTTAGAATAGTTGTGAAAGTTACTGTCTATTAGATCTGTCCGTCTGTTATCTTATCCGCCGTAACGGTTGAACGGATTTGGATGAAATTTGGCACACGGATAGACTTTTTATCCCGTTAGTATGATCCCGTGCGATAATTTATGACCTCCACGTGAGCGAAGCCCAGGGCAAAAACTATAGTTAGATATAAAATTGGGCAGACATAAACGGTGGTTTTCAAAATCAGTAATGAGAGATACAGAGTGGTTTTCTACTGCTTCGATCCAACTCTGGACCTCACAGTTTGTCCACACTCTGTGTTGAACTATGAATTACAAGACCACAACAATCAAACATTCTTCAAGTAGTGTTATGTAAAAAAAAATCCGCCAATGTGAATTCGTCCAAATTCCGTCAATGTGGTCCTCCATAATATTTTATTTGTATTACTTCCCCGTTCTTTATACTGTGGGGGCTCTCTCAAAAGGAGGAAAACTGGAATAAATCGCGCTATGAAATGAAAGCGATGTTTTTAAACTTCATTGAACTTGAATTTTTCCCTCGATATTTATTTATTAGAGTTATTTATGCTTATAATACTCGTGGAAAATGTTAAAGAGAATTTTTACGGCTTCAAACAAAGTTTGTTTGGGAGATAAGGTTTTGTATTAATATGTGAAAGATTTTTTTTTGTGAATTTTTGCTGAGTAATGTATGAAGCAATAAGTAAATTGGAAAAAGTGTTATTAGGAGGTATAAACGATTATATTGAGTCTTGCTTGTGGGTGTACCGCGTGTACCACACTTATTAGATGACCATCAGTTGACTTAGAGTACCCACTGCTACGGCTCGTAGCGCGGAAACACGGTTGTCACAGAGCGTAGCGTGGCGTAGCAACTACATCCGTGCTGAATCGAAAATAATACGATAGTTAAGTTCGTTAATACAAAAATATTTTTGAGCTAAATAACCAAATATAACTTGCTCTATAAATCAATAATATGGTTTCAAAACCACGAACTTTCGCACTATAAGTAACCAAAATTCTCTAAGATTACATTGTAAACATAACCACTTAATAACTGCCAAGGTACCTGAATAAACAGCCATTACTCAAATTACATTACGTACTGGGCGTGCCTGTCAAACTTAATTACAAGGGGATGATGTGCCTTTCGTCCAAGTATTGGAAATTGCTGAAACTCCACACAGATTTGCCAGGAGAATGAAATCGAATAAACTTATAAGTAGGTTTTGAAAAGGTTTTTAATTCGACTAATTTAAGATGATTTTCGTTAATTGCCGAAATTTGCGCAGAATTGCCATTCAAACCATGCTTAATGAAGCCGCGAGATTCACTTATACTCCTTTATAATTTGTAAGCTATTGCATAGCTTTTATCGCAGGCTTTGAGCGCGACGACCGAATCAAGAAATTCCGTAACGAAAATAAAACCTAACACCCCCCACTCCGCCTACCATGTAATGCCGGTTCCCATGACAACGTGATGTTGTCCGTAACGAAAAAAACCTAACACCCCCCACTCCGCCTACCATGTAATGACGGTTCCCATGACAACGTGATGTTGTCATGAGAACGTAATTTTTGTTTTATGTCATCACGTTATCATCCCAAGTGTAGCGTTGACAAATAGGAAGTATGGAGGTTACAAATGCTATGCAATAGCTTTACCGCGGCAGTCCCCGAGTGCCACACGTTTTTTTTTGTGCTGGTATATGGGAACAGTCTGGTTACGGAGATATTTAAGGTCAAGGTTTCACTTTTTTTCACGAAAATTAGTTTCAAATCTAATTACATTACTTTAAATTCCCCCACACCCCTGTACCGTTGCATGCACCCAAAAGTACAATGTTTTGCGTGCGTCATATTGTGCGCTGCCGTAAACAGTGATTTTTCACACCAAAAATAAAAGTCGTCATGTAACAATAATTTTTGATCTATGCTACTAAGTTTGATGTATGTACAGAATGCGTAGTTAACGGCTATGTGATAGGACTTTCTACACCCTGTATGCTAAACGAGTATATTAATGTCGTAACAACAAAGTCAATGACTATGAATAAATAATGAACCACTTTCGACTAATTTAGTGAACTAAAGTTTTTTTCTACCTAACCATAATTCTTACTTTGTCGTCGACACCGAGACACACAACATTAAAAGTAAAAATGTCTCCGATAAAGTGGTTGAACAATTTACTGTTTATGGAGAATCTTTTAGGCATATACAGGAATTATTGTAGTCAACAGAAGATTAAGAAATATTTTATTATCTTCCAAATATTCGCTCAGACTACGCTGCACTCTACCATTGTTACATATGGATTGTATTTGTTGTTGGAAAGAGATGACTACAGTCAAATTAAAATAGTTTTTGCAATTTTTGGAGCTTTGGCTTGTGTAAACTCTGTGTTATCCGTAGTGACTGGTATCTGTTACAGCCGCGACTTCATGTCATATTATAGAAGCATCAGTCGTGTCTTTGAATGGTTTAAAGACAATAAGCAATTAATAAATTCTCCAAAGAAAGTATTCTGCATCGGCATAACTTTCAACAGTATTTTTTTGTCTTTTGTTGTCTTTAAAAATGCTCGAGCTTTAATTAAATTCTTACCATCACATCAGAAAATAAATTTAGTTCCCATTTTGGTATCACAAGCGGTTATAAGTTATACTATAGTATTTCAGCACCTAATGTTGTATGTTGTTGTTATGATAGTTGTCCACTTGTTTAAATGCTTGACTTCGTTGATATCAGCCGTTCATGAAAGAGTAAAGAGCTGTGATATTAGTTCGGATGAGCAATGTGATATCACAAGGGAGCAGATTCAAGGTTGGGTTGAACTGTATCGGGATTTAGCAAACAGCTGTGATAAAGTGTCGCTTTGCTTTGGACGCCAGGTACCTACTTCTTCTTGGAAATTAATTATGTAGAACATAAGTGCCATCTGTAGAGTTTTTGGGGCTACCTTTTAATTTTTTTTGAGAATAACGTCATGTATTTTATGTTGCAGTATTTCTTTTCGCTAGTTTTGTCTGTATCACAATACATTTTGGTGACGTACCATTTGTTTTACGCCAGTGTTTTAAAAGTAAGTACCTATATCCTGACGATCTGTTTTTATTTTCTCGAGAAAATTAAAGTCTGACAAAGTACATTTTGCAAAGAAATAAACACGTGCACTAGTGCAGTGCTACACTCAACTAAAATCTGCCAAGACCATAGTCATTCTTATCCCCATTTACTTGGGGTCGGCGCAGCATGATAAGATGTGCCAAGTGACAGGATGTCTATCAGAAATATTTAGAACCATCTTTATTCTATTACTGTCTATAAAAAAATAATAAGCAAGTGAAATGATTGTTATTTTTATTCATACAGCTAGTTATATTTATATAGCATATAAAGCTTAGAGCCGCTATTTTCTTTACAATGCAGTTTGAAGACAGTAACGTGACAGACACGAGAATTGTAGTTATCATATTTAGTTACATAACAATAATGATAATGCCATTAAGTGCTGGCCAGATGGCGAGTAACCAAGGATTGAAGTTTCACCGGGTGTTGGTTCGACTTTACAATACAATGATTATTGGTAAGACTATTTGTATTTATGATTTTCATAATTAAAAAGTCGTGTAAGAACCAAAGGTATTTTTTTTAGATTCAGGTGAAACTGAAGTGAAATTGATGAAGGAATTCATACGTCTGGTAAAGAAGAATCCAATACGGATCAAGTTATTATCCAAGTTTACTGCTGGGATGTACATGCTGCCAATTATATTCACGTTGTCTAGCAATTATGTTATTGTAATGTTGCAGTTTAATCATGTTATTTAATTTTTATACGGATTATTTCATATTACTTCGTTTGATGTCGAATTTTATAGATAACATATTGTGTTTAATCGAACCTCTAAATAATAAATGTTTCCATTTGCCATGTTTACTAGTCACAACATTTGAGTAGACAGAAGAAAGACTTTGACGTCATTTGTGGTTGCAGTTTGCATTGCACAGATGTTGTATGCTACCGACATAGTTGAAAATTATCGTCTTCTATGGCAATAGTCGCAATTGATTGAACTAAAACTCAACTTTATTAGTATGGGAAAAGATCCAGTTGGTTGCATGGTGACAGTAAAAGTACCTACAAACGATAAAAGTTAAAACTCCAAACGTGGAAACTGTTTGCTATAATTTACACAATATACATGACTTCTTAAGATCGATATAATTAAGCAAATGATATTTGACTGAAATTACTAATATTACTTTTAAGAATAATATGTTTTATCGTCAAAATTATTGACAGATAATAATCAATCTAGTGAGTACTAGGTACTATTAAATTAAAATAACAAAATGTTTTGCTTGCGTCTACTTAAACTATCATTTACTACACTTGTCGTTGTTGCTGGCACACACACCACTAGAAACGAAATGACTCCATTAAAATGGCTGAACCATCTATTGAATAAGGAGAATTTCTTAGGTGTATATAGAAATTATTGCAGCCAGAAGAAGATAAGGAAATATTTTATTATGCTACAAATATTCGTCCAAACAATGTTGCACACTATAATTGTAATTTATCAAGTTTATTTTTGCTAAGAAAAGATGATTATAATCAAATGAAGTTATTTTTTCTTTGGTTTTGTGTTGTCACGTATATTATCTCTGTGTCATCCATATTGAATGGCATCTGTAACAGCCACGCCTTCCAATCATATTTGAGAAGTATCATTTGTGTTTCAGAATGTTTGAAAGATGATAATAAATTAACAAATTCTCTAAAGAAAATATTCTACTACGGAATTTCTTTTATTTTATTTACTTTCTTGTTTTCTGGCGTCAGGTCTACGGAAATTTTAATATCTTTCTCACCGTCAGATCCGTTGATTAGTTTGATTCCCATATTGGTGTCACAAGCAATTTTAAGAATCATTGTAGCATTTCAGCACGTCATGTTGGTTTTTGTAATTATCATTGTAGTTCATTTAACCAAATGTCTAAGTTTGTTGGTATCATCTATTCAGGAGAAAGTAGGGAGCCGTGATATTAGGTCGGATGAGCAATGTAATACCACAAGGGAGCAGATTCAAGAATGGGTTGAACTGTATCGGGAATTAGTGAACAGTTGTGAAAAAGTAACGCTTTGCTTTGGACGCCAGGTATTTTTTTATTGTTATTTTTAAATGACTAATATCGAAAATGTATTCATTAGTAATGATTTAATAATTTTGTGTTTCAGTATTTCTATTCATTGATCATGTCAATATCACAATATATTTTGGTGGCGCACAAAATATTTTACGCGTATGTTTTTAATGTAAGTAATGTACGTTACCATATGTTTGTTCTTAAGAACGTATAAAGGCGCCGCTCTACAGCGGCCCACGTACGCACTTTAAAAAAAAATTGGAATTGATCAAATAACTTCTCCCGCTCTGGGTGGAGCGTGATGGCGGCGTGTCAGACTTTTACTGACTAAAACCCATTTGTGTTCCTTCAGTTGCCTGTATGGGCCACGGTAACCCTTTCGGATAAACCAACAACCCCGGTAGTCATTGGCACTATCGGACCCCTTCAATTGTGCTGATATCTCTTTGAGGCGCTCGTGGAACACGACGCGCCGTCGACCCAGGCCTGGTCGTTATCGGACGTCAAGCTACCCTTTTCTCACCGTCCACAAGCCCACGCCTACGGTGGCCGGGAATCGCAAAGCGATTCCCGATGCGGGCCGTCTCCTGCGGCAGTAAGGGGCGTGAGGGCGCGAAATTTGCCTCTCCCTTACGCGCTTCGTTTCCTCCTTCGCGAGCATTACTGCTTCGCAGCAGGAGGTGACGGCGCCCCATGCCCTCTCGCTCCGTACCATGGCTTGTATCAGGGCCGGACGCGAGAGGTCACCGCCGCTGATCACCTCCACGAGTACACGGGGATACTCCGCCCAAGCCGGGCAGACGTCCAGCTTATGTTCCACCGTGTCCTTTGGGCGTTCCACACAGTTGTGACACCGGGGCGTTTTCTCCCGTCTTATCCGGAACAGGAACCTCCCGAAGGCGAGGACCTGCGTCAGGCGGAAGGTGAGAACGCCGTGGCGCCTCTCTAGCCACTCCTCAAAGAGGGGACTTATTGCCGCAATTGTGGCGTGCCCAATAACTTTGTTAGAAAATGCAGGCGGGATCGTCCCGCGGTGGACGGTCCCGTCTGCATTTTTTACACACTCGGTCATGCTATGCCCGGATGCTTTCATCAGCTTAGCGTTTCATTTGGCTGGTCAACAAATGAACCACGCAGCTAACGTGACGAACGTCTTCGTTTAATTCTACGTAGCAGTGGAAGGCTGAGTTTATTTGGAGCAGAAAGCTATAGTCTTATTTTTTTAATAACAGGTGTGGTCCACCCGTGACGCTGCTAGAATTGCTATTGTTCTATGTTTCACCGGGTGTTGGGTCGACTTTACAATACAATGATTACTGGTAAGACTATTTCCGTTAAAGATTTCCTAAAATTCAGATTTACTTGTGTAAAACCCAGTGAAATTTTGCTTCACATGCAAGCGAAGCTGACGCAAAATTGATAAAGGACGTTTTACGTCTGCTCAAGAAGAATCCACTAGAGATTAAGATTTCGACCAAGATTCCTGCTGAGATGTACATGCTGCCAGTTGGACTGACGTTGACTGTCAACTATCTCATTGTTATGCTGCAGTTCAATCATGTAATTTAATTAATTGTACTTATATATTATATTTTTACGTTTATGTCTTCATTTCATTTCAGAATACAATTATTGTTTTTATGTTGCACATTTGATTCCAAGATTTATGAAGCGACCGGCACATTATTGTGTCGAGTTGTGTTGTGACGCGGGATAGGCCAATTACACAAAGTTAAGGAGTGCATCATTTCACATCGAGTTTTGATTGGTTAGCCAATCAAAACTGCGTAGGCCTCACGATACAACACAATAATGTGTATCCGGCTTTAAATGAGACATGATGGTAGGAGCTGTAATAAACCTTTAATTGTAACAAATAAATAAATAAACGAAACCTTTTGTGCAAGGACTATCCGTGTTGATTATAAATATCTGGATGACCGAACCTTGCTTGGTTTTTTTTTTAACGATGTTTTCTAAAAATGAAAACTAGCTCGATCAATTTATCGCCCCCAAAACCCCCTGCATACTAAATTTCTTGAAAATCGTTGGAGCCGTTTCCGAGATTCAGATTATATATGTACAAGAATTGCTCGTTTAAAGGTATTAGATACCTTGTCACACACAGCGAATTCTCGCGACGAGTGCGCATTCGCAGAGAGTAAAATTGAACATGTTCAATTCAAATCACGGTGAATTCAACTAGCGGCGAATGAATCTATTCGCAGCGAATGCTTAGCCTGTCACACAGCGAGTGCCTAATCGCAGCGATTATTCGCTGTGTGTGACCGAGGATTTATAAGAGTCGTAGCGTGCTGTTAAATATCGCACAACTTTCCTCAAGAATTGAGTCATCAAATGCAAAAAGAAAATTTCAGACTCCGATTCAAACACGTTCCAGAGATTAGCGAGTTCAAACAAAAAAACAAACTCTTCAGCGTTATTATTTTAGAATAGTTGTGAAAGTTACTGTCTATTAGATCTGTCCGTCTGTTATCTTATCCGCCGTAACGGTTGAACGGATTTGGATGAAATTTGGCACACGGATAGACTTTTTATCCCGTTAGTATGATCCCGTGCGATAATTTATGACCTCCACGTGAGCGAAGCCCAGGGCAAAAACTATAGTTAGATATAAAATTGGGCAGACATAAACGGTGGTTTTCAAAATCAGTAATGAGAGATACAGAGTGGTTTTCTACTGCTTCGATCCAACTCTGGACCTCACAGTTTGTCCACACTCTGTGTTGAACTATGAATTACAAGACCACAACAATCAAACATTCTTCAAGTAGTGTTATGTAAAAAAAAATCCGCCAATGTGAATTCGTCCAAATTCCGTCAATGTGGTCCTCCATAATATTTTATTTGTATTACTTCCCCGTTCTTTATACTGTGGGGGCTCTCTCAAAAGGAGGAAAACTGGAATAAATCGCGCTATGAAATGAAAGCGATGTTTTTAAACTTCATTGAACTTGAATTTTTCCCTCGATATTTATTTATTAGAGTTATTTATGCTTATAATACTCGTGGAAAATGTTAAAGAGAATTTTTACGGCTTCAAACAAAGTTTGTTTGGGAGATAAGGTTTTGTATTAATATGTGAAAGATTTTTTTTTGTGAATTTTTGCTGAGTAATGTATGAAGCAATAAGTAAATTGGAAAAAGTGTTATTAGGAGGTATAAACGATTATATTGAGTCTTGCTTGTGGGTGTACCGCGTGTACCACACTTATTAGATGACCATCAGTTGACTTAGAGTACCCACTGCTACGGCTCGTAGCGCGGAAACACGGTTGTCACAGAGCGTAGCGTGGCGTAGCAACTACATCCGTGCTGAATCGAAAATAATACGATAGTTAAGTTCGTTAATACAAAAATATTTTTGAGCTAAATAACCAAATATAACTTGCTCTATAAATCAATAATATGGTTTCAAAACCACGAACTTTCGCACTATAAGTAACCAAAATTCTCTAAGATTACATTGTAAACATAACCACTTAATAACTGCCAAGGTACCTGAATAAACAGCCATTACTCAAATTACATTACGTACTGGGCGTGCCTGTCAAACTTAATTACAAGGGGATGATGTGCCTTTCGTCCAAGTATTGGAAATTGCTGAAACTCCACACAGATTTGCCAGGAGAATGAAATCGAATAAACTTATAAGTAGGTTTTGAAAAGGTTTTTAATTCGACTAATTTAAGATGATTTTCGTTAATTGCCGAAATTTGCGCAGAATTGCCATTCAAACCATGCTTAATGAAGCCGCGAGATTCACTTATACTCCTTTATAATTTGTAAGCTATTGCATAGCTTTTATCGCAGGCTTTGAGCGCGACGACCGAATCAAGAAATTCCGTAACGAAAATAAAACCTAACACCCCCCACTCCGCCTACCATGTAATGCCGGTTCCCATGACAACGTGATGTTGTCCGTAACGAAAAAAACCTAACACCCCCCACTCCGCCTACCATGTAATGACGGTTCCCATGACAACGTGATGTTGTCATGAGAACGTAATTTTTGTTTTATGTCATCACGTTATCATCCCAAGTGTAGCGTTGACAAATAGGAAGTATGGAGGTTACAAATGCTATGCAATAGCTTTACCGCGGCAGTCCCCGAGTGCCACACGTTTTTTTTTGTGCTGGTATATGGGAACAGTCTGGTTACGGAGATATTTAAGGTCAAGGTTTCACTTTTTTTCACGAAAATTAGTTTCAAATCTAATTACATTACTTTAAATTCCCCCACACCCCTGTACCGTTGCATGCACCCAAAAGTACAATGTTTTGCGTGCGTCATATTGTGCGCTGCCGTAAACAGTGATTTTTCACACCAAAAATAAAAGTCGTCATGTAACAATAATTTTTGATCTATGCTACTAAGTTTGATGTATGTACAGAATGCGTAGTTAACGGCTATGTGATAGGACTTTCTACACCCTGTATGCTAAACGAGTATATTAATGTCGTAACAACAAAGTCAATGACTATGAATAAATAATGAACCACTTTCGACTAATTTAGTGAACTAAAGTTTTTTTCTACCTAACCATAATTCTTACTTTGTCGTCGACACCGAGACACACAACATTAAAAGTAAAAATGTCTCCGATAAAGTGGTTGAACAATTTACTGTTTATGGAGAATCTTTTAGGCATATACAGGAATTATTGTAGTCAACAGAAGATTAAGAAATATTTTATTATCTTCCAAATATTCGCTCAGACTACGCTGCACTCTACCATTGTTACATATGGATTGTATTTGTTGTTGGAAAGAGATGACTACAGTCAAATTAAAATAGTTTTTGCAATTTTTGGAGCTTTGGCTTGTGTAAACTCTGTGTTATCCGTAGTGACTGGTATCTGTTACAGCCGCGACTTCATGTCATATTATAGAAGCATCAGTCGTGTCTTTGAATGGTTTAAAGACAATAAGCAATTAATAAATTCTCCAAAGAAAGTATTCTGCATCGGCATAACTTTCAACAGTATTTTTTTGTCTTTTGTTGTCTTTAAAAATGCTCGAGCTTTAATTAAATTCTTACCATCACATCAGAAAATAAATTTAGTTCCCATTTTGGTATCACAAGCGGTTATAAGTTATACTATAGTATTTCAGCACCTAATGTTGTATGTTGTTGTTATGATAGTTGTCCACTTGTTTAAATGCTTGACTTCGTTGATATCAGCCGTTCATGAAAGAGTAAAGAGCTGTGATATTAGTTCGGATGAGCAATGTGATATCACAAGGGAGCAGATTCAAGGTTGGGTTGAACTGTATCGGGATTTAGCAAACAGCTGTGATAAAGTGTCGCTTTGCTTTGGACGCCAGGTACCTACTTCTTCTTGGAAATTAATTATGTAGAACATAAGTGCCATCTGTAGAGTTTTTGGGGCTACCTTTTAATTTTTTTTGAGAATAACGTCATGTATTTTATGTTGCAGTATTTCTTTTCGCTAGTTTTGTCTGTATCACAATACATTTTGGTGACGTACCATTTGTTTTACGCCAGTGTTTTAAAAGTAAGTACCTATATCCTGACGATCTGTTTTTATTTTCTCGAGAAAATTAAAGTCTGACAAAGTACATTTTGCAAAGAAATAAACACGTGCACTAGTGCAGTGCTACACTCAACTAAAATCTGCCAAGACCATAGTCATTCTTATCCCCATTTACTTGGGGTCGGCGCAGCATGATAAGATGTGCCAAGTGACAGGATGTCTATCAGAAATATTTAGAACCATCTTTATTCTATTACTGTCTATAAAAAAATAATAAGCAAGTGAAATGATTGTTATTTTTATTCATACAGCTAGTTATATTTATATAGCATATAAAGCTTAGAGCCGCTATTTTCTTTACAATGCAGTTTGAAGACAGTAACGTGACAGACACGAGAATTGTAGTTATCATATTTAGTTACATAACAATAATGATAATGCCATTAAGTGCTGGCCAGATGGCGAGTAACCAAGGATTGAAGTTTCACCGGGTGTTGGTTCGACTTTACAATACAATGATTATTGGTAAGACTATTTGTATTTATGATTTTCATAATTAAAAAGTCGTGTAAGAACCAAAGGTATTTTTTTTAGATTCAGGTGAAACTGAAGTGAAATTGATGAAGGAATTCATACGTCTGGTAAAGAAGAATCCAATACGGATCAAGTTATTATCCAAGTTTACTGCTGGGATGTACATGCTGCCAATTATATTCACGTTGTCTAGCAATTATGTTATTGTAATGTTGCAGTTTAATCATGTTATTTAATTTTTATACGGATTATTTCATATTACTTCGTTTGATGTCGAATTTTATAGATAACATATTGTGTTTAATCGAACCTCTAAATAATAAATGTTTCCATTTGCCATGTTTACTAGTCACAACATTTGAGTAGACAGAAGAAAGACTTTGACGTCATTTGTGGTTGCAGTTTGCATTGCACAGATGTTGTATGCTACCGACATAGTTGAAAATTATCGTCTTCTATGGCAATAGTCGCAATTGATTGAACTAAAACTCAACTTTATTAGTATGGGAAAAGATCCAGTTGGTTGCATGGTGACAGTAAAAGTACCTACAAACGATAAAAGTTAAAACTCCAAACGTGGAAACTGTTTGCTATAATTTACACAATATACATGACTTCTTAAGATCGATATAATTAAGCAAATGATATTTGACTGAAATTACTAATATTACTTTTAAGAATAATATGTTTTATCGTCAAAATTATTGACAGATAATAATCAATCTAGTGAGTACTAGGTACTATTAAATTAAAATAACAAAATGTTTTGCTTGCGTCTACTTAAACTATCATTTACTACACTTGTCGTTGTTGCTGGCACACACACCACTAGAAACGAAATGACTCCATTAAAATGGCTGAACCATCTATTGAATAAGGAGAATTTCTTAGGTGTATATAGAAATTATTGCAGCCAGAAGAAGATAAGGAAATATTTTATTATGCTACAAATATTCGTCCAAACAATGTTGCACACTATAATTGTAATTTATCAAGTTTATTTTTGCTAAGAAAAGATGATTATAATCAAATGAAGTTATTTTTTCTTTGGTTTTGTGTTGTCACGTATATTATCTCTGTGTCATCCATATTGAATGGCATCTGTAACAGCCACGCCTTCCAATCATATTTGAGAAGTATCATTTGTGTTTCAGAATGTTTGAAAGATGATAATAAATTAACAAATTCTCTAAAGAAAATATTCTACTACGGAATTTCTTTTATTTTATTTACTTTCTTGTTTTCTGGCGTCAGGTCTACGGAAATTTTAATATCTTTCTCACCGTCAGATCCGTTGATTAGTTTGATTCCCATATTGGTGTCACAAGCAATTTTAAGAATCATTGTAGCATTTCAGCACGTCATGTTGGTTTTTGTAATTATCATTGTAGTTCATTTAACCAAATGTCTAAGTTTGTTGGTATCATCTATTCAGGAGAAAGTAGGGAGCCGTGATATTAGGTCGGATGAGCAATGTAATACCACAAGGGAGCAGATTCAAGAATGGGTTGAACTGTATCGGGAATTAGTGAACAGTTGTGAAAAAGTAACGCTTTGCTTTGGACGCCAGGTATTTTTTTATTGTTATTTTTAAATGACTAATATCGAAAATGTATTCATTAGTAATGATTTAATAATTTTGTGTTTCAGTATTTCTATTCATTGATCATGTCAATATCACAATATATTTTGGTGGCGCACAAAATATTTTACGCGTATGTTTTTAATGTAAGTAATGTACGTTACCATATGTTTGTTCTTAAGAACGTATAAAGGCGCCGCTCTACAGCGGCCCACGTACGCACTTTAAAAAAAAATTGGAATTGATCAAATAACTTCTCCCGCTCTGGGTGGAGCGTGATGGCGGCGTGTCAGACTTTTACTGACTAAAACCCATTTGTGTTCCTTCAGTTGCCTGTATGGGCCACGGTAACCCTTTCGGATAAACCAACAACCCCGGTAGTCATTGGCACTATCGGACCCCTTCAATTGTGCTGATATCTCTTTGAGGCGCTCGTGGAACACGACGCGCCGTCGACCCAGGCCTGGTCGTTATCGGACGTCAAGCTACCCTTTTCTCACCGTCCACAAGCCCACGCCTACGGTGGCCGGGAATCGCAAAGCGATTCCCGATGCGGGCCGTCTCCTGCGGCAGTAAGGGGCGTGAGGGCGCGAAATTTGCCTCTCCCTTACGCGCTTCGTTTCCTCCTTCGCGAGCATTACTGCTTCGCAGCAGGAGGTGACGGCGCCCCATGCCCTCTCGCTCCGTACCATGGCTTGTATCAGGGCCGGACGCGAGAGGTCACCGCCGCTGATCACCTCCACGAGTACACGGGGATACTCCGCCCAAGCCGGGCAGACGTCCAGCTTATGTTCCACCGTGTCCTTTGGGCGTTCCACACAGTTGTGACACCGGGGCGTTTTCTCCCGTCTTATCCGGAACAGGAACCTCCCGAAGGCGAGGACCTGCGTCAGGCGGAAGGTGAGAACGCCGTGGCGCCTCTCTAGCCACTCCTCAAAGAGGGGACTTATTGCCGCAATTGTGGCGTGCCCAATAACTTTGTTAGAAAATGCAGGCGGGATCGTCCCGCGGTGGACGGTCCCGTCTGCATTTTTTACACACTCGGTCATGCTATGCCCGGATGCTTTCATCAGCTTAGCGTTTCATTTGGCTGGTCAACAAATGAACCACGCAGCTAACGTGACGAACGTCTTCGTTTAATTCTACGTAGCAGTGGAAGGCTGAGTTTATTTGGAGCAGAAAGCTATAGTCTTATTTTTTTAATAACAGGTGTGGTCCACCCGTGACGCTGCTAGAATTGCTATTGTTCTATGTTTCACCGGGTGTTGGGTCGACTTTACAATACAATGATTACTGGTAAGACTATTTCCGTTAAAGATTTCCTAAAATTCAGATTTACTTGTGTAAAACCCAGTGAAATTTTGCTTCACATGCAAGCGAAGCTGACGCAAAATTGATAAAGGACGTTTTACGTCTGCTCAAGAAGAATCCACTAGAGATTAAGATTTCGACCAAGATTCCTGCTGAGATGTACATGCTGCCAGTTGGACTGACGTTGACTGTCAACTATCTCATTGTTATGCTGCAGTTCAATCATGTAATTTAATTAATTGTACTTATATATTATATTTTTACGTTTATGTCTTCATTTCATTTCAGAATACAATTATTGTTTTTATGTTGCACATTTGATTCCAAGATTTATGAAGCGACCGGCACATTATTGTGTCGAGTTGTGTTGTGACGCGGGATAGGCCAATTACACAAAGTTAAGGAGTGCATCATTTCACATCGAGTTTTGATTGGTTAGCCAATCAAAACTGCGTAGGCCTCACGATACAACACAATAATGTGTATCCGGCTTTAAATGAGACATGATGGTAGGAGCTGTAATAAACCTTTAATTGTAACAAATAAATAAATAAACGAAACCTTTTGTGCAAGGACTATCCGTGTTGATTATAAATATCTGGATGACCGAACCTTGCTTGGTTTTTTTTTTAACGATGTTTTCTAAAAATGAAAACTAGCTCGATCAATTTATCGCCCCCAAAACCCCCTGCATACTAAATTTCTTGAAAATCGTTGGAGCCGTTTCCGAGATTCAGATTATATATGTACAAGAATTGCTCGTTTAAAGGTATTAGATACCTTGTCACACACAGCGAATTCTCGCGACGAGTGCGCATTCGCAGAGAGTAAAATTGAACATGTTCAATTCAAATCACGGTGAATTCAACTAGCGGCGAATGAATCTATTCGCAGCGAATGCTTAGCCTGTCACACAGCGAGTGCCTAATCGCAGCGATTATTCGCTGTGTGTGACCGAGGATTTATAAGAGTCGTAGCGTGCTGTTAAATATCGCACAACTTTCCTCAAGAATTGAGTCATCAAATGCAAAAAGAAAATTTCAGACTCCGATTCAAACACGTTCCAGAGATTAGCGAGTTCAAACAAAAAAACAAACTCTTCAGCGTTATTATTTTAGAATAGTTGTGAAAGTTACTGTCTATTAGATCTGTCCGTCTGTTATCTTATCCGCCGTAACGGTTGAACGGATTTGGATGAAATTTGGCACACGGATAGACTTTTTATCCCGTTAGTATGATCCCGTGCGATAATTTATGACCTCCACGTGAGCGAAGCCCAGGGCAAAAACTATAGTTAGATATAAAATTGGGCAGACATAAACGGTGGTTTTCAAAATCAGTAATGAGAGATACAGAGTGGTTTTCTACTGCTTCGATCCAACTCTGGACCTCACAGTTTGTCCACACTCTGTGTTGAACTATGAATTACAAGACCACAACAATCAAACATTCTTCAAGTAGTGTTATGTAAAAAAAAATCCGCCAATGTGAATTCGTCCAAATTCCGTCAATGTGGTCCTCCATAATATTTTATTTGTATTACTTCCCCGTTCTTTATACTGTGGGGGCTCTCTCAAAAGGAGGAAAACTGGAATAAATCGCGCTATGAAATGAAAGCGATGTTTTTAAACTTCATTGAACTTGAATTTTTCCCTCGATATTTATTTATTAGAGTTATTTATGCTTATAATACTCGTGGAAAATGTTAAAGAGAATTTTTACGGCTTCAAACAAAGTTTGTTTGGGAGATAAGGTTTTGTATTAATATGTGAAAGATTTTTTTTTGTGAATTTTTGCTGAGTAATGTATGAAGCAATAAGTAAATTGGAAAAAGTGTTATTAGGAGGTATAAACGATTATATTGAGTCTTGCTTGTGGGTGTACCGCGTGTACCACACTTATTAGATGACCATCAGTTGACTTAGAGTACCCACTGCTACGGCTCGTAGCGCGGAAACACGGTTGTCACAGAGCGTAGCGTGGCGTAGCAACTACATCCGTGCTGAATCGAAAATAATACGATAGTTAAGTTCGTTAATACAAAAATATTTTTGAGCTAAATAACCAAATATAACTTGCTCTATAAATCAATAATATGGTTTCAAAACCACGAACTTTCGCACTATAAGTAACCAAAATTCTCTAAGATTACATTGTAAACATAACCACTTAATAACTGCCAAGGTACCTGAATAAACAGCCATTACTCAAATTACATTACGTACTGGGCGTGCCTGTCAAACTTAATTACAAGGGGATGATGTGCCTTTCGTCCAAGTATTGGAAATTGCTGAAACTCCACACAGATTTGCCAGGAGAATGAAATCGAATAAACTTATAAGTAGGTTTTGAAAAGGTTTTTAATTCGACTAATTTAAGATGATTTTCGTTAATTGCCGAAATTTGCGCAGAATTGCCATTCAAACCATGCTTAATGAAGCCGCGAGATTCACTTATACTCCTTTATAATTTGTAAGCTATTGCATAGCTTTTATCGCAGGCTTTGAGCGCGACGACCGAATCAAGAAATTCCGTAACGAAAATAAAACCTAACACCCCCCACTCCGCCTACCATGTAATGCCGGTTCCCATGACAACGTGATGTTGTCCGTAACGAAAAAAACCTAACACCCCCCACTCCGCCTACCATGTAATGACGGTTCCCATGACAACGTGATGTTGTCATGAGAACGTAATTTTTGTTTTATGTCATCACGTTATCATCCCAAGTGTAGCGTTGACAAATAGGAAGTATGGAGGTTACAAATGCTATGCAATAGCTTTACCGCGGCAGTCCCCGAGTGCCACACGTTTTTTTTTGTGCTGGTATATGGGAACAGTCTGGTTACGGAGATATTTAAGGTCAAGGTTTCACTTTTTTTCACGAAAATTAGTTTCAAATCTAATTACATTACTTTAAATTCCCCCACACCCCTGTACCGTTGCATGCACCCAAAAGTACAATGTTTTGCGTGCGTCATATTGTGCGCTGCCGTAAACAGTGATTTTTCACACCAAAAATAAAAGTCGTCATGTAACAATAATTTTTGATCTATGCTACTAAGTTTGATGTATGTACAGAATGCGTAGTTAACGGCTATGTGATAGGACTTTCTACACCCTGTATGCTAAACGAGTATATTAATGTCGTAACAACAAAGTCAATGACTATGAATAAATAATGAACCACTTTCGACTAATTTAGTGAACTAAAGTTTTTTTCTACCTAACCATAATTCTTACTTTGTCGTCGACACCGAGACACACAACATTAAAAGTAAAAATGTCTCCGATAAAGTGGTTGAACAATTTACTGTTTATGGAGAATCTTTTAGGCATATACAGGAATTATTGTAGTCAACAGAAGATTAAGAAATATTTTATTATCTTCCAAATATTCGCTCAGACTACGCTGCACTCTACCATTGTTACATATGGATTGTATTTGTTGTTGGAAAGAGATGACTACAGTCAAATTAAAATAGTTTTTGCAATTTTTGGAGCTTTGGCTTGTGTAAACTCTGTGTTATCCGTAGTGACTGGTATCTGTTACAGCCGCGACTTCATGTCATATTATAGAAGCATCAGTCGTGTCTTTGAATGGTTTAAAGACAATAAGCAATTAATAAATTCTCCAAAGAAAGTATTCTGCATCGGCATAACTTTCAACAGTATTTTTTTGTCTTTTGTTGTCTTTAAAAATGCTCGAGCTTTAATTAAATTCTTACCATCACATCAGAAAATAAATTTAGTTCCCATTTTGGTATCACAAGCGGTTATAAGTTATACTATAGTATTTCAGCACCTAATGTTGTATGTTGTTGTTATGATAGTTGTCCACTTGTTTAAATGCTTGACTTCGTTGATATCAGCCGTTCATGAAAGAGTAAAGAGCTGTGATATTAGTTCGGATGAGCAATGTGATATCACAAGGGAGCAGATTCAAGGTTGGGTTGAACTGTATCGGGATTTAGCAAACAGCTGTGATAAAGTGTCGCTTTGCTTTGGACGCCAGGTACCTACTTCTTCTTGGAAATTAATTATGTAGAACATAAGTGCCATCTGTGGAGTTTTTGCGGCTGCCTTTTAAATTTTTGTGAGAATAACGTAATGTATTTTATGTTTCAGTATTTCTTTTCGTTAGTCGTGTCAGTATCACAATACATTTTGATGACATGCCATTTGTTTTACACGAATGTTTTTAAAGTAAGTATCTATATCCTATTTTTCAATTTTTTTTTTGGGTGGGAAATTGTCAAATAACTTCTCCCGCTCTGGACGGAGCTGGAGGGCGTGTCATACTCTTACTGACTAAAATCCACCCGTGTTCCTTCAGTTGCCCGCATGTTGCCAGGAGTCACGGTATATCTTTCGGATTTTCCCGCAACCCCGGCAGGCATCGGCCCTAGCGGACCCCATCAGTTCTGCTGACATATCTTTAGGCACGCTTGGAATACAACGCGCCATCGACCCGGGGCTGGTCCATATCGGACGGCGAGCTACCGTCCGCAAGCCCGCGCTTACGGTGGCTGGGAATCGGCCTTCGATTCTCGACGCCCAAGGCGTCTCCTGCGGCGGTTAGGGGAGTGACGGCGCGAAATTTGCCTCTCCCTCATGCGTTTCGTTTTCTCCTTCGCGAGCAGAAGGAGGTGCCGGCTTTTCATGCCCTCGCTCCGTATCGTGGCTTGGACCAGGGCCGTATGCGAGAGATCACCGCCGCCGATCGCCTCCATGAGGACACGGCGGTGCCCTGCCCAAGCCACCTACCTATACCTCCACTGTATGCTCCACCGTGTTCTCCGGGTGATCCACACAATGGTGACACCTGGGCGTTTCCTCTCGCCTTATCCGGAACAGGAACCTCCCGAAACAACTGGGTTCGGTGAGGACCTGTGTCAAGTGGAAGGTGAAGACGCCGTGGCGCCTCTCTAGTAGACTTATCGCCGCAATTGTAGCGTACTCAGCGCTGGATAATCGCACTCTCCATGACGCCAGCGACTGATCAAGAGTTCTGACCGCTCTAGGCTAATTATGAGGACGCGCCCCCGCCATTTGTGTTAGGTACGGACGGCCTAAAAAGTAGTAGGTAAGTGAGTAGAGTAGTAGTGTGAAAATTTTAACATGGTTCATACTACTAATATTAAAGCTACTTGGAATGTCATTAAGAGAGTCTCAGATCTTCAAACTCAATCTTGTCCCTCTTTTGACCTGTTACATTTATTTGATAATCCTAAATCCTCGCTTAATCATGTCAACAACTTTTTTGCTGCCTACAGGCAGTAGGTTAGCGTCGAAATTTAAATCACCCTCAATAGTGCCCAATTCTGTGTCGAATTCAAATGCGTGTAGCTCAATGGCCCTCTTCGAGGTAACCGAAGACGATGTTTGCTCCATTATTTTGGGTCTTAGGTCTGATTGTGCTACTGGGTTGGACTGTATACCGACTAAAATAATAAAAGCCTCGAGATGCGTTTTAGTTCCGGTTATTACACATATCTGTAATTTGTCTATAATGGCAGGTGTCTTTCCAATGGCGTTCAAAAAAGCAGTAGTTCACCCCATTTATAAATCTGGTCGCAAAGATGACGTCAACAACTATCGTCCAATCTCGATTCTAACAGCGATGTCAAAGATCCTTGAATGAATACTGAATAAGAACCTGACCAGTTTTCTCAACGCAAACAACATCTTAGCGAATAATCAATATGGTTTCAGAAATGGAGTTAGCACCGAAGACGCTGTCATGGATTTGTCTAGTCACGTGGCTAGATCGCTTGATAGAAAACACAAGTGCCTGGGAATTTTCCTTGATTTGTCAAAGGCATTCGACACCGTTTCTGCCCAAGCCTTATTGAGTAAAATGGAAAGCATCGGTATACGTGGACACCCATTGAAAATCTTTGCAGATTATCTCAGCAATCGTACCCAAATAGTGAAAATCGGCCCTCACGAAAGTGATGAGCTTTCAATCACATACGGCGTTCCACAAGGCAGCATTCTGGGGCCTACTCTCTTTCTCATTTATATTAATGAACTCTGCAAACTGCCTCTAGATAACTTACAATATTTACGTACGCGGATGATACTGCCCTTGTTGTAGATGGTGATGACTGGCCCCAGACATACCAAAACGCCGAGGCTGCGCTGTCCGCTGTAATGAAATGTTTGGCCGACAACTAGCTCACCTTAAATGTTGATAAATCGGTATATGTTCCATTTTCCATTCGGTCCAATCTGTGTCCCTCAAACTCCTTTACCATAAAAGCGCATGCTTGCGGATCCTTAACACAGTGTAGCTGCCTCTTCCTCGCCAAATCCACTTGTGTAAGGTATCTAGGAGTACTCATCGATCAGCATCTCAACTGGCACCCCCATATACCCAAAGTCACATCCCGCATACGTAAGCTAATATATGTTTTCAAAAAGTTACGAAACTCTGCTGATAAGGATACGCTAAAATTAGTATATTTGGCCCTATGCCGGCCGGTCTATCCTAACGTACTGCTTGCCCGTCTGGGGTGGTGCCACCCAAAATGTTTTTATCCGCCTTGAGAGAGCCCAGAGAGCTGTCCTTAAGGTAATGCTCTCTCTTCCACGTAGGTATCCCACTGTGCAGCTCTATTCCGACTGCAAGGTACTCACAGTCAGGCAACTTTATGTGCTCCTGTCGACCCTACGCAAACACTCTGCCCGTCCTCCAAAGGAACCAACTGGCAGGCTTAAGCATAATTTTTTTCCCCATGAACGCCATAGAACTGCCTTTGCCAAACGCCAATTCTACGTTAATAGCATTAATATGTACAACCTCCTAAATAAAAAGTTTAAAATTTATTCATGCCCTAAATATAAATGCAAAAACTTACTTAGAGATTATCTCCAAACACTGAGTTATGATGACACTGAGGATCTTCTACTGGGTAATTTACAATGATAAGGTACTATAAATATAAGTTTAAATCTAACCTTATGCGGATGTGTACCGGTTACAACACTTTCTTTTTAATCTCACACACCCTACATCTACACACCACATACGCACTCACACACATCCTACACTTACTCACTACACACACACACATGCACTCGGACCCTACATTTATTCACCTCACCACACAGCTAAACGTTTTTCATTTCATTTTTAACCGACTTCCAAAAGGAGGAGGTTCTCAATTCGACTGTATGTTAGTAATATTTATTTACTCAAAAATGCATGTAATGTGGACATTATTTTGACAACCTTGTTTGAGCAAAGTCGACCTTGCCGTTCTGTTTCAAGGAGCGGCCGACAAAGTTTTGCTGGTCGCTCTAACAGGCCGGCAAAACATTGCCGGCCGCTATTTTGACGTTTCAACGTTTTAAAATTATTTAAAACACAGCTGTTTGTATTTATAGAGATAGGTACAAAAAGATTTTATTCCATATTTGGCTGTATAGTTCCAACTACCATTGTTAAAAAAAAAAAAAACAAAGAAGTAACAAAAGCACCGTTCAGCGAAAATTTTATTTTTATTTAGTGACTTTTTTGCTAAAAATGAGCTCTCAAAGCGAAAATTATTCCGATTCAATGTGTTTAACACCACCAGACATTAAAGATGAAGCTAAATTAGTGGTTGAAAATTTAATAACGCGAAACTCAAAAGAAAAATATAAGCTTGCATATGAAAAATTTGTGCAGAGGAAAATCAGTAGGAAATCTAAATCTTTACTTGCTGGTTTTATTTAGATTAGGTACTTGCATTTTTGAGTAAAGCACTATACAAGCCTTGGCCCATTATGACTGCTTCGCTGGTCACGCTATGATTGCCTCGAGCTAGCCTAGCTACGCTCTAGGCCTTCCAGCTTGGCCATCATTGCAGCCCTTGCTGTCCTCGCTGTAAAGGCCTTGACCTACGGCCTCGGCCTTTATCTCAGCTCGTCCATCAAGTGCTGCACGCTGACCGCGCTGTGTCGGCCTGGAGCTGCGCTACGCTGCGCTACGCTGCGCTACGCTGCGCTGTCGGCCATCATCAGCGCGACCAGAAAAGTAGTCATTATAGACCGCGGCAGTAATGTACTATTATTATTTATTTATTTACCTATAAAAGTTTTCAGATCGATCTGCAAGCGAAACTAAAGTTGTTCTTTAATCTGCATGACATTCAACCTTAGGGTGCATTTAGTTTCAGTGTTTTGTCTCGGTCTAGTTGAAATATGTAGGGTAGATGCAATGATGCTAGATTAGTGCATGCGAAGACACGATTTTAGCGCGCCCCCCGCGATCCTCGCGCCCTAGGCTGCAGCCTAATTAGCTTAAGGTTTAATCAGGCTCTGCATGACGCCATGAGATCCCGCCGGACCTCTGTCCACTGTGCCGTGATTTTTTGCGGCAGTGGAGTTACGGCCCGGCGGTTCGCGGCACTCCCAATGTGCCATGAGGCTCGCCGCCTCTCAGGAGACCGTGCGGTATCCTCAGACCAGCCGAATGGTCATAACCTTTTGGGACGCGTTCAACCAGCGGGCTGGCCGCCTCCTCAAGAAACGCGCACACCGGTACCCCGTAAAGGGCTAATGATCGCACGACCCCCGGGTCCCAGCAAAAACCAGGGGTTTTTGCTTGGAGGGTCTTCACCGCTCTGTACCCCTCGTACAGCTCTGCCTGAATGACTTCCATATACGGAGGGTGAATACGGAGCCTGCGGTGCCTGGTGTACCGGCGTCGCGCAGCAACGCACGCATTGCGCAGCGTCGTCAGCTGTTGCGACCACCTGGCGCGAGGCACGTCTAGGCTGGACCCGGGGCATTGCCACGTCACATATGTCGGACATGGCCTCCCGGAACCACTCCACCTTGTCGTTAATGTCAGCAAGCCTGTCCGACGATAACACCCATGCCTGCACGATCGAGGCTTCCAGGAGGAACTCCCGGTCCAGCTGCTTTAGCAAGTATCTACATCCTGACGATCTGTTTTTATTTTCTCGATCAAAGTACGATTAAAGTCTGACAAAGTGCATTTTGCAAAGAAATAAACACGTGCACCGTGCTACACTAAACTAAAATCTGCCAAGACCATCGTCATTCTTATCTTATCCCCATTTATTTGGGGTCGGCGCAGCGTGATAAGATGTGCCAAGTGAAAGGATGTCTGTCAAAAATATTTACAATCATCTTTATTCTATTACTGTCTATTAAAAATGATAAGAAAATGATGTGTCCGTATGGATTGAGGAGCCATGTCCTATATTTAAACGCGGGTACTACCAATATTTAGTAGTAAATTAGGCGATTTTGTAGGCCCGATCCTGGAATTTGTAGTAAAACACTTTAAAAGATACACGACTTTTAAGGTGGCTCCTCAATTCATACGTCTGAATTGAGGCGCCACCTTACAACTCTAAAACTAGCCGACGGATATTTTTGAAAATTTGGTAGGATTTAGTAGTACTTATCCGTAATCTCTACAAAAAAAATGGGTTTTGTACGGCTGAATTTGAGATAGCTACAATGTTTTGATTTTTCATAAAAATCCACAAATTTCACCGCGCTGTTTCTCGGAAAGTAATTAACCAATTACAACAAATTTTTAGTATAATTTAGTAGTAAATACGTTCTAATTTGTAGTATAAAAATAAAATGGAAAAGCTACATAATTTCGCTAATACAACACATTTTATGTGGCTCCTCAATCCTGACGGTCTATGGAAAATAATATGTTCGTAGCTACTAAAGTAGTTGATCAAATCGGATAACAATAGCACCAATATTTAGTAGAAATTTCTACTAAATATTGGCGTAATCCAAAATCCTGTACATTCAGTATTTCAAAAGATATTAACAAAATAAACATTCCTTAACAATCTAGTGTGGTAGGAGAGCCCACGACCAAAACCATATCACATCGTTTTAGGGCCAAACCCGTATAAAATCGTTAGTTTAGATGATTCCTGAACCCAACTCGGTGGAAAGTACCGGTCAGAAACGTCTCAGTTTTACGGAAGCCTATTTCTGCTATGTCAAAAAAAATAAGCAGACGATTTCATCACAATATGCCTGATATTAAAAATGTACATAGTTTTCGTAATTTTACAAAAAAAAATGTTTTCTGAAATTTTGCGTGTCACATGTGGACAGAGCGCATTTTCAAAAATGACAAAAAATTTAACCTATCTGTCTCATAGCAACCTGGTTCAATCGAAAAGTTGTCTGATTGGTAACGTATTTTTAGGGTTCCGTAGTAAACAAGGAACCCTTATAGTTTCGTCATGTCCGTCTGTCTGTCTGTTTGTCCGCGGTCTAGCTCCGAGACCCTTAGTACTAGAAAGCTGTAATTTAACATAGGTATACATATTAATTACGCCGACAAAGTGGTAAAACAAAATTATGAAAAATATTTTTTTTTAGGGTACCCATACACGTAAAGTGGTGATGATTTATTTTTTATTTTTGTATCCCATATTGTGGGATACCATTGAAAAGGTCTTACAAAATAAGTATGAGTTTGTGAAAACCATTTTTGGATTCAGGGATCCGTTTGCAAAATATTAAGCTTTAAAGTGCTAATTTTTGTTAGAGTCAAGTGTCCCCCCCCCCTGCCAGCTAAATGGTTGGTTTTGGATGTGTGAAAAAAATTGCAGCAGTAGGTTATATAACGAAATTAAAAGAAAAACTATCACAGCTAAGTAGGCTTTACTAGTTATCGAGTAATAATTGACCAACTTAACTTTGCAGTTGCAAAAACATGGTTTCCCATACATTCCGTATGGGAAAACATGTTTATCAACTACAAAGTTAAGTTTGTTTTTGGGATAAATTCATCCCAACTACGGAACCCTTCATTGTGCGTGGTCCGACACGCACTTGGCCGGTTTTTTTTAATCAAAAGATTACGGCAGATCAGTGTCAGGTTGTATCTTGATGAAAAATAACTTTTCCATAAGAAATATTATGTTCTAATGGAACAAATCTATCTTAGGGAGATGTATTAAGGATTTAATCTAAAAACTGCAAAAAACGTAAGAAAATTTTAATGTCGGTGGCTACAACTGCAGAAGATTCTGAATCCAAAAATTTCATACACTTTCCACATTACGTCTGACCTAAGCGCATTTGAAATACCTATGTAATAAAATATATCGAACTGTTTCATAGCAATCTATGAAACAGTTCGATATATATTCATATATCGAACTGTTAACGAACTGTGAACGATAGAATTTCAGAATGTAGTTGAACGATAGATTTTAGGTACCGAAAACACAATTTTCTGAAACCAGTAGCGTCACACCTAGAAGGTCATTTGAGAAAATTAAAAATGAGGCAAAAAATAAAAAAATTGCAACCCGAATAAATCATTTTTCAGAATAAATCGTTTTTAAGTACGATTAATAAAGAGCTCACCGAAGCCATCAAACTGAAAAAGGTTTTTTTTTTTAATAAATTGGACAAAAGAAAACTGGGATGACGTTTGAAAATAACTGTTTATTGAAATTAAATTCAATTTTTTTTTATTTTACTGTCGAACTCATCATCGGTGTCCTAAGCGTAACAAGCACCGTGCGTTAGCCGGGAGACTCCAAAACGTTCTTTCTGTTTTTGGAGTTATATATGTTATTTAAAATTTCTAAAAACAGGTTTTCAGTAACTATACAAAAGATTTTAAAATAGTTGAACCAGGTTGCTTTGAGACAGATAGGTTAAATTTTTTGTAATTTTTTGAAAATGTGCGCAGTCCACCTGTGACACGTAAATTGTCAGAAAACAAACTTTTTTGTAATAAAATTACGAAAACTATGTACATTTTTAATATCAGGCATATTGTGATGAAATCGTCTGCTTATTTTTTTTGACATAGCAGAAATAGGCTTCCGTAAAACTGAGACGTTTCTGACCGGTACTTCCCACCGAGTTGGGTTCAGGAATCATCTAAACTAACGATTTTATACGGTTTTGGCCCTAAAACGATGTGATATGGTTTTGGTCGTGGGCTCTCGTACCACACTAGATTGTTAAGGAATGTTTATTTTGTTAATATCTTTTGAAATACTGAATGTACAGGATTTTGGATTACGCTAATATTTAGTAGAAATTTCTACTAAATATTGGTGCTATTGTTATCCGATTTGATCAACTACTTTAGTAGCTACGAACATATTATTTTCCATAGACCGTCAGGATTGAGGAGCCACATAAAATGTGTTGTATTAGCGAAATTATGTAGCTTTTCCATTTTATTTTTATACTACAAATTAGAACGTATTTACTACTAAATTATACTAAAAATTTGTTGTAATTGGTTAATTACTTTCCGAGAAACAGCGCGGTGAAATTTGTGGATTTTTATGAAAAATCAAAACATTGTAGCTATCTCAAATTCAGCCGTACAAAACCCATTTTTTTTGTAGAGATTACGGATAAGTACTACTAAATCCTACCAAATTTTCAAAAATATCCGTCGGCTAGTTTTAGAGTTGTAAGGTGGCGCCTCAATTCAGACGTCTGAATTGAGGAGCCACCTTAAAAGTCGTGTATCTTTTAAAGTGTTTTACTACAAATTCCAGGATCGGGCCTACAAAATCGCCTAATTTACTACTAAATATTGGTAGTACCCGCGTTTAAAAATGAGACATGGCTCCTCAATCCATACGGACACGAAAATGATTGCTATTTTTATTCATACAGCTAGTTATATTTATATAGCATATAAAGCTTAGCGCCACCATTTTCTTTAAATTGCAGTTTGAAGACAGTAACGACTACATGAAAATTGTAGTTATCATATTTAATTACTTATCAGTGATGATAATGCCATTAAGTGCTGGCCAGATGGCGAGTAACCAAGGATTAAAGTTTCACCGGGTGTTGGTTCGACTTTACAACACAATGATTATTGGTAAGACTATTTGTATTAATGATTTTCATAATTAAATAGTAGTGTAAAAACCACAGGCATTTTGTTTTAGATTCAGGTGAAACTGAAGCGAAATTGATGAAGGAATTCATACGTCTGGTAAAGAAGAATCCAATACGGATCACGTTACTATCCAAGATTACTGCTGGGATGTACATGCTGCCAATTATACTCACGTTGTCTGCCAATTATGTTATTGTTATGCTGCAGTTTAATCATGTTATTTAATTTCATACATATTATTTCATATTATTACTTCGTTTGATGTTGAATTTTATAGATAACATATTGTGTTTAATCGAACCTCTAAATGATAAATAATTCCGTTTGCCATGTTTACTAGTCACATCATCTGTAGACAGAAGAAAGATGTTGACGTCATTTGTGGTTGCAGTTTGTATTGCACAGATGTTGTAGGTATGCCATCGAAATAGTTGAAAATTGTGGTCTTCTATGGCAATAATCGCAATTGATTGAACTAAAACTCAACTTTATTAGTATCTGAAAAGATCTAGTTGGTTGCATGGTGATAGTGAAAGTACTAACAAACGATAAAAGTTAAGACTCCAAACGTGCAAACTGGTTGCTTTAATTTAGATAATATACATGTCTTCTTAAGATCGATATAATTAAGCAAATGATATTTGACTGAAATTACTAATATTACTTTTAAGAATAATATGTTTTATCGTCAAAATTATTGACAGATAATAATCAATCTAGTATCTAGTGAGTACTACTATTAAATTAAAATAACAAAATGTTTTGCTTGCGTCTACTTAAACTATCATTTACTACACTTGTCGTTGTTGCTGGCACACACACCACTAGAAACGAAATGACACCATTAAAATGGCTGAACCATCTATTGAATAAGGAGAATTTCTTAGGTGTATATAGAAATTATTGCAGCCAGAAGAAGATAAGGAAATATTTTATTATGCTACAAATATTCGTCCAAACAATGTTGCACACTATAATTGTAATTTATCAAGTTTATTTTTGCTAAGAAAAGATGATTATAATCAAATGAAGTTATTTTTTCTTTGGTTTGGTGTTGTCACGTATATTATCTCTGTGTCATCCATATTGAATGGCATCTGTAACAGCCACGCCTTCCAATCATATTTGAGAAGTATCATTTGTGTTTCAGAATGTTTAAAAGATGATAATAAATTAACAAATTCTCTAAAGAATATATTCTACTACGGATTTTCTTCTATTTTATTTACTTTCTTGTTTTCTGGCGTCAGGTCTACGGAAATTTTAATATCTTTCTCACCGTCAGATCCGTTCATTAGTTTGATTCCCATATTGGTATCACAATCAATTTTAAGAATCGTTGGAGCATTTCAGCACATCATGTTGGTTTTTGTTATTATCATTGTAGTTCATTTAACCAAATGTCTGAGTTTGTTGGTATCATCTGTTCAGGAGAAAGTAGGGAGTCGTGATATTAGGTCGGATGAGCAATGTAATATCACAAGGGAGCAGATTCAAGAATGGGTTGAACTGTATCGGGAATTAGTAAACTGTTGTGAAAAAGCAACGCTTTGCTTTGTACACCAGGTATATTTTTAATGTTATTTTTAAATGACTAATATCGAAAATGTATTCATTAGTACTGATTTAATAATTTTTTGTTTCAGTATTTCTATTCGTTGATCATGTCAATATCACAATATATTTTGGTGGCGTACAAAATATTTTACGCGTATGTTTTTAATGTAAGTAATGTATGTTACCATATGTTTGTTCTTAAGAACGTATAAAGGCGCCGCTCTACAGTGGCCCACGTACGCACTTTTTTTTATTGGAATTGATCATATAACTTCTCCCGCTCTGAGCAGAGCGGGAGGGCGTGTCAGACTTTTACTGACTAAAACTCATCCGTGTTCCTTCAGTTGCCTGTATGTTGCCAGGGGCCACGGTAACCCTTTCGGACAAACCCGTAACCCCGGCAGAAATTTGCCCTGTCAGACCCCTTCAATTGTACTGACATCTCTTTAAGGCGCACGTGGAACACAACATGCCGTTGACCCAGGCCTGGTCCTTACCGGACGGAGAGCTACCCATTGCTCACCGTCCCTAAACCCGCGTCTACGGTGGCCGTAAATCGGCCTGCGATTCCCGATGCGGGCTGTCTCCTGTGGCGGTTAGCGGCGTTAGGGCGCGAAATTTGCCTCTCCCTTACGCGCTCCGCCTCCTCCTTCGCGAGCATTACTGCTTCGCAGAAGGATGTGATGGCCTCCCATGCCCTCTCGCTCCGTACCATGGCCTGTACCAGGGCCGGACGCGAGAGATCACCGCCGCCGATCAGGCCTCCACGAGTACACGGGGATGCTTTGCCCAAGCCGGGCAGACGTACCTTATGCTCCACCGTGTCCTTTGGGCGTTTCACACAGTGGTGACATCCGGGCGTTTCCTCCCGTCTTATCCGGAACAGGAACCGCCCGAAACAACCGTGTCCAGTGAGGACCTGCGTCAGGCGGAAGGTGAAGACGCCATGGTGGCTCTCTAGAGACTCCTCAAAGCGGGAACTAATCGCCGCAATTGTGGCGTGCCCAATAATTTCACTTCGTTAGAAAATGTAGGCGGGATCGTCCCGCGGTGGACGATCCCGTCTGCATATTTTACATACCCGGTCATGCTATGCCCGGATTTGTTCGTCAGCTTAGTGGTTCATTTGGCTGGCCAACAAATGAACCACGCAGCTAACGTGACAACCCTCTTCGTTCAATTCTACGTAGCAGTGGAAGGCTGAGTTTATTTGGAGCAGAAAGCTATAGTCTTATTTTTTTAATAACAGGTGGGGTCTACCTGTGACGCTGCTAGAATTGCTGTTGTTCTATTTTGTTACATCACAATGACGATAATGCTATTAGTTTCCGGACAAATGACGAAAAACCAAGGAGTGAAGTTCCACCGGGTGTTGGTTCGACTTTACAATACAATGATTACTGGTAAGACTATTTCTGTTAAAGATTTCCTAAAATTGAGATTTACTTGTGTAAAACCCAGTGACATTTTGCTTCAGATGCAAGCGAAGCTGACGCAAAATTGATAAAGGACTTTTTACGTCTGCTCAAGAAGAATCCACTAGAGATTAAGCTTTCGACCAAGATTCCTGCTGAGATGTACATGCTGCCAGTTGTACTCACGTTGACTGTCAACTATCTCATTGTTATGCTGCAGTTCAATCATGTTATTTAATTAATTGTACTTATATATTGTATTTTTACGTTGATGTCTTAATTTCATTTCAGAACACAATTATTGTTTTTATGTTGCAGATTTGATTCCAAGATTTATGAAGCGACCGGCACATTATTGTGTCGAGTTGTGTTGTGACGCGGGATAGGCCAATTACACAAAGTTAAGGAGTGCATCATTTCACATTGAGTTTTGATTGGTTAGCCAATCAAAACTGCGTAGGCGTCACGACACAACACAATAATGTGTATCCGGCTTTAAATGAGACATGATGGTAGGAGTTGTAATAAACCTTTAATTGTAACAAATAAATAAATAAACGAAACCTTTTGTGCAAGGACTATCCGTGTTGATTATTAATATCTGGATGACCGAGCATTGATCGGTTTTTTTTTGAACGACGTTTTCTAAAAATGAAAACTATCTCGATCAATTTATCGCCCCCAAAACCCCCTGCATACTAAATTTCTCGAAAATTTTATGAATGTTGTTATGTTATTATAAAATGTTATTATTTTAGAATAGTTGTGAAAGTTACTGTCTATTATATCTGTCCATCTGTTATCTTATCCGCCGTAACGGTTGAACGGATTTGGATGAAATTTGGCACACAGATAGACTTTTTATCCCGTTAGTACGATCCCGTGCGATAATTTATGACCTCCACGTGAGCGAAGCCCAGGGCAAAAACTATAGTTAGATATAAAATTGGGCAGACATAAACGGTGGTTTTCAAAATCAGTAAAGAGAGATACAAAGTGGTTTTCTACTGCTTCGATCCGACTCTGGAACTCACAGTTTGTCCACACTCTGTATTGAACTATGAATCACAAGACCACAACAATCAAACATTCTTCAAGTTGTGTTAAGTAAAAAAAAAAATCCGCCAATGTGAATTCGTAAAAATTCCGTCAATGTGGTCCTCCATAATATTTAATTTGTATTACTTCCCCGTTCTTTATACTGTGGGGGCTCTCTCAAAAGGAGGAAAACTGGAATAAATCGCGCTATGAAAAGAAAGCCATGTTTTTAAACTTCATTGAACTTGAATTTTTCCCTTGATATTTATTTATAAGAGTTATTTATGCTTATAATACTCGTGGAAAATGTTACAGAGAATTTTTACGGCTTCAAACAAAGTTTGTTTGGGAGATAAGGTTTTGTATTAATATGTGAAAGGTTTTTTTTTGTGAATTTTTGTTGAGTAATGTATGAAGCAATAAGTAAATTGGAAAAAGTGTTATTAGGAGGTATAAACGATTATATTGAGTCTTGCTTGTGGGTGTACCGCGTGTACCACACTTATTAGATGACCATCAGTTGACTTAGAGTACCCACTGCTACGGCTCGTAGCGCGGAAACAAGGTTGTCACAGAGCGTAGCGTGGCGTAGCAACTACATACGTGCTGAAACGAAAATAATACGATAGTTAAGTTCTTTAATACAAAAATATTTTGAGCTAAATAACCAAATATAACTTGCTCTATAAATCAATAATATGGTTTCAAAACCACGAACTTTCGCACTATAAGTAACCAGAATTCTCTAAGATTACATTGTAAACATAACCACTTAATAACTGCCAAGGTACCTGAATAATCAGCCATTACTCAAATTACATTACGTACTGGGCGTGCCTGACAAACTTAATTACAAGGGGCTTATGTGCCTTTCGTCCAAGTATTGGAAATTGCTGAAACTCCACACAGATTTGCCAGGAGAATGAAATCGAATAAACTTATCAGAAGGTTTTGAAAAGGTTTTAATTCGATTAATTTAAGATGATTTCCTTTAATTGCCGATATTTGCGCAGAATTGCCATTCAAAACATGCTTAATGAAGCCGCGAGATTCACTTATACTCCGTTATAATTTTTAAGCTATTGCATAGCTTTTATCGCAGGCTTTGAGCGCGACGACCGAATCAAGAAATTTCGTAACGAAAATAAAACCTAACACCCCCCACTCCGCCTACCATGTAATGACGGTTCCCATGACAACGTGATGTTGTCCGTAACGAAAAAACCTAACACCCCCCACTCCGCCTACCATGTAATGACGGTTCCCATGACAACGTGATGTTGTCATGAGAACGTAATTTTTGTTTTATGTCATCACGTTATCATCCCAAGTGTAGCGTTGACAAATAGGAAGTATGGAGGTTACAAATGCTATGCAATAGCTTTACCGCGGCAGTCCCCGAGTGCCACACGTTTTTTTTTGTGGTGGTATATGGGAACCGTCTGGTTACGGAGATATTTAAGGTCAAGGTTCCACTTTTTTCACGAAAATTAGTTTCAAATCTAATTACATTACTTTAAATTCCCCCACGCCCCTGTACCGTTGCATGCACCCAAAAGCACAATGTTTTGCGTGCGTCATATTGTGCGCTGCCGTAAACAGTGATTTTTCACACCAAAAATAAAAGTCGTCATGTAGTAATAATCCCATCAAAAACATAAATGTGAAAATGGGAGCCAAGTTCCATAAATATTGTTGTCGACTTCGCCGACAAAAGAATTGAAATCTAAATGGATGCCAAGTTCTGTAGATAATCCTGAAATTTATTTATAAGAACATGCAACTTTCTAAAATAAAATTAAAACACATATTCTTGTTTTTTCTGCTATAACAATGTTTGCTATTTAAAAATATAACTTCTTAAATTTTAACAGTCGAATTATTTACACAAAGCACTTAGGATAAATTGAAGCTCAAAATTTGACTTGGCTAGTTTTTACATACAAGTTATCTTATATTTGGCTAGTCAATTTATCATCTTTATATTTGTCTACAGTGTCGCGGTGCAAAAGAACTAAAACAAACAGGGTAACTTTTTTATGCTGGTGTGCGTTACAGCTATGTCTTACACTCGCGCCACGTCATTGTGCTGTAATTTTACTTTTTTAGTGTGCGTGCATTAAGCGGCTAACAGTTGGACGCTATTTTTTCATCGAGTTTACAGCTTTGACTGTCTACCTAGGCATATTTAATTATTATTATTTAATTTTAAGTAGGCACTCAACATCAAATAAGGAATTCATGATGTGCTTACCTGTAAGAAATTGGTACACTAGTCTATAAGTTTATTGGATGTATCTCATATTTTTGTATCGATGTACTCAATTGCTGGTGAGCCAAATAAATAAAATAAAATATTCATATCTTTGTTCTTTATGTTATGCGCAAGTTACTGTTTCTTATTGTAACTGTAAGGTCAAAATATCTTCATCCTCTAAAATTTTAGCTTGCTGGTAAAAACTAGCCAAGTCAAATCTTGAGCTTCAATTTATCCTAAGTGCTTTGTGTAAATAATTCGACTGTTCAAATTTAAGAAGTTATATTTTTAAATAGCAAACATTGTTATAGCAGAAAAAACAAGAATATGTGTTTTAATTTTATTTTAGAAAGTTGCATGTTCTTATAAATAAATTTCAGGATTATCTACAGAACTTGGCACCCATTTAGATTTCAATTCTTTTGTCGGCGAAGTCGACAACAATATTTATGGAACTTGGCTCCCATTTTCACATTTATGTTTTTGATGGGATATCATTACTTTTTGTAAAGAAATTATTATTATTCGTCAATCAAACGTGATCTATAAAATTTTTTTTGCAAATATGCGTAGCAATATTGTGTAAGAATGTAGGTATTTCTTTCGTAACAATTGTTACAATTGTCCGCAATGATGTCAGATCGCTGAGCCGGCGCGGCAAGTATTATTATAAGAAAAACGTGTGCAGTCGAGGAGCCCCGTCAAGAACAAAGTTCCTTCTCACGTATGATTTAATTATTTAATTTTCGCAGCCGCCCCTTGGATTTACATTTTGACCTCACTATGGACTTAACTTTTCGTAAGTTTATATCAAAAATAGTTACTTTTAACTATTTACTATATTAAACGACAATAGTCCCTAAAACAATAGTCATACGATCTATCAATTCAAAAACGTCTCAAGCATAGTACCAACCTACCAACTACCTCGAACATACCAACCTGACGTTTGTAACAACGTTTTTCGAGATCAGAGAATGAATGAAATGAATTCACTGCCGCCTAACATTAGGGACCAAGATTTTGACACGTGACACATCAGTTGACTCGACGGGGTGTTTTGAATTCAGTCATGAAATTAAGAAATTACATCAACTTTTAGCATTCGAATCAAAAATGTACAGTTAGCAGTCAAATTATAAGACGCTGGAGATCAGCGCCATCTGAAGTGAGCAAGTGGCAGTTTTTAACCCCATTTGAAAATTTGTCATCATGACTGTCATTTTCATGGTTTTCGGGAGATAGTGCTGATATCGAATTAGATGGACATTCTGGATTTTAAGATGGCGGCTATTCCAAATAATAATAATATTGTAGATCAATTCTCATAGACATCAAATTCATGCCGATTGTAAACTTGATAATCAAAATCCGTAAAAAAACGGACCTCAAAATTTCGTTAAGTTCGTCTGTCCGTGCGTCCGGATGTCATACAGCCATTTAACATGGAGACTATTTACACTCTATCGATGAAAATTTTGAAAAAGGTGTATTTTTGCACCGTTAAACAATGGTGTAGTGAAATTACGATAAACATAATAGTGGGGTGGCATTCTCCATACCTACATATAACGGAGAGATGAAAAAATCTATGCATATAAAGCGTGTATTGTTGGATCTCATAATTAAAATGTTAAAGATGTTTCTAAGTGACTTTGCTTTTGAAGTCAATAGTTTTTGAGATACAGTTTATTTTCGGTTACAACCGCAGAATTAACTTTGTTTTTATAGTTTTTTCGAGAAATACAAACTTATTTTTGCAGTCGATAAACTTGATACTATGCAATGTTTATGCGTAAATATTCATCCCAATTACGGAACCCTTCTTTGTGCCATGGGGTCTCAACTCAAATTATAATTAGTTCTGAAAAAAAAAATCATAGATGCAGCATCGGTAACAAATATGAAATTAACAATCACTAAAAAGCGATAAACGGCTGATTTTGGCGTAAGTATGATTAGTAAAAATCAAAACTTCTTGTTTAATGCTGATTTATCTATATAAACTCATAAATCATCTATTTTCAACAAAAATGATAAATGAAACATTTTGTTCAGAGCTCTTTGCAATAAATAGATGGCGTATTATTCAATTTGTCGTCACATCTGTCGCTATTATTTTACGTTTAGTAGTAAATCAAACAATTTTTGAAGTGAAAACATCTTTAGGCGCGTTGGGCATTTTTGAGATGGGAAAAACAATTGAACTCGCGACACCGTTACCGACATCTCATTTTAGTAACCGCGATTGTGCTCTTTATTGTTATTAAGTTACGGATCAATGTTCTATGCAAGTATTTGTACAAAGGTTTTGGAAGTATATATTTTTTGTAAACGCGATTGTGATCTTTATTTAGATAAGGTTACGGACCAATGTTCAATACAAGTATTTTTCTTCCACCAAGATCTTGTTCAAGTTTTCGCTTCTGTCGGCACTCCCGGAGCGCCACTGTTTTTTTTTATAATCTATTACCTACTTTACGTAGAAATATAATATCTGAAAGAAATCTATACATGTTTTTGGCAAGTACCTACCTACTTATATTTTTTCATTTTACTGATACCTTTCTATAAAAAATCGGCCAAGTGCGAGTCGGACTCACGCACGAAGGGTTCCGCACCATTATCTATACAAACGGCAAAAAAATCAAGCTTGTTGTAGGGGAGCCCCTTAAATATTTATTTTATTCTGTTTTTTAGTATTTGTTGAAAAGATTGTAAAAACTATCTTTGCTTTGTTTAAATTCAATCTCTTTTTATTGTATGTAATTGCATATCACGTGTGCACTGTGAACATGTACATTCCATAACGCTATCAAATACTGGGTACGTCTTTCATCGACTTGAATATGCCCTGGCGGCTGAAAGTATGTCATGCTCACTCAAATGTCTCGCTGATGGTGGCGTGTGTGTTGCATCATTAAGTTCCCTTCAAAATGGTTGAGCTAAATGGTGCTGATCCATGCATCATGTTCGTGAACGGGCGCCGTCAGTAGGGACTGGTCATCTCTTAGCTGCCACGGTTTATTTTAATTTTTGAATTGTTTTTGTTTTATATTTTTATTACGGACGCTTTTAACGTGCACGTCTTTCTACATTGTTCTCACATGTATAATTTCAACATGAAAAAAAAAAAAAAACATGAATGATGTAACGAATATTTTGTAACAATATTTTTATTTAAAAGAGTGACCATGGAGTTTCTTGCCCGTTCTTCTCCATAGGTACCTACTACGATTAGGAATGGGCAACTAGCTTCATCTTTCTGACTGACCGACCCCTTGACAATTCAAAAGTACCTGTAATTGGTTTATTTGAAATAAATGCTTTGAGTTTGAGTTTATAGCGGCAACAGAAATACATCATCTGTGAAAACGACTGTCTTAATAGAGACACAGCCTGGTGACAGACAGACGGACAGCGGAGTCTTAGTAATAGAGTCCCGATTTACCCTTTAAGTACGGAACCCTAAAAAGGATTGCACGAAACGTTTTAAAAGTAGATAGGTTATTCGGCTAATGGTGCCGATTCTCTTGTACACCGAACTAAACTAACTATCACTAAAATTCCTTACTTTTTACTATGAGAATCTCAAAGCTATACTGCAAAATAAATTCTCTTTTTAAAATAATTTTGACATATCTAAATCGAATTTCCCAATCGCGACTCCACACGTGATACCTAACCACCTGAATCTTTTTAGGCGCGCAGGGGGGCAACCTCGATGTGTTTTATATGAAATTTTTCACTTTTCGTAGGAAAAAATTAATAAAATTACCTACATGTAGTGTTAGGGGTTTAAGGGTCTCATAAAGGGGGTCGAAATTTTCATTATTTTTGCGATTGGACACACCGTTTTCGAGATATAAGCAAAAGAAAAATAAAGATTCAGTACTGTTTTTGTATCTGAAGTCGGGGTGTTGGTGTGAATTTAAAGTTCATGACAACCAATTTTATTCCACATGTTTTTAGTCGAAAAACGTCAAATTCAGAATAGCAAAATTGCCATTTTCACTAAAGTAATATCTCAGTTCCATCTTCAAAATATAGTTAAGTTGTGTCATTTTAGTCTTTAGAAACTATTCCGCCAACTCGAGATATTTTTTTGTTGTATTGTATTGTTATTACACTTGTCCTTGAACGCACCGTGCGATGTGCGATGTAGAGAATCTAAAGTATCTAAGTCGACTCCTAGATGGCGTTGTAAAAGTCGCTTATGCTGCCATCTGTTAATAAAAATGGAGGGAAAAAAACAGCCAGTTCAATACCCAGTTTTAGGGAGGTGTCATTTCTTTATATGGGATTGGGTATCTGTACGTAGTATTATATTATCTGTGACTGTGTGTAGTCCGACATACACTTGGGCAGTTTTTTAAATTTCGTTTTGAAACTACCTCAAAAAAAAAAACTATTACTCGAGTAAGATTATCCTATTAAAAACAAATACTACTAAACTCACAACTAACAAAAAATGATTGTGTGGTTTTATGAAACCACGGTAAAAGTGAAACTTAACACGGTCAGCTGCTGCGAACTATAGACGCCGCCATATTGGCCTTAGCTGCTCTGACGAGCGCCTTTCACTTTATCCCTACTCCGCGGCCGACCGTCATGCGACATGCAACACACAGACGAAAAAGTTTGAGACGATGTATTAAAAGTTTCACTTTAAAAATATAGACGTCATTTAAAAGTGTTTGCGGAATACCTACCTAATTTATAGATTAATTTAACATCATTCCCAAACAAAATTTTCTTAAGCCTACCTAAAAAATGTATACTAGGCATTCTATATCAGAAAGTATCAAAAATAAAATCCACAGTAAATAATTATCCAATAAATTAAAAATAATTTTGAACAACGTTCCGAATTTAAATTCAAATAAATAGAAACAATTCGGCGCGAAATTCAATAAATGAGGTAAGTATCTATCCTCGTTCTGTGTGTTGACTCGTTTTATATTGAATGTCCTAAAAACGATTAAAATTACACTAGAAAAGTATAAATAATTATTTTAAACAATGTTTATTTTATTTAATGCTTAAAACAATTTTATTTTAATTTTCAAGTATAGATTTCAGACATTCGACATAATTATAAATTAATCGAGACAGTCAAAATTGAAAAAAAAAAAAAAACCGTTTGGCATAATCGTTTTCGCACATCATTACAATAAAAAAAAAAACAATGATCGACGATTTTTAACACAAATTGAGTAATAGTAATGAATATTACGTGTTATTGAACGTGTGTTCGTATAATAAGTTAAGATCTGGGCATTTTCTAGTTACTTATAATATTTTTAATCACATTTGTCACATTTTAAGTCGTATCAGATATGTGTATGTGTGTTAATTGTGAAAAGTTAAAATGTAAACACGCACGATTGGCGCGAAACTTCGACTTTTGATATCAAAAACTTCATTGCTACTACTTATTTAACTTGAAAAATGGATGGATTCGTCAAATAATTAAATGTTGTAATAGTCACTGTCCTTATGGTGGAGTTCGGATTTTCGAAATCCCCAATTTTTATGTTTTTTAGCCTCGACCTCGACTGTCATCAAAATGGCGACTATCGCATTTACAGACTTGAATTTTATAAAGGTAAATTAATAATCTTGCGCGCTAAATATGAAAGATTTAATGGCATAAACATTATTTTAGCCAACTCTCTTAAATCTCTTAAATTAAAGATGAATAATCTCATTGGCAGCAGCATTTTCAGTGCTTCTGTAGGAAGGTTTACTTTAACAAATAACACAACAATACCTAAATACTAAAAACATTTTATTTCTAATAGAATTTAAAACGGCTTCAGCTTCATTCTCATAACGTAGTCATGGTATGAAAGCAGCGTAGGTACGGTAGGTGGTAGGTGTACGCTTTCCCACAAAACAGTAATAAGCAATGATGATCTCTTAAACAATTTGTCCTATTTTGCTCACTTATCAATAATTATGTACACTAAGTCTTGCTGCTCACACGTCACGATTTGATTCTGGCCCTAACCAGATTATTGTTTTGACCCATTATGGGTAAATCTCTTACACTCTAGGGTGGCTCTGTTTTTATCATCTCTTGCTTGCCTATAAACATCTCTGGTAGCAGCCTCTCTCAGTAAGCATGACAAACTTTATCCAAATGTATGACCTAGAAAGTAAGAAAATACTCTTATTGTTGTTTATTTACTTTTGTATAATAATTATATCACTCATAGTAATTCTGCCATTTTAAAAACACTAACCTGATGACTTCTGTGACTTGCAATTGACATGCCACATACATAACATAATATGCTTCGATTTTCCTGAGCAAGTAATACTTGGGATAGAGTTGTAGATAATATAATCAATAATTTCAAGTCTTGCAATAACACGTCATCGTCATACCTGAAAAAGGTAAAAAAATTCAGTGTATTTACTTATGTTATATAATTACATCATACTATAGACATTTACAGCTGACGACGCGCGACGTACCCCTGACTGAACATAGGCCTTCTACTAATAGGCTGCTAAAATCTATGAGGTTATACAATACGCTAAAATAGTGAACTGTGAACGGATATTTATAAATATTTAAAGAACATAATAAACTTACCCAGGGCCATGGAAAGATAAACAATAGTTCGCCTGGCTTCAATTTAAATTAACAGCATTAAATCGTAACGTAATATAAGTATAAAGTAAATACGGAAGAATAAATTCAAATCAACGTAAAACAAACAGCCAACAATGCCATTGATCTGACAGATTTTTTTTGACAGTTTGACATTATGCGTGGTGTCAGTGTTACCAGGTTTAATTATTTTGGTAATCGATTGACGAAATCGATTGGGTGATTATCAGTGATCCGAGTAGGTAGATTGATTTTACGTACTCGCATCATGAATAGTCATAGAAATCATAACATGGATAAGCCTTTTTTCTGGGATTTCATTTTGGTACTTACGAGATTGAATCAAATATTGTTAAAGTAAGAATTTTTAAACTACTACTTAGAAATTTATAGAATGCGATAAATAAATATTTAAAATATATTGTTTTATAGTATACCTATCCTTTTCTTGGAGTCCGATCACCTATATACTATTAAACAGACAGCAAAAGGGTTCAACATTTCTTATTTATATTGATGTATTCTTTATTCTACACATTACAACATTTGAAATTCCTTAAAAAATCTTAATAATTTCAAAATCTCGTAATCCCGGAGGCGTATCCATACTAATATGTACGTGCCAGTTCATTGACCTCAAATCAATCTACCTACTCCGATCACTGGTAGTTTATAAAATAACATTACTGTCTCGAAACAATTTTAAGTTTTTGAGTATATTCAGACCATACAATATTTTATTTATTGTAAAATCATAATTTTACAGTATTTGAGTATAATAAATAGCATTTGAAACATACTCGTGTAGTGGATACTCCACGTACTCCATGTGGGTTAGTATCGATATTTTCAATCGATTAATTTTTTTTTATTGGAATAATCTGTCATCTGGCAACATTCAGGTTAGGATTGAATGGCGGATGTAGTATTTTAAATATCAACAAAATAAATATTTATTAGATTCTCTAATGCTAGCAGAAATAAATTTTGATAAAACGACTTGAAATAAATACTACATATTTTTTGATAAATAAGCTTTGACACGGTATCATACCGTGGGCCTGCTTTCGGGAAATCTCCTTCAACTTTCTAGGTCATCCGGAAATGGGTTAAATGTTTTTGATGACTAGTGACAAGTCATTGATAAAAATGCCGATTTTTAGACGTTAATATCTCAATAACCGTTTGAGTTTTATTTATGAAATTTGGAGTTCTAGTTAATCTAAGGGGTTTTAATAAATAAACCAAATTTCATGTGTCTATGTTACATAGATTTTGAGTTATTAAGGGGTCAAAAGTGGCTCCAAATGGTTCGTGTAATATAACACACTGCCGCCGTGTCTTGCCTAGAACTTGGCTCGACACGCGGCCGCGTGTCTAGATTTTTGTTCAATGCTACTTAGTTTGATGTACAGAATGCGTAGTTAACGGCTATGTGGTGGGACTTTCTACAGCCTGTATGTTAAACGAGTATATTAATGTCGTAACAACAAAGTCAATGACTATGAATAAATAATGAACTACTTTCTACTAATTTTGTGAACTAAAGTTTTTTTCTACCTTACCATAATTCTTACTTTGTCGTCGACACCGAGACACACAACATTAAAAGTAAAAATGTCTCCGATAAAGTGGTTGAACAATTTACTGTTTATGGAGAATCTTTTAGGCATATACAGGAATTATTGTAGTCAACAGAAGATTAAGAAATATTTTATTATCTTCCAAATATTCGTTCAGACTACGCTGCACTCTACCATTGTTGTATATGTATTGTATTTGTTGTTGGAAAGAGATGACTACAGTCAAATTAAAATAGTTTTTGCAATTTTTGGAGCTTTGGCTTTTGTAAACTCTGTGTTATCCGTAGTGACTGGTATCTGTTACAGCCGCGACTTCATGTCATATTATAGAAGCATCAGTCGTGTCTTTGAATGGTTTAAAGACAATAAGCAATTAATAAATTCTCTGAATAAAGTATTCTGCATCGGCATAACTTTCAACAGTATTTTTTTGTCTTTTGTTGTCTTTAAAAATGCTCAAGCTTTAATTAAATTCTTACCATCACATCAGAAAATAAATTTAGTTCCCATTTTGGTATCACAAGCGGTTATAAGATATACTATAGTATTTCAGCACCTAATGTTGTATTTTGTTGTTATGATAGTTGTCCACTTGTTTAAATGCTTCACTTCGTTGATATCAGCCGTTCATGAAAGAGTAAAGAGCTGTGATATTAGTTCGGATGAGCAATGTGATATCACAAGGGAGCAGATTCAAGGATGGGTTGAACTGTATCGGGATTTAGCAAACAGCTGTGATAAAGTGTCGCTTTGCTTTGGACGCCAGGTACCTACTTCTTCTTGGAAATTAATTATGTAGAACATAAGTGCCATCTGTAAAGTTCTTGGGGCTGCCTTTAAAATTTTTGTGAGAATAACGTCATGTATTTTATGTTTCAGTATTTCTTTTCGTTAGTCTTGTCAGTATCATATTACATGTTGTTGACGTACCATTTGTTTTACGCCAATGTTTTTGAAGTAAGTTCCTTTTTATATTCTATTACTGTCTATCAAAAAATAATAAGCAAATGAAATGATTGCTATTTTTATTCATACAGCTAGTTATATTTATATAGCATATAAAGCTTAGTGCCGCTATTTTCTTTACATTGCAGTTTGAAGACAGTAATCTGACATACACGAGAATTTTAGTTCTCATATTTAGTTACATAACAATAATTATAATGCCCTTAAGTGCTGGACAGATGGTGAGTAACCAAGGATTGAAGTTTCACCGTGTGTTGGTTCGACTTTATAACACAATGATTATTGGTAAGACTATTTTGTATTTATGATTTTCATAATTAAATACTTGTGTAAAAACCAAAGGCATTTTGTTTTAGATTCAGGTGAACCTGAAGCGAAATTGATGAAGGAATTCATACGTCTGGTAAAGAAGAATCCAATACGGATCAAGTTATTATCCAAGATTACTGCTGGGATGTACATGCTGCCAATTATACTCACGTTGTCTGGCAATTATGTTATTGTAATGCTGCAGTTTATTCATGTTATTTAATTTCATACGTATTATTTGATGTTACTTCGTTTGATGTCGAATTTTATAGACAACATAATGTGTTTAATCGAACCTCTAAATAATATATGACTCCTTTTGCCATGTTTACTAGTCACATCATCTGTAGACAGAAGAAAGACGTTGATATAATTTTTGGTAGCAGTTTGCAGTGTATAGATGTTGTATGCTATAAAAATAGTTGAAAATATTGTGGTCTTCTATGGCAATAGTCGCAATTGATTGAACTAAAACTCAACTTTATTAGTATGGGAAATATCTAGTTGGTTGCATGGTGACAGTAAAAGTACCTACAAACGATAAAAGTTAAAATTCCAAACGTGGAAACTGTTTGCTGTAATTTACATAATATACATGACTTCTTAAGATCGATATAATTAAGCAAATGATGTTTGACTGAAATTACTAATATTACTTTTAAGAATAATATGTTTTATCGTCAAAATTATTGACTGATCAATCTAGTGAGTACTATTATTAAATTAAAATAACAAAATGTTTTGCTTGCGTCTACTTAAACTATCATTTACTACACTTGTCGTTGTTGCTGGCACACACACCACTAGAAACGAAATGACTCCATTAAAATGGCTGAACCATCTATTGATTATGGAGAATTTCTTAGGTGTATACAGAAATTATTGCAGCCAGAAGAAGATCGAGAAAGAATGATTATAATCAAATGAAGTTATTTTTTCTTTGGTTTTGTGTTGTCACGTATATTATCTCTGTGTCATCCATATTGAATGGCATCTGTAACAGCCACGCCTTCCAATCATATTTGAGAAGTATCGTTTGTGTTTCAGAATGTTTGAAAGATGATAATAAATTAACAAATTCTCTAAAGAATATATTCTACTACGGATTTTCTTCTATTTTATTTACTTTCTTGTTTTCTGGTGTCAGGTCTACGGAAATTTTAATATCTTTCTCACCGTCAGATCCGTTCATTAGTTTGATTCCCATATTGGTATCACAAGCAATTTTAAGAATCATTGTATCATTTCAGCACATCATGTTGGTTTTTGTTATTATCATTGTAGTTCATTTAACCAAATGTCTGAGTTTGTTGGTATCATCTGTTCAGGAGAAAGTAGGGAGCCGTGATATTAAGTCGGATGAGCAATGTAATATCATAAGGGAGCAGATTCAAGAATGGGTTGAACTGTATCGGGAATTAGTGAACAGTTGTGAAAAAGTAACGCTTTGCTTTGGACGCCAGGTATTTTTTATATATTTTTTTAAATGACCAATTTCCAATATTTATTCGTTAGTATAATAATGATTTAATAATTTTGTGTTTCAGTATTTCTATTCGTTGATCATGTCAATATCACAATATATTTTGGTGGCGTACAAAATATTTTACGCATACGTTTTTAATGTAAGTAATGTATGTTACCATATGTTTGTTCTTAAGAATGTATAAAGGCAGCGCTCTACAGTGGCCCACTTATGCACTTTTTATTTTGGATTGGAAATTATCAAATAACTTCTCCCGCTCTGGGCGGAGGGGGAGGGCGTGTCAGACTTTTACTAACTAAAACCCATCCGTGTTCCTTCAGTTGCCTATATGTTGCCAGGGGCCACGGTAACCTTTTCGGACAAACCCGTAACCCCGGCAGAAATTTGCCCTATCGGACCCCTTCAATTGTGCTGACATCTCTTTAAGGCGCACATGGAACACAACGTGCCGTTGACCCAGGCCTGGTCCTTACCGGACGGAGAGCTACCCATTGCTCACCGTCCCTAAACCCGCGTCTACGGTGGCCGGAAATCGGCCTGCGATTCCCGATGCGGGGCGTCTCCTCCATAGGGGCGTGAGGGCGCGAAATTTGCCTCTCCCTTACGCGCTCCGCCTCCTCCTTCGCGAGCATTACTGCTTCGCAGAAGGATGTGATGGCCTCCCATGCCCTCTCGCTCCGTACCATGGCCTGTACTAGGGCCGGATGCGAGAGATTACTACTGCCGATCGCCTCCACGAGTACACGGGGATGCTCCGCCCAAGCTGGGCAGACCTCCACCGTATGCTCCACCGTGTTCTCTGGACGATCCACACAGTTGTGACACCTCGGCGTTTCCTCTCGTCTTATCCGGAACAGGAACCTCCCGAAACAACCATGTCCAGTGACGACCTGTGTCAGGCGGAAGGTGAGGACGCCGTGGCGCCTCTCTAGCCACTCTTCAAAGTGGGGACTTATCGCCGCAATTGTGGCGTGCCCAATAACTTCACTTTGTTAGAAAATGTAGGCAGGATACTCCCGCGGTGGACGATCCTGTCTGCATTTTTTACATACCCGGTCATGCTATGCCCGGATGCGTTCATCAGCTTGGCGGTTCATTTGGCTGGCCAACAAATGAACTACGCAGCTAACGTGACGAACCTCTTCGTTCAGTTCTACGTAACAGTGGAAGGTTGAGTTTATTTGGAGCAGAAAGCTATAGTCTTATTTTTTTTGTAACAGGTGGGGTCCACCCGTGACGCTGCTAGAATTGTTGTAGTTCTATTTTGTTACATCACAATGACGATAATGCCATTAGTTGCCGGCCAAATGACGAAAAACCAAGGATTGAAGTTTCACCGGCTGTTGGGTCGACTTTACAATACAATGATTACTGGTAAGACTATTTCTGTTAAAGATTTCTTAAAAATCAGATTTACTTGTGTAAAAAACCAGTGAAATTTTGCTTCAGATGCAAGCGAAGCTGACGCAAAATTAATAAAGAACTTTTTACTTCTGCTCAAGAAGAAACCACTAGAGATTAAATTTTCGACCAAGACTCCTGCTGGGATGTACATGCTGCCAGTTGTACTCACGTTGGCTGTCAACTATCTCATTGTTATGCTGCAGTTCAATCATGTTATTTAATTAATTGTACTTATATATTGTATTTTTACTTTTTTATCTTCATTTAATTTCAGAACATAATTATTGTTTTTTATGTTTCACATTTTATTCCAAGATTTATGTAGCGACCGGCACAGTATTGTGTCCAGTTGTGTCGTGACGCGGGATAGGCCAATTACACAAAGTTTAGGAGTACGTCATAGCACAACGTGTTTTGATTGGCTAACACTGCGTAGTCGTCACGACACAACATAAGTAAGTAAGTAATCATTTTATTTACCAAAAACTTAGCCTAGGTAACATCAGTGTAGTTTAAACTATGGGATGGGTATGGCTATTACAATGAGTAAGACCGCTGCCCTTCAAACTAGGAAAATCCTGTATTTTGAAGGACAGTGTTCTTTAGTGGGATTGACACGTTTTACAAAATATTTATAATTTCGTAATAATTCTGATGTTAACAAGTTAATTAAATGGATTTACTGGTTAATTGTGTGTGAGTGTGTTGCTATGGGGTTAAATTGATTTTTTGGTGTGTGGTTGTGTATGTGCGTGTGGGTGGGGGTGTGTGTGTGTGTATGAGTGTGAGTGAGTGAGAGAAGGTGTGGTATACTAAGTAAAAAAAAATTGTTATTTTAGACGTTAATTCGTAGAATAAATGAGTTCCTCTGTATCGCAATAGCTTATATTTAATAGCAAATTTAACAATTTTCTTTTTAGTTCAAAATGGTTAAGATTATTTATAATTAATTAATTAACATAAGAATTTGAATACGGCTTTAAATGAGAAATGATGGTAGAAGTTGTAATAACCTTTAATTGTAACAAATAAATAAATAAACGAAACCTTTTGTGCAAGGACTATTCGTGTTAATTATTATAATATGTACAAAACTTTTATCTCCGAGCCGATATTATTTATTTTAATTAGGTACATTCGTATAAAATGATAAATATATTTTTGACTTTATTACAATGAGTATTTATAACACGGTCCAAGTTAATTATAAAAAGCTTTTATTCCTGGGCTGATAATAATTTTATAATAACGTTTATTATTGTGCTCTTTGAGTAATCAGGTCCACAGAAGCTTTTTATTTCCTCATGTTCCATGATACAATAATAAATAAGTAATTTTGTAATGTAAACAGAATTTGACAGACGTGGATGTCATGAATAAAGAATGAACATGGAATGCTTTATTCGGTTTTTTTTGAGGGCCGTTTTATTTAATTAATGACTCGTTTCATTTAATTAATTTATTTACACGGCTCAATTCTCAAAAATTCAACACAGTTTAAAGATGTTGTTAGCTCTCAGGCTATCTCCGTCACTTTAAGTGTATTAAGGCGATGGAAAGAGTGAAAAATTACTAAGATTCGTTTTTAAATCAGTAGGGTAAGAGACAGAATTGCCTAGAAAGTTTCAAGTCGTTATAATAACAACGGATAGGTGACGCAATAAATAAATAAAAAACAATCTGAGTTGGGGTCAGCTCCCAGTCTAACCAGATGCAGGTGAATACCAGTATTTTACATGGAGCGACTCCCTATCTCACCTTCACAACTTAGTAACTGGGTAATACGAGACCCCTTAGTAAGACTGGTTGACAGACTTTCGGGATTCTGATGAGGTCCCGTAACGACTGTCAAAGATTCACGAATGACAGTTGGGACCAACGGCAAAGTGCTTTCTGAGGCACGGAGGAGTCTCGGTATGTAAAAATGGTCACCCATCCACGGAATAACCTCGGCAAGCGTAGCTTAACCTGTTGTATCGACCCGTGCGGCTGTTATTACTTAGCCACGAGCTCCTCACTGGTGATGAAATAAATAAAGTCAATTAAATTCAAGCAAAAGCTATTCATAATGATTTTAAATGTAATATCTATCTTTATCTGTTCATTCATGTTAACTTTTTCAACGCGGAACATCCGACATTTTAAGTAAAAAACATAATTAACTTTAATAAACGTAAGGTTTTAATTAAACCAGATTAAGATTTATGGTCGTTCGTATTACGTAGTCAGTATAAAAATGTAATTTCTCCTGCGAAGTTATCCTTTGTAATTTTTTTTCAAGTTAGGAAGCGAGGCAACTAATTCGATTTAGTAAGTGCGTTATATTACTTTATTAACTTTACCAAGTTACGGGATACTAGGTGTTCTCGTGGCTTCGTCGGCATGTCAAGATTTTTATTTTCTGAGGTGAATCCTTAGGCTAAGCTTATGCTGAGGCACAGGTGACGTAAGTCCACGCAGTGTGCTGCGCAGATTTTTTAATGCATGAACGTACTGACAGCTGCGTACGCTACGGCGCAGGCACGTGCGACGCAGACATGTGTCTGTCCTGCTCTGCGTCTCGTTGTAGTGCCGGCACAGATTTCTGCGCAACGCGTGCAGATCGTCACTTGTTTTTTACCACTGATTCATAATTTTGTTTCAATGACAGATTGTAATAGGACGCGAATGTGTATGTTAGCTGCGTCGCAGCATGCGCTCGCGGCCTATGTTTGCGTCGCCTGTCCTATCTTGAAAAATCTGTACCTATTGTGCTATGCTGCGTCACCTGCGTCTCAGAAATACGCTTAGCCTCATTCTTTTGCAGAAGTCAAACAACCTGTCTGTCTGCCAAAATATATCAAAATCAACTCTAAACGTGACATACTGACAAGCAGAAATATCGTGATTTGAAAAAAAATACCAAAAAAAAAACAACCAGTATCGGTTGTGGGACCTACCCCACACAAATTCGAATATCACTACCTGCTGTGTAAATAACAGTGACAGGAACTTATTATAACATCATCCATTAAAAACAACTGGGAAAAATACGTATTATTGAAGCTAACTCAAAAACTACCCAAGCAAAGTTAATAAAATTTATATGGGACCACGTCTGAAGTATGACCTATCAAACAAAAAATAGATCATCAAAATCAATTCATAATAATTGGCGGAGTAATCGCGTGACGAACAAACAAAAAAAAAAAAAACAAACCGTACAATCGAATTGAGAACCTCCTCCTTTTTAAGTCGGTAAAAAAATGTATTCAGGAGCAACACTAATTTCTATGTATTCCTCTTAGGGACTTTTTCCCTTAGATGCGGTAATAGCATTAAATAATTTGTGGAAGAATAATAGATAGCGCAGTGTAGTTCTGTTAGTTATTATCAGAATACCCGCGAAACGCAGATATATATATAGTATATGTTGGAAACAGGTATGTGACTCTTTCGTTATTATCAGCGATATTTTAACTACTGTGGGCGTAGTGTGGGTAGTGTTGGTTAATGCGCAATAGAAAAACAGTTTCAGATCACATTATAATTTACCATCAAATTAATCAAGTCAAGTGATCATTGTGTAAATCACAAATTAACATAATGATCACAAATTACAATTAACACAATAACTGAGCACAACGAATCGAGAACAGTTCCGCGACGTCTTAACTCCGATGCGATCCGAGGCTGAATCCCCTCTTGCCGTGGCCTTAAAATGTCACGACTCTGTAAAAGCGCGCTTTTTGGTGTGGGTAGATCACTTGATGTTGCCAATGGTGCGCTAGTGATTCGTTTCGTGTCCGTACTAATGACCGGATCCGACATAGGTATATATATTTTTTCTTTACTTAGATTTTTTATTCATGTTCTTTATGGCACCTCTTTAGGTCATGAGCTATCCGAATATCAAAAAAAAATATTTGACCTTGGTCTTAAGGCGGGAAAATTTATTAGCTGTTACAATGTATAAATAGACTAGTTGAGTTCCGCAGTTTCACCCGCATAAGTCTCGATCCCGTAGGAATATCGGGATAAAAAGTATTGTAGAGAGTAATGCTCGGCGCTATGGTGACCTAACACACCTTTCTCGTATTGATAGGATATGGTATATATGGTTTAAGTTAAAGTCTCAAATTATAGGGGAAATAGCTATATTGAATCACTATAACACTTAATTACAAGAACTGGTATAAAATGGTAAACTATATAACTAACTTAATAATTGGTAAAATGGTATGGTAATGGTTTCGAGTACGTGGTGTCTCTAATGAGATCTAAACGCGAACTGGCCCACATTTAGGTGACCGAGCGAATGTGCATATTTGCGTTCGATGCAATTATGCATTTTCGCTGAGTGTTCGATTAACTCGAACATATTCCCGAAAGCGAGAAGCAATGCGGGATGATAGCTAAAGCTACATGATATGGTATCCAAACTTAGGTTATGATCTACTTACCCATTGTGCCAAATTTTATCAAAATCCGTTGAGCCATTTTAGCGTGAAAGCGTAACAAACCAAACAAACAAACTCACTTTCTCATTTATAATCTTAGTTAGGATTTCTGTTGAATAAGTTGGTTCTACACTATAAGTTTAGTATGATCAGCAACCTAATTGCGTAACATATTTTCAATCAGAATCCAAACGAAATTGCTAATCCATAATTGCTTCATATGTTTGATTTTTTTTCTGCTCAACAACTTTAATAACGAAATGAATGTTTTTGAACTGTCAAAATGAAAGCCATTACCATTGTAAGTGTGTTACGTAGTTACCCCGCAGGTTACATATAGGCACTAAAAGTTAAACCTAATCTAACTTGTATCAAGTAGTCTAACGCACATTTGACTTATCTTTTCCGATTATTTTGCAACCTAAAGAAAAAAAAGACTAAAAATTAAAAGATTAAAGATTCAAATTACGAAATTACGCCTTCATTTTTAATCCCAACCTCATCTCGATTTCTCAAGTTCTCAAAGCATACAAGCCTTCTTAATCAGGTCTTGGAAGTCGTAACTCCGCCCAGAACGTTTCGTGAGAGAAATTTTGATCCAGTATCATTTATTGGACCGAGCAACTTGCTACGGACCAAATTAATGTGTACGGGGACTTCATAAATTAAGGGGTATAGATCAAAGGTCCTCTTACAAGCCTCTTGATTAAGAAACTCTTGAATGTATTTGATTTTATTTCATGTTTGGTTCGTAATTTGACTCTTGGACGAATTAACATTGAATTGCTTCTTAATTAGGTTCTTGAAATCAAGCCTTAACAAACATTTTAATTTCCATGATAATGTTTACATAATTTAAAAGCTAACAGTTCTAAAATTATAATATATATAAGTGCGTGTGGGACCACGCACTATGAAGGGTTCTGTAGTTGGGATGGATTTATCCCAAAAACAAACTTAACACTGTAGTTGAAAAACATGTTCTCCCATACTTTCAATCAGAATCCGAAAATTACGGTTAATTCTCTAATTGCAAATGTAAGTTTGTAAACGCAATTTTTTTTTTTTAAAGCTATTGCATAGCTTTTATCGCGGGCTTTGAGCGCGGCGACCGAATCAAGAAATTCCGTAATGAAAATAAAACCGTAACGAAAATAAAACTTAATCCCCCTACTCCGCCTACCATGTAATGACGGTTCCCATGACAACGTGATGTTGTCATGGGAAACGTGATGTTGTCATGGTAACGTAATTTTTGCTTTATGTCATCACGTCATCATCCCAAGTGTAGCGTTGACAAATAGGAAGTATGGAGGTTACAAATGCTATGCAATAGCTTTACCGCGTCAGTCCCCGAGTGCCACACGTTTTTTTTTATTTGATAAAACTACAAATTAACTATTTTCGGACATTTTCCTTTACATGTGCTGTGAGACCTTGCTTCCTGCCAAATTTCATGATTCCAGGTCAATGGAAAGTACCCTGTAGGTTTGATTTATTTGTAAGTACTAAAATATGTCGCATAAATTATCGTACTTTTTTATTGCGTTGACTTAGAAGCTTGATTTTTTAGAGCTCTAAGAAACTATAGACTTACGTATTTGATATTAATTGCAACTTGATACCTCCATGCGTTCTTGAGAAAAAGGGTCTTGACAGACTGACGGTCGGACAACGAAGTGATCCTATAAGGGTCCCGTTCTGTCCTTTTGAGGTACGGAACCCTAAAAAGGGAAGAAAAAATCATAGAATAATTTTAATTGCCATACAAACATGGCAATGCTGCCAGCCTTTTGAGCACTTTTTCCATTAGGATCTTGAGTTTGTAGACGATGCAATGCATAATGGCGGTCTTATTATTAAAAATTTTGGTACCAAAGTAAAGTAGGCCCCGTATACAGGGCGATGATATAAGTACGATAATTTACGGTCAAAAGTTGGGATCGCACTTCAAAATCTAACTGTTTATTCGGTTAAAAACTACAGTAGGTAGTGATACTGTGATATGATCTCAAAATTTGACAGTATATTTCAGCAAAGCGATTGTTATTTGATTTGCATAACCTAGAAATATCTTCCATATTTCTAGTACACTACCACCATACCCAACATACATAACACCTCCCATCACCACCAGCCCTAGAACACCAGGAACACCTCTGCCCAACCCTTCGGGGAAACAAGTCGTGATATTATGTTGTGTGTGTTACCAACACCACAGTTAGTTTTTATTAGTAGTCAGAGTGACAACTTCAGCGCCCTTTAACAAGTCACAATGACTTTATTGTGCATGTTCTTAGAACGTTCAATAAGGAAGATGTGTTGCTTCGTGGGTCTAGTGGTCGTAGCTCTACTGCTGATTATGAGGTCCTGGGTTCGATTCCCGGGTCGGGCAAAGTATTATTGGGTTTTCGATTAAGGATTTCTCAGTAGTAGCACAAAGTCTAGATTTGTGTCCGGTTAATGGCAACAGACTTACCCTCTATTACATAGGACTTAAACATAATTGACGAAATGTAAGTATGGCACACCTCTGGCTAACCCTTCGGAGATTAACTGCGTTATTTTATTTTAAGTGTCCAGTCCTACTCTTCACCAAGTCACCGCAAAGGCAACCGTAGTTCCATTTACAACATATTTCGAATCTGAATAAAAATATGGAACAAAAATAACCTTTTAGTCAATCTAGCAACAATATCGAACCTGGACGATTGCATAACGGAAATTTGAGACTGTTAACCCCTCAGGGTATACCCTAAGGGGTAGAATGAAATATGACTGCTTTCCCACTCAATCAAGACACAACGGATCAATACCTCTGTGATGCAGGGACAAAGCAAGTGGCTCGCTGTTGTGCGAAGAGATTGATTGATATCGTTGAGCTCCCTAAGGTAGGGTTGAGCTGAACAATGATTGGTGTATGCGTACCATCTGTCCAGATAGTGCAATGTATGGCTTTTCAAAAAGCTAGATGTAAATATACCATTACGCCTTGTTTCCCTGAAGTGTTGGGCAGAGGTGCATCTACAGTACACCCACATTTCGCCAGTTATGTTTAAGTCCCATGTTATCCCACGCGTCTATTGCCATCAACCGGGCACAAATCCAGACTCCGGGCTGCTACTGAGAAATTCCAGATGGAAAAACCCAATAACACTTTACCCGACATAAGAATAAGAAAAAGCTAGATGTTGCAGAAAAACCTACATAAACATAACACTACAAGAATATTGTTATGAGAACTTTTTAAATGAGCTGCAGTGCAGTTTCTTGCGTGACTTAGCATGAAATGACATGCCAAAATACCTCCTGTCTGCGCAGACCCTAAGAACGGTTTCGCACTACGTCCAATCTGAATCCGATCCAAATCCGAATTCAAGTTTCAATTCAAGTTCAATCTGAATTGGTAATGTTCTAAATTCGGACGGACAGAGGTCGGATCCAGTGCGCAACCCCTCATACAAAATAGTACTATGGCTACTTTAGATCAACATTTTCCGGATTCGGATCGGATGTAGTGCAAAACCGCTCTAAGGCTTTCTGTACATGATGCCGGAAGCGCACCGGAGCCGCACCTGAGCCGCACCTGAGCCCCGCACGGAAACCACGCGTTTTCGGACCGCGAGATGAAAAAAAAAAAAAAAAAACTGGCACTTCGGGAGTGCCGGCAGAAGTGAAAACTTGAACAAGATCGCCTTGGTGGAAGAAAAATACTTGTATAGAACATTGCTCCGTAACCTTATCTAAATAAAGAGCACAATCGCGTTTACAAAAACTTTAAAGTAAAATACTTGCATAGAACATTGATCCGTAACGCGATATAAATAAAGAGCACAATCGCGTTTACAAAAATGAGGTGTCGTTACAGTGTGAAATCGATGGTTTAGTCCCATTTCATAAATGCCCAACGCGCCTAAAGAAGTTTTCACTTCAAAATTCAGTATATCTCAGAATGAAAATATAAAAGCTACGCGGCGCCGTGCTGGTGCGACGGCGACGCGGCCCTCGTGCGGTGGCGGTGCGGCGGCAGTGCAGCGGCGCATGAAAGATATTCGTTCGTATACACAAACATGCGGTCCGGCTAAGGTGCGGCTCCAGCGTCGTGTTCGGAAGCCTTATTTGGTTTTATAAATATGACTGCCTATTTTTTCTAGTTGTCGCAAGCACTACTGCTGAGCATGAGTTTCTGGGTTCAATTCCCAGGTCGGGTAAAGTGTTATTGGGTTTTTCCATCGGGAACTCCTCAGTAACAGCCTGGAGTCTGGATTTGTACCCGGTTGATGGCGATAGGTGGTTCGCCCTTTATTACATGGGATTTAGTGCCTAAGCACACTATGCCGAAGATACGCGACCAAACTTCGGCATGATTGCGCCTGCAATGCTTTTTCAATTACTAGCAACACATTTGCTGAAATTTCGTCACGTTTTGGCGTATAACCGAACTTCGGTCGGGCGTAAGTTCGGCGACAAATATTTTATACAGCAACACATTATACGCGACGGAAGTTCGGTTCGGTTCGAACGTTGAAACTGACCATCTTGTAATTTTGTAGAATTCAATGGATGCACCCAAAATTCTTTTTTATATTTGCCCTCTTCTAAAGCCTCTGCAATCGCTATTGCTGTATAATCATCCATTTTTTTAGACAACACGACACTAGACCACGACAGCGTTCGAGACACTGAATTCACACAACGTTGTGCAACCGAATTTCTGTCGCATAATTTCCGCGTTTATTGTGTGTCATATCAGCCAAATACGTCGGAACGTAAAATCAGTTGCGGAAATTCGGTCGCATACCTTCGGCATAATGTGCTTAGACACTTAAACATATCTGGCGTAATGTGGGTGTACGTACCTACTATAGGTACCTACATCTCTGCCTAACCCTTCGGGGACACTGGCGTGATATTATATTATATGTTACGTTTTAAATATGAATTGTAGGAACTTACAATACATTTATGTGAACGTTTCTAACTATGTTACAGACAAAATATATTTCATCCCGCCTCGTCTGTTTTGCATTAGTTTTTTTAATAGAAAAGTTAGAATCCTCGTAAATCTACGTCTCTCTTGTTATACAAACTGCTTGTCGAAGGCAGAAGTCGCTGTTTGGATGGCTCTACTTTTGTACTTTACCAACTTATAACTTTCAATCAAATATTAATTTCACAACTCTTATTGTGAAGGCGTAAGGTTCAAGATTCCTTACTTATTTGTTTTTAGATTTTGTATTGTTCTGGTAGGTATTTCAATTTTATCACGTTTTTACGCGTCTCGTTCCCGACGTGACTAACTAGAACGTTTTAATGAAAACAACATGTAAATATCGTGTTGGCTTGTGTTAGCTCTCATACAATGGTAGAAATTGTATTAAATAATATTTTGTATGAAGCTTTTACCGGAGACATGGATTAAAGTAATTTTGTTAAAAGATTTTTTTTACGGATAGCTTGAATTTGTGTTCAGAAATTAAGCCCGGTTATCAGAAAATATTTGCTTTTATTTGACACTAGATGACCCGGTGAACTTCGTACAACGTGAGATCGATATAAAATTTAGATTTTTTCGATTTTCGGCTATTCCTTTGAGTTTTTCGTAAACCACCCCAGTATTGAGGAGAACAAACCAAAAAAAAAAACGAGCAAGCCTTACAGTAGTCGCTTATGATGTGTAACATCTGTCATCTCACCTCGTCAAGGTTGTTTCTGACGGCCAACTCCAGTGCTACGCACGCTCATTGGTCAAATCAAATAGCGCCACAGATTTGATTATTTCAATTTTTTAGATTTTGATTTTGATTGCAGGAAAGCGAGAGGAAAGGTCAAAAATAAAAAATAAATCGATTGAGCCATTTTCGAGTTTTTGCGAGACTAATGGGCCTACCACACGCACACAAGTTTCACCACAGTTTTGCCTGAGCAAGCTTCTCGCATGAAAAAACTGTACACGGATGGCGGCTGTACACAGCACAGTTAAGTACGCGCAAGCCACATTCTTGTCAAAATCGTCGGCGTTTCCCAATAAAGAACTATTTCTTCTGCCACTATTTATCAAGTGTTTGCTAGTGAAAAAAAAGACATTGCAAAAGTCAAAGCGTAAACGATCAAAGTGGACAAAGAAATGGTTGCTGAATAGAAAAATTAATTCACATATAAATCTACTCAAGGTTTCAAGAGATAATCCAAGCGATTGGCGGAATTATTTACGGATGAATGAATTTTCTCCTTATATTATCATCCTTAGAGGAGGCCTTTGTCGAAAGACAAGCTGTTAAAAGGAGAGGTAAGCCGAATGCCAAGAATATGTTTTAGTTTAAGTTATTTTTTTTAGTTTTAATTAGTAATGTTTAGTTAAATAAGTTAAAACTCTAACAGCAATAAAGGCTTATTTTATTTTATTTATTTATTGAACGAATTTTTAAGCGACGGACGACTATGTAATCACTAATCATCGAACGACGACTAACCTAGACTGCGGCTTGAACACTGAACGTCCAACCACACATGCAGGCAAAATTTTAAGTAAGTCGAAAAGTGCGCAGGCCGCGTTTTGGGGTTGGCACGTGAAACAGTTTTATGGGCCTACCACACGCTCATGGTTTACCACAGTTTTGCCTGCGCAAGCCGGTTTATACACAGAACACCGTTCGTGTGGTCGGTACAACTCACCGATTTGCACACGGTGTTCCGTGTACAAACCGGCCTGCGCAGGCACAACTGTGGTGAAGCTTGAGCGTGTGGTAGGCCCATAAGGCCTCGTAGAAAACAACATAATTGGTAGCGAAACGTGATCCTTCATCGCTTTCTCTCTAACCCAATCCTTACTTCCCTATCCAAAATTGATAACAAGCGTCGAACGTGCTGATCAAATTACACTCACATAAAGTCCCCTTTCGATCCTAATTCAAACTCCTTCAACATAACTCAAGCTTCCTCAAAACATAATTTGTACGGAACTCAATTTTAAGCACATTGGAGTTACCGAGAAGGTTTTAAACAAAATTTTACTCGATATAGCAAGAGTAAAGTTTTGTCTCGTCAAGTTTAGGGGTATTAGCAACTCTGTAACTTGCCTTGTTTGAACTAAATAGCCTCGGTTCTAGGAATTGAGTGAGTATGATATAAGTAAAGAGAATACTTTTTAAGTTATAGATAGGTACAGTCAGCCCCAAAAAGAAGTATACAGTGTCCACTGTCTGTGTTTTGGGGCTGACTGTACCTGCGTGGGAGATTTTGTTATTAAGTAGCAGATCCAGGATTATAATTTGGGAGGGGTTTGACGCGGGATAGGTTTTAGCAAAGTAAACACTAAAAAAGCACACAACATTTTTTACAAGCCTTTTTGGATTACTTTTCGCAAATTCCTCAATGACTTCGTTAGGTTGTAGACTACCAGAGATATCTCGGTGAATAAACATGGCGGCCAAACCGGACAGCGTGACTGGCAGAATGAGTGGTGCAATTGATGACAATTGTACATTAGGAATAAGTAGTATACTTGCTAAAAAGTTTAATTAGAATAATTTCAAGTTCACTTTAAGATTTGTCACGGAAGAACTCAGACGCTTTTGGATCCCGCTTTTGACTCCTTTAAGAAAGATTGGTCCTTGGAAGCTCTGGACAGAGAGAGGTGGTAAGAGAGTAGGGAGGCCTTTGCCCAGCAGTGGGACAATAACGGCTAAGAAAAAAAAAGTTATGATGCCTAAATGTTGATAGACCCATTTTGGGCCCACTATGCTCTGTTTGTTATAGTTTGACCAATACCGCTGTACCGTGCCTTAGAAAGGCGCGCGGCGAGACGGGGAAACAGTGCAGGCCGCTAATTCGTCAAAGCTCTCGGCGCACGGTGTCCCGCCCGCCGCGTATTCCTAAGGCGCGGTACAGCGGTATTGGTCAAACTATAACACGGCATGCTATAACACGGCATGAAATTTTTGTGTGTTCGTGAAGGTTTTTTGTACACTTCTAATTTTAGCCGACCAAAGTTGGGTAAAATATACAACATGTAAAAAAAAACCCTGTTCGATACGTAAGGGGTGTTGTTAAGTATCGTACTGAGGGTCTATAATATGTGGTAATTTTAAGAAGAAAAAAAAAAGTCACTTTTTTCAATGGGGAATTTTAACGCATAATTACATGGACGTCGTTTAGCAGGTTACAAGTCATAACTTACGACCCCTGATGAAAATTTACAATTTTTTATGGATTTGAGTAATTTGGTACTAAAAATGTGAATTTTAAATAGCAATAACTTTTTTATTTTCAATAATAATTTAAAAAAAAAAATTGATAATGTTATTGTAGTACCTATGTGTCTTTCGGATCGGACATGTTTTTTTTACTTATTGTATAATACCTAATGATCCTCCAGCTCGAATTTCGGCCATGGTAGCCAATCTCAGCAGAGACTAGTCATCGGCGCGGGAGATATTGCAGTGCACAAGTGTGTGCGCAGACACAGGTGCACCCTTTCTTCCCTCACTCTCATAGTCTGATGGGGCGGCAATCCGACACGACCGGAGAGCCGCGGGCATAATACTTAATATGTGAGAAAATTCAACCAAAATCAGGTTTTGCTTGAATTCCGGTATCACATAAATAATCCTAGGAACATATTATCTACTTTTTTCACAAACCAAAAGATTTTCGTTTTATATTGTAAAAACTTTTTACGCACATGAATTTTTGACAATACAGAGAAAAAGGGTGTTTGCACACTCAGTAATGAAAAAAGTTTACAAATATGAAACAGCTTTTCACGTGAAACAGTCTGGTTTGGCAAAATATTTTGTTTTAGGTTATTTTGTTCGGTGATATTAACTATAAAAGATTGCGTTTTATATACAGTCGAAGCAAAAATTTGGTATTTGGGGTCAGATAGTTTGCAAATGAGTGGGCAAAGGAGATCATTCATTTTGGGCAAAATTAAAAAAGTGCCAAACAAAAAAAAAGTTATATTCCGTTAGAACATGTAATTCTCTTAACTTTTCACTATGGGACCAAATCTGTACGACCATTCCCTGCGCTGTTAAACGAGTTTGTAAAATACTGTTTTCAGTATCTATTATGTAATAAGAACTATCCTGCTCTAAAATAACTAATTTAATTCCGAATATAACTATTTAACCTCAAAATAGATACTAATCCCCGAATGAATCTTGAAGTCGCTACCCCAATATCATAATCTAAAACTGTATAATAAAACTACATATTCACAATATTTCAGGGATAAGGAAAATAATGTGCAACACCAAGATATTTTGTCTGTCCTTTATATTTCTTTGCCAACATCAAATTCAATATTCTACACCATACCATCACATCTCCTATTCCCCACATAATATCACAATTCAATCCGTATTCTAATATTTACCATGAAACTAATAGGTTACCTTAATTTACAGTAGATTTCTAACCAATACCATGCCAATCTATCTTTTTACCGAACCAGCCACTAAGCACATCTTACCGTCACGAGCGCCAGACCCAGAAGGTCGTTATTACTCCCATTTTCACATATCAAATCTTTGGGTGTTGCCAATACAATGTCCAACAATGACGTATTAATAAATTGAAACCTAATAATTAGATATAAGAATAATAGTAATCTAATTATAGTAACAGCTTTTTATGCCACTTTCACATTTATCCCAAATATGTATGGACGGTGAATGATCTGTATAATGTAATTTAATTTAATTTCATTTCAAATGAATGCACATCTGTCTATTATATTTTTCCTTTCAATTAAAAACCCGATGGGTTTCTTAAGGAATGTTCGGGAAGTCTGCCTGCTTTCGGCATTATTGGTTCCACTTCGAGAGTTTTACGACGATTTTGTGGAAGTTAAATTGGGACATAAATCAGGGAGACTTCTTTGCTGTTGTAATGCCGGTTGGTAATTGCCTTCTGTCACTTCCGTGCTGTAAAGTTAATCAATATTATTTACTATGACATAAGCTAATGTCGTATCGCTCGTGCCAACACGAGAGATCGAAAATTAATTGTCATTGATAAATAGGTTATACCAATGTTTTATTAGGTTGGGAGGTCGGAATATGAACAATAATATTTAGTTTGTGCTTCATCTTACCCTACCCTTTCTTGTTCCTATTACATGGGACTTAAACATAACTGGCGAAATGTGTGTTCTTTAGATATTCCTCTGCCTAACCCTCCGATAACTCTGTAGTTACTTCTCATCCATTTTCAGTCAGCAATAAAGAAAAATATATAAAATACAAATGAATGAACAAAATGCAAGTTTGAAAAGCTTCCGTTGCAACTAGAAAATATTTTCCTGGAACAAAACTGTTATAAACAACCGATCGCCGGTTTCATATGTCTCGCGTAACGACGCATGTGCATAGGAAAAAAAAGAAAAAGAATAAAAAGGTTTTATCGCGTCGGGTGTCACGGACATATTCTAGATAGGAGGTTTTACGTTTCAAAAAGTTTTACGTACCGAGAAGGTTGGAGCCGAATGTAGTGCAAAATTCAAAACGGCCAGCTGTGAAATAAACGCATGAGTAACCACAGTAAATCTGTATTTTGACAACGGTTAGGTTGCAAAAAAAAAAGAACAAAGAGCCTTGTGTTGACTTTTAAATCTGTGCCAGATAAAAACTGACATTTGTTTGACACGGATTTTTAGGCGCGGGTTCAAAAATGGCTTTGTTGATTTTACTACTATTATGAGTGGTTTTTTTGCGCTATGTTCAACTATTCGGTACGCAATACAAAACCAAACGATTTTGCATTTTTAGGGTTCCGTAGTCAACAAGGGACCCTTATAGTTGCGTTACGTCTGTCTGTCCGTCTGTACACGGCTTAGCTCAGAGACTGTTAGTACTAGATAGCTGTAATTTGGCATGGGTATACATATTAATCACGTCGACAAAGAGGTAAAAAAAAAAACATTAAAAAAGAATGTAGGCCTCCTTACCCGTAAACTGGGGATGTATTTTTTTTCTCGTCTATATCATAGTGTGGGGTGTCATTGGAAAGGTCGTTTAAAAATACTGGGAGTTTGTTAAACCATTTTTGGATCCGTTTGCGAAATGTTAAGCTTTAAATTGCAAATTTTTATTAGAGTCAAGTGTCAACTCAACTCCTAATATCTTATAAAATTACTTATAAATAAAGCAAATCGACACTTATCTGCAATTTTCCATGCAAAATGCGATAACATACAACAGCTGCCTTAAAACAGTAATAACGTCGTCGTTTTCCAAAATGTCACTCCATTACAACTTACATTTATTTCTCTAGTCCGGGCAAAGATAACACGCTTTTCATCCTGTGCAAATGTGGTGCGGCGAGTGCACTTATATGAATAACTTTAAAATGTGGACGAACACGACTCGACTCGACGAGAGAAAGAACGCCATATTACTTTTGTTCCATTTTTGAATATATTTTTTTTTTTACCAAATTTTTTATAGCTTTCGTTGAAATTTTGATGCGTTCATATTTCGAAATTGTTCATTGTGATTTATGAAGCTGAATAAAATTCTGCTATAAATATTTTATTTATGTCCAGAATTTTCGTAACAGCCAGGTCGGAATAACAAAAACTTTTCGGTAAGTAGAACAATAACAATAGTCTGTTATTCTGATATTCCGAGTGAAACCAGAAACTCGTTTATCATGGTTGACGGATTTCATACGCACGAGCGTCTCCTCTAAGTAGGTACGCGCGTGGATCCCTATTCCCTGGTATCAGGAGAAAACAAACCACTCAAACCTTGAAAAAACATTTTGTAACTTAAATTAAATTCTGCCTTTTATGTTATAATAAGTATTTTTTTAAATAAATGTTCACTATTCAAGAAAGGAGGTTTATACCAAGTACCTCTGAGGTGATGAAGATTTTGAGAAACGCAACTCTATGTAAATAAATCCTAACCTTTACAGAAAAATCCTTCAGTAAATAAAAAACGTGTCAGCCAAATAGAAATAACCACGTAATCCAAGAGGGCGTCAATCATAATTTTAATAAAACGCCTGTATTATGTATTTCCCTAAAGTAGCGATATTTATACGTGTTTTCTGTGAGCAAAGCCGGGCTCAACGAGATCTCAATTTGTAAAGACAAAGCCCCTATCCATCATCCGAAGGGAGCGAACTGAAAGAAAACCCGCCTCACCAATTTTTAGGGAAGAAAAAAGGTTGGGTTCCGTATAGTTGACGTTCAAACTAAAATATTATTTGGTACTAGCTGGTGCTCGCGGGTTCGTCTGCGTGGACTCTAATTATTTTTCTAAAATAAAAGTAGCCTAAGTTACTTCTTATAACATCAGCTATCTGCCCGTAAAAGTGCCGTCAAAATCGGTCCAGCTGTTTCGGACATTAGCCGGAACACAGATAGAAAGACAACTTAAAATAAAGTTTTTTTTACGAAGCGGAAATATATTTGATTAGAGACCAATTTAATATGAATATTGGTCAAGTAGGAGAATGTAATATTATTTTAGCTTTTCCAGCATCCAAAGCTGCTAGAATCCTTAATATTATAAATGCGAAAGTAAATTTGTTTGTTACGCCTTCACGCTAAAACGGCTGAATGGATTTGGATAAAATTTGGCACATATATAGATGATGCCCTGGAAAAGAACAAAGGATACTTTTTTTTTCCCACGGGATCGAGACTTATGCGGGTGAAACCGCGGGGCGCAGCTAGTATTATATAAATTAGTCAATTTAGGGATTAAGCGTAGATGTTAAGCTTTGCATGTAACAAAGGGTTCCTATGAGGGTGGCATGTTCACTATGTGATCAAACCCTCGTTAAAAAATAAAGATTAAAAAAAATATCGTATATACTTTCAAGCATTTAGTAAAAAGCTGTTATTTTGACATTATAAACTGATTCAATTTTATTTATTTGTATAGATATAGATATTTAAGTAACGATCCAACGGTGACAGAGAACTATGTAATATTCTTTATTATGTACACCATAAAAATTACAGACATTTATTTTTTTATTTTATATTATGATGAAAATAATAATAAGACATACGACATTATTCCAATGCAAAAAGGATCAAGTTTGAATAATCATTTATGGGACAGGGCCGATTCGACGTCTTTGAGAATATATCTTCGGAAAATAAATTGTCTCTTTTCACTATCATTAGAACAGTTATTTATGGAAACTCATTGTACAGCAAAATGAATTACGGAATTTAAAAAAAAAAAATTACTTAGTGTCAAACTGACATCTGTCAATTTAAAAAAATGTCGTTTATGTCAAACTGACATCTATCAATTTTCATTTAATTGATGATACATTGTTTTTTTTCATAGACAAAATATAATTCGCTCTCTTACTATCCGAAGGACCTTGTCCAAGACACTCGCCTTTACGTGGGAATTTGTGAGCAATTACGAATATAAAGTATGTAAGTCCTGATATCCTCGTGCCTCCAAGTTACAGCCGTGCCCTGAATAACTTACGCGAGTTAGCGGACGTGGGTAACTGAATACGACTGCTTCCAACAATCAGTTAGCCATTTTGAAGAAGAATATTTATGTGTTCTTTACAAGCATAGTTTTTTTTTAGTTTTAGGATACGTTTAGTTTTAGAAGGAACTCGTGGCTAAGTAATAACAGCCGCACGGGTCGATTCATCAGGTTAAGCTACGCTTTCCGGGGTTGGTCTGAGGATGGGTGACCATTTTTACGTACCGAGACTACTCCGTGCCTCGGAAAGCACGTTAAAGGCTCATTCAAACAGGCGCGACACGCGACGCGACACAAAGACACCGCTCGACGCGCGACGAGCGGTGCCTTTGTGTCGCGTCGCGTGTCGCGCTCGTCTGCACGAGCCTTAAGCCGTTGGTCCCGACTGTCATTCGTGGATCTTTGACGGTCGTTACGGGTCGTCAGAAGCCCGAAAGTCTGACAACCAGTCTTACTAAGGGGTTTCGTATTACCCAGTTACTGGGTCGTGGAGGTCAGGTAGGCAGTCGCTCCATGTAAAATACCGGTATCCAGCTGCATCCGGTTAGACTGGAAGCCTACCCCAATATAGTTGGGAAAAGGCTAGGCAGATAGAGTGGGACTTTTAGTTGTCCTACTAAAAGGGGGACGGTTACTTTAATACTAATCTATTCTTAGTAATGTTATAAAGAGGTACAATTTGTGAGTTTGTATGTAGAGGGTAATCTTCGAAAACACTGATCAAATTCCGAAAATTCTTTGACACGAGCGGAACTTTGTCGCTGGCAGAAGTTAGTACAGTATACAGGGTGGCAGGGGCATCGACGCGAAAACTGTTACCATGGATTCAGTATATGATTCTGAGCGTTAAAATTTTTCGTCGGTTATTTAAAAAGAAAAAATTGTTTCATAGAAAAGTGGAATACATACGCGGTCAAAATGTATGGAACAGCAGATTTTTTTTTAAATAATCGACGAAAAATTTCAACGCGATTTCAGAATCCATGGTAATAGTTTTTGCGTCGGTGTCCCTGCCACCTTATATACATATTTTAAGTGACTAGCGGTCGAATATAAACGCAAGTCAATATTAAGTCGCCAGTCTCATGCTGTCCTTGTCAATTTAAGGTTTATTGGAGAGATAGAACTAAATAAAAATGCAGGGTAACTCTAAAAATCTTAATTAATTCTATTAGCTATTGACGTCAGGCGTAAAGCGTGACATATTGTTTTCTAAGTAAATATTATAAAAATCAAGTTGATTAGTTTAATCCACAATCACCCCTTTCAAATTCATGCTAGTTTATACTCTAAAATACACAAATTAAAAAATATTTAGTTCAATTTCCACCTCCTCAATTCAGTTCAATCATCATCATCATCATTTCAGCCGAAAGATGTCCACTGCTGGACATAGGCCTCCCCCAAGCACTTCCACTTCGACCGATTCTGTGTTTTCCGCATCCAGCGGATTCCTGTGGCCTTCACAAGGTCATCGGTCCATCTTATGGGAGGCTTTCCAACGCTACGTCTTCCGGTACGCGGTCGCCACTCCAGAACCTTTCAGCCCCATCGGCCATCCGTTCTGCGAGCAATGTGCCCTGCCCATTGCCACTTAAATTTGGCAATTCTTCGGGCTATGTCGGTTACCTTGGTTCTCCTGCGGATCTCTTCATTTCTGATTCGATCACGTAGTGAAACTCCAAGCATAGCTCTCTCCTTTGCCCTTTGGGTGACTTTTAGCCTTCTAATAAGGCCCATTGTGAGCGTAATTCAATACATAATTAAAAGTAGCAACATTCCCCAAAAAAACAAAAAGGTACTAATTAAATATTCTACGCAAGTTGAAGCCATTAATAACCACGGAACCCTAGAGAAAGAATAGAAGGTCGTGTTTCGGCTGGGCCGGTGATTATCACCGGATAAGTTTGATCAATACCTCGGCAGCCATTCGGGAACTGCCGAATATTGGACTAAGCCGAGACCAAAACTAAGCTCTATTTTTTCAAGGATTATTTTTCTTTTGATTTCCGATTGCGTTTGTCAAGTCTTTGATTGATTAGTTACGAGAAATGTTTTGTGTTTATTGGATTCAATATTGGTTTTTTTTTGTGCTATTCCTTTCTTTGAGCGGATATCCAATTAACTCAGTCGTACATTGAAACATTTCATCCGAAAGACGTCCACTGCTGGACATAGTCTTCCCCCAAGCACCGCCACTTCGAATGGTTCTGTGCTTCCCGCATCCAGCAGATTCTTGCTGTCTTCACAAGGTCAGCGGTCCACCTTGTAGGAGGCATTTCAACGCTACGTCGAAATGCTTAGTATATTTATTTATGTGACTAAATCACCACTGCCCATTGAACGAATATATCGTCATGACGATATTATTTATTAACCCAAGGTAAATAAATTAATTGGCGAATAATATGTTTGAAGAAACTGGTTGACAATTATTCCTCGTTTTGAAGCTCAGCTAGGGTTGCCAGATCGGAAGACCAAAATATCTGGGCAAAACTTGAAAATGTCGGGATTTTGGGATTGCTGTCGGGATTTATTTTTAATAGGCTACAAAAAGACTTAACATTGTTGACACATAACTAATTTAAGTACCTACACTTAATTTTTAGTTTGCCACATGTATTTGCCATTGGACTTTACTGAGTCCACCAATTTGGATCCTTTTGGAGTACATACCTATTCAGAAAAGATTTAAAATTAAAACAGTATACTTCAAAGTTCAGTCTAAATAACAACCTAGCTTTTATTAAATCAAAGGCATACGATTTCTCTCTTTAATATAGAAATTATTTAGCAAACTATTTCCCCTTTTACAGTAAGCATTGCTTACAGGAATTAACAACATATTTGCATTTTTTTTTAAATATGCCCAAATTTTGTCATTCGACATGTCCTAGGCTTTTGGAAGATGTTGATATATTTTTCGAAGACAACAGTAATCTGTTTATAAGGCATCTTGGTCAATATCATTTAACTATTAAGTACGTCGGGCAATACGGATAGCTCTTCACTCATAAATAAATTTGCACCTTTTAGAGACAATACAACGAGTTTTTTTATATAAAAAGTTCTCAGAAAAATCATAGCGTTCTTGCAAGTATTGAATAGCTCCGAATAGCTCGTTTTAAAAACTGTTCAACTTCGACGCAAAAAAGGGTTTTCTCACTGTAGAAAACATTCCATAATAAGGTTCTATTTCTATTACCTACCAAAGAATTTGTCATCATTATTATTCATCATTATCATTTCGGATGGAAGTTTCCGAGAAGCTGTTTTTCTGGAGATATTGAGTTTTGTCGGGAGTCTGGAGATCATTTAAAATGTCGGGAGAATTCAGACGAATCCCGACCATCTGGCAACCCTAAGCTCAGCACACAAATAGACCACAATAAGGAAGAGAGGCCTTTAGAAATTACATTGGCTTTATGAAATGAATAAATGAAAAGTACAAGCTTTTACCCACGGGTTTGCTTCTGTGATTTATCGCACAAGAACCGTGCATTTTTTCGGGATAAAAAGTATCCTAAAAGTGTCACTCGAGTGTTACAATTTTCTTTTACAAACAAACAAATCTCTGCGTTCAGCGCTCGGTGTGGCAACACGCCGTGTTCGGGTTCGCGACAAGTCAATCGTCATCCCGAGGATGCCTCGTTGAGAGGTGAAACACGTGTCGATTTCTTTCAAGAGATTTTTATGGCTCATTAGAAATAGCTAAGCGGAACAAATTACTAAATATATCCACGTCTATTGTATTTTTTAACAAACAAATAGCTTTGTCTCTTCATAATATTAGTTAAGATTAGGTTCTAGAGTATAGGCTCTAGAGCCTGGACAAGGATAACTGTTCTAAAATATGTTTTAATTGGGAAAATAGTTGGTTATACTAGTAATCAATAATATTAAAGTAGCTGAGATCATTGAAATAATTTTTGTGGAAAGTGTTTATTTCTTAGTAGCGACATCTACATCCCGACATGTGAACTACGATAACCTGACGTCATGCAAAATCCTGCATCACGTGCGACTAGGATATATACAACGTCCAAACATCAATCGTCAGGCAGTAGTTCACCAGACACAACACCCATCTGGTCGGAGGATCCTCTCTTTTCTATGGAAGATGAGTGAACTTTACACCCTGTTCCTCAAACCTCTATAACATCACCTTTCACATAATGTAAGGAACGCTGTGCTTTAATAAATAACATATTAGAGGTATGAGGAACAGGGTGTAAAGTTCACTCATCCACCATAGAAAAGGGAGGATCCTCCGACCAGACGGGTGACGTGTCTGCGGGCAACTGCCCAACGATTGATGTCAGAAAGTTATATACAACGTGCTGCTACAATGGCGACATTAATTTAACACACGGGTAGGGCTAGTGGCCAGTAATCATAAAAATAAAATAAGAATAAATAATTCGTTAATTGAAAAATTAAAATTTACAAACGCTCGCCAATATAAGGCTCTCCCCTTCTCTATACACGTTATTCGTTTTATTTTCATTGATGCAATGTTATGATCCGTGATCCCGGTAAAATGACCTCTGCGCTACAGTTTTTAAGTACAGTTTGCACCAAGATGCCATTTTAGAAAAATGAAAATAAATCGATAAATAATAACGTTTAATGAAATTAAAATATTTTCACAAAAAGAAAACGCTTATCCGTATGCGTGTGTTAAATTAATGTCACCATTAAAGCACCACGCTGTATATGTTGATCGCGGGGTAAACTCTATTAGCTCAATGCAGGAGGACCACATTTGCTACCCACCAATATTTCATCCTAAGTTCTAGAATATACAATAAACTTCAAAAAAAAAAAAATTATAAATAAATCTTAACCATTTTGAATTAGAAAGAAAATTGTTAAATTTGCTATTAAATATAAGCTATTACGATACAGACGAACTCATTTATTCTACGAATTAACGTCTAAAATAACAATTTTTTTTTTTACTTAGTATACCACACTTTCTCTCACTCACTCACACTCATACACACAACCCCACCCCCACCCACACACACATACACAACCACACACCAACAAATCAGTTTAACTCCATAGCAGCACACTCACACACAATTAACCAGTAAATCCATTCAATTAATTTGTTAACATCAGAATTATTACGCAATTATAAATATTTTGTAAAACGTGTCAATCCCACTAAAGAACACTGTCCTTCAAGATACAGGATTTTCCTAGTTTGAAGGGCAGGGGTCTTACTCATTGTAATAGCCATACCCATCCCATAGTTTAAACTACACTGATGTTACCTAGGCTAAGTTTTTGGTAAATAAAATGATTACTTACTTACTTACTTAGGATTTGTGTAACGCGTAGTTCGTGGCGATGTAGAGGCCGCTACACGTACTACTTAAAATAACATTTAATACTTAGGTACTTAGCTTCATTTTTAGATGTACGCCTATAAGTACACACTTTGAAAAACAAACAGCGTCTTTGCCAAAGCGTTAGAACTTAGAACAAAGTACATAACTGGAAATCAATGAAGGTCACGAAAGGACCTACGTGATGTGCGTACAATGTATACACGCGCTTTAGATGTCTAGAATATTATGTAAACAGACTTGAACAGAAGTAACCATGTGCTGTCCTCCAAATAATGAGGAGTTTCGGTGACTTTTAGTTTCATTTTTCGAAAAGGAACATACTCTAGTAATTTTCTAACATCCAATACTATTAAATGAGCAATATCATATCTTTTAATATATATAAATTACGTGTCACGTTGTTTGTCCGCGATGGACTCCTATTCAACCGATTTTAATCAAATTTGCACACCGTGTGCAGTTTGATCCAAGTTGATAGATAGGATAGGTAGGGTAGGTAGGGTAGGTAGGGCAGGTAGGGCAGGTAGGGCAGGTAGGGCAGGTAGGGCAGGTAGGGCAGTTAGGGCAGGTAGGGCAGGTAGGGCAGGTAGGGCAGGTAGGGCAGGTAGGGCAGGTAGGGCAGGTAGGGCAGGTAGGGCAGGTAGGGCAGGTAGGGCAGGTAGGGCAGGTAGGGCAGGTAGGGCAGGTAGGGCAGGTAGGGCAGGTAGGGCAGGTAGGGCAGGTAGGGCAGGTAGGGCAGGTAGGGCAGGTAGGGCAGGTAGGGCAGGTAGGGTAGGTAGGCAGGTAGGGTAGGTAGGGTAGGTATGGCAAAACAAAGGGTTTGCAGGGTCAGCTAGTTTCTATATATATTTGTAATCACGTTCTCGAAAACGGCTCTAACGATTTCGATGGAAGTTGCAATATAAGGGTTTTTTAGGGCGAAAAATCGATCAACATTTTTTTTTTTGGGTGGAAAATTATCAAATAACTTCTACTGATTAAAACCCACCCGTGTTCCTTCGCTTGCCCTGTTGCCGGGGGTCACGATTTCCCTATCCTAAGTCCTAAGTTCGTTTTCTCTGTTTTCTCTATTTTCACCAGAGCTCGGTTGCCCAGGTACTAATGACTAAACGTACTAAACAAACTTCACGTTCGATTTTAATATAAACAGCAAAAAACCTGAAATATTACAAGTGACTGTTACCTACAAAACCGGCTACCTAAACCTTTTGAACAAAAAACTATGCATGAATGCTTCTGTTTCGAAGATTCTGAATTTTGACCTCCATTAAAGATGATCATTTAGTGGTATGAGGAACAGGGAGTAAAGTTCACTCATCCACCATAGAAAAGGGAGGATCCTCCGACCAGACGGGTGTTGTGTCTGGCGGGCAACTGCCCGACGATTGATGTCAGATAATCTCATATGTCGTTCGCGCGGTAAACTATAATTGCGCGATGCAGGATTTGTGTGACGTCATGTCTTTTTGATGCGTAGTTCGTATGTGGCGGTGTAACCGCTACTATCACAATAACTTATAACTAAGTTTAAAAAAAGGGAGCAGTGGTGGCCCAGTGGTAACGGCCGCGATTTACGAGTTGTACTTTACATTGTGGAAATTATTTCATCATCACTGCTCTCAAAACGGTGAAGGAAAACATCGTCCGGCATGTTCTAGAACTAAAACATCGAAGACATGTGACATCTACCAACCCGCACTGGGCCCGCGTGGTGGATTACGAACCACTCCCTCTCACAGAGAAGAGGCCTGTGTCCCAGCAGTGGCAACATTATAGGCTGATTATGATAATGAAGATTAAAAAAAAACTAATAGCAGCTTATCAGCTGTGCGTATCTGAGAAAGAGGCTGCAAATGATACCTCTCGCTCTGAAAGCAGAAGAAATTAAATTAAGCATAATAAGTACTAACTTATGCACACAGTTTCTCAAGACAGAGGATTTTTTTTAAGTTCTGCTGGAGCACTGAAACTTAATTAGAGAACTGATTAAATAGCTGAACGAGACAAGGATTGCTAACGATAGTTTGTTTTATTTTAAATCATTTTCTTTTACTGCGTTTCTTTGACAGTATTTGTGCAGGCATTTTCAGTCAGTCGAGCCAGATTTTGCATGACTTCATCATCTGCCTAGCCTTTACTTACGATACCAGTATTTTACATGGAGCGACTGCCTATTCCGACCTCCACAACCCAGTTACTGAGTAATATGATACCTCTTAGTAAGATTGGTTGTCAGACTTTCGGGTTTCTGACGAACCGTAATGACTGTCAAAGATCCACGAATGACAGCCGGGATCAATGGATAACGTGCTTTTCGAGGCACAGAGGGGGTCTTAGTAGGTAAAGATGGTCACTCATCCACGGACTAACCGCAGCAAACGTAGCTTAACCTGATCGATCGAGTCGTGCGGCTGTTATTACTTAGCCACAAGCCCCTTCTTTTTGCATGACTTTTGTCTTGAAAGTAATTACAAGAGTCATAATTATTTAATAACAATTAAATATTTATACACGGTGTAAGGGATGTCGACGTACAAACTGTTGCTCTGAATTTAGCACTAATGGTTTTAGATACACTATCGTATTTTTTGCCGGTTATTAAAAAAAACAGCTGTTTCATGTAAAGATGCAATTAATACCTGTGGCGGCATCTGTAACGCCACGTACGAACTACGCAGCATACAAAATCCTGCATCGCGCAAGCGGCGTTTATCGCGCGACAAGTACATAATTGTGTACAAATGCGTATGTGGAAATGCGTTCCTTGCGAAGCATGTGTGGTCTGACTATGAATGATAGGCTGAGGAATGATGTGATAAGACAGCGGTGTGATTTAAAAGAAGATGTAGTGACAAAAATTGAAAAGGGTATGCTGAGATGGTTTGGGCATGTTGAGAGGATGAATGAAAGGCGACTAACAAAAAACTTTTTACAAAAAAAAAAAACAACCGACTTCAAAAAAAACACTACAAAGTGAAAAATAACTTTAATTTCGGAAGTCGGTGTCTTTGGTTTTTAATTTTCGTTCTTTGTCACCGACTTCCGAAATTAAAGTTATTTTTCACTTTGTAGTGTTTTTTTTGAAGTCGGTTGTTTTTTTTTTTTTGTAAAAAGTTTTTATTTTTCACTTTTTAGTTTTGATACCTACCCCACACAAATTAGAATACCACTACCTGCTATGTAAATAACAGTGACAGGAAGTTATCATAATATCATCCACATACTATGTGGGAAAAAATACGTATTATTGAAGCTAACTCAAAAACTACCCAAGCAAAGTTAATAAAATTTATATGGGACTACCTCTGAAGTATGATCTACCAAACAAAAAAAGAACCATCAAAATCAATTCATAATTGACGGAGTAATCGCGTAACAAACATACAAAAAAAAAAAAAAAAAAATATACAGTCGAATTGAGAACCTCCTCCTTTTGGAAGTCGGTTAAAAATGTATTTACAAGGCTGATGTAAGGGGAAAGACCGGGCGGAGACGCCCAAGGAGGACATATATTGACCTTATTGGTGATGTTCTTCAGAAAGGCCAGGTGCGTAGTACTCGCAACCGGCGTGCGTGTATGACCAGATGTATGAACGTAAACGAGGCAAAAGGACTATGTAAGAATTAGCAGGTGGCGTTCTATAGTTTCTGCCTACCCCCATCGGAAGAAGGCGTGAGTTTATGTATGTATGTATGTAAGTACATATGTGTAACTTCAAGTCAAAATGTATGGAACAGTTTATTATTTTTAAATAAACGACGAAAATTGCAACGCTGGTAATAGAATCATGTACTGAATACATATTCTTTACTGCATAAAATCCCTCTCATTTTCAATTTAAATAGCTTGAACATAACGTATGCTTCACCATTAGTAGTAAATTCTAAACAAAATATAAAGCCTCTAAATGCTGATGGATTGCAGAGTCTGTTACATAAAATACAAATTATATTAGCAGCCATAATATGAATACTAAATTGTGTTATACACCAAAGATTTAAATCGTTAGATTCGCCCTACTGCGTCAAAATATAATCGCGTTAACACCTCTGATACACAATGACGCAGTGGCTTGACTTGATTGTCAGGGAAAAGCTATCTAATCATGTGTGAGTTCACTCTTCTCAGTATAGACTCATTTTCACGTGACTAATTACAGTGAGTGCAAATCTAGCGATTTAAATCTTTGGTATACATCGCATTTATAATTTTAAAGTGTTTACGAGACGAATACACGATGAGATCAATAAATTAGAACTAACGAACGATGTATTAGATAAATTGTGTTCGTGCTTAAGTGATTTAATGCAGGCTTTAAATTTTAATGTACTTGTATTAAAATTAAATATGGTTTTAAATATTTTTAGAGATGTAACTGTACCTAATTGTATCCCTAAAAATAAGTTCTACACTTACCTGTAATCTTGTATAATGGACGGACGGATGAACACATGTTCAGATTGATAATCCATTGCATCATAAGTTGGAAGAAAAATCTTCTCAACAACGTAAATAACGCAATGAATGTTGTTGAACTGTCAAAATGAAACAAATTAGTCATATTCGTTTACGAAAATAAGTTACGCAATTAGGGTACTGATCTGCTGTTCCATACAATTGCGTTCACATAAATGTATGGAACTGTTGATTATTTTTCTTCAGGGCCTTTATTTATGGGTGATGTGATGGTGATGGGGCCCTTAGCAAAAGTTTTTCATAATGATGAGTGGGTTACATTGATATTTTTCAGGCTAAGGGTAACAAAATCATGACCATGAAAATAACAAACGGGATGTCGCTCGTAATAATTGATTAAATAAAGTATGAAGCGAAGATAATTTTGTTTGATTCGAATAAATTTTATTCTGTACGGATGTGAAAGGATGTGGAATATTATTATGATATTTTGGATATCTTTTCCGATAAAAGATTGAACTCTTAGAGCAATTTCGCACTACGTCGGATCCGAATTCGATCCGAATCCGAATTCAATGGGAATTGGGAATGTTCTAAATTCGGACGGACAAAGATTGGATCTATACTCCATAGGTTTAGGTAGTTAAAAAAAGGTAAACAAAAAAAACCACGTGACGAGACAGCTGTCAAGTAACGGACTAAACGTAATACCAGTCACTTTAGTTGTTATGGTACGTCACAGTTGAACTCTTCAAATTAGCAACGTTTTATTTCGTTTACGTTTAGAAATTGGGCTCTTTACAATAGACAGATTACAAAATCTTATAAATCAGACAAAAAAAAATATGCTCAAGCAGTTAAATCTATGAAAAGTAGTGAAGAATAAACGATAAAGTTTAACTTACATTAATAAATGAGGAAACTATAGATAAACACTAAAATAAATTTAATTTGGTTTTATTGTTTTTTTAACAAGAAAGTGTCATCTATAAAAACCCTTTTTACGATTTGTTTAACTTTTTTTAATTACCTAAACCTATGGAGTATAGTGCGCAACCCCTCATACAAATAGTACTATGGCTACTTCGGATCGACTTTTCTCGGATTTGGATCGGAAACTTTTTATTTTCTATAAAAAATAAAGTTTAATAAAAAACTGTAACCCGACCACGGGAAAATAAAAATGATCTAAAAAGTACGAAACAAGCAAATATTTCAGACAGAAATCAAGACATAGGTACAAAAATGGTCAAGGTAAAGCCGTGGTCGCATGCCTGTATACCATGTTGGTGCCAGGAACACCTACAAAATTATAATGGCATGCGACGACGGCTTTACCTTGACCATTTTTGTACCTATGTCTTGATTTCTGTCTGAAATATTTGCTTGTTTCGTACTTTTTAGATCATTTTTATTTTCCCGTGGTCGGGTTACAGTTTTTTATTAAACTTTATTTTTTATTTTATACTTTTCCGTTTTTACACTTGCTAAACGTTACAACAACGTAAATAAGAGTAATTCAATAGGTCAGTAATTAACCTATTTTAAATTCCAATAGCAGTGCATAGTGCTTTAGACGAAACCATAGCGCGATTTATTTCGACGCCAACACCATACTCAGAAAGTTTTGCGACTAACAGTTTTTGTCTATGGGACACTGGCTAGTTTTGATGTCGATTAATTAAAACTATGACTATTTATTTAAAAAATAAAACACAATATTCCAAATTCGAAATTCCCGCCACATTTTTTACGAGCAAAATCAAAATACTCTGTCTCACTGAAAATTTAATTTACAACGAAAACATTTTCGCGCGATGATTTTGTACGATTTCAAATGTCGACTAAAACCAGAAGAATCATTTGAAAGACTTCGAATGATGTTCATAGACAAAAGCCCTTCTAAAGCGACTGTTTTCCGCTGGTTCAACGAATTTAAGCGTGGTCAAGTAACTTTGGCGGACGAAGAAAGAAGTGGCCGTCATAGGGCTATGACGGCTGTTACATAAGAAAACGTGTTGGCTGTGAAAAATTAAATTTAAGTGAATAGGCGAATTACATATGAAGAGATTCAGCATATACTGCAGATTGGATCGGGAAGTGTACATGAAATTCTACACGGGCATCTTCAGGTAAAGAAGATAGTTTCACGCTGGTTACCACACAATCTAACGCAGAAGGAGGTTCGGGTAGAATGGTGCCGAGACATGATAGCAAAATTTGAAGCAGGCTCGTCTCGGCGCATTTACGATATCATTACGGGTGATGAATCATGGATTTGTCATTTTTGTTCCCCAAAATAAAAAATCAACTCAAGGGAAAACTGGGATTAAAGAGGTGTCTGATGTGGACTGGAAAATGTGTAATGAAAATTGGTTAAGACGCATGAAACTGTGTATAGACGCCAATGGAGAGTTATTTGAAAAGATTTAATAAATAAAATATAACCTGTAGTATATTTTTTTTTATTACCTATCGCAAAATTTTCTGAGTGCCCCGTGTATAAATATTAATATTTCGTTGTACACAGTGCTACACATCAAGCTATAAATTTCCAGTATTAGCTGACCTCGCATTGTACGGAAATCCTTTACAATGCCAGATCAGCTTAAACTGGAAATGTATAGCTTGATGTGTAGCCGTGTGTACTTGTTTTTCTTCATAGAGGAATTGAGGATGGAATTACAAACCGTTTTTATTTATTAAGATTTGATTAACTGCACGTTGGTATCATCTTGCGATACAACGTAGCACAGTCTCACTTTTGCTTGTTTTTAACAATTTAAACATATTTATTTACTTTGAAAGTATAACATTATTTACATATTTGAAATGTGCTCGTCAAGACCTTTCTTTTGGTACCAAACATGTCATGATCATTTCATTTTAATTTTTTTCGAGGTTAGAAATTTACGTGTAAAATCCACCATATTAAATTTAGGGAAAATTTATATAGCCTATGTCACCCGGACTATTATTACGAATCTATTGATACCTCATTCATCAAAATCAGTTCAGTAGTTTAGGCGCTATGGTGGAACACACGTAAAAGCAAACATACATACATACATACATACAAACATACAAACATATAAACATACATACATAGACTGCTAAAATCATAACCCTTCCTTTTGGCTTTGCCGTAGTCGGGTAATAAAAGGGAGAATTATTAGACATTATTTTATTCTAATTGCCTTGTTGATCTAGTGGTCGCAAGCACTACTGCTGAGCATGAGGTCTTGGGTTCGATTCCCGGGTCGGGCAAAGTGTTATTGGGTTTTTCTATCTGGTATTTCCTCAGTAATATCCCGGAGTTTGGATTTGTGCCCGGTTGATGGCAATAGGCTCGCCCCCTGTTACATGGTACTTAATCATAACTGGCGAAATGTGGTTGTACTTTAGGTACACTTCTGCCCAACCCTTCGGGGAAACAAGGCGTGATGTTATGTGTTGTTATGTTATTTATTCAAAAATATATTGAAATTTTCATATATTTTGAAGTGCAAACATAATAAACATGTGAAAAACATCAGCCAATATAAAATGTTCAAATATTTTCATATAACATTTATTTTAGACATAAAAGGTCATTATGACCCGGTAACCTTTGGTATTGGCTGGCGGCATCTTTTGTAACAATATCACATGTAGACATAAAAGCCGCGATAACGGCACACGGCTACGTGAAAAGAATTTAGTATTTTGATTGTCCCTTACAGTTTTTGGACAAGTACTCGTAGGTACAATATTACTATGTGTTTCAGGGAGAAAGTCGCTCATAATTTTTTATTAAACTCAATAAATTTTGTTGAAGGTTTAGTTAATTATGCTGATGTTACAGGGTGAGGTTATCGCTCAGCGATAAAACCCTTAAAGTAAAGAAAAAAAAAACAGTGGCACTCCGGGAGTGCCGACAGAAGTGAAAACTAGAACAAGATCGCCTTGGTGGAAGAAAAATACTTGTATATATGTACATACATTAAACATAACATCACGCCTTGTTTCCCCGAAGGGTTGGGCAGAGGTGTCCCTGTAGCAGGTACACCCACATTTCGCCAGTTATGTTTAAGTCCCATGTAATAGGGGGCGAGCCTATTGCCATCAACCGGGCACAAATCCAGACTCCGGGCTGCTACTGGAATCGAACCCAGGACCTCATGCTCAGCAGTAGCGCTTGCGACCACTAGACCAACGAGGCAGTCTGTAACCTTATCTAAATAAAGAGCATAATCGCGTTTACAAAAAAAAAATACTTCCAAAACCTTTAAAATAATTGCATAGAACATTGATCCGTAACGTACTATCGAGAGTGAACACAATCGCGTTTACAAAAATGAGGTGTCGGTAACGGTGTCGCGAGTTCAATTGTTTTTTCCCATTTCAAAAAATGCCCAACGCGCCTTAAGAAGTTTTCTCATCAAAATATTTTTTGTGTGTTTTGTAAGGGCACCTTTGTCTAAGCTTTTGAGGAATACTGGCGTGATGATATGGTATGTTAAGTATGGTGATATTGTCAAAAAATTGCTACCGTTCTCAAACAAAACTAATTCACAAATAGTAGAGTCTGGCCACGCTAAGTCTAAATAAGTAAAAACACGAATGGAATTTGAAAATCTATAGACGGCAACACCATCCTGTCCTACGAAAAAATAATTTGATACTTTGTTTGTCTTTTTGTTTTTGATAGAATATTTTGTTTTTTATTCCTGGCCAAGAATAGTCACTTTAGCACGATGCAGTGTGGATTTGATACAGTTTTGTCATCGTATGGAGGTGGAGCATAGATACGACATAGTCTATTACACATAATCTCATCATCTGCCTAGCCTTTTCCCAACTATGTTGGGGTCGGCTTCCAGTCTAACCGGATGTAGCTGAATACCGGTATTTTACATGGAGCGACTGCCTATCTGACCTCCACAACCTAGTGACTAGGTAACACGATACCCCTTGGTAAGACTGGTTGTTAGACTTTTTGGGCTTCTAACTACCCGTAACGACTGTCAAAGATCTACAAATGACAGCCGGGACCAACGGCTTAACGTGCTTTCCGAGGCACGGAGAGGACTTGGTATGTAAAGATGGTCACCCATCCACGGACCAACCGCGGCAAGCGTAGCTTTACCTGATCGATCGACCCGTGCAGCTGTTATTACTTACACATAATCTATTAAGCAAAAATCAAAAGGCAAAATATCAAAATCATTAGATCTACTTATAACCCCGAAACTGACTTGACTTACTGATGTAAAAGTATACCACAATAGGTATATTGTGGTATACTTTTACATCAGTCAGTCAAGTCAGTTTAATAAAACTTTAATAATAAACTTTAATAACAGTAATATATAAAACTTTTTGGGGTTGCCCATTTATTCTGTTGCAGACTTAGCTAGACTTTAGGTGCTATAGTTGTCATTCAGCAATATACAGAGCAGTGAGCAGTGGTGCGACTTACGAGTTGTAGGTCGTTCGAACCAAGGCAGACGCTTTACTTTGTGTAAATAATTTCATCGACACTGCTCTCAAAACGGTGAAGGAAAACGTCGTGAGGAAACCGGGCGTGTCCTAGAACCAAAAATTCGAAGACATGTGACATCTACGAACCCGCACTGGGCCCACGTGGTGGATTACAGCAGCCCACTCCCTTTCGAACAGAGAAGGCCCGTGTCCCAGCTGTGGGAACATTATAGGCTGATTTTGCAATATACAGAGCAATGGGCAATAAGCACAGGTGTTCCAAATATTCAATTTAGATAAGAAAGCAGTTTTTGAAAGTCTCCTTCGAAATACATTGAAGTGAATGGCCCATTGGCACCGTTTTTGCTGCTCTGTTACTAGTTTAATTCCGTAAAATGCATGTTTGCGCTCGTGTTGGCTCGGCAAAGTTCGGAAATTGAACATTGTGCAGTTGATTACGTTACGGTAGATTTTAGGGTTCCGTAGTAAAGTAGCCATGTCCGTCTGTCTGTCTATCTGCGGCTTAGTTTAGATACTGTTAGTACTAGAACGCTGTAATTTGGCATGAGTATAAATATTAATCACGCCGACAAAGTAGTAACATAAAATTAAGAAAAAAAAATTTTTTTTAGTTTGCTACACGTAAAGCGGGGATATTTTTTCTCGTCATTCCCATAGTTATCGTTGGAAAGGTCGTTCAAAAATATTGAGAGTTTGTGGAAACCATTTTTGGATTCAGGGATCCGTTTGCGAAATATTAAGCTTTACAGTGCAAATTTTTGCTATAGTCAAGTGTGTTCCCTCCTGCTAGCTAAATGGTTGGTTTTGGATATGTCAAAAAAATCACGGAAGAAGTATATATAACGAAATTAAAAGGAAACCTATCACAGCTAAGTAGGTTCTACAAGTAAACGAGTAATAATCGACGAACTTAAATTTACGGTTGCAAAAACATGTTCTCCCATACATTCCGTACCTATGGGAGAACACGTTTTTCAACTATAAAGTTAAGTTTGTTCTTGAGATAAATTCATCCCAACTACGGAACCCTTCATTGTGGGTAGTCCGACACGTAGTTGGCCGATTTTTTTTTTTTACCTTTGTTTTATTTTTTAATTAAACTTTGTTCTTCTCTAGTACGTGGATTTCTCTTACTTTTACGTATGAGTACTAGTACTCTGGCCCGGGACAGTCTCTGTTGACTTAAGTAATGAACTCTCGCCGCTTAGTGCAGGAGCCGATGTGTACAGTAGGCCGCGTGTCAGTGGTAACACTTTGACCTTGAACTGGCTCAACGTAGTGAGGAATTTCAATAAAATAAGAGGGCGGCTTATACTGGTTTTGTTCTTGGAAAAAGTAGGCGTTAGATTTCCCCTATGGATTAAACATCAAGCTGTACTTTGCTTGTGGGTGGATGTCGCAAACGTCTTTCTGAAAAAATAGGGATGATGCCTGGGTAAAAAAAAGAAATTCTATTTAGTCCGTCAGTCAGATTATAAAAAAATATTAGACACGTATTTTTTGCTTTATCATATTAATAAAAAAGGACTTGGATAAAACGCATTCAAGTTGGGGAGTGGGGGGTTGCTACGTCACAAGTATAAAATCTACATACCTCGTATCGTAACGTCATGGTAATATTTTGATTACTTACGTAAAAAAAAAAATACTTGTCTAATATTTTTTTTACGAACTGATGGACAGAAATAGTTATTTATGCTACAAGTGCGGAAAGTAGATGATTTCCGACGAGTGGCATTCTTATTAACGAGCGAGCGAAGCGAGCAAGTTTATAAGTCGACACGAGTTGGAAATCATCTTTCGCACGTGTATCATACAACGTTTTACTATGTGTTGTGCGAGGAAATAAAAAAACCGGCCAAGTGCGTGTCGGACCACGCACAATGAAGGGTTCCGTAGTTGGGATGAATTTTATCCCAAAAACAAATGAATTTATCCTATAAGCTACTGTTGTGATTTTTTTCACACACCCAAAACCAACCATTTAGCCGGCAGTGGGGGGGACACTTGACTCTAACACAAATTAGCACTTTAAAGTTTAATATTTCGAAAACGAATCCCTGAATCCAAAAATGATTTTCACAAACTCACAATATTTTTGAAGGACCTTTCCAATGATACCCCTCACTATGGGGTAAAAAAATAAAAAAATAAACATTACCACTTTACGTGTATGAGAGGTACCCTAAAAAAAAATGTTTTTCATAATTTTGTTTTACCACTTTGTCGGTGTAATTAATATGTATACCTATGCCAAATAACAACTTTCTAGTACTAAGGGTCTCGGAGCTAGACCGCGGACAGACAGACAGACAGACAGACAGACCTGACGGACATGACGAAACTATAAGGGTTCCTTGTTTACTACGGAACCCTAAAAACTAGAGAACCTTACAGTAGTCGCATATGATGTGTAACATCTGACATCTTGGCTGACGTACATAAATAATATAAACAATATTCTTTATCATCATCATCGCCATCACCATCGTCATGACTTTGACTTTGATTTTGACTTTGCCTTTGACTTTTACTTTGGCTTCGACCATTGTTATCGCTGTCGTCGTCATCATCATCTAATTAGTAAAACTTTTCTCAAATAATAAAAACTCTTTGCGTCGCGTCGGGCTGACGACGGAGTTAAAAATAAAACAAAACAGAAAAGTAAAAAGCACTAGTCAAAAAATGTGACACTTTCCGCCCAGTTTGGCTGCTTGGAAAACGCTCTTTTCGAGCACATGCATTGTAAAAAAATTATTGTCACCATCCCTATTTTATAAATGGCTATGCTTCAGAAATAGCTATGCAGCAAATAACTACAACTACAAACACAAAAAAAAAAAAACTAAAAGCTCCTACATTGTGTTCTCAAGAGCATCTCCATTTCACAATGAGAATAATATCAGTCAACAAATGTTGTCGTAAGACTGTGCACTGCATTCAACCCTACGTGGCTATCCCCTTGAGAAATGGACGCGATTTTCTAACAAAAGAGCTCGATATTATGTCATATGACTGTCCGAAGTTAGCTCTAAGCCTACACCTAATACCAGCCATCTTACACTGACCCTTCCAATCTTCATAATTCAATCAGAATGGGGAATATTTGGGGGTCTAAGAAAAATGGTGACTTAACTGCAAAATGACCATCGATATATGAAATGGTGATGAAGTAGGGACGGGTTTCTTATAAAAATATGGAGGACTTAGGTTTTGAGAGGGCATCAAGTCTAGGTTTTATTTAAGGACTTGATATTATACGTTAAAAGATTGTGGTCGTAATATTCTGGGGACTAAACAAATATGTATAAAAACACGCAATTTTTTGATAAAATCTATGCTAATGTTGCAAAGGATATTATGTATTTTCCAGTGGCTTGTTGACATACTCAATACTCCATGTCTTTTTTCCAGAAACACTTGAGAACGGTATAAAATGTTCAAAGTGAATACATTTTTATTGGTACAGAAATGTGTTTGTAAATAATATTCTTTCAATTTAGTAGATCAAAGGCTCCGGAAATACGGAAAGGTACACGACTACACGTGTTTCAGTCTCGAACCGAATTGAACTCAGAAATGTATGTACCTATACACTTTCCTTCGATATTTATTGTTCCCTAATTGCGTAATTAATAATAATTACGCAATTAGGGAACTGGTAAATAAAAAAGGATTCTGTAGTTTTATGAAACCACGGTAAAAGTGAAACTTCTATAGGCGCCGCCATATTGGCCTTGGCTGCTCTGACGAGCGCCTTTCACTTTATCCCTACTCCGCGGCCAACCGTCACGCGACATGCAACACACAGACGAAAAAGTTTGAGACGAATGTAATAAAAGTTTCACTTTAATAATATTTATTTATTTATTCAGACAAAGTCCATAATTGTTAGTCACATGAAATATCTTACAAGCTATGTTAGTACAGACATAAATTACTAAAACCGGCCAAGTGCGTGTCGGACCATGCACAATGAAGGGTTCCGTAGTTGGGATGAATTAATCCCAAAAACAAAGTTAACTTTGTAGTTGAAAAATATGTTCGCCCATACGGAATGTATGGGCAAATAGCACTTGAAAGCTTAATATTTCGCAAATGGATCCTTGAATCCAAAAATGGTTTTCGCAAACTCACAAAGTTTTTAAAGGACCTTTCCAATGACACCCCACACTATGCGATAAAAAAAAGTCACCACTTTACGTGTAGGAGAGGTACCCTAAAAAAAATGTTTTTCATAATTTTGTTTTACCACTTTGTCGGCGTAATTAATATGTATACCTATGTCAAATTACAGCTTTCTAGTACTAAGGGTCTCGGAGCTAGACCGCGGACAGATAGACAGACAGACAGACGGGCATGACGAAACTATAAGGGTTCCTTGTTTACTACGGAACCCTAAAAAGGTAGATAAAAGGTGTAGTCATGAAACCTCCCGCTCGAGTTCAGGATAGATTGCCACGCTATCTGACCAGAATCCGAACGAAAGCCTTCGTGACTGCCGAGTCATACTTCTCAGCAATTACTTGAAGGATACTGTTAGTGCTGCCCCGCACTCTGCTTATTAGGGAGGCGGTTCGCTTGCGCATTATAGCATAGAAGCCATCAACCCGAGCCTCCACAAACATACCCGAAGCGCTACAAAAGTAGGGCAGCCCCAGCAGCATCCTAAATCGATTATTATACTGGACACGCAAGGCACTGATCGACCTTTGAGTATAGCTGACCCACAGGCTACTCGTGTAAAAAGTTTGGCAGTAAGCTTTAAAAAGTGTAACCTTTACCTGTTTACTGCAGCGAGCGAACCTGCGTGCTAGCATATTATACACAGCATATATATAGCATGTTCAATCACAATTTGTTTCAATTTGAAACAGATTGCTAATCCATTGCTTCAAAATCAATCTGCCTAGCCTTTTCCCAACTATGTTGGGGTCGGCTTCCAGTCTAACCGGATGCAGCTGAATACCAGTATTTTACATGGAGCGACTGCCTATCTGACCTCCACAACCCAGTAACTGGGTAATACGATATCCTTGGTAAGACTGGTTGTCAGACTTTCGGGCTGCTGACGACCCGTAAGGACTGTCAAAGATCCACGAATGACAGCCGGGACCAACAGCTTAACGTGCTTTCCGAGGCATGGAGGAGTCTCGGTATGTAGAAATGGTCACCCATCCATGGATCAACCCCGGCAAGCGTAGCTTAACCTGACAGATCGACCCGAGCGACTGTTAGTAAATATATAAGCCATCCATTGCTTCATAAGTTGGAAAAAAAGATCTGCTCAACAACGTAAATAACGCAATGAATGTTGTTGAACTGTCAAAATGAAACAAATTTGTCATAATCATTTACGAATAAGTTACGCAATTAGGGTACAGGTTACACTTTGATAATCACTGTTTAACAGTTGTGGTGAAAAACAGGAGTCTTGTAATTATATTTTACTAGCGACCCGCCCCGGCTTCGCACGGGTATAAACCGGGTTATTATACATATAAACCTTTCTCTTCAATCACTCTATCTATTAAAAAAAACCGCATCAAAATCCGTTGCGTAGTTTTAAAGATTTAAGCATACATAGGGATATAGGGACAGAGAAAGCGACTTTGTTTTATACTATGTAGTGATTTATTCGGCATGAATATTAGAATGACCACGATTACAATTTACCAACGCAAAAAATATATATTATTACCCGACTACGGCAAAGCCAAAAGGAAGGGTTATGATTTTAGCAGTCTATGTATATATGTTTGTATGTTTGTATGTATGTATGTATGTATGTTTGCTTTTACGTGTGTTCCACCATAGCGCCTAAACTACTGAACCGATTTTGATGAATGAGGTATCAATAGATTCGTAATAATAGTCCGGGTGACATAGGCTATATAAATTTTCCCTAAATTTAATATGGTGGATTTTACACGTAAATTTCTAACCTCGAAAAAAATTAAAATGATATGATCATGACATGTTTGGTACCAAAAGAAAGGTCTTGATGAGCACATTACAAATATGTAAATAATGTTATACTTTCAAAGTAAATAAATATGTTTAAATTGTTAAAAACAAGCAAAAGTGAGACTGTGCTACGTTGTATCGCAAGATGATACCAACGTGCAGTTAATCAAATCTTAATAAATAAAAACGGTTTGTAATTCCATCCTCAATTCCTCTATGAAGAAAAACAAGTACACACGGCTACACATCAAGCTACACATTTCCAGTTTAAGCTGATCTGGCATTGTAAAGGATTTCCGTACAATGCGAGGTCAGCTAATACTGGAAATTTATAGCTTGATGTGTAGCACTGTGTACAACGAAATATTAATATTTATACACGGGGCACTCAGAAAATTTTGCAATAGGTAATAAAAAATAAATAGGTTATACTGGTTATATTACTACAGGTTATATTTTATTTATTAAATCTTTTCAAATAACTCTCCATTGGCGTCTATACACAGTTTCATGCGTCTTAACCAATGTTCATTACACATTTTCCAGTCCACATCAGACACCTCTTTAATCCCTGTTTTCCCTTGAGTTGATTTTTTATTTTGGGGAACAAAAATGACAAATCCATGATTCATCACCCGTAATGAAATCGTAAACGCGCCGAGACGAGCCTGCTTCAAATTTTGCTATCATGTATCATTCTACCCGAACCTCCTTCTGCGTTAGATTGTGTGGTAATCAGCATGAAACTATCTTCTTTACCTGAAGATGCCCGTGTAGAATTTCATTTACACTTCCCGATCCAATCTGCAGTATATGCTGAATCTCTTCATATGTAATTCGCCTATTCACTTAAATTTAATTTTTCACAGCCAGTACGTTTTCTTATGTAACAGCCGTCATAGCCCTATGACGGCCACTTCTTTCTTCGTCCGCCAAAGTTACTTGACCACGCTTAAATTCATTGAACCAGCGGAAAACAGTCGCTTTAGAAGGATTTTTGTCTATGAACATCATTCGAAGTCTTTCAAATGATTCTTTTGGTTTTAGTCGACATTTGAAATCGTACAAAATCATCGCGCAAAAATGTTCTCGTTGTAAATTCAATTTTCAGTGAGACGTTGCGCGCGGCGTTGTTGTAACGTTTAGCAAGTGTAAAAACGGAAAAGTATAAAATAAAAAATAAAGTTTAATAAAAAACTGTAACCCGACCACGGGAAAATAAAAATGATCTAAAAAGTACGAAACAAGCAAATATTTCAGACAGAAATCAAGACATAGATACAAAAATGGTCAAGGTAAAGCCGTCGTCGCATGCCATTATAATTTTGTAGGTGTTCCTGGCACCCACATGGTATACAGGCATGCGACCACGGCTTTACCTTGACCATTTTTGTACCTATGTCTTGATTTCTGTCTGAAATATTTGCTTGTTTCGTACTTTTTAGATCATTTTTATTTTCCCGTGGTCGGGTTACAGTTTTTTATTAAACTTTATTTTTTATTTTTGCATATTGACTTTGGTCACGAGAATACTGTATACAGGGTGGTAGGGACATTGACGCACAACCTGATACCATGGATTTAGTAGGTATAAATGATTCTGAACAACCTTGTGTTGAAATTTATAGTCGGTTATTTAAAAAAAAAAAAATTGCTGTTCCATAGTGAGTTTGACGTTCAAAAGTGCCTTTTTGTGCCTAATTGAAATAAATTATTTGACTTTGACTTTGACTTTGACATACATTTTGGCCGCGTAGGTATTGCACTTTTGTATGAAACAGCAGATTTCTATAATTTCAACGCATGGGGGCCAGAATCCTGATCTGAATTCATGGTAATAGGTTTCGAGTCGGTGTCCCTGCCATTTGCATTTCGTATTGTAAAACGATGTCTCCAAGTCACTATTAAAATTGCGCTGTATGTTTTATGTAGTTACATTTTATATATTTATCAGCACATCTAGACTTACTAATATAATAAAACTGAAAAGTTTGTTTTTTGTTTGAACGCGTTAATCACTGGAACTATCAGTCGGATTTGAAAAATTCTTTTTGCATTTGATAGCCCAATTCTTGAGGAAGGATATAATAATACTATTTGTCATCACGGTACGATCCTTAGGAGTCCAGCAAAAAGAAAAAAGTCAGAAAAACGGGGTAAGAAAGAAAAAGGGCGGGCGATAATTTCACGCAGGCAGAAGCTATCTTATAAATACCTTCATGATTTATAATTATTTAAGTCCTGCTTGCTTAGTTTCCTAATTATTCATCATTATTTTAGGCTCACTTAACCTTTCTTACGTTCATACACGGTGTATAATTTATACCCATTATAAATGCAGAGTCGTCGAGAACAAACACATTTTGTTCATTCCAGTGTGTTTGTTTAGGTACCTACTACCATAGAACATAAGAGTATAGAAGCGACACTTTCATTTCGAAAGCGTTCTAAATGCCTACCTACACTGAGGGCCGCGCGGTCGGCTCTGGTCGGGCAAAGTGTTATTGATTTTTCCAGAAGGAATTTCTTAGTAACAGCCCAGAGTTTGGAAATTGTCGGTATGATACCTCCGTGCCTAGGAAAGCACATTAAGCCTTTGATCCTGCGCCTGATCCCTCTCGACTCTAGTCGTGTCGGATTGCCTTGCAATCGGACTATGAGAGGGAAAGGAGTGTGCTCATGTGTCAGCGCACACACTTGTGCACTATAATATCTCCCGCATCGATTGCTAGTGTCCGATGAGTTTGGCGAAATTCGGTGTGGAGGGCTCTAAATGCCTACAGTTTGGGGTGTAAGAAACGTTCAACGTAGTGAGGATTGTATCGGCACAGGTAACCCTTAATCATGCACAATATGGACAACCCTACTTTGGCTGGGTCATTACATAGTAGTGGTGGGCGTGGGTAGGTAGGTAATTATTTATATGAAATCGCGCTTCTACAAAGGAAAGTACATGTCGCTTCTCTACAGTTTTTTTGTTCTATGGCATGTTAACCTACTGTTTGTTTTTCTCTTCAGAACAACCCTCAAGTACGGTGACATTGTTACAAAGAATTGTGTAGTGCAGGTAGGTAAATTTTGTAAGAGTGTAGGTAGTCATTTTTCATAAGATATAGGTACCTAAGGTCACTTAATGCTTGGAAAGGAGAAACAATAATATTTTCAATGTGTTTTAGGTGGCTCAGAAAATGTGGCTTATATTTTCTATTTCATTCAATTATTATTTATTTTAACCCGCACTGGGCCCGCGTGGTGGATTATTGCCCACTCCCTGTCAGCTCTCATACCGAGAGGAGGCCTGTGTCCCAGCAGTGGGAACTTATTTAGCATAATCAGTATAGGCTGATCATGCTAAATAAACATTTTTTTTTTCTTCTTTTTTTAATATTCTGTTGTATGTATAATAAATTATATTTTTTTAATATATATTTTTATTTTATTCAATAAACATTTAGGAACAGTTCGAGTCCTAACCAAAAGCGATCGTCACGCTCTTTAGGAGATGCTCCCTAAATTGTATGATAATTTGCATTAATATTCTGAAAAAGTCACGCGTACAATCGAAATGGAACTTTAATATATGATTTATTGGATCTTATTTCCATATGTAATACAGTTACGTAATTGGAACATTTTCGCTCGATTCATCTTTTATTCGAAAATCATGTCTTTTTTAAAGATTATTTGAAACAAAAATAAGATTACTTGGCTTTTATGTCTAAAATAATTATTGACAGTAGTTTATTATCCAGATATAAGACATTTTTTTCTCTAGATCAATAATTACTTTAGTTAGAAACGAAATAAGGATTGAGACTTTCGACATTTAGTTCCGTGTTCGAACACGACCAAACAGCGCACGCGATATTCAACTTTATTACTGATGAGTTAGCGTTTAGCACATAGTGGAGTGTGAGTTTGCGTGGAAATTCTCTTTGTAGTGCCTGGTCTTAATCTTTACATAATCGCATTATTCGGATAAACGATTGCGTAATCGGAAATTCGCGCTACAGTCACTTTTGGTAAGGACACACCCTGTGTGTGGCAAATGATTAAATACAGGCGATAAAATTACCAGTTAAGCTTTTTGATGTGCTTTTTGACATCTTCCTCTCCCTTTCCTGCAATCTGTGGGAGTGATTTCGTGAAAACGACGATGACGGTGATGGTAATGATGAATATTGTTTACCTATATACAGGCTGTTCGGTAGACGGTTGATTATACGAAAATGGCGGATCCGTGGGGCCGTCTGCTACTACGTTAGGCCAAATAACAAGACCCAGGCCACACGGATGTACTTAAATGACTTTTTAAAATTTTGTTCGAAATTCGTCGTTGCTCAGTTATACGGTTTAAGAACATTTATTTCACTCAAAAAGAATACAATTATTCACTCCAATGAGGAAAAACATAGTAACTAAGATAAGCGACGGTTTCGCTTGGTAATAAATTAAAATAAAATAAAGTTATAAAACCGGTAAAAAACGTACAATTCACACATTATTCAGGTGGTGCTTTAATAGCCTTTTAAAAGTTGGGAGTGATTTCGATTCCTTAATTACTTTAGGTATAGAGTTATAGAGTTCAGCCCCCTCATATGCGACAGTCTTATTCTATTCTTATTGCAAATGAAATATATGTAAAAAATTGCCAGTTTTGTGATTTTTTAAACAAATTATTGACGTTTGGAATTTGAGCAACAACGAATTAAAGAAGAAAAAAAAGTCATTTAAAAAAAATCCGTGTGGCCTGGGTCTTGTTATTGGACTTAATCACGTAGCAGACGGCCCCATGGATCCGCCATTTTTGTATGATTCAACCGTTTACCTAACACCCTGTATACGTCAGCCAAGATGTCAGATGTTAGGTACTACTATTGGGCTCTCTCGTTTTTTAATAAAATTTTGTTTTTATGTTTCTTAAAAATTATTTTTCTAATCCCTGTCGAACCGAACCGCAAACAAATAATTCATTTTATTTCACAAAATCCAATAACTCAAGGTCTCTACAAAGTCGAGATTTAGCTGTGACGCAGACCAAAAACGGGCACTTAAGAAAAGAGGCCCTCAACGTGACCCCTTAGCACGGACTCTTAAATCATTCCTTCTTTTAATTAAAAATTTTCATCTCGTAGTTTTTCAATATTTTCTACTGTAACAAAAATATTCAAGTTTCGTCGGCACTTAGTTTCAAGTGGTCCCACGATGAAACTTAAAGAGAAATAATGCCTTATTGTGAATTTCCTTCTATTCTCTTCTTGGCATTAACTATTTATTTACAAAATGGCTCATGCCCAAAAATATCTATACATATCCTAATATTATAAATGCGATAGTGAGTTTGTTTGTTTGTTACGCTTTCACGCTAAAACGGCTGAATGGATTTGGATGAAATTTGACACATAAAAAAACAGCCATGGAAAAGGACAAGGTACCTTTTATCCCGATATTCCCACGTGATCGAGACTAATGCGATTATAAACTAGCTGCACGCCGCGGTTTCACCCGCATTAGTCTTGATCCTGTGGGAATTTCGGGATAAAAAGTATACTATGTCCTAACCCGGGTCATGGTCTACCCATTTGCCAAATTTCATCTAAATCCGTTCAGTCGATTTAGCGTGAAAGAGTAACAAAAAAAAAATGGCACTCCGGGAGTGTCGACACAAGTGAAAATTTAAGTAAAAATAGTTGCATAGAACATGGATCCGTAACGTAATATAAATAAAGAGCACAATCGCGTTTACAAAAATGAGGTGTCGGTAACGGTGTCGCGAGTTCAATTGTTTTTTCCCATCTCAAAAATACCCAATGCGCCTAAAGAAGTTTTCACTTCAAAACATTCAAAAAAATTAATCTTTTCTCTTTAAAATATTAGTTTAGAGTCACTTTTCGTGTCTGTCTGCATATCCGCGTTGATATTCTAAACTACACAACGGCATTTGGTATCTGGGTTTTTTAAATTATTTTTAATTACGGACTTTTATAACCGCAATGCGTATGATAGTCCCATCATACCCTAAATAAATAATAGAAAACAGTGGCACTCCGGGAGTGATGACAGAAGTGAAAATTTAAAAAAAAAATCGGCACAGCGCGCAGCGGTAATCAACGCGTTGATGTCTTTTTAATGGTCAAAAGCTGGTGTCATAACAGTGTTGCGAAATCAATGGTTTAGTCCCATCAAGTTTTCACTTCAACAAAATACACACTGCTATGGATTACATTTGGGCCATAAACCTGAACAGAATCTTCGCATCGTCACCATTTGGAACAGACAGAATTGAAAAAAAAATGAAATGAAATGAATGAATGAATGAATTATGATGAAATGTGCTTAAATCAAGTCGGTTCTACCAAGTGGTTCTGGTTGTCGTGCAGCCCTGCGTGCTGTGGTTGGGTGACCATTTATTACGCATCAAAATTGACTCCCATATACGAAGAGCTCAAGCTCGAGGTCTTCAATGCTTTTTGTGGCGTTTGTCAAGACAAAAAGCCATCCTCAACATGGCATCAGACAAAGACGATGACATTACACATTTACGAATAATTTTATTCAATGTTTTAATGCTTTTAACAAGCTGCCGACGATAATTATTATTCTGGAGTGTTCCGCGCTGATTTGATAACATCTCTTCGCGCTCGCTTCGCGGTGAATGTGTCATTAACTGACGTGCTAATGAATGAATGAATGAACGAATGTTCTCACTGTGTCTTTGGTTACATAGATACAGCTGTTTTTAATTAAAAAGTTTTGTCTGAATATTTTTTTTAGGAATATTTTGACTCGCTTTCCAAAGGATTTGTATTTTTAATTTTAATCATCAATTTTAATTTCATTTAAACATAACTGACGAAATGTGGGTGTCCTAATGGGTATAAAATAAAATAAAAAGCCTTTTATTACTTACAAGTTAATTAGTTTTGTTAGTATCAAGCAGTGTTGCTAGATGAGGAAATTGAAAATGCGGTAATGTTGCTTCAAAAACGCGGATTGTCAACAAAAAATGCGGAATTTCTTGTTTTAAATTTATATTTTCTATGGGTACACCTCTACCTAACCATTCGGGGATTACAGGCGTGATGTTATGTTATGTTTTTTAATTTCATTTAAATGTACCTTTTATGTATCTTCTTCAAGTGTCGCAAGCGCTACTGCTGAGCATGAGGTCCTGGGTTCGATTCCCGGGTCGAGCAAAGTGTTATTGGGTTTTTCTATCTGAAATTTCTCAATAGCAGCCCGGAGTCTGGATTTGTGCCCGGTTGATGGCAATAGGCTCGCCCCCTATGACATGGGACTTGAACATAACTGGCGAAATGTGGGTGTACCTGCTACAGGTACACCTCTGCCAAACCCTTCGGGGAAACAAGGCGTGATGTTATGTTATGTTATGTACCTTTTTATCGATGTTACCAATTTTACAAAATTAGCGCTTATTATATTGTTTTATGCACTGGTGTTTACCTACTTATAAGTAACTAGCGGACGTCACGCGGTTTCACCCGCGTAGTTCCCGTTCCCGTGGGAGTACGGGGATAAAATGTAGTCTATGTTACTCGCTGATAATGTAGCTATCCATTGCTGAAAGAATTTTTCAAATCGGTCCAGTAGTTTTTAAGTTTATTCGTTACATACAAAAATGTAAAAATACAAATCTTTTCTCTTTATAATATTATATATAATATTATATTTTATTATTAGTATATATTAGTATAGATTGATGCATTGTTTTTTTTTGTGTATTAACAGTATTAAAAAAAGGAAGGTGACTCACCGCGTTTGACCACCAGGCTGGCTCGTTCTTTGGCCAAAGAATTCTTCTTCTTATTGTGTGGTCAGTGACTAACCTGGTGTCAGAATTTTAAAGATATCCATGGGCCTCTGACTTGGCTTCACATGCCGTCGAGAAACATCTCCCAGGCACGCCGGTTTCCTCACGATGTTTTCCAAATGATTAATTTGATGATTTTTTTCATTTGATGGTCAAAGATTTATAAGCATTGCCATTCAACGTAGCAATGCTGCCAGTCTTCCGGGAACGTTTCCGAATGACAGCGATGCGGACGAGTACTTCGACGCCTAAGTGTCTGTTTGTTTTTATATTTATTTGTATAGTTAGTTAATAAGTCATATAATTTAGTACCCAGTGTAAATAGTTAGTTGTGTTAAATATTGTAAAACAACGAATAGTAATAATAAATAGACTTACAAAAATTCAAAATAAATAAATCATGCCGATTGAACATAGGTGGCCAAAAATAACTGTTCATAGCAATACATTCATAATCGTATTACAAAACAACGCTCACCAAACCCCAATGAGCACAATTCCATCCAAATTTTCATTCAAATAACATATTCGTCCAAATATTACAAATTTTGATACATTGCTACTCCAAGACAATATATTTAAAATCCTACGCAAGGATTCCTCATTCCTCTGAACAAGAGGAATCCTCTTTTATGCTAAAATTGAATATTTTTGTGAATAAAAGCGTATTGATATTAGCAAACGTCGTGTATTTGAACAAAGGGCAGGCTGCGGCCTTTCATTCACATACTTTCCCTAAAGTAATGACGGACACATGGTTTGAATCTGTGGAAAGCTTGTTTTTCTTCCATGGTTTTTCTTTCAAGGATTCCTCCATCATTTTGTTTAGCTACTTATTCATAATCCTCCATAATGTTCCGCTTACAGGGACACAGGCCTCGCCTCGAGAGAGAGTGTGCATCTACCATGCGGGCCCAGTGCGGGTTGGTAGATGTCACATGTCTCTGATTTTTAAGCTCTTGCATAGCTTTATCACGGGCTTTGGGCGCGGCGACCGAATCAAGAAATTCCGTAACGCAACGAAAATAAAACCTAACACCCCCCACTCCGCCTACCATGTAATAACGGTTCCCATGACAACGTGATGTTGATGATGTGATGTGAGGTTACAAATGCTATGCAATAGCTTTACCGCGGCAGTCCCCGAGTGCCACACGTTTTTTTGGTTCTAGGTCATGCCGGTTTTCATAAGATGTTTTCTCTAACCGTTTTGAGAGCAGTGGTGATGAAATAATTTACACAAAGTAAAGCGCCTGCGTCTGTAAGTCGCGGCCATTACCATTGGGCCACCACTGCTCTGTTTAGGTATGTTGATCAACAATGTCCGTGACTTAAATTAAGATAGGGATTGTTCAACTACGACTGTCACTTGTACCCTAATTGCGTAATTCAACACAACCACAATCTGTTTCGATTTGAAACAGATTGCTAATCCATTGCTTCATAAGTTGGAAAAAAATCTGCTCAACATCGTAAATAACGCAATGAATGTTGTTGAACTGTCAAAATGAAATAAATTTGTCATAATCATTTACGAATAAGTTACGCAATTAGGGTACAGGTTACACTTTGATAATCACTGTTTAACAGTTGTGGTGAAAAACAGGAGTCTTGTAATTATATTTTATTTATTCGGCATGAATATTAGAATGACCACGATTACAATTTACCAACGCAAAAAAAAAATATTATTTTTGCATACCCCACAAAAATTCGTATACACATCATCAACATGCACCAAGTGGGTTAAGTGTCATTGAAGCTAACTCAAAAATTATTTAAGCAGTTAATAAAATTTATATGGGACCATTGCGCAAGCTACACTTTTCAAAATGAAAAAAAAAAAAAAATGTTCAGCAATTAAAGAAAATATCGATGAACATCTACTTAAAAAAGAAAAAAAAAAGACAGTGGCACTCCAGGAGTGCCGACAGAAGTGAAAACTTGAACAATTAAAAAAAATATTTACAAAACCTTTAAAGTAAAAATACTTGCATAGAACATTGATCCGTAATGTAATATAAATAAAGAGCACAAGTTTACAAAAACCGGCCAAGTGCGTGTCGGACCACGCACAATGAAGGGTTAGTTGGGATGAATTTATCCCAAAAACAAACTTAACTTTGTAGTTGAAAAATATGTTCTCCCATACGGAATGTATGGGAAAACATGTTTTTGCAACTGCAAAGTTAAGTTGGTCGATTATTACTCGTTAACCTGTAAAGCCTACTTAGCTGTGATAGTTTTCCTTTTAATTTCGTTATATTAGCTACTATTGTGATTTTTTTCACACACCCAAAACCAACCATTTAGCCGGCAGGGGGGGGGGACACTTGACTCTAACAAAAATTAGCACTTTAAAGCTTAATATTTCGCAAACGAATCGCTGAATCCAAAAATGGTTTTCACAAACTCACAATATTTTTGAAGGATCTTTCCAATGATAAAGGGATATCATTGGAAAGGTCCTTCAAAAATATTGTGAGTGAGGGCACCATGGGGAAAAAAAATAAAAAAATAAACATTACCACTTTACGTGTATAAGAGGTAAAAAAAAAATGTGAGGCCCTAAAAAAAAAATGTTTTTCATAATTTTGTTTTACCACTTTGTCGGCGTAATTAATATGTATATCTATGCCAAAATTACAACTTTCTAGTACTAAGGGTCTCGGAGCTAGACCGCGGACAGACAGACAGACAGACGGACATGACGAAACTATAAGGGTTCCTTGTTTACTACGGAACCCTAAAAATGAGGTAAAGTCTGTAAAGGCTTGTGCAGACCAGCGCCTGTTTGAAAGAGCCTTAACGGAGTCGCGAGTTCAATTATTTTTTCCCATGTCAAAAATGCCCAGCTCGCTTATAGAAGTTTTCACTTCAGAAACAGACGAATTGAAAACCTTCTTTTTTTGAAGTCGCTTAAAAAGGAGCATGTAAGTGCTACTTTACTGTTATCATACAAAATATATTAGCATAATTAGCATGACATTCTCTTCAGCAGTATGTATAATATCTTAACAGAAGCGCCTATCGCTCCAGGTAACATTTGAATTTCTCTTTAATCTCGTTTTTATCAAAACGAACATTAAGCGCTCTGAGAGTCGTTACATTACACTGACTTCCGCGGAATCTTATTATCTAGAGCATTATAGTGATAAGCGAACTCAGTGATAAGGGAACTCGGGGATAAGCTGCATAATATAGCCGTTTTAGTTGCCAATACTACCTGGAATAAGCATTAAGATAGACATAAGCTTCGGTTCAGATTTAATGGAAGCATTAACGGTTGTCAAGCTAGCTTAGGTTTGTGTAAATGGAATCACATTTACTAGACTAAATAATATTAGCGATAATAAATATTAATTACGTCAAAATCAATCTGCCTAGCCTTTTCCCAACTATATTGGGGTCGGCTTCCAGTCTAATCGGATGCAGCTGAATACCAGTATTTTATATGGAGCGACTGCCTATCTGACCTCCACAACCCAGTAACTGGGTAATACGATACCCCTTGGTAAGACTGGTTGTCAGACTTTCGGGTTTCTGACGACCCTTAACGACTGTCAAAGATCTACAAATGACAGCCGGGACCAACAGCTTAGCGTGCTTTCCGAGGCACGGAGGAGTCTCGGTATGTAGAAATGGTCACCCATCCACGGACCAACCCCGACAAGCGTAACTTAACCTGACAGATCGACCCGAGCGGCTGTTAGTACTTAGCCACGAGCTCCTCAAATAAAAAATAAATAAAAAATGTTAATTACGTAATAAATAAAAATAATAAGCACACGAGGTTGTCGACATGTGGAATGTGAGCTCAGCTATTATTGTACCGATTGTCGTCACGGCCAATGGCCTGATGGCCGAAAGCCTCGACTAACATCTCTCGAGGCTCTCGTTAGGCGGTTGGATCAAGGGCTTGATTCAGAAGGCATTACTCCTCGATACAGCTCGCATTGTGAGGAGGTTCCTGTCTCTGCAGCCCTAACCACTGGTAGCTTGGACCCTGCTCCCAACACCGGGGGAACTCTATTTTTTTAATATTTACAAATGTTTTTTTATCCTTTTTATTTTAAGAAATATTAAAAAATGTAAATGAATAAGAATTACAATGAATAAACGAAATATTAAAATAATAATAAGTAATTAAAACGATAATGAATCATTTAAAAAAATGGTTTTTACTATAATAATAAAAAAAAAAATGTGTATAATTTATAAAACAAACGGTATGATTCTTAAATGCAATTCTGTATTAATAAAACAGTATAACTTACTACAGCAGCTGCTGCAGCAGTGGTGGTCCAGTGGTAACGGCCGCGACTTACGAGTTGTAGGTCGTAGGTTCGAACCCAGACAGGCGCTTTACTTTGTGTAAATTATTTCATCACCACTGCTCTCAAAACGGTGAAGGAAAACATCGTGAGGAAACCGGCATGTCCTAGAACCGAAAATTCGAAGACATGTGACATCTACCAACCCGCACTGGGCCCGCGTGGTAGATTACGGCCCACTCCCTCTCACAGAGAGGAGGCCAGTGTCCCAGCAGTGGGAACATTATAGATGATGATGATGATAACTTACTAACTACTTAACTAATAATGAAATGTATCACATTAAACACCCAGTGCTCTTCCTCCTCTCTCCTACTTGATCTATGCTGTGCTCGACCGGGTCCATAATTGTGACTAATATAATTATTTCCCTACCAACTATATACATTATGGTACGCAATAAGGAATTGACAATTGAGAATTGACTACTCTTAGTGGTCTAGTTTAATAAACGGTGCCGTTAATGCTTCTATTAAATCTGAACCGAGGCTTATGTCAAAGTCAAATCATTTATTTCAAATGTGTGGCACTTTTGAACGCCAAAATTGACAAAATAATAAAATTGATTCTAGTCGCCCCTTCCAAAAGGTAGTTTTCGTATGGAGAAGAATGGACAAGAAACTCCACCGTTACTCTTTTAAAATGTTTTACAATTGTTTGTAATGTACGTACATTAGTTAAATAATTATTATATGTGAAGACGACGCACCTAGAATAAAATTACTATACCACAATAGGTAAAAAGAATTAAAAATGAAGCAACGACAGATAATTTAATATGTGATAGATACATGGTCCTCACGTGTCTATCGTGCTTATGCTTATGTCTAACTTAAAGCTCATGCCAGGTATTAGCAACTAAAACGGCTGTGTGATAGGCCAGATTTAGTCTAACCTTCCCTACCACAACATTTGTGATAGTTTTGATTTTGAGTAATTTATTATGGGGTACGAAACACATATCAGCCTCTAATGAAAATGTAGTTTCTTTAAGGTCACCAGACAATTATGGAAAGCAAATAAATTCATGATGTGGTAAGTTTCTGATAAAAATTATAACGCTTATAATGTGATACAATATATATAATATAGGTTAACAACCATTTGTTAACCTATAATTTTTTTATGTTACATCGAATACAGCTGAGCTCGTGGAGGTCACTCAGAGGGGCTCGTGGCTAAGTAATAACAGCCGTACGGTTCGATCCATCAGGTTAAGCTACGCTTGCCGGGGTTGGTCTGTAGATGGGTGACCATTTCAACATACCGAGACTCCTCCATGCCTCGGAAAGCACGTTAAGCCGTTGGTCCCGGCTGTCATTCGTGGTTCTTTGACAGTCGTTATGGGTCGTCAGAAGCCCGAAAGTCTGACAACCAGTCTTACCAAGGGGTATCGTATTCTCCAGTTATTGTGTTGTGGAGGTCAGATAGGCAGTAGCTCTATGTAAAATACTGATATTCAGCTGCATCCGGTTAGACTGGAAGCCGATCCCAATATAGTTGGGAAAAGGCTAGGCAGATTGATTTTGACGTAATTAATATTTATTATCGCTAATATTATTTAGTCTAGTAAATGTGATTCCATTTATACAAACCTAAGCCTTTTATAATGTTATTGCATAAATCCAGAACTTACTGATTGGGAGAAGACACTGGCCCCTGTAACACAGGTGTTCTTACCTAGCGCAGGAGTCATTGCTTCACTTTCCTTGTACACATTTTTTTATGCCAATAAAGAATTTATTTATTTATTTATAACATAGTTGGGAAAAGACTAGGCAGATTGATGTTCGATCCAATCTGCCATTGGGAAAGATGTTACATCGAAAATATTTACATTGATTTTGTAACATGCAAAAGTAAACCACGCTTTTCAGCAATTCTACTAAAAAAATCATTTTTATTAAGCGTCCACCAGTTTGTATGACAATTGGAACCGAATTTGACATCAAAGAGGTTTTGTCACGTCCCAAAGGTACAATATTTTGTTATTTTGATATTTCCCCAAAAATACGATTACTTCCCGTTTCGCGCAACACGTCCAATTTAAAATTTGTCATTGTTCCCTCCAGACGTATGTTGTTGACGGTGGCTGAGCTTTGTGTCGGGTGTAGGTACCTATACAATTGGATGAAAACGCGACTATTTGGTGCGGTCAGCAACGCAACGATATTTTTGCGTTGCGGTTTGCGATAAATGGCATAATTTACCTTTGTGTTATCGCACCAGATCAATATGTTTGCACCTTTATATTTTAATTATAAATTTTCAGGCGTTTATTTAATTGTCGAAGCTGATTGCTAACGTTTAGAAGACTATAAATTACAGTTCGGCCGTCGACATAATGCGATTTGTCAGTTGGACCATTTCTAGTAGTAATAACGATCAAATTCGCAAAACACATATTCGTTGGTATGAAACTAACAGGTGTCAAGAATACATTCTCTCGACGGTCAAGCATATTATAAGTTGGGGGATTACATCGCTGATAAAAATGCTTGGCTCAGCGCTGGTCCAGCTCCACAAGGGCGCATAAACTAATTGATTAGCATTCGAAAATATTGTTGTAGCTGCTGAAGATTGTAAAACTATCTTTTCCTTGTATAAATTCAATCTCTTTGTATTGTATAATTGCATATCATATGTGTGAGCACTGTGACCATGTTGTACATTCCATAAAGCTACCATTTACTGGGTACGTCTTTCATTGACTTGAATGTGCTCTGGCAGCTGAGAGTATGTCATGCTCACTCAAATGTCTCGCTGATGGTGGCGTGTGTGTTGGATCATTAAGTTCCCTTCAAAATGGTTGAGCTAAATGGTGCTGATCCATGCGTCATGTTCGTGAACGGGCGCCGTCAGTAGGGACTGGTCATCTCTTAGCTGCCACGGTTTATTTTATTTTATTTTAATTTTTGAATTGTTATTATATTTTTATTACGGACGCTTTTAACGTGCACGTCTTTCTACATTGTTCTCACATGTATAAATTCAACACGAATGATGTAACCAATATTTTGTAACAATATTTTGATTTAAAAGAGTGTCCGTGGAGTTTCTTGCCCGTTCTTCTCCATAGGTACCTACTACGCTTTGGAATGGGCAACTAGCTTCATTTTTCTGACTGACCGACCCCTTGACAATTCAAAAGTACCTGTAATTGGTTTATTTGAAATAAATGCTTTGAGTTTGAGTTTGAGTTTGAGGTCGGACTGTATAGTAAAACAATTATTAGTTTTGATTGACCTAATTTAAAATAGGTATGCTGATATAATACCAATGTCGCCCATCGGCCCGTATTTTTCTGAATATTCACGAAAAACTATCGAAAAATAACTTTAAAAGGGGGGTCTATCCTCCCATATCTAGAAACACTGTTATATGAAAGTATTGTAAAAGCCAATTATTTTTAAAAGAGTAATCGTGGAGTTTCTTGCCGGCTCTTCTCTATAGGAAACGACCAATTGGAACCGTGCACCTAGCTTCTGACGTTTCATAAGTGCCCATGTAGGTTTATGTGAAATAAAATATTTTGATTTTGAATATTTTTCATGTTATAATTTTTTTATGTTTTGAGTAGCTTTTGCCATATCTCCGATATAATTGGCTCGATTTGGATTCTGTTTATTATTTCTAAAAGTTTACGAGTTACTTTATAAAATTTGTCGACTATGCACAAAAAACAGAAGTGAAATCATATTTTTCTAAAAAAAACTGTTTAAAAAAAAAACACAAGTGTAAGTTCATAAAATCATTGGGGGATTTTGAAAAAAAAAGGCAGGACACACCCCCCGCCCCCTTTTAAAGTTATTTTTCGATAATTTCTCTTGAATATTCAGAAAAATGCGGCGACATTGTATAGTAGACATTTTGTCTTAGCGACATCCATTTGCAGTGGCAGCATAGCGTAGCTCCTTATTACAAATTGTTTTTAACCGACTTCCAAAAGGAGGAGGTTCTCAATTCGACTGTATGTTTTTTTTTTTGTATGTTTGTTACGCGATTACTCCGTCAATTATGAATTGATTTTGATGATTCTTTTTTGTTTGGTAGATCATACTTCAGAGGTGGTCCCATATAAATTTTATTAACTTTACTTGGGTAGTTTTTGAGTTAGCTTCAATAATACGTATTTTTACCTCGCTTAGTATGTGGATGATATTATGATAACTTCCTGTCACTGTTATTTACATAGCAGGTAGTGGTATTCGAATTTGTGTGGGGTAGGTATCACAACTAAAAAGTGAAAAATAAAAACTTTTCAAAAAAAAAAACAACCGACTTCAAAAAAAACACTACAAAGTGAAAAATAACTTTAATTTCGGAAGTCGGTGACAAAGAACGAAAATTCAAAACCAAAGACACCGACTTCCGAAATTAAAGTTATTTTTCACTTTGTAGTGTTTTTTTTGAAGTCGGTTGTTTTTTTTTGTAAAAAGTTTTTTCTACCGTACTGTATCAGTTCACAGTCTTAGTATACCTAACATTCCCAAAATAGCGACACAAGACCGCCACAAAAACCTTATTATCGGATATATTCAGACAAAACATCACTACACGTGTCAATAATAGCGTCCGGATCACCGCACACAGCTGTCCGGTGTCCGACCCTCGTCCAGCGCGACCGGCCGTCCGATTACACGCGACCAGATCTGTCAGGAGCGCGCAAACTATCCGTTTCAGAAAGTAATCATGTGTCCGCGGTGCTAACTGACGGATGGTTATTTCTGTTTAGTGTTTCTGTTTCCTTGTTTTTGTGGGAATTGGCGTGATGATGAGCAATCTATGGTTGAACATGATACGGGATAGAAAGGCTATTTTCCTCGGGACGTTCCAAAGGCGCTGTAGTATAGAAGGTGTTTTCGACCGGGGATTCTGGAGCCCCCTTCTAAATAATCCTTCTAAAAACCGGCCAAGTACGTCTTGGAACACGCACAATGAAGGGTAGTTGAGATGAATTTATCCCGAAAACAAACTTAAATTTGTAGTTTAAAAACATGTTCTGGAATACGGAATGTATGGGGAAAATATGTTTTTGCAACTGCAAATATAAGTTGGCCAATTATTACTCGTTAACTTGTAGAGCCTACTTAGCTGTGATAGTTTTCCTTTAAATTTCGTTATATAAACTACGGCTGTGATTTTTTTCACACACTCAAAGCCAACCATTTAGCTGGTAGGGGGGACACACACTTGACTCTAACAAAAATTAGCACTTCAAAGCTTAATATTTTGCAAACGGATACCTGAATTCAAAAATGGTTTCCACATACTTGCAATGTTTTTGAAGGACCTTTCCAATGATACCCCATACCATGGGAAAGAAAAAAAAACATCATCACTTTACGTGTAGGGGAGGCAACCTAAAAAATTTTTTTTCATATTTTTGTTTTACCACTTTGTCGGTGTAATAAATATGTATACCCATGCCAAATTACAGCTTTCTAGTACTAAGAGTCTCGAGCTAGACCGTGGACAGACAGATAGACAGACAGACGGACATGACGAAACTATAAGGGTTCCTTGTTTACTACGGAACCCTAAAAAACGGACACTCTGATATTCTCCAGACCAAACTTCGGCCATGGTGGCCGATCTCAGCAGAGACTAGTCATCGACGTGGGAGATATTATTGTACATAAATGTATGCGCAGACACAGGTGCACCCTCTCTTCCCTCACTCTCATAGTCCGATGGGACGGCAATCTACACGACCGGAGAGAGATCAGGCGCTGGTCGGTGGCAGCTGTGGTTTGCATAATTGAGCTTCAGACATTCTTAAAACCTACAGAAACTTTGGTTGGTAGATACTTAATGTATGAAAAACTGTTTTAATTTTCAGTAACTTAACAGTAGGTTGCGTACCAAAAGTTTCTCAAAGTGAAGACAGTTTCCACTTCGTAAGCTTCGTCACACTCCGTAAAAGGACCAAAAAACACATTCAAAATGATATTCAGTAGCTTAGAGAGAAAAAGTTTCCTTAAAAGGTCACGGTCAAGATATTTGACTTGAGTTCTGAACTAAACTGTGGAGTTATAATTTCTCTCTAGGGTCTAGTAAAAAGATAACGTTTCGTTCAAGATGTTTATACAAAGTTTTAGAATTCAGCTGAGAAAACTTTGTGGCTGAATAAAAATAATAATTTTGATTTTCTGAGGTCAGTTTGTTTTTATTACTTTTTGGGGTTTGGTATAATAAATGCCGGGATATTCAAGAAGAAGGTTGGGCTGAATTCGTAATACTTAGTATTATTTTAAAACTGAGATTTTGGAATAGGATATCAGCCTATTATTTTATTCTACTGCAGGCAAAGGCTGTTTCTCATACGGAGACGACACGATCATTGATCACCACGCTCAAGACGGGTTGGCGATTTCAGACTTAAATATTGGAATAAGATAGGTTGCAGAATTGATTGGTGTTGGGTTAGTTTAAATAGGTCTTAATAAAACTATTGCATAGCTTTTATCGCGGGCTTTGAGCGCGGCGACCGAATCAAGAAATTCCGTAACGTAACGAAAATAAAACCTAACACCCCCCACTCCGCCGACCATGTAATGACGGTTCCCATGACAACGTGACGTTGTCATGGGAACGATGTTGTCATGGAGGTTACAAATGCTATGCAATAGCTTTACCGCGGCAGTCCCCAAGTGCCACACGTTTTTTTATTATTTTGTTTATCTATTTTAAAGATTCTTCTCTTTTTAGATTTTGTGAATGTGAGAACGTTGTAGGCAATAGATTTCTGGACGATTTTATATTTTGCTAAGTACCTAGTTTTTTTTGATAGGCTTACACTGTCCTCTCATACCTATTAACACTGTAATTTGAAAACATTCTAATAACCTTTTATTTTTAAAAGAGTAACTGTGGAGTTTCTTGCCGGCTCTTCTCCATAGGAAGCGACCAATTGGAACCGTGCACCTAGCTTCTGACGTTTCATAAGTGCCCATATAGGTTTATGTGAAGTAAAATATTTTGAATTTGATTTTGATTTTGACTTTCTAGGCTCTCTTCCACTATATTATGCGTCTGTCTGCTTTTACTCTGTTTCCGTTGCATGAGACAGCATATTTTATTTGTTTTTTCTATTTCTCTATTAATCAATAATCACATAATTAATTCTATTTAAACTGCCTGTTCTCTAAAGCTTTGATTTCCTAAGAAAGCGATAAACGGTCATAATTATAATAACGGCTGTTCGCTGACGGTTTCTGACACTGCCGGGAGCCCTCTTGGAGGGTTTACTCAAGTTGTCTACGGGATTCCAGGAGTCCTCGCGGAAGGCTCATTTTAAATGTACGTTTTTCTTAGCGAATACAGAATTATACGTGAAAATAAAATCAGTTGTATATTTTAACAGTTTTATTAGTATACTCGTTGGTTTTCGAATACAAACCTTACTTTTTTTATTTGGGAGTCAGGAGTGATAAACCATTTTACGGTTACAAATATTCACTAAAAATAGATCACGCAGACATGGAACGGGACTGAAGGGCTTTGTCTGTTAGAGCTAACACGATCGCCCGCAGATTTGCGCGGTGATCTAATGAGGTTAAGGCTACGCTCTTTAGAGCGTACTGTACATCGCTGTACTCATGCAGTCTGTGGGCTGACTACTCTAATAGAAGTTACAGTGCCATCCACGTCCAGTACAATAGGCGTTCAGGGCGGTGATGGGGCTACCCCGATACTGCAGCGTCTCGGGTATGTTCGCAGAGGCGCATACCAATTGCTTTCACGCGACGCGGTGCGGGTTAGCCCCAACATCGTACTGGCGATGATTGCGGGAAGGCTGGACTGGCTCTTCATCCGGCATTGTTCCAGAAGCCTGCTGTATCGGAGAGAAGGTATTTATTTGATTGTTTTGATTATGTATTTATTTTAATTTGATTTGATTTAATTTGTTTCCATTTAATCTGACTAATGAATTTAAATGACTAATAAATGAATTTATTTATTTGGTTTATTTATTTACTAGCGGACGTCACGCGGTTTCACCCGCGTAGTTCCCGTTCCTGTGGGAGTACGGGGATAAAATATAGCCTATGTTACTCGCTGATAATGTAGCTATCCATTGCTGAAAGAATTTTTCAAATCGGTCCAGTAGTTTTTAAGTTTATTCGTTACATACAAAAATACAAATCTTTCCTCTTTATAATATTACTAGCTGCGCCCCGCGGTTTCAACCGCATAAGTCTCGATCCCGTGGGAAAAATAAAAAAAAGTAACTTATGTTCTTTTCCAAGGCATCATCTATATATGTGCCAAATTTCATCCAAATCCGTTCAGCCGTTTTAGCGTGAAGGCGTAACAAACAAACTTACTTTCGCATTTATAATATTACCAGCTGCGCCCCGCGGTTTCACCCGCATAAGTCTCGATCCCGTGGGAAAAATAAAAAAAAGTATCTTATGTTCTTTTCCAAGGCATCGTCTATATATGTGCCAAATTTCATCCAAATCCGTTCAGCCGTTTTAGCGTGAAGGCGTAACAAACAAACTTACTTTCGCATTTATAATATTACCAGCTGCGCCCCGCGGTTTCACCCGCATAAGTCTCGATCCCGTGGGAAAAATAAAAAAAAGTATCTTATGTTCTTTTCCAAGGCATCATCTATATATGTGCCAAATTTCATCCAAATCCGTTCAGCCGTTTTAGCGTGAAGGCGTAACAAACAAACTTACTTTCGCATTTATAATATTACCAGCTGCGCCCCGCGGTTTCACCCGCATAAGTCTCGATCCCGTGGGAAAAAAAAAATATCCTATGTTCTTTTCCAGGGCATCATATATGTGCCAAATTTCATCCAAATCCGTTCAGCCGTTTTAGCGTGAAGGCGTAACCAACAAACTTACTTTCGCATTTATAATATTAAGGAAGAATATAGAAAATATTTTCATGATGTTGGAGGAGTCGCCGTTAAGTCTTTTTTAAGAAGACGAGATAGAAAATGATGTTATGTCTAACACGGAAATTATTGGGATGTTGCAAGGAGACTATCGTGCCTTATAAGATACGGATGAAGTGGTGCCCCTTCACTATACATTAGGGCTACCAGCAAGCCCTGATGTTGGAAGTGACGTTGAACATAGATATGAACAGATGGGTTATTCATCTTTGGAAACCCAAAACCCATTTCCATTTATTGGGAACTCGGGACTAACAATAAGTTTAGGTAATTAACATAGATAATTAACAATTGAATACGAATAATTCTTGAAACGTTGCTAAAGAGCACAAACGAGTACGGCAGTAAAGTTAATCGAAAATCTGCCCCGCAAGCAAGAGCCGCTTCCAGGAAAGATTTAGATATGGAAGAGTTATCGTTGTTTTTAGGATAGATAGATAGATAGAATATTCTTTATTATGTACACCATAAAAATTACAGACATTAATATAGAAATTTTACATTGGGTGACACAATGGGCGGTCTTATCGCTAAAAGCGATCTTTTACAGACAACCTTTGGATGGATTTAAATGGAAAAGGAGAGACAATACTGCAGGTAGTCAGTGGTGTACCATTTACATATACAACAGAATACACAGATACATAAAGCATATAATTACCTATATATATATATTTATATTAGACAGATATACATAAAATTATAAACATGAAACAAGAGCAAGGAATTATATGTAATGACGATGTTTAAGGAGAGAGAAAGTGTTTTTTTACCAGAATTTTAAAAGTGGACAAAGATTGAGCACGCCTTATCGACACGGGCAATGCATTCCATAACCGTACTGCTTGAACCTTAAAAGATTTGTCATAAAAGCCGGTGGAATGCATCGGCATCTCTAGTCTCAAATTTTCCGATGACCTCAGATATCTATTATGTGTGTCATGAAGGAACTTGAAACGTTCTTTAAGATAAGAGGGGGTTTTAGGATTGAACAGAATACTGTAGAGCTGAAATAAGATATGAGCATTCCGGCGAAGACGTATGGGAAGCCACTTGAGCTTTGTACGAAATTCAGAAATGTGATCATATTTGCGCAGGCCAAATAGGACTCCTTTTCTACGTGGGATTTGTGGAAATGAATAGAGTTATAGATTACTGGAAGAAAGATATATTTTTTCAACACCTGTATTAATATACCTGTATTCTTCTTCTATTTATATTCTGTATGTCATGTTGTAATAGCTACTACAAGGTAAAACATATGCTACCTGTTCCGTTTAGCTATTTCTAAAGAGCAACATGCCACCGGGCATGTTCGGGTTCGCGACAAGTCCATCGTCATCCTGGGGATGCCTCGTTGAGAGGTGAAACACGTGTCGATTTCTATCAGGAGTTTTTATGGCTCTTTACAAATAGCTTAGCGGAACAGGTTACTAAATATATCCACGTCTATTGTATTTTATAATGGATTTCCGCAAGGTCACGCCTGAATCAGTTAACTATCTATATCTACGTCTGTTGTAAATAACGTCTATTAAATTTAAAAAAATAACGCGATTTATTAAACAAAAACTAATACTTTGCATGTAATAAAATCTATAATCTGCAGCGCTATATAATAAAATCAATAAATACATCTACATTTATCCCAAAAACTACTATGATAGTAAAAAAAATATTATGGAATGGATACAAAAGCTTACCTACAATGATACCGAAACATACACACACATCCTCACACTCATGTAATCTCAGTTAAACCTACAGGCTGCACTTTCACTCACAGTATTCACACACATACACACATTTAATTTAAGTTAATGTTAATTTATGTAGTTTTAGCATAAACATTATACGATTTGCTATATAAATGACACGTCTTGCTATGGAAGAGCGGACTCTCTTAATACAGGCACTATCCGCCTAAAAGTAGGATCCAATAAAAAAAAATAAAAAAATATTATTATAAAAAAAATCACAAAGGCAAAAAACACTCCTGTCTCGGGATCTTAGCGCAAACGTAATACTGGTGACCCTCCCGGAGGGTAAACTGCAATATGTATATATGGCGGCACGGGTGGAGTCGAAAGTGTTAATGATAAATACTTGTGAAAATGACAGATTTTTATGATGGCATCTAAAATATGACGGAACCGGTTTCCCGGGAACCAAAATTTAAAGGTTCATGGACACACTTCAGTCACGTCAACGTCAAGTCGCTGATCAGTCACGTCAATTTCAGGGAAATGTGATAAATGATAAATGATAAATGATAAATGATTTTATTTCTGTAAGTAGGTTTGTACAAACACTTTTACACGTCAATCATATTTTAAAAACTAGATGAGGTCGGCGTTTCCTATCTGACTACTCTGAGAAGAAAGGCCGAAACAAACTCAGAGGTCACAGTCTCTTTTAAAGTCCAGACATAATCTTGGTCAGATCATGTGAAGGCCATGTGGATTGGTGTCTGAAGTGGTCTTTAGAGGAAAGCATCACACAGATTGAGAGGGTCTGTCCAGTCAGTGCACGCATTTGTCATTTATCGTGTAGCTCAACTCAGAATTTAAGGAGATCAACGATTTGACGAACAATACCAAAAAAAGGACATTTGTGTAGGCCACATAAATTACTCAAACTGTCAGACCATGATTAAAACTAACTGAGAAAAAATTAAAAACAAAACAAAAAGGAATGACCCATATAGTCTTCACATTCACAATAATTAAAATAATATAATACTTTAAAAGTAAATATTCATGTCATTGTATATATAAAAATCATTAATGTCAATGTGTATATAATAAAATAAAAAACCCAGAAATAATCTTGGTCAGAGCATTTCATATGAGGACCATGTAGATTTGTGTCTGAAATGATCTTTTGAGGAAAGAACCATACAGATTTGAGTGGACCTGTCCAGTCAGTGCACGCATTTGTCAGTAATTGTGCAGCTCAACTCAGAACTTAAAAGGAGCTCAACGATTCGACGAACAATACCATAGAAAGGACATTTGGGTAGGCCGCATAAAGTACTCAAAACTGCCAGATTATCATTAGTAGTAACCGAGAAAATTAAATAAATATATATACATGAGCTACATAGTCCTCACATTCACATCAATTAAAATAATAATAATGTTATACTTAACAAAGTAAATATTCATGTCATTGTGTATATAATTTTGAAGTTTGCAAAATAAACAAAGTTCCAAAAGTAAAAAATAAAAATAATAATTGGAGCAGCTTAATCCCAAGCCTTTTTGTCCTCAATGTAATCTTTAACGGTATAAAAAGCTTTCTGGCACAACTTACGTTTAATGAATGATTTAAATTTATTAAGGCTTAGATCTTGTACGTGGCTTGGAAGTTTATTATAAAAGCGTATACATTGACATCTGAACGAGCCACCTATTTTCTTGAGCCTTGTTGTAGGTACAACAAATTTGTGTTTGTTTCTAGTATTTATGTTATGGATATCACTGTATTTTTTAAACAATTTTATATTTTTATGGGCATATAAAAGATTATCAAAAATATACTGAGAAGGCACAGTCATTACATTAATCTCCTTAAATTTATCTCTGAGAGACTGTCTCGGACTTAATTTATAAATTGATCGAACAGCTCTTTTCTGCAAAACAAAGATAGTCTGAATGTCAGCGGCATTTCCCCACAACAGAATACCGTACGACATTACACTATGAAAATAGCTAAAGTACACTAAACGGGCTGTCTCTATGTCAGTCAAATTACGAATTTTTCTAACAGCATATGCTGCGGAGCTTAGCTTTTTTGACAATTTATCTATATGTGGGCCCCACTGAAGCTTAGCATCCAAAGTTAAGCCCAAGAAAACTGTGCTATCTTCAGGATTCAATTCTTCGCCCTTTATTAACACATTAGTTTTCACCTGCCTAACATGAGGTAGGGTAAACTTAATGCATTTGGTTTTTTTTTGATTAAGAAGTAAATTATTAACATTGAACCAGTGAACTACTTTTGAGATCGCGCTATTTACATCGTCAGTAACCAGCTGCTGACGTTTAAGTTTAAACAAAAGTGAAGTGTCATCCGCAAACAACACTATATCATGGTTATCCTTTATGAGGTAAGGCAAGTCATTAATATAGATAAGAAACAAGAAAGGACCAAGAATTGAGCCCTGAGGGACTCCCATTGTTACTATAGATCCGGGAGATCTTTTTCCATTAACGTCAACACTCTGAATCCTATTACTCAAGTATGAAATAAGAAGATTCAGAGCGCTGTTCCGGATCCCATAGTGGCGGAGTTTCCTGATTAACGTTTCATGAAGAACGCAATCAAACGCCTTGGACAAATCACAAAAGATACCCAAGGCATCGCATTTATCTTCCCATGCATTATAAATATGACCTAAAAGTTCAACACCGGCATCAGTAGTTGAACGACCCCTTGTAAAACCGAACTGTTTGCTATGTAATAATTTATGTCTATTAAAAAATCTTTGCAATTGCTCTAAAATTAATTTCTCAAAAATTTTACTAAAGGTAGGTAGTACTGAAATAGGTCTATAATTAGTGGGGTCTGATGTACTACCTGATTTAAACAAAGGTATTATTTTACTATTTTTCATCAGGTCAGGAAACTCCCCACAGTCGATACAATTATTAAAGATAAGAGCTAAAGTAGGTGCTACAATGTCAATAATAGACTTAGCAACTTCTACAGAATTACCCCACAGATCTGCAGTCTTTTTTACATTTAAAGTATGAAAGGTTTTAATTATGTCTCTACAGGTAATATGTTCAAAAAGAAAGTCCGAATCGCAAACATTAACATTTTCCTTTAGCAAAGACTCAGCAACAGAAGGTGATGAGTTTAGGGATTTAGTAGTTGAAACGGGAATATCTGAAAAGAAATTTTCAAAGGCCGCGGCGACTTGTGAGTCTGATTTTATTATGTTGTTATTAATAGACAGGCTGTAGTCAGTATTTCGGTTATTAGACCTTCCCGTTTCACTATTAATAATATTCCAAGTCGTTTTAATTACATTACTACTATTTTTAATCTTCGAACTCAAATAACGCGACTTGGCCATACAACAAACTTTTTTAAATAATTTTGAATAATTTCTAACATATAAATTAAATTCAGCTGTGTTTACATAAGTCCTTTCATTGTACAGCTCATAAAGCCGTGTTCTACTTTTATGAATACCAATGGTAGCCCAATCACTAAAAGATGCGTTACTATTAACCGAAATAGTCTTGGGAATAAAGGTGGAATTAAATTGCTTACAGTATATATTAAAGAAATCATCATATAGATTATTAGGATCAGCATGAATAGACAAAACTGGTAAATTATTAATAAGTTTAACTTTAAAAGTCTCCAAGCGACTTCCAGTTTTGGGGTTAACCGTGATATCCTTTTTAGCCACTTTGTTGTTTTGGTTTGGGATAGTAATCCTCTGCCCGCAATGATCAGAATCTAGTAAATTTATAATTTCTTTGTGGCTTGGTATAACATCTGTATAAATATTATCTAAGCATGTGGCACTAGTAGGGGTTATTCTTGTGGGCTCCAAAAATAGGTTTACAAGATTGTAGGACTGAAACAGACTTACTATTTTACTACAAGAACCTGAGTTTTCTAATAAGTTAACATTAAAATCACCACTAATGATAATGGACTTATTCGAGTTACAAATCTTGTGCAACACTTCATCCATTACCTTTTCGAAACAGTCATACAATCCTGAAGGGGGTCTGTACACACTTAATACAATAAACTGCTCCAATTCTATACAGGCTATTTCAACTGTCCGCTCAACAGATAGGCTCACAATATCCTTACGGTCTTTAAATTTAAGCTGGTTACTTACTAAAATTAATGAGCCACCATGTATAGCGTTAACTCTGCTGAATGAACTACCTACCTGGTGATTATTAAAGTTGAACAAGAACTGGTGGCTTTTAAGCCAATGTTCTGTTATACAAAGAATATCAATACTATTAAAATTCAAAAATAATTCTACTTCTAAATCTTTGTTCATAAATCCTTGAATATTTTGATGCACCAGGTTAATACTATTTACAGATTTTAAACTTTTATTTGATTTTATAATACTATTTACAGATTTTAAACTTTTATTTGATTTTATTTTGCAATTCTGTACACTGTTGCTAGAGGTTGCCTCTATTGTCTTAATTTCTAATTTAAATTATTATCAATGTCAATTTTTGATACTGAATTATTTAACATGTCATAGCATTGCTCAATAGAAGCAATTTGTTTAGCCAAATTCTTGGCTGTAATAAAAAAGTAATATGATAGCGACACAGCTATCTGTCTTTTACAATACTTTGAAAGATAGTACCTATCCATACAAAATCTATCTTTTGTCAAATAAAAGTTGTTACCAACATAATTGTTAGTGTCAATTAAGTGGAATAAATTATTATTACAAGTCAAATTATATAATGTCATATTAATATCAGATCTTAAATTATTTTCTTCCTGTGGCAAACTTTGGCTGTATGGGAAAGTGAACATCACAATTTTTCTTAAACTTAGGTTGCACAATGATCTATAATATTGGAGTAACTCTCCTTTGTTCACATTACCCCTATTACCAACAAATATTAATAATGTACTATCCCGGTTAAAATTGCATTTCATAACTTTTTTCATTATGTCAAATAATGAACAACCAGGCATACAGTAGTTCATTATTGAGTGTCCTGGATATTTATTTGTCAACAAGTGGCCTAGATCCTTTCCAATTTCATCACAAAATAATATTATTTCTTTATTTACACTCTGTTTAGACAAACAATTAATAATTAATAATGGCAAACTGGCACTAGACTGCGGTATGGTGGTGTCACAAATTGTCAATGAATGGTCCGGAGTGGGTTCAACAGATGGTGGTTGACAATGTTCACATTTGTTAGTTTGTGAACTTACCAGCTCATTCATTGCCAATACATATTCCCTCATTTGGTTTTCAGAGGCTGTATATTTGATGGTCATACAAGTAAGTTTTTCCTGTAGTTGGTCAAGTTCATACTGCAAGTCTTCTGTGTCAATTTGGTATTTCCTAGTACTTTTTTCTAAGTTAAATGAATACATGTCTAATTGTTTTAATAGATGCAACCTTTCTCTATGTGAACAGATTGCAGTCAGTCAGCCATAGCAACGCCTTCCATATCCATGTTTCTTTCGTAGTAATACAAGGTTTGATTTGCTGATAACGCGATGTCGACTGAGACACGGCGGTAGTGATGTGACTGATGTGTATAGCAACGTCCTACAAAGTCTAGGTAACTAAGTTTTTTGACGTGATTGATCGGCGAATTGACGTTGATGTGCCCTGGCGGCTGTGAGTATGTCATGCTCACTCAAATGTTTCGCTGATGGTGGCGCGTATGTTGGATCATTATATAGCTTTCTTCGAAATGGTTGAGCTGAATTGTGCTAATCCATGCGTTATGTTTGTGGACGAGCGCCGTTAGTTGGGACTGATCATCTCTTAGCTGCCATGGCTTATTTTTTTTCTTCTTTGTTTTATCTTTTTATTACAGACGCTTCTAACGTGCACGTTTTTCTACATTGTTCTCACATGTATAATTTCAACATGAATGATGTAACCAATATTTGGTAACAATTTTTTATTTAAAAGAGTGTCTGTGGAGTTTCTTGCCCGTTCTTCTCCATGGACTGACCGATTCCTTGGCAATTCAAAAGTGCCTGTAAATGATTTAATTGAAACAAATGGTTTGAGTTTGTGACTGACGTGTGTGAATGTACCTTTACAGTCACATACAAATTTTTTCGTCACAGAAAATATTTACTACCTTTCAGGTATTTTTACTAGAAAGATAAATTACATTTAAGACCCGGATTATCTACGGAGAAATAGATTAAGCTGGCTGTCAACAAGCGGAGATGAGATAGTGAGATTAATTCCCAAGTTTCCCCACAATTTGGTACATAACCTGTTTCGTTTGTATTTTTACGGCAGACATTTTATCTTCGCGGTTTATTTATTGCTAGCGTTTGGGGTTTCGAGACAATATCGTTTAAACTGTTTCGGTAACTTGGAAATGGGACATTTATGCCCGTTTTCACCGACAACTAAGTGACACCTAATTGAATCCCTAAATAAAAGTGTATTGTTGGATTTTCAACTCTCAGCGCTGAGCTTAGCGTTGAAAATCCATAATAGTTATTTAGGGACTCATTTAGTTGTTACTTATTTTTGGTGAAAACGGGCATTAGGCTCTTTGCAGATAAAGATAAATTTATTTGTTCATACATGTGTAACATGCTACATGAATATGCACATATAGATGGAAACATAATTTTACCGGACCAACATGTTTTGCCTCACTCGGCGTACAAATTGTTTATATATTATTAATTAAATTGGCAATTATAAATTAATTATTAATGACAGTTTCTTATATAAAATTAGAGTCAGTGCAAAATATAGTCAGTAATTAAATGTACAATTATTATTAGAGTCAGTACAAAAACTTGTCAATATTAATTACAGACAAAATATGTCAATTTATAATAAAAATCAAATCAACAATAAAATTTCGAATTTATCATTTAAAAAGTCAACAACGTTATAGTAGTACTTATCAGTAAGCAGTTTTTTACGAAATACAATAGACGTTGATATACAGGCCCTGTATATCAACTGGGTGTCAGGGGCATCGACGCGAAAACTGAAACCATGGATTCAGTACATGATTCCGAAATCCCTGCATTGAAATTTTTCGTCGGTTATTAAAAAAAAAATCTGCTGTTTCATAGAAAAGTGTAATACCTACGCGGTCAAAATGTATGGAACAACTGATTTTTTTAAAATAACCGACGAAAAATTTAAACGCAGAATCATGATTGCGCTGAATCCATGGTTTCAGTTTTCGCGTCAATGTCGGGATGCCACTCCGTATTTAGTAACCTGTTCCGCTTAACTATTCCTAAAGACAATAAAAAACACTATAAGAAATCGACACGTGTTTCATCTCTCAACGAGGCATCCTAATGCCGGGGCCACACCAACGGAAAACGCTGTTAATTATCACGATAATAGACTTTTTTCCGACGGGTTAAGGTCCATCATCGTGATAATTAACGGCGTTTCCCGTTGATGTGGCCCGAGCATCAGGATGACGATTGACTTGTCGCAAACCCGAACACAGCGTGTTGCCATACCGAACGCTGGTCGCAGAGCATATATCAACGTCTGTTGTATTTTATAATGGATTTCTGCAAGGTCACGCCTGAATCAATTAACTATCAGTATTTTAAGTGTTTTCATAAATAAGAGAAACAGTCGTTGATGATACTTGGCAAACGATTTGGATAACATAATAAAGTAATGTGTAACATCACATAACATCACGACTGTGTTCCCCGAAGGGTAAGGCAGAGTTATTTACCTACTGAAATTTTGTTACCGATACAGTCATAAAATCTAGCTTTGGTTGAGCAGAACTGACGGGGTCCGCTAGAGCCGATGCCTGCCGGGGTTGCGGAAAAGTCCGAAAGGGATACTGTGGCCCCCGGCAACCTACAGGCAACTGAAGGAACACGGGTGGGTTTTCGTCAATAAGAGTCTGACACGCCCTCCCGCTTTGCCCAGAGCGGGAGAAGTTATTTGATAATTTCCATTCCAAAAAAAGAATCACAATGTTATTGGGTTTTTCCATCTAGAATTTCTCAGTAGCAGCCCGGAGTCTAGATTAGTGTCCAGTTTATGGCAATAAACTGCCCCCTATTAATATGGGACTTAAACATACCTGCCGAATTATGGGTGTAATTATACCTACACCTGTGCTTATCCCTTTGAAGGAATAGCCGTAAGGTTACGTAAGTATGTTCATACAAGCTTGACATCTGTCACTTTATATTACTGTTCATATCCCCGAACAGTGACATCACATGAATTCGATTCGAACGCTATTGGAATAGTTGGGACATCGCGCCAACTATGTGTAATTTTCATCGCAGTTATTGCTGCGCGTCCACGAATTAACAAACTATTGTTTGTGATCGGTATTCGGTTATCAAATGACGCTATTATTATGACTCAAACTGCCGTCACGTTGGACAAGTGTTATTGCGAAATTAATGTCATTGTGGGTGGTATAATTATCGTTTGACATTACGTGTATGATATTCTTGGAATAAAGTTTAAATTTCGTAAAAGTCACGTAGCTTGGTAAAATAACGATACTTCACTGCACTTTTATCTTCCATTTGCATATTTATAATTGCTTTTTCAATCGAATTATCGTCCGCCGCCATGATGCACAACAAAAACAAAGCGACATCAACGCCTCTATCGGTGGATAATTTAACTATTTTACGATATGATCACTAATATTTGGCCACATCATGAAGTAGTCATGCGTTTAACTGTTCATATCATCAAACGTTGAGTATTCAATGATCTGGCCAGACCACATCATGATGTGGCCAGCGGTCGATGTTCTATTTCATGAAATGCAACCATTTCATGAAATGGTTGATTATTTCATGAAATGATCAATTCTAGGATCTGGCCACGACATAGCCACTGGTTAAAGGTTTACCATCAGCGACTTCGGCATGTGAAACTATTACCCGAAACCATCAACAGAGGTTCAGAATTTGTAATAACCAGTGATCGGAGCAGGTAGATTGATTTGGGGTCAATGAACTGGCACGTATATATTAGTTTGGATATGCCTCCGGGATTCCGGGATTTTAAAATTATTAAGACTTTTTTAAGAAATTTCAAATGTTGTAATGTGTAGAATAAAGAATACATCAATATGAATAAGAAATGTTTAACCCTTTTGCTGTCTTTTTAATAGTATATAGGTGATCGGACTCCAAGAAAAGGATAGGTATACTATAAAAATAATATAATATATTTTAAATGTTTATCTATCGCATTCTATAAATTTCTAATGTAGTAGTTTAAAAATCCTTACTTTAATAATATTGATTAAATCCCGTAAGTACCAAAACGATATCGCGGAAAAAAGGCTTATCCATGTTATGATTTCTATGACTATTCATGATGCTAGTACGTAAAATCAATCAACCTACTCCGATCACTGGTAATAACCAACAAGCAGAGCCAATCTATAAACCAAAAATTAATATTTAGGCGTGGCGTTTAGGCGTTTTTTAGGCGTGAGTTTATGTATGTATGTAATATTTAAAATATAGGCATAATACAATTTTATTTAGGTTGATAAGTTACCTACTGGTTTAATTATGGTTTTAGAACAGAAAGACAAGAGCTGTTACATGAAATCAACTTGGTATTTTACAAGAGTTGATATTTTTATTGCTCAAAACAAAAGAAACAGACTCATTTACTACAAAATAAAAACCACTACTATAGGTAGCCCTATAAACAGCAGACAAGATGTAACATTATATCCACCTATTCGAGTACTAGTCCAGATGAGAACATAACTTATCCCTGCGTACGACGGTATATACGACGTACATCTCGTCTAGAAGCACCCTTAGCCCAATACTCTGCGATGTCTGGTTTTGTATATGAAAGGACTTTTACGATATTTTACGCATTTTTATGTGTGACAACGAATTTCCTCTTGGTTTGTGTGAAGCCTTTTTGTTGTATATACCTACTTATGGAGTTTTGTGTGTGATTTGGTAATGTTTCCGATTTGTTGTACTTAACATAAAACACAACATGACGCCTGAATATTACCCGGAGGGTTCGGCAGAGGTGACAATAAATAAGACATACACAATAACATCGAATTTAAAATTTATTTATTAATAAATACTGTCTAATATTGCTTAAAACATTTTCGGTAAATGATTTAGACTAATCTGTTTCATTTGACAGTTCAACAACATTCATTGCGTTATTTACGTTGTTGAGTAGATTTTTTTTCGAACTTACAAGGCTATGGATTAGCAATCTCTTTCAAAATTATTCAAATTGTGATTGATCGTGTATTACGAAAATTGAAACTAGGCATTTGCCTGTATCTTATGGGGGGTTGGGCGTCGGACCATCATCGCACCTAAAGATGCCTTGATGCCTTGCAATTTTTAATTCATAAATGTTACTACTCCACAACTGAGTTTATGGATGACACCACTGACATTTCGCATTACATTTAGATTTTTATTATTTGACATTGGTAATTGTGTGTTAGTATGTAAAAATAAAAATAAAATAGCCTTTTATTTCTTGCTTATTAAATTACAAAATTAAAATATAAAGTGCATGCAATCGTAATTCATAATATTATAACATTCGTAATTCATAAATATTACATTAATTATAAACAATCTCATAAAATTTTATTTATAGGTAGGTACCTATAATTACATTTAATCAATCAATAATATTAAGTTACTTTCTATTCTTAAATTACTACCTGTTTTTTTATATATTTTTTATTATTACATTTTATTATTATAGTTTATTTAACGCTTTCAGTTTTTGTAGCAAGAACTCCTCTTAGTAGAAGGTGAAGGCCTCCTCCCGAGATCAGTCTGCAGTCTGTGCAGTCTTTCTTTATCTTTTTATTTTTGTTGTCTTAGGTTTTTCAGTGATTCCATCTAAGATTCCATCAATGAGCTTTATCAAATGACTATAAGTGTTAGTATGTAAGTACTCGTGATTGAGTTATTTCATTTTAAATGCGTGTCTGTTGTTTCGACACTACTAACTTTATTATTATTTGTATGCTCTTGAGTAAAATGTAGGGAACTGACCATCTCATTCATCATCATCATCATCATCAGCCTATAAATGTTCCCACTGCTGGGACACAGGCCTCCTCTCTGTGAGAGGGAGTGGGCCGTAATCCACCACGCGGGCCCAGTGCGGGCTGGTAGATGTCACATATCTTCGAATTTTCGGTTCTAGGACATGCCGGTTTCCTCACGATGTTTTCCTTCACCGTTTTGAGAGCAGTGGTGATGAAATAATTTACACAAAGTAAAGTGCCTGTCTGGGTTCGAACCTACGTCCTACAACTCGTAAGTGGCGGCCGTTACCACTGGGCCACCACCATCTCATTATAACATCCTATTTGAAACCTATATTTACTAATAAATTTGGGGGTAAGGAAAGTCTATTACAGCTACATTTTTGGGGTTTGTTTAGTCACATATAATACTCAGATGACGAGCCTATTGCTATGAATTGGTAACAAATTTAGAAGAAGGTTTGCTGCTAAAAGAATATTAGCTTTTCCAAAGCTTAATAAAACTTTTCCGAATCCGTGGAACATAGAATTTAAAACGATACAGCTGAAAAATGTCATCGACATCTTTATTTACCTGCTTAATTTCCCGGTTTAAAAGGATCACAGACAAGGAATTTTACGTCACTATACACAAAGCTGACAGGTTCTCACGCTTAAAACAGATGACGTGGACGCCAGTGTTGTCACTAATCGTTCGGTAATGCTAGCCTCTGAGATAGGGGTGTGCCTGCAAATTTGTTAATCGCAATTTAAGTAGCTTTTAGAGCATCCCCTTATCGTGCAAACTTGCTTACCACCCGACCCCCTTAGGCTACCGTTCCACAGAGATGTGGTAACTAAGCGGTGATAGCTTACTATGAAACTGTGTTTCCACCAGAACTATAAGTGGTGGGGGTAAGATGTGCTATCTTCTTCGTGTGGTTAGTGACTAACCTGGTGTCAGAGTTTTAAAGTCACCCATGGGCGTCTGACTTGGCTTCACAATTCACATGCCGTCGAGAAATATGCTAATGTGCTATGATGAAGATGCGCTTTGTTAAAAACTTAGCTACGTTGAATCCTTTTCCACTACAACCAAGCTACGCTATGAAAATCAAACGATTGTATTAGTTGATATCATACACATTCATTACTATAGTGTGGACGAAAAATTTCTGATTAAAGTGTAAACAAACCTAGCTCAGGTTAAATTCTTACTCAATTAATCACTAAGGGAAATTATTAGTAACTGCACTTTTATCTGTATTTAGAAGGTTTTAAATTCATATCTTACCGCTTTTACCAACAATTTTTGTTTGAATAACATCATTAAATTGTAATTGAAAAATGGTCGACGAAAATTGAGTTCCTAAAATTAAACAGTACCCAAATTGCGTAACTTATTTTCTTAAACAATTTTGCCTAATTTGTTTCATTTTGACAGTTCAACAACATTCATTGCGTTATTTACATCGTTGAGCAGATTTTTTTTCCAACTTATGAAGCATTGGATTAGAAATCTATTTCAATTCGAAACAGATTGTGTTGTATTACGCAATTAGGGTGCTGAAACACATCTACCAGGAGATCTAAAAAAAAAATCGGGTTGTAAGTATTCAAATGATCAACAAAGCACTCCATTAGAAAGTGACTCTACAAATTAGCATCTACAGTAATGTTTTCTGATCGTCTGTTTTCATTTTCAACTAATACTTTTGGAACAAGCTATACGCAGCTTAGCACATCTCTGGTGGAAAGGCAGCTTTAGGCAGATTAGAGGCAAAGAGATTAGATTTCCGAAATAATGGGAGTCATCCGCGGTAGCTGTGTATTGTAAATATGCTGGAGGGATGTTGGGAAAGATGACGAAGGTTCTTCGTGGCCTTTCAACTTGGTACTTTTTATTTATCTAAGTGACAGACTGGCGGAGGATTCGCTTAATTAAATTGAAGGTTCTGCGTTTTGAACTGCGATTAAATACTCCAAAGATTGTCTACCTTTGAAGTAATTTAGGGAAGTTTCATTGCTTTCATCATCTTAAAGTTGAATGTCTCAAGTTCTTATGATTTTAGCGGTATGTTTTTCTTACCAGAACCAAGTTAATTTTTCATGCGATTATATTATTATACACTAGTATTTTACTTGTTCTTTTGGCCAACAAACGAACATGAAAGTTAACACTATGAAGAGGCTCCCTAAATTGTATGTTAATTTGCATTAAATATCTACTCAAAATAAAATTATTTGTCAATAAATTATTTATCTATCCCTGTACGGTTTCTATTTTGCCATGTTCATAATAAATAATTTATTTATTTACGCCCAAAGATGACTTAAAATTAGTGTTGAAATATGGGCGTTTCGATGCTCATAACTTCCAAACCAATACTTTTTTCTCAATTCTGCTTCCATACAGGGCTAAAAAAAAAAAATATTACAAGGTAAATTGATATATTTTTTAGTTTTTAACGTACACCGTCAAACAGACGAGTAATACTACGTTTGTATGGAAGAATGACCGACTAGTGTCCCCTTTTTTTTTTTTTGGGTGGGAGCTTATCAAATAACTTCTCCCGCTCTGGGCGGAGCGGGAGGGCGTGTCAGACTCTTACTGACTAAAACCCACCCGTGTTCCTTCGGTTGCCCTGTTGCCGGGGGCCACGATATCCCTATCGGTTTTCTTCGAACCCCCGGCAGGCATTGGCCCTAGCGGACCCCGTCAATTCTGCTGACATCTCTTTGAGGCGCGCGTGGAACACAACGCGCCGTCGACCCGGGCTTGGTCCTTATCGGACGGCGAGCTACCCATTGCTCACCGTTCGCAAGTCTACGCCTACGGCCCCGGGCGTTTCCTCCTATTGCGGCGGTTAGGGGCGTGAGGGCACGAAATTTGCCTCTCCCTCACGCGTTCCGCCTCCTCCTTCGCGAGCATTACCGCTTCGCAGAAGGAGGTGACGGCCTGCCATTTCCTCTCGCTCCGTACCATGGCCTGAACCAGGGCCGGACGACTAGTGTCCCCTTAAGGAGCGATTCTAAGGCATTATCTGTAACCACGGTGTTTTAAGGCCTTTCATTTTAGCTACTGATGCTTGCCAATAAAATAAACATCCTGCTGATGACTAAACACATTACAAGAGTGACATAAATAACTATTAGCCGTAACAACAGTTACAAAACAAAACAGTGTGGTTCCGTATCTCGGAGATCATTAACGTAAACTTTGTCACCCTGAAGTGACATGTGTGTAATTTACGGCCCTCGCTGTAATTTGTCATTTACTGTCAGTGCTATCAATGTGTAGAGTTGCTGTTTAAAACAATAGATTAGCATATATAAAATAAAAGTCAAAAAGCCTTTTATTTCTTACAAATAAAAAAGTAAATAACAGTGAATTTTAAATCTAATCTATCTATGACTTTAGTGTTTAATTTTTATCTAGTTTATATATATTTTTGTATTTTTATTTTGTATGTAAATATTAAGTAATGATCATACAGGGTGGCTGACATTCAATGCGAAAACTGTTACCATGGATTTAGTAGAGCGAGAGAGAATTCAGAATCATGTACTGAATCCATGGTAACAGTTTTCGCATCGATGTCCCTGCCACCCAGTATATTAAATAGTGATATGTAACGTTTATGTTTGTATGTATTAGATAGTGTATAATAGGAGCAATGTTCATAATATTTCAAGTTATTCGTTGACGAAGAAGCCTTTGGGCTAAATAATAACAGCCGCACGGGTGGATCGAGAGTTAAGCTATGCTTGCCGCGGTCGGTACGTGGATGGGTGACTATCCATTACATATCATATTACATAGACCCCTCCGTGCCTCGGAAAGCATGTTATATCGTTTATTCTGGCTGTCATTCTTAGATCTTTGCCAGTCGTTACGGGTAGCCAGAAGCCCAAAAGTTTGACAACCAGTCTTACCAAGGGGTATCGTGTTACCCAGTAACTGGTTTGGTACGTCTTAATATTCAAATTCAAAATATTTTATTTCAATTAAACCTACACTTATGAAACGTCAGAAGCTAGGTGCACGGTTCCAATTGATGGTTTCCAATGGAGAGGAGCCGGCAAGAAACTCCACGGCTAGCCTTTTAATTGTTTTTTTACAATATTTTCAAATAAAAGTGTTAATAGGTGTAGGAGGACAGTGTAGGTCTTTCAACAAGTACCAGGTACAACAAAATAGAAAATGCTTGCTGCTACCAAGCCTACAGCGTACATACCATGGGATTCTAAACTAAGTGTAACTTGCTTTACTATTCATTGGAACACCTTGTGATACACGCTTATCTATGCAGCGTGTATCACAAATGGGTATTCATATTTAAGATGCAGATATATGCCAGTGACTTTGAGTGGGTAGCTTGCGTGTACTGTATTGAGCTCACGCAGGACGTGCGTCCAGCCAGTAATAGGACTCGCCCATCAAGGAGCGCTGTCCCAAATCAGACGCATTATTAAATTAATTTATTAAACATAAAACAAAGGGTATTTTAATAAAACACGTATCAATAATTATTATCTTTAAAATGTGTATTTTTCGTAAAAATACGCTTGATGGATTTTGCGTGATTCTCAGTTTTTATCCGCGTTAGACATAAATTTATAATTTAATTTCACTATGTAATATAAACATAATCTAAAATATTCCTATATTAAGTTATTAAGAAAATGCTTTAATTTAACATATATTTTTTCCAAATCACTAACACTACTCGTTTAGACGTGATTTTCAATATAAAATAATTAAAAGTCGGTTGTCGTCGCCTTAAGGGTGTGGTCCAGACTATCAAACTAAACGAGTTTCTTCATGGGACAAAAACAGTAAACGTGAAATGAAAAAAAATATCTACTCACCTGTCCCATACAAACTTCAATACCTACTCGACCTAAATGCACGCTGTACGTTGGTATTGTTATTTGCTACATATAATTCAGTAGGTAGGTAACTTGTTTTATTTGATGTTAGAGTTTAGTCTGTTTGTGGTTTTATTTGCGGTTCTGTGTTTATAACAACGATATTGTTTTCGTTTTGGTCGAGTAAACAATGATCATAAAGTGATTGTAACTATTATTTTAGTATGGCATGTATTTAATCGAATCTATAATAATTCCCATTTTACTTTCCTAAAAATATTATTGAACACTCTAATATGATTGATTGCGCCTCTTTTTGTGAGCCTCAAATAATTCCTATTCTGGGGTTCTAAAAATACTATAAAAAGCCAAGTAACTGCGACTAATTCGCTCAGCTCGCGCGCGGTTTTCACAGTTCTTACATAACCTAAACCATTTGGTCTGAATGCTCTACCTTAGTTACTAAAACCAACTGTGAGAAATGGCCAGAAAGTTAAAAAGAGGCTCAACTATTAATAAAAGTGTGCATCATTAGATGCGCTAATTTTTTTAGAGGATTTAAAATATATCCCTTTTAGTAGTATGATTAATATTAGTTAATTGTTTACGAGTATGTGATGCAAGAACACAAGTAGTAAAAAGTTAGCAGGAACAAGAATAAAATACCTACATCAATGAATCTGCCTTATGTTTTCCCAACTATGTTGGGGTCAGCTTCCAGTCTAACCAGTATTTAATTTTTTATTTTATTTGTTCGGGAAAATAAACATTCATACATTAAAATCTTATACTAAGTTATAAATATACAAAAGTTACAAATGTATAACCTACGACATTTTCCACAACATATTAAAAGCTATATCTAAAAGTGCGCTATTCTAAGCTACTAAAGTATAGCTGAATACCAGTATTTTATATGGAGCGACTACCTATCTGACTTCCATTGGCCAGTTTCTGGGTAACACGACACGTCTTGGTAAGACTGGTTGTCAGACTTTTGGGCTTTTAACTACCCGTAACGACTACCAAATGACTACGAATGACAGCTGGAACCAACGGATTAACGTGCTTTCCGGGGACCGGAGGGTTCTCGATATGAAATGGATGGTCACTCATCCACGAACCGACCGCGGCAAGCGTAGCTTAACCTTCGATCGACCCGAGAGATTTTTATTATTCAGCCACGGGCTAAGAATAAAATATATATTAATATTAAAGAAAGGATAGCATAATTATTATTAGCCTATAATGTTCCCACTGCTGGGACACATGCCTCCTCTCTGTAAGAGGGAGTGGGTCGTAATCCACTACGCGGGCCCAGTGCGGGTTGGTAGATGTCACACGTCTTCGAATCGGTTTTAGGACATGCCGGTTTCCTAACGATGTTTTCCTTCACGATTTTTAGAGCAGTGGTGTTGAAATAATTTACACAAATTAAAGCGCCTGTCAGGGTTCGAACCTACGACCTACAACTCGTAAGTCGCGGCCATTACTACTGGGCCACCACTGCTCTAAAGAAAGGATAGAACCTTTAAACTAGTTAGCCAGGTAACCAGTATTTTAAATTAATACAAATGAGCCACTCCATTGTGTTCCTCAACCCGACCATTTTAAATGCTCTATTTTCAAGACAAATGTCGTCAGTGCTACATCGGTTAAGTTGTTGGAAACACTGGTTGTAAAATGAGTGGTCCATTTACAAAAGATAATTACACATCACATAATATCACAACTGAATTCTCCGAAGGGTTAGGCAGAGGTCTATTTCAGGCCATGGTACGGAGCGAGAGGAAATGGCAGGGTCACCTCTTTCTACGAAGCGGTAATGCTCGCGAAGGAGGAGGCGGAATTCGTGAGGGAGAGGCAAATTTCGCGCCCTCACGCCACTAACCGCCGCAGGAGGAGACGCCCGGGGCGGGAATCGCGAGCCGATTTCCGGCCACTGTAGGCGCGGGCTTGCGGACGGTGAGCAATGGGTAGCTCGCCGTCCGATAAGGACCAAGCCCGGGTTGACAGCGCGTTGTGTTCCACGTGCGCCTCAAAGAGATTTCATCAGAATTGACGGGGTCCGCTAGGGCCAATGCCTGCCGGGGGTTCGAAGAAAACCGATAGGGAAATCGTGGCCCCCGGCAACAGGGCAACCGAAGGAATACGGGTGGGTTTTAGTCAGTAAAAGTCTGAAACGCCCTCCCGCTCCACCCAGAGCGGGAGAAGTTATTTGATAATTTCCCACCCAAATAAAAAGGCAGAGGTCTATCTATTAGTGTATCCATTTCGCCAGTTATGTGTCCCATGTAATAGAGGGCGAGTCTATTACCGTCAAGCACAAATCCAAACTACGGGTTGCTACTTAAAAACTGCATTGAAATTGTATGGCAAACATATCATATACAAGTAATAACATTAGTGTACAGTATTTCTATTTTCTATGTCCCTCGGGTATCATCGGATTTCCGAATACAAACGAACGCTAATTTCCATGTCCATCACTTATTAGATTTATCGTGTATAATAATTTGAATTCAGAACTAAGTACTTTATTGCTGTTTTGTTTTGATTTCCGTGTGAACTATATAGAGCTGTAAAACTATTTTCCTATCTGTCGTGCCTGCGACTTAAGCGGCTTTCCTCCCATTTTTTAAAATACATTAAGTTACAAGAGTATTAACAACTTTACATATACTTCCAATTCGATTGAGAGCGTCCGGTCTGCACCGAGTGCAAAGGGTAACCTGATAGAAATCCGACAATTGATGAAATACGAAGTTTGCCGAGGGACATTATGAAAATACAAATACAGTACTATTCATTTTAAATATAGAGCTTACACCGTTCAAGTTGATTCATGATTAATTTTAAGTGGTAGGGTTGTCTCAGAAGAGAAATATTTTAGAACCAACTTGCAACAACTTGCACCGAAAACGCCTGGAAGAGCTATTGGTCGATGAAAACTCTTATGAAAGGAGATCTTCCAATTTGCCTATCCTTACATACGGCGCTCAAACCTGTTCTTTGACAGTTCATCAGAGGACCGGGCTTGAGGTTTGCCAGCGAGCGATGGAGCGCAGTATCCTTGGAGTTCGACTTACCGACCGGATACGGAACACGATACTGCCATCTAACACACAAATCGCTGACGTCACCCAAAAAGCAGCCAAGCTCAAGTGGGACTGGGCCTAACACGTTTGCCGCATGTCGGATAGATTGTGGGCTAAGACCACTACAACATGGGTTCCTGAAAACGTCCAGCGGCATCGTGGAAGACCCAGGCGCAGATGGCGAGACGAACTTGACGCTTTTAGGAGGGATTGGTCTATATTGGCTCAGGATCGGGTTGGGTGGAAAAAGGAAAGGGAGGCCTTTGCCCTGCAGTGGGACAATACGGGCTAATTATTATTATTATTATTTTTGCAGGGGCTCTCGTGGCTAAATAATAACAGCCGCATTGGGCCGCACAGATAAATCAAAGGTTAAGCTATACGCTTGCTACGGTCGGTTCCTGAATTGGTGCCCATCTATTTCAAATTGAGACCCCTCCGTGCTTCGGAAAGCATGTTAAGCGGTTGGTCCTGGCTGTCATTCGTAGATCTTTGACAGTCGTTAGGGTAGTCAGAAGCCCAAAAGTCTGACAACCAGTCTTACCAAGGCGTATCGTGTTACCCAGTAACTGGATTGTGGAGGTCAGATTCGTAGTTGCTCTATGGAAAATATTGGTATTCAGCTGCATCAAGTGAGAGTGGAAGCCGACCCCAAAGTGGGTTGGAGAAGGTTATGATTTTGCATCATGCATCAATTTGGGCTCATTGTGTAGTAGCAATGTACTGCAATAAGCTTTTACTGATAAGGTCCTCTATGAATAGTTATAATGAAATACCTCTTACTGTAAAAATACTAATTGTATTAAAACAAAGGACCTCTAAAAAAAAAAACACTACGTAAAGTAAAGTAAAGAATAACTTTAATTTCGGAAGTCGGTGTCTTTGATTCTGAATTTTTGTTTTTTGGCATCGACTTTTTGGCACGGATTCACGATAGTGTTGACTTACTTTTTTGCTACTCTTATAGGCAAATTATTTGTTTGCATAGTTAATTGATTTAGGCGTGACCTTGTGGAAATCCATTATAAAATACAATAGATGATAATATATTTAGTAACTATTCTTAAAGAGCCATAAAAAACCCTGTAAGAAATAAACACGTGTTTCACCTCTCAAAAAGGCATCTTCAGGATGACGATTGACTTGTCACGAACTCAAACACGGCATGTTGCAACACCAAGCGCTGGATGCAGAAAGCAGCGTTGATTGCAGCATCCAGTTCATGAAGTCCACCGTCTGCAAAATTACCTTCTGCAAATGCTAGTAGTTAAAAGCGAAGAGGAGGAGCTCGTGGCTAAGCAATAACAGCCGCACGATTCGATCCATCAGGTTAAGCTACGCTTGCCGGGGTTTTTCTGTGGATGGGTGACCATCTTAATATACCGAGACTCCTCCGTGCCTCGGAAAGCACGTTAAACCGTTGGTCCCGGCTGTCATTCGTGGATCTTTGACAGTCGTTACGGATCGTCAGAAGCCCGAAAGTCTGACAACCCTTCTTACCGAGGGGTATCGTGTTACCTACTAACTAGGTTGTGGAGGTTAGATAAGCTGTCGCTCTATGTAAAATACTGGTATTCAGCTGCATCCGGTTAGACTGGAAGCCGACCCCAACATAGTTGGGAAAAGGCTAGGTAGATTGATTGAATTGCCAGTAGTTAAAAACACACATAGGGCAGCCCTGGCCGTTATAAGGGTCGATTCCATTAACGGCCCTGGTCCAACGTGTCACCTAATTGAATTCCTTGCACGGGCTATTGCGGCCTTTGCCGTGATTAAGACGTGCCGGTTTTGGGCGTAAATTGCTTGTTTATTCGGCTATTGTCGGACGGAGGGTCACCCGGGTTGATTGATGTTTTTGCTATAATTATACATGGTTAATTAATTTTATCATTTAAATATTTTGTGACTTAGTTGAAATCACTATTTTATTGCGTATTTATTTCTGTAAGAGGGTTTCAGCATCACATTCTATAATCATCAAAATTCATTTATTCAAACTAGGCTGAGAATCAGCACTTTTCGAACGTCAAAATTACATAAGGCAGTCCTCCAAAAACGCCCACCCTTTATCACTTCCTAGTGCCTTTAGCTGGGAAGAAGAAGTGGCGCAACAAACTTCTCAGCAGCACAGCTGTCTGTTCAAGCTAGAAAAAAAATGATTCTATATGTCGGAGACGGGTGTGTGACGTTCGTTATTATCAGCGATATTTTAACTACTGTGGGCGTAGTGTGGGTAGTGTTGGTTAATGCGCAATAGAAAAACAGTTTGCAGTTCAGATCACATTATAATTTACTATCAAATGAATCACACTAGCTAAATTATACACACACTGGGTGCGACGGCGTTTATTAAAATCACCAATTAACAAAATGATCACAAATTACAACTAACACAATAACTGAGCACCACGAATCGAGAACAGTTCCGCGACGTCTTAACTCCAACGCGACCAAAGGTTGAATGCCCTCCTCGCCGTGGCCTTAAAACATCACGACTGTAGAAGCGCGCCTTTTTTGGTGTCCATAGATCTCTCTTGATGTCGCCAGTGGCGCGCTTGCGATTCGTTTCGTGTCCGTACTAATGACTGGATCCGACATATACAATAGTATGCAAAATAATTTACATTATGCAACAAAAAACATAATTTAAATGATAAATTATTGACTCGTATCGTTTAACTGAATTCAAATTCAAACTTAATTTATACTAGTCTATGGCTCACTTGCACCACAAATCAATAAATGCATTTAGCGTTTTTGGCGTCATCTACATCATCACAGGTGAACTACACATCGCATTGACGTCACGCAAAATTCTGAATCGCGCAAGCAAAGTTTACTGAGCGACTAGCATATATACAACGTCCCGACATCAATCGTCGGGCAGACACAACACCCGGCTGGTCGGAAGATCCTCCCTTTTCTACAAAGGATAATTGAACTTGACACCCTGTTCTTTATATTTTTACGCTATCCAAATTAAAAACAACTTTATTATATTTCTGTCGGTACTTTGAAGATGCTTGTGGCTAAGTAATAACAGCTGCACGGGTCGATCGATCAGGTTAAGCTACGCTTGCCGCGGTTGGTCCGTGGATGGGTGACCATTTTTACATACCAAGTCCCCTCCGTGCCTCGGAAAGCACGTTAAGCCGTTGGTCCCGGCTGTCATTTGTAGATCTTTGACAGTCGTTACGGGTAGTTAGAAGCCCAAAAAGTCTGACAACCAGTCTTACCAAGGGGTATCGTGTTACCTAGTCACTAGGTTGTGGAGGTCAGATAGGCAGTCGCTCCATGTAAAATACTGGTATTCAGCTGCATCCGGTTAGACTGGAAGCCGACCCCAACATAGTTGGGAAAAGGTTAGGCAGATGATGACTTTGAAGATGACAGAGACAGAATGATGTTCTAAATACATTATATACGTTTAGCGTTAAATTCATGGAACGATTTGCAGTGCAGGTGGGCCTACGGGCCGAAACATATAACCGCATTGTGACGCCGCAACGCTAAAATCGGCAGTTTGCGAGCGGCGTTGCGGCGTCGCAAAAAAAAATTTTACTGTCGTATGGTAGGGTAACCAGTTCCTCGTGATTTTCGATTGTGGATAGTGTGTCTCTACCATGGATCGTCGTAAGAAACTTATTTCTTATATGTTATTAAGAAGACATTACTCTGTTTTAAATATACGACAAAGAAGATACTGGATACATCCATTTAATAAGGCTATGAATCCCGATGGCGAGTACTTTTCTCAAAAAAAAAAAAACAACCGACTTCCAAAAAACACTACAAAGTGAAAAATAACTTTAATTTCGGAAGTCGGTGTCTTTGGTTTTGAATTTTCGTTTTTTGCCACCGACTTCCGAAATAAAAGTTATTTTACACTTTGTCGTGTTTTTTGGAAGTCGGTTGTTTTTTTTTGTAAAAAGTTTTTATTTTTCACTTTTTAGTTGTGGTACCTACCCCCCCAAATTCGAAAACCACTACCTGCTATGTAAATAACAGCTGTGACAGGAACTTATCATATCATCCACATACTAAGCGGGAAAAAGTACGTATTATTGAAGCTAACTCAAAAACTATCGAAGCAAAGTTAATAAAATTTATATGGGACCACCTCGAGAGCATACCCATTCAAACAAAAAAAGAATTTTCGAAATCGGTCCACAATTGACGGAGAAATCGGTGGACATACATAAAAAAAAACATACGCGACGAACATATAACTTCCTCCTTTTTGGAAGTCGGTTAAAAATACAAAGCATTAAAGCTAGACGAAAAAAAATTCAGAAATGCTTTTCCATGCCTCTTGTTTTATAAATTTGTCTTTGTAGGTTTCGTCCCTAGAATCCCACAAACAAGGGCGAGCGTTCCTGAACCAAATATATAAATAAATCGATGTCATAGTCAGACATTTTAATTTTAAAACTGCTTCCGGGTTGACGCGTGTTGTTTGCAGGAGTGGTAGAAACAAAGCGAATCATTGTCAACAAGTATGACGTCATAACGCTGGAATTTGCGCAGCGGTGCGGCGCCGCGACGCTAAAATCGGCGCTGATGCCACTGCCAATTTCAACGGGGCGGCGCCGCAACGCGGTTATCTGTTTCGGCCCTACGAGCCTGTGCACACTGGCGCTGCGGCGCCGTAACGTTGTTACGCCGCAGCGGCGCCGCCGCGCCGCAAAGCGCGTAAATAGTCATCTGTCAAATATCTGTGTTTTTGACAACGCACAAACAACTGAGCGGTGTCGCTCCCGTGTCGCAACGCGTACACCCCTTCCCGCCTCGTCTCGCGGTCTGCAAGTCCCCGGTGTACGTGCGGTGAGACGCTGGAACGCACCGTATGGCATACCATGGACATTTGTATGTAGGATGTCGCAGCGACACTGCTGTGTGCACAAGCTCTAAGAATCATTACTTTTTGAACGTCAAAACTAACAAAAGACAGACTTCAAAGGACCCTTCACCACTTCCTAGTGATTGTCTCTTCTTTTACGATCATCCGTCTGCGGATCTCAAATACCTAGGTACAAACAAATAACTCAATATGTTCCTAACCAAAGCGAACATGTTACATCTGATATTCCTGAAATATTCTGGTTTTATATTAGAATTCGCTTCCATCTGTCGCCTAAAGCTGAAATTGTTCTTATTTTCCAAGAGAAAGAAATTCTGTTCTATTTTATTTAGATATCAAGTAACTCGTCATATTTCAATAAACCAAGTTACTTTGTGATTTTATCTTGTAGCAAACAAGAATTTTATCACCACTGCTCTCAAAACGGTGAAGGAAAGGAAGGAAAGTATTAAAAAAAAACTCTTTCGAATTTTGAATATCATTAAGGTGAAGTTTATCCGATACTAATTACTGGTTGTATTTGTAAACCAACTGGTTTATTAAAGTTTGTGCTTCTTTAATATAAGGGTGTGTAAAGTTGTTAATTCGGTGTTGGAGTTATTTTGCATTGAGGTTTATCAGTAAGTACCGACGATGAAGTTGGTCTACGGTTATCAAGTTACGTAAATATTGAGGATTCGAACTTTATATTTGGATTGGTATACTGTTTGATTTGAAATGTCATAAGTGTGACTGGTTGATGGCAATAGGCTCGCTCCCTATTTTACGTAGCCAAATGTGGGTATACTCTACACTTACAGGTACCCCTTTACTGCCTAACCAGTCGGAGACAATAGGTGTGATGTTTTAGTATGTTAAAAGCCATTTTTTTAGAGTTCCATTTTGTTAGAGTAAAAGAAAAAAAACGGAACCCTTATAGGATCACTTCGTTGTCCGTCCGTCTGTCTGTCGAGACCCTTTTCCCCAAGAACGCGTGGAGGTTTCAAGTTGGAATTAATATCAAATACGTCAATGATTTCGAAACTTGTTCATTTGTAGTTTGATCACACCAAAAAAGTTTTTTTTGCGATTACATGTTTACATTTGCAGTTGAAGAATTGACCGTGACGTATGTCGATGTAGGAGAACATGTCTTTCAACAATAATGTTAAGTTTGTTTTTAGGATAAATTCATCCCAACTACGGAACCCTTCATTGTGCGTAGTCTGATACGCACTTGGCCGGTTTTTTTGTAACGAGATGTATAATAGTGTTATGGTGCGCACCTTCTTATCTATTTGTACATCATCATCATCATTTCAGCTGAAAAACGTCCACTGCTAGACATAGGCCTCCCCCAAGCACCACCACTTCGACCGGTTCTGTGCTTCCCGCATCCAGCGGATTACTGCGGCCTTCAGAAGGTCATCGGTTCATCTTGTGGGAGGCCTTCCAAAGCTACGTCTTCTCGTACACGGTCGCCACTCCAGACACAATGTGAATAAAAGAGGAGAAACCAAATTAAAAATTAAATGATTACCTAAAGTAATTTGTTGTAGGTGTCTAATTTTCACTCGAAACCTGGCAAAAAAAACAATGGCACTCCGGGAGTGCTGACAGAAGTGAAACTTGAAAAAATCAGCACCTCTGTAATCAACGCGTTGGTGTCTTTTACTCCACGGTGTCGGTAAATTCCGTCACAGTGTCGGTAAATTCCGTCACAGTGTCGCGAAATCAATGGTTTAGTCCTATCTCAAAAAGTTCCAACGCGCCTAAAGAAGTTTTCACTTCAAAAACAAACCAAGAATCTTTAAAAAGAAACTCAAAAGTAAATCTGCCAGTTTGTTACCAACCTCAAAACTAGAATAGGTACTAAAACTAGCATACTGCTTGAAACTCGGTCGCATGTTTGAGTTGTCTTGGCAAGCAGGTCACAAGTTCGAAGGTAAGCCTGCATTGGATGTTGGCTCGCCAACTTTGTCCACCACAATTAACTGGCGAAAATTCGTGATCTCTTTGGTTCTTACTATGGGAGATAGTTGGTTTCGAGTTTGCTGCGGCAATTTTACCAATCTGCGTGGATGTATTATAATCAATAAATTCAGCTTACCTATCGCAGTCCAATGCTGGCTATAGGCCTCTTCCAGAGTGCGCCACAAAACCCAGTCGGGCCTTCGCATCCAGTCTGTCCCAGCCATCTTTTTGAGGTTGTTGGTCCATCGAGATGGGCTATAATTTTTGGAACGAAATTCTTTAACGCGGCTGTAAACTTTCAGAAATCGTCACGCTAAATAGTGTTAATACTTGCGACTTTCTTCTTCTAATTCAAAGAGAAAGAAAGAGAGAGAGAGATAGAACGACGGCAGAAACAAAAACAAAGGAAAAGAGTTAAGTGATTACAGTGTCGTGGGATAAAATTGAAGTACACATCGGCCCGAGTACACTGCATTCCGGAGAGAGAGAGGAAAGTATGAATTTGGTCAAAATGAAAATCCAAGATGTCGACTCGAAAATTTTCGTATTGTCACCATGGGTATCGTTTTCATGGTTTTCAAGGGTGCAAAAGCCGATAGTGGGGTCGAAATGTAAATCTAAGAAAGCGGCTCTGAAAATTTTCAAATTTTTCGTCATGGGTGTCGTTTTCATAGTTTTCGAGGGTGTTCAAGCCGATAGTGAGGTCGAAATGTAAATCCAAAATGGCGGTTCTGAAAATTTTCAAATTTTTCATCATGGGTATCGTTTTCATTGTTTCCGAGGGTGTTAAAGCTGATAGTGGGGTCGAAATATAAATCCAAGATGGCGGCTGTACAAAAATTGTTTTTGTTTTAAATCATACGTGAGAAAGATCTTCGTTCCTGACCAGGGTCCTCCGACAGAATGCGTTTTTTTAGTGTTATTATGCTTTTAAAAACGATAGGTACATTCGCTACTACATTAACAATGATACGTACATTTTGAGTATGAATGTGGATGGATATCTAGGGGAAGACCATAGAAACGATGGATGGATTATGTGAAAGGTGATATGGCTGGAAAGGAGGTGAGAGTCCGAGATGACGGCTTATAGATAACTAGAAATACGTTTTATTTGTTTTCAGTCTTAAGTACTCGTATAAATACTGAGTTTCGAGTTAATCAGACCGTGCGTTAAAATTCTTCCATACAAACTTTGACACACCCCTATCCTCCCTTAGGGGGTAGTTTAGAAAAACTAAAATGAAAAGCTTTATAATTTTCATAGATAAAGTATTCGTGCCAAGATACAAGTTTATTAACTCAAGCAATAAGATTTTTCATACAATCAAAATCGCCCCTTTTCACCCCCTTAAAGGTCGAATTTCCAAAAATCCTTTCTTAGTGGATGCCTACGTTATATTGGTGCCGATTCCCTTGTTCACAAACTAAACTAAATTTAAGTTCAGTGCATCTTTTTCTTTCTATTTCATTAAGAAAAGGACAGAAGATAAATATTAGTTTATTCCTGTCTAATTAATCAGCGCCTGTCACTCTCCATACAAGTTTAGACGTGATTAAAAACTTGCCGACTAAAATTACGTCAATTTACGTCAAGCGCTATTAATTATTTTGACAGGTGATTAATTTGACAGGACTAAACTAAAATTTATCTTCTGTCCTTTTCTTAATGAAATAGAAAGAAAAAGATGCACTGAACTTAAATTTAGTTTAGTTTGTGAACAAGGGAATCGGCACCATTATCTACTTGTGTGCCAAATTTCAGCCCAATCCGTTCAGTGGTTTGAGCTGTGCGTTGATAGATCAGTCAGTCATTCCTTCCTTTTATAGATATAGATTATCGAAGAAAAAGACATTGCGCCGACTTGGGGTAGCACAAAAGTAAATTGAGATAAGGGTAGGAGAATGATGAGGTACCATCCGGGCAACACTTATCTAACCAATTTGAAATCAAAATCCCGTGCACACGAACCTTTTTTTCGTAGGTAAGCGTTACTATAGCACCCGAGCGCTGCAAGCAAGAATAGTCCTTACAGTGTACAGATATGCGTTTCTTCAATAGTACGTTCGCTTCTGATCTATGATACGATGTAGATCTTGTTCTTAGTAAAATAAATGATTGATCCATCTTTAAGATATAATTGTCACCAAGTGTGACGTCCAGTTTCGGTCAGAAATTAGTGTTCTCAATGTCAAATAATTTATTTCAATTAGGCACATAAAAGGCACTTTTGCAAGTCAAAATTAAAAAAAATAGAATTGATTCTAGGTAGTTTTCGTATGGAGAAGAGTGGGCATGAAACTCCACCGTTACTCTTTTAAAATATTTTGTATACATTAAATATAATAATTACATGTGAAGACGATGCACCTGGAATAAGATTACTATACCACAATAGGTAGAAATTTTAGTGGCATGAGGAACAGGGTGTAAAGTTCACTCATCCACCATAGAAAAGGGAGGATCCTCCGACTAGACGGGTGTTGTGTCTGGCAGGCAACTGCCCAACGGTTTGAAGTTGAAATCTTGTATCTATGTCGATCGCTCGGTAAACTCTAACTGCGTGATGCAGGATTTGTGTGACGTCATGTCTTTGATGCGTAGTTCGTATGTGGCGGTGTAACCGCTACAAAATAATAAAAATGAAGCAATGACAGAAAAATATATTATGTAATGGATATAATTATGGTGTTCACATATTTACAAGCATTGTAAAAGTAAGTACTTATACCATATTCCTAAAAAAATAACAAGTAATACTAATAAGTCAGTGTGTGAGTTCAAGTAATCACAGAATGTAAAATCAATGTGATAATAATTAATTATACAATTAAGTTAGCAACCAATTTGATTTTGTCTAGACTCTAAATTGTCCTATGGAGCTAATGAAGGAAGTAATTGTTCGTTGTCAGTGGTAAATTCTAGGTGCAAATAGATAGTTCCACACTCTCTACGTGATGTATCGTGTACCACTTAATTGCAATCGGAAAAATTTGAAACTGCAAGCAAATAAGTACTAATTCTACCGTAACAAAAATATAGAGTGCAGAGCGAGTTCGTAACGAGATAAACTAGTAAAAACTGATAGTAGTTGTTTGGCGACCGGCCAAAGTAAGTTCTCGCTGGGCGAGAGGTGCATTCCAACCTGGGAACCACTAATGATACCGGTTTAGGGGTAACGTACACTGTGCAGGAAACCGCGCCGCGGCAAATTGCGTTAGGCGTTTGTTTTGCATGGTCAGTTGGGCGATTTGGCAGTTGTGAATGAGATATTGCATACCGTATTTCGAAAATTTTGTATTTCTTTTAGAAAGTTTAGTAACACAGAAAGTAGTTTGAACTGAAGTAGAAGAATAATCTTGTAGACTATAAACTAATCGAAGAGAACAAAAGGAAGACCTAAGTTGAACTATTGCCCAAATGCAGACCTCTTTTGAGGAGAGCATCATGCTCTGTCCAGCTCTGGTCATAAACTAGTAAAACGGGAAAGTTCGAAGAGAGGAAGAGTGCGAAAGAGAACCCTCTACATCAAATAGCCTGGTATAACTTCCAACAACTTTGTTGGTGTATTGAAAATACTACTTAAAAACTGCTTGCAGCAAGTCACGTGCAATCCAGTGCCCGCTGCTCTCAAAGAATGTGACACGCAAGACAAAACGTTGCAGAAAATAGCTGCATTATGGTTCGTTAAAAATTTATTCGCTATAAAATTGGATAAATTGTTTGTTAAATACGTTGATATATTACCGGATTTATTGCAAGCGAAATACAATAGGTGTAACTTTTCTTGAAATGGGTCATTCGTTTTGAGACTTAAACGTGCCTTTTATTTTTGCATTGATGGTTACTTAAACAGTTTTTTCAAGCATATCTTTTTTGCTGGTCCGTTGACACGATTCGTTTTGTGCCCTAGTTTGAATTAGGTGCACTCAACATGTCGTCATTAGCATCGAGTACTTATCGGTAGCGTATTTCATGTGAAAGTTATGTTTTGATTGTTACAAAAAAAGCCTTGACGAGAGGAAAACGTAAAACAGTTTTAATTCGACTCAATTTTATACTTATAACTCTCGTGTTTTATATTACTTACATAATTTATTTCTAGTGCTCTCGATTCTGCGGTGTTAAGTAAGACAGATGACTTAGTAAGCTTATAAAATTGACGTGACCTAAAACCTTCCATTCAAAGGAGTACTAAAGCCAAACTTCAGACAGACCTGTCAAAAGTCAAGACAACAACGTCCCCAGACAAAAATACATTAATTACATAATTTAATCTGCAAAATTCTGCCTGCAATGAAGCAAATGACTCAAAGTTTTGTCGCTTGCTTGTGCCGTCCGCAGCGAGAGCACAGAATAAATAGGAACAGAAGTTCGGCTGCATATAACGCAAGAAAACGCATACAAACATAGACACACTTCACGTACAGCGAGTGTAAGCGCATACGCGATTCTTTTAAAGTGAAACTTTTATTACATCGTCTCAAACTTTTTCGGCTGTATGTTGCATGTCGCGTGACAGTCGGCCGCGGAGTAGGGATAAAGTGCTCGTCAGAGCAGCCAAGGCCAATATGGCGGCGCCTATAGAAGTTTCACTTTTACCGTGGTTTCATAAAACCACACAATCCTTTTTAGGGTTCCGTAGTAAACAAGGAACCCTTATAGTTTCGTCATGTCCATCCGTCTGTCTGTCTGTCTGTCTGTCTGTCCGCAGTCTAGCTCCGAGACCCTTAGTACTAGAAAGCTGTAATTTGGCATAGGTATACATATTAATTATGTCGACAAAGTGGTAAAACAAAATTATGAAAAACATTTTTTTTTAGGGTTCCTCCTATACATTAAAAACATTGTGAGTATGTTAAAACTATTTTTGAATTCAGAGATCCGTTTGCGAAATATTAAGCTTTAAGGTGAAAATTTTTGTTAGAGTCAAGTGTCCCCCCCCCGTGCCAACTAAATGGTTGGTTTCACATATGTGAAAAAATTCACAACAGTAGCTTATATAACGAATTTAAAAGGAAAACTATCACAACTGAGTAGGCTTTACAAGTTAACGAGTAATAATCGACCAACTTAACTTTGCAGTTGCAAAAACATGTTTTCCCATACATTCCGTATGGGAGAACATATTTTTCAACTACAAAGTTAAGTTTGTTCTTGGGATAAATTCATCCCAACTACGGAACCCTTCATTGTGCGTGGTCCGACACGCACTTGGCTGGTTTTTTTAAATTGATATCTTGCTGGTTATCCTAGGAAGTTGTTGGCTAATTGAACTGGACTTTCCTGTGGGTGCCTCAATAAATTAAGGCCTCCAGCCAGGGTATGAAACTTAAAAATTAAGCAACTACACACCCCTGTGGGGTACGGACCTCAGCTTAGGGTGTTGCTGGGGGAGTGCAGCAAGGAACAGGCTGGATGGGATTTAGATTAGCGTGGGACGAATTTAAAGCTACAGGCTCATTGGCGCGGGCTGGCTCGAGCAAGGATCGGGGCGGGCGCACACGCGATTGGCATTAGATCGAGATAGACCAAGATCTTCGAAAGTCGATCGCATTTCGGTGGTAAGAATTTAACCTTTAAGCTGGCTTAACGTAAGTACGGAGTTTCAATAAAATAACTGGCCCGGTTGGTGGCAATAGGTTCGCCCCAGCCCCCTTTTTTTTTGTTTGAGAAAATCTCAATTTCGGTTTTATTCGCAACCCCAGCAGGCATCGGCCCTATCGGACTCCGTCATTTTTTCTGACATCTCTTTGAGGCGCTCGTGGAACACAACGCACCGTCGACCCGGGCCTGGTCCTTATCGGACGGCGAGCTACCCATTGCTCACCGTCCGCAAGCCCGCGCCTACGGTGGCCGGAAATCGGCATGCGACTCCCGACGCCCAGGGCGTCTCCTGCGGCGGTTAGGGGCGTGAGGGCGCAAAATTTGCCTGTCCCTCACGCGTTCCGCCTATTCCTTCGCGAGCATTACTGCTTCGCAGAAGGAGGTGACGGCCTCCCATTTCCTCTCACTCCGTACCATGGCCTGAACCAGGGCCGGACGCGAGAGATCACCGCCGCCGATCGCCTCCACGAGGACACGGCGATGCTCCGCCCAAGCCGGGCAGACCTCCACCGTAGGTTCGCCCCCCTTTTACATGGGACTTAAACAAAACTAGCGAAATGTGGATGTAGGTATAGGTATACCTAACTCTTCGGGGGTGATGTTCTGTTATGTGTTGTTAAGTGGCCAACTTATACTGGTTTTGATGACGTGCGTGTGTCGTCTGTGTGTGCGTGCGACTATTTTCCGCTCGTTGTAAGTTGACCTTCTGTATGTATATATTTTGTGGCGAGGGGGTTAAACCGATTACATTCCTGCGGCAGGAACTCGACAAAGAGATTGTAAGTGGGCCGAAGTACAGTGTGGAGAACAGTAGCGTAACTAGCCTGTATTTGTGAATTATTTTCGCTTGGTTGGAGTGACGCTGTGTTTTAAAATAAGCGGGTATAGAGGGGTAAGTTCAGAAGTAGGCAATTTAAAGGTATTAAAATTTAGCATTGCAGAAATAACATCACGCCTGTTTCCCCCGAATGATTTGGCAGAGGTGTACTGATAGTACACCCACATTTCAACCAGTTATGTTTAAGTCCCATGTTATAGGGGGCGAGCCTATTGCCAAAAACCGGGCACAAATCCAGACTCCGGGCTGCTACTGAGAAATTCCTTGTAGAAAACCTTAATTACATTTTGCTCGACTTGGGAATTGTTCCCAGGAGCTTATGCTCAGCAGTAACACTTACGACTACGAGACCAACGAAGTAGTTAGCATTATAGACTTTTGTAGATAGCTTGTCGTGTTTACTAGAGAAAGATAATGCCTAAAAGGGCCTAGCGGTACTATGTTTTCAGATAATTTAAATAGATTTAGCAAGTTATCATCTGCCTAATCTTTTCCCAACTATATTGGGGTCGGCTTCCAGTCTAACTGAATGCAGCTGGAATACCAGTATTTTCCATGGAACGACTACCTATCTGACCTCTGCAACTCGGTTACTGGGTAATACGGTACTCCTCGGTAAGACTGGTTGTCAGACTCTCGGGCATCGGGCTTCTGACTACCCGTAACGACCGTCAAAGATTTACAAATGACAGCCGGGACCTACGGCTTAACGTGCTTTCGAAGTCACGGAGGGGTCTATATGTAATGGGTGGTCACCCATCCACGGACCGACCTCGGCAAGGGTAGCTTAACCTTCGATCGACCCTTAGCGACTGTTATTATTTAGCCACGAGTCCCTTCTGAAAGATTTAGCAAGTTTAGATTAGTTAATGTGTAAATAGCAAGCGAAGATTCCGCCATAAAAAAAAAACAAAATATTTTAGTACACATAAATCTACATGGGCACATATGAAACGTCAGAAGCTAGATGCCAATTGGTCGTTTCCTATGGAGAAGAGCCGGCAAGAAACTCCATGGTTACTCTTTTAAAAATAAATGGCTTTTACAATATTTACAAATTACAGTGTTAATAGCTATGAGAGTACAGTGTAGGCCTATCAACAAGTACCAGGTTCTTAACAAAATAGAAAATGATCCACAAGTCCACAGCCTATAACGTTTTCACATTCACAAAATCTAAAAGAAAAAAATCTATATAAAAGATAAATAAAATAATAAAAATAAGGACCTATTTAAACCAAATGACATGATTGCCACTACAGCTGTAACAAATCTAATTTGATAAAAATAAAGAATATTGTAGGTAAGACTATAATGGTGCCGATTCCCTTGTTCACAAACTAAACTAAAGTTCAGTGCATCTTTTTCTTTTTATTTCATTAAGAAAAGGACAGAAGTTAAATTTTAGTTTAGTCCTGTCAAATTAATCAGCGCCTGTCACTACTCCATACAAGTTTAGACGTGATTAAAAACTTGCCTACCAAAATTACGTCAACGTCAAGCGCTGATTAATTTGACAGGATTAAACTAAAATTTATATTCTGTCCTTTTCTTAATGAAATAGAAAGAAAAAGATGCACTGAACTTAAATTTAGTTTAGTTTGTGAACAAGGGAATCGGCACAAATGTCAAATAATGAAATGTCAAGGAAGCATGTATCATTCAAAGTTCGTCTACTGTTTCATCAATGTACAGTGTCCGCGAACTAATTTCTGCGGTCATTACGTATTTTCTATGAAAACTTTCAAAAACATCTGACTTTGCTTGAATATTAAGTAGGCGAGTTTGGCCTGATTTTACAGCGGTGTTTTGAAGTGAGATACAGCACTTTATGGTTATTCAAACTATTTTATTGGTGGCTCGGGATTTGTGAGTATTTAATGGCAGTAAATGTCGAGAGTAAAATATGAATTAGGGAGATTAAAATTAAGAGATGTTTTATTATAAATCGACGCATTCGTGTGATGTAGGCTTAACTTCATAAGTACTGCCTTCTTGTAGTATAATTATCTCTACCTCTACAAAGAATAGACACAATATGCTATGCGCTTTGGTGCTTACGGTAAGTAGGTATATACAGCAAGCAATAGGCCTGTGCCCAGAATTTTTTTGTCTGTCTTGTAGATTATTAAAAAACATTGAACACGTATTTTTTTCTTTTTTGACGTAATCAAAACTCAAACTCTAAAGTATTTAAAAAAAAAAAAACAATAATAGGTACTTTTGAATTGTCAAGGGGTCGGTCAGTCAGAAAGATGAATCTAGTTGCCAATTCCAAAGCGTAGTAGGTACCTACAGAGAAGAACGGGCAAGAAACTCTACGGACACTTTTTTAAATCAAAATATTGTTACAAAATATTTGGTTACATAATTTTTGTTGAAATTATACATGTGAGAACACGTACGGACGCTTTTAACGTTCACGTCTTTCTACATTAGAAAGACGTGAACGTTAAAAGCGTCCGTAACAAAATTTAAAACAATAAAAAAACGTGTGGCACTCGGGGACTGCCGCGGTAAAGCTATTGCATAGCATTTGTAACCTCCACACTTCCTATTTGTTAACGCTACACTTGGGATGATGACGTGATGACATAAAACAAAAATTACGTTCCCATGACAACATCACGTTGTCATGGGAACTGTCATTACATGGTAGGCGGAGTGGGGGGTGTTAAGTTTTTTTCGTTACGGAATTTCTTGATTCGGTTGCCGCGCTCAAAGCCCGCGATAAAAGCTATGCAATATCTTAAAAATTAAAATAATATATTTAACAAATCCATGACGATTACAAAAATATGCTGTATACATAGAATGAACAATAAACTAAAAAAATAAATGGAAAATTTGAAAAATCTTTTAAATTCTGAGATCGTCTATTGTTTTCTCTTTTTCAATGTACTTCAGGGAACTTTTTGTAGTTATTATTAGTGTAGTTTCATATTAAGAGGCTTTCAGGGTTATTATGTTTGACTACCGCCCTAGATATAAAATGTTAAATTAATTTAAAACTTAACCCAATTACACATTTTCATAAAATACACGCGTAAAAAGTTAAAAATGTTTCCATCCTACACAAATAATCAGCGCCCTTAATCCAGGAAAGTACATAAAAAGTACAAAGACACAAAATTTAATTACTGTTCCGCCATATTTAATTTGATCGTTACCAATTTAATTAAAAGGAAAAAACAAGAGCAAACTCAATTACTTACAGTACAGTCGTACACAAAAGCGACTGTATTAAAAAATCTACTTAACCTTTCCCAGTTACATTGAGGTCGGCTTCCAGTTCAACCGAATGCAGCTGAATATCAGTATTTTAAATGGAGCGACTGTCTATCTGATCTCCAAAACCCAGTTACTGGGTATCACGATACCCCTTGGTAAGACAGTCAGACTTTTGGGCTTCTGTCTACCCGTAACGACTGTCAAAGATCTACGAATGACAGCTGGGACCAACGGCTGAACATGCTTTCCGAGGCACGGAGGGGTCTTGATATGAAATGTATGGTCACCCATCCACAAACCGACCACGGCAAGTGTAGCTTAACCTTAACGCGACCTATGCGGCTGTTATAATTTGGCCACGAGCCCTTAAAAGGCGACAGTAATCCAAATACGTAATAATTCGCAATACCTAGCTTGAAATATCTGCATTTCTTCGGTACAGTGGTTAACAATGCGCCGGCGGGCGGTACGTGATCCGGATTAAACCGGTAAATTGCGTTAAACTCCCCACTGTTCGACGCCGATAGAGAGCTATGAGTGCCATGGCTTTTGGGCTCAAATTGCGCACTTTACTGCGCGATTGTACGTGTACTGTCAGGTTCAAAAGGACGTTACTTTGAGTTTCTGAAAACTGAAAAATCTTCTAACAGGACGTGTGCCTGAAAAAGTACCTCTTTGTAATGTATGATGGAAAGGAAATTGTCATAATGAGTGTGTTTATTTGTCACAGAAATGTTGGTCCTGGGTTCGATTCCCGGGTCGGGCAAATTGTTATTGGGGTTTTCTATCTGAAATTTCTCAGTAGCAGCCCGGAGTCTGAATTTATGCCTGATTGATGGTCATAGGCTCGCCCCCTATAACATGGGACTTAAACATAACTGGCGAAATGTGGGTGTACCTGCTACAGGGACACCTCTGCCCAACCCTTTGGGGAAACAAGGCGTGATGTTACAGAAACAAGTGCATATAAAAATATAGGTAAACTCGAATAAAATAAAATAAAAGATCTACGCACACAACAGAAATAGTCGGCAGCTGCAAGTCGTGACTGACAACGAGGCTTCCACTCAGCATGATGTTGTGCTACAGAGATCCACAGCACAGCGCTGATTGAAAGAGTGGTGTGCTACGAATTCAATCATTCTCTTTAAAAATTATTTTTGTGATAAACTGTCAAGAAATTAAATAATGTCCTGCTATGTCAACAGTTCAGCTTATTTGAATCACTTCAGATGTAATAAGTGTGCTTTATAATTCCTACAAACCAGTAAAAAGCTACTTGAAAAGAAACCCTAGACTATCATAAAACTGAGAATCTTTTGATCGTTCTGAAATAAACCTTATTTTGACCAACCCCACACATACATAGCTGTTCCTCACCTCCTTGAAAAAAAACTCTCGCTGCACTCACTCCACAAAAGTCACCTACACTCACACACTGCTCATCTGAATTACTCACATATCTACTACATCTCCTACTAGTATAACACTTCATACAAGATAAACACTCACTCATCGTCTCACAACATAACTCAATACCTCTGCAGAATTATAGGTAGGTATTTTTTATAGTTTTACTTCTTCTTTTATTTGTTTTAAGCATATTGTTTTAACTCTTACTTAGTTTTTATTTTTATGATGTTTAATTTCGACTCTTGCACGGTATCCCTGCAAAAGCTAATTCTAGCTGTGGGGCCTGGTGACAACACTGGTTTTTTCCAAAAACCTATATCAGGCACCAGTCTCTCGCAAAGGTGGAATATAGCCGAGATATTTTTTTGTACACATTAACTTTAAGTCAGCTTTGTGAAAAGAGAAAAAGTGATTATTGAATTGAAAAGAATCATTCGACTATTGAAAGATAACGGCAGACCTATTCTGTAAAAATCTTACCGTGAAAACTAAAGTGAAGTGAGCTGTTAATACTGTTAATCCCTTGCTTCAGGTGGAATGACAGCTCACTTCAGTTTTTACCCGACTACGGCGAAGCATAAAATTTAAATTCAAATAATTTATTTTCTCTTCACAAACAATGGTATCTTATAATTTAGACAGACTTGAAAAATTGTGACAGTAGTTTGTGAGAGACTGGTGTCTGTACTAGGAATGCCTGTATCGCAGATCACCAGGGTCTCACCACACGGTATGTAAACATAATCAGTTAAATGTGAAGTGATAGGGCATAACATAAAAATCTACTATAGACTTAGAGATTTAAACAATATAAAGCAAAAAAAAAAAGAATTAAATGCAAAATATAAATAAAAAAAAACTTTTTCCAAAAAAAAAAACAACCGACCTCCAAAAAAAAAACACTACAAAGTGAAAAATAACTTTAATTTCGGAAGTCGGTGTCTTGGGTTTTGTATTTTCGTTTTTTGCCACCGACTTCCGAAATTAAAGTTATTTTTCACTTTGTAGTGTTTTTTTGGAGGTCGGTTGTTTTTTTTTTTGTAAAAAGTTTTTATTTTTCACTTTTTAGTTGTGGTACCTACCCCACACACATTCGAATACCACTACCTGCTACCAGTGACAGAAACTTATCATATCATCTACATGCTAAGTGGGAAAAAAATACGTATTTTGTAGCTAACTCAAAAACTATCCAAGTAAAGTTAATAAAATTTATATGGGACCAATCCAAGAGCACACCCTTTCAAATAAAAAAATAATTTTCAAAATCGGTTCACAATTGACGGAGAAATCGGTGGACAAACATAAAAAAAAAAAACAAACAATCGCGACGAACATATAACCTCCTCCTTTTTGGAAGTCGGTTAAAAATGCTTGAACTATTATGTGTCGGGAAGTTAGAGGGATGGACTATTTTGGATGAGTTAGTAATTCCTCAGTTGCATTATAATCCAAACTAAGGAGCCATTCAACCAGAGCACTCTTACAAGCCTTCGTCGTTAGGTGATAGATCGTGGTAAAAAAGGAGGGTTATGATTTTGAACGATATGTATGTACCATCGAGGAAACCCATAATTAACCACTTTGAAAACAAAATCCCGTGCACATGATGACCACATCTGTTACCGTCCCGGTTCTATAGCAGCCCAGTGCTGCAAGCAAGAATAGTCCTTATGGTTATTAGTTATGGCTTTCCGCGATGGTATGTACATCTGTTCCCTCTTCTAAACTCATCATAATTTGATAGAAATAAGGTATCGTTGAAAGAGTCTTGATTGTCCGCTGGATACAGGCTGTGTGACATCACTAAATTGAAATGGCGCCCTCTAGAGGAAAGAGGAGCTCGTGACTAAGTACTAACAGCCGCACAGGTCGATCCATCAGGTTAAGCTACGGTTGCCGGGGTTGGTCCGTAGATGGGTGAGCATTTCTACATACCGAGACTCCTCAGTACCTTGGAAAGCACGTTAAGCCGTTGGTCCCGGCTGTCATTCGTGGATCTTTGACAATCGTTACGGGTCGTCAGATGCCCGAATGTCTGGCAACCAGTCTTACCCAGCGGTATCGTATTACCTAGTTACTGGGTTGTGGAGATCAGATAGGCAGTCGCTCCATATAAAATAATGGTATTCAGCTGCATCCGGTTAGACTGGAAGCCGACCTCAACATAGTTGGGAAAAGGCTAGGCAGATTGATTTGATTGAGAAAAGATATCACAGACAATGCCCTAACACGTGTGACTCCGTATTTTTAATTTTTCTATGATGTCTTGTTTATACCTTTTAGTTGACTTTTTTGTCGAAGTTGGGTTTTAGTTTTTGTAAGGCCTTTTCCTAACAAACGAGTGTTCTAGATTGATTAGACTCTCAGCCCACGTTAACTTATATGTGAATACAAATAAAGTAACGACCGAATAAAATAAAAATTCCGAAAAATCAATACAGAATTTGCTGACGTAATATTTTTCAAACAGGCAAATAAGCATACACCATGCATGCAGCATGCAAGTAAGCATGCAATATGCAGCAGGCACGGTTTCTGTCACGGTCCCACGCGAGCTTATCGTCGCAGATGGTTTTAACGCTCACCACCTGCTCCTCAGCACGCGGGCCGCCTCGCCCCTCTGCGCCTACGCGGGCTTAAATTTTGGACGAAATAAAATCACGGCGATTTTTTTTCATGGGCTCGAGTTTAAAACGCTGAGAGTTAAAAATCTAATAGTGTGTTTTTTCAACGTACTGGGACGGTTGTGCATCCCAGTGCGTTAGATTCGCAACGCTCGGCTAAACACCGAGAGTTGAAAATCTAGTGCGCGATTAAATCCCGCCGTGATTTTATTACGTCCGCGCAAACATCGGCTAAGATATTGTAATTGATACAGTATACGATTCGCATTTGGGGCGAATATTTTGAAGTAAACCTGATTTCATTCTCTCCTATTAATTTGGTTGGAGATTTATTCGAAGTGGCTCTGAATTTCGTCTAATTACTTTATGTGAATTAAGGAATAATTTAGTATATTTTGTTTATCTTTTTGAGTTGAACACTTAGCCTTGTCAATTCGTTTTTAATGAAAATTTACAAATACGTATACCTACACAACGTGTTACTATTAATATGTTATAGCTATTTTACTTTCTTAAATATTCGATTAGGTATTTTAGGCGAAAATCTAATAAATTGTTTGAAATCCTTTATCATTTTCCATATTACTTACCACTTCACTCTAGTCCATATTGCTTGTATGTCAAATTGTTCAAGTAGTTCATAAAGAAAGAAAGAAGGAAAAAAGAAAAAAGAAAGAAAGAAGTAAATAAGAAATAAATAAAGAAAGAAAAAGTATTTATTGAGACTCGCACAGGAGATCACAAATTAAACTTAACATAGAACAATTACATAAATAAAAAAACGTGTGGCACTTGGGGACTGCCGCGGTAATATTATTGCATAGCATTTGTAACCTCCATACTTCCTATTTGTCAACGCTACACTTGGGATGATGACGTGATGACATAAAACAAAAATTACGTTCCCATGACAACATCACGTTGTCATGGGAACCGTCATTACATGGTAGGCGGAGTGGGGGGTGTTAGGTTTTATTTTCGTTACGTTACGGAATTTCTTGATTCGGTCGCCGCGCTCAAAGCCCGCGATAAAAGCTATGCAATAGCTTAAAAATAAAAAAAAACAAAGTAAAATGAAAATAAAAGCAGAAAGTGCTGTACGAGGCCAAAAGGCTCCTATCTCATCATGATAATGACGCCTGACTGTCGAGCTTGAAATAAAAAATGCAAGGGTACTTAGAATGTAATTCTTAAAATTCAAAACTAAATATGTCTTAAGAATACGAAGTCCCTCGACAATATCTAGCTCAATCTATGTAACCAGAAGGAGGGTACTTGAATCGTCGCACAATGCAAAGTGGCGGACGCGACGCCGCGTGTGCCAAGCTGTCGACATGACGGTGTGATATATTGTGTGTTAGTGACAACCTTACTGGCGTGGTACAGTCAGCTACAAACATTGCCGAGCTACTCTACATATTATACCTTTCATATATATTTTACAACTGACAGCAGCAGCTCAACAGCAACCTTATTGTAACGAAAAAACACTACACAGTGAAAAATAATTTTAAAATTTCGGAAGTCGGTGTCTTTGCTTTTGTATTTTCGTTTTTTACCGACTTCTGAAATTATTAATTTTAAACTGAACCTTTTATTACATCGTCTCAAACTTTTTCGTCTGTGTGTTGCGTGTCGCGAGACGGTTAGCCGCAGAGTAGGGATAAAGTGAAAGACGCTCGTCAGAGCAGCCAAGGCCAATATGGCGGTGCCTATAGAAGTTTCACTTTTACCGTGGTTTCATAAAACCACACAATCCTTTTTTCACTTTGTAGTGTTTTTTGGATGTCGATTTTTTTTTTGTTGAAATGTTTTTATTTTTCATGTTTTAGTTGTGGTACCTACCCCACACAAATTTGTATACCACTACTTGCTATGTAAATAACAGTGACATGTAGTTGTTATAACATCATCAATATACACTAAGTGGAAAAATACGTATTATTATATAGCTAACTCAAAAACGACCCAAGCAAAGTTAGTAAAATTTATATGGGACCACTTAAGAAGTACAAAAGGAAAAAAAAATATAAAAAAATAACAAATGGTCCAGCCGTCTTCGAGTAATCGGGGAACATACATTAAAAAAAAAGATTCTGCCGAACTGAGAACCTCCTCTTTTTTCTTGAAGTCAGTTAAAAATAAAGATACAGTGATCTTTATTTTTAAACGACTGGTTTGAAAGTGATGCAAAACCAGAGGTAAAATATTTGTGAAAGGACTGATAATTTGTCGATTATAATCGACAACGGCTCAATTGACAGAAAAAAAACTTCACCGATCATTTCGGACTACTGAATATTAATGTCCTAGCTAGAATCGAATTATCGTTTTAAATAAATCATAACACAAGTCCTCATTTAATCTGTACTCTTCAATAGTCTATTACAATTAGGTCAGATTAAGCAAGTTTCAGTCCTAAATCTCTTCTGAAACTGTTTATCTGTATTAATCACTTTTCTTACTGACTGTATGTCACTGTGTTGTTGAATCTTCGAGTTGTGCATTGAAATTTCTTACTTGTTGTTATATTACGCCATCGATTTGCTAACGTGAACGCACGATGCATCACAATATAACACAGAGGATGTATCGTGTGTTTACGGAACACACGATGTATCCTCTGTGTTATTTTAGAGAATGATTTAATGGTTTTTCAGCTCAATACTTGAACTGCTTTCTTACTTGAGAATATATTATTAATTTGATTTCTGTTGGATAGATAATTTCTATAGTCATATTAAAAATTATTATAGACCTACTTATCAAGCCACAAACCAGACTTGAAATACAAGTAGGTCACCACGATGAAAGCGGGCAAAAAGTTTTGTTTTACAAACCGATCCTATTGTTAACTTTCCTGAAGCCACAGAAAAGAATTTTTACATTTCAATTAAATCTTTTTTTAGAATTTGAAAACTTAATCCTCACAAAAAACCTTCAGTAAACAATGATTTCAATGAAATAATAAATACACAAAAATACAAATCGTGTGCAAACAAGCCATTTCGTACAACTTTATTTTCCAAAAGTATGATCAGATTAATGGTTTCAGGAAGAGGCCCGTTTGTTTTTTCAGGGAATGCCAGACCCTTATAGGGACGTGACTACCTCAACGAGTAATAAATCAAATGGATCGATACAATCGAAAGAGTCGAGGAATTCGATTTGTACTCGAATTTATAGACTTTAGTTTATCTGAGGAAGGAGGGGAATAGAATAATAATGAGGTGTAGGGTACAAATAGGCTGTCCTGTAATTATCCAATCGTTGGATAAGGATGGTGATTATCCTTCTTTTTGGGCTCACATAGGTCGTTTTTTAATTTTTGATAATATGTTTATTTTAAGTGCTTGTTGCGTGCTGTTAGTTTTAAGTGCTTCTTTTGTTAATAGTTTCTATTTCCTGTGCGTGCCCCAAATAAAATATTTTTATTTATTTCTTTCTTTTTCTACAAGGCTGTGTCTGTATTTTCTCTCAAATAAGCTGCTCATGTAATATGTGTTTTAATTGGCAGTCAAAAATAACAAAAGACGATTAAAACGCGTAACTTGAGATTTTGACAAATCTAAAATAAAATCTAGACTCCGGGCTGCTACTGACCCGGAGTCTGGATTTGTGCCCGGTTGATGGCAATAGGTTCGACCCCTATTACATGGGACCTTAACATAACTGGTGAAATGTGGGTGTACTATCAGGTAGTTACCTCAGCCTCATCCTTCGGGGAATACATGCATTATCTTATGTTATGCGTGTTGTTATATTAAAATTGACTTTCGGATTCATTGATGTTTATTTAATTTACGTGTATAAAGCCTTTGCATTCCAAGGGGACTATAGGAGTTAAACACAAGTTTAAAATGCCTAAAAATATACGATCCATGGTAGTTAGATAGTATGTTGAAAACATAAATCCAACGCTGGCTCGCGTTTACCACTTCATCGTTTGGTTGAGACATATGACAATGAGTTTAATTCAATCGACATTCTTTATTTTTTGTAAAAATGCATTAAGAAGCAAATTCAAGCAACCCTAAAGGATCAGCAAAGTATTGTATAATGACGTATTGTTTGATCATGTACGTACACAAACTTACTTTTTATTATTTGTTTCTTTTATAAATTTAAAATCCAGTTATGAGTTCCACGATAATGCCGGTTGTTGTGTTGTATCTGTGTTACTAGCTAGTTTTTAAATACTTCATATTGTAATTTGTGGAAAACGTAGTGGGTAGCATAATTGTTTAAAATGTTAAATTCAAAAGTGATTTATTCAAACTAGGCTGAGAATCAGCACTTTTCGAACGTCAAAATTACATAAGACAGTCCCCCAAAAACGCCCAGCCTTCATCACTTCCTAGTGCCTTTAGCTGGGAAGAAGAAGTGGCGCAACAAACTCCCCAGCAGCACAGCTGTTTGTTCATGCTAGAAAAAAAAAAGAAAGATTCTATACAATAGTTAAATTTAGGATAGGTATTATGACTGTTTCTTATTGTCTACTGTTTGTTTTTCCTTAAATAAATTAAATAAATACATACACCGAATTTGATTTGATAGAAAAAAATCACGAGGATACCTCTAATAATTTCTTTTAACGATTAAAAACTACATTAATGCAATCATTCTGATTTTTTGACAGATTATTCTAGAAGCAACATTATACAATTCTATAGGCAACATATTAGTGTCTTAATTTTTTGGTCCAATAAATAAAAAATAAAAATAAAAGAATTTATTTTTATTAATAAATTTTTTGCAAATATATAATTGCTTCATATTTTGCAATAAATTACTAGCGTTGTGTAATCGCGCTTCTCTTTCTTTTCTGTGGAGTCCGACAGTGACCGCGCTATAGCTGTTGTTAGCCTCTTAACTGAATGTTTCGTGTTTAGTTTACTAAAAACTAGATCTATCTAAACTAATATCATAAAAAGAAAAGATTTGATTTTTTGTATGTTCTTTTTTTGTAATGGATAAACTCAAAAACTACAGTAGAATGTTATATTATCACTGAGTAATATAGGCTACAATTTATAAAGATATCACGCGGGTGAATCCGCTGACTGAAGCTAGTAATAGATGAACGAACAGCCTAATGAAAAACACTACATACCTAAACTTGCTCTATGCCAACCACTATTTGTTACAAAAGTAGTTAACTCTGCAATCGGCATTTTGTTTTTGTTGTCATTTGCCGATGTTACAACATTAATTACGCAATATTGTCTTTGGTCCGTGGCCTTCACATCAACCAATGAACCAGTGTTATAATTACTATGAACAATATTGTCAAACAAAATAACGGATTGAATACGAGGCTTTTGGCTACTTTTGTTTTGTGTGTATTTTGTCTAGTTTTTTAACCGACTTCCAAAAGGAGAAGGTTCTCAATTTAACTGTATGTATTTTTTTTTTCGTATGTTTGTTATGCGATAACTCGGCCAATTATGAATTGATTTTAATGATTCTTTTTTGATTTGGTAGGTAATATTTCAGAGGTAGTCCCATATAAATATTAATTACTTTACTTGGGTATGTTTTGAGTTAGCTTCAATAATACGTATTTTTTTATTTTTTTTAGATGGTTGCAAAAAACGAAAATTCAAAACCAAAGACACCGACTTCCGAAATTAAAGTTATTTTTCACTTTGTAGTGTTTTTTTTTGGAAGTCGGTTGGTTTTTTTTTTTGTAAAAAGTTTTTATTAAAATGTGCGTTTTGTTTGTGCAGAATAAACAAGTTTTCTTTCTTTCTTTCTCTTTAAACGAACAACCTAACCAAAAGCACTACATACCTAAATTTGGTCTATACCAACCACTATTTAACCATCCATTCAACCCATCCCCGGCCATACAAACTAACTATACACACGTCCAAAGCCGTCCACTTTCAATAGACATTCTCATTAACACCATCATCAACCAGCTAATGGGTCCGAGCCCTAATTTCCCGTCGTGTGAACCCGCCGAAGCGTGGTCAACAGATAGTGAGACCCTACCCTTAACATTTCAATTGTTTCTTGCTGACCAACCGTCCGGGGCATTTGTTCGTAAATTATTATACAGTGGCGTTTTAGAAATGGCCTTTTTTTGGTGTGCGTAGTGTTTAAAATAGACTTTTTGTAGAGAAGATTTAGGAGGATGATTTCTATATTTTAGTGGGAAAATTGAGGGTGTGTAATTTTTTGTTGGCGTATGTACTATTTGTCTTTTTATCCAAGTGGCAAGTAAGAACTATTGTTTGATACCTTTTTACGTTATGCTTACTGCTTCGCAATCAAAGCTTAATTAACCGACGAAAAAAAAGGAGGAGGTTCTCAAGTCTTATGTATGACCATGCATACATTTTTACTGAGTAGTCCGATTTGAACGAGTATTGTTTTATTGGGGAGGTTACCTTTTTTTTTTGGGTGGGAAATTATCAAATAACTTCTCCCGCTCTGGGCAGAGCGGGAGGGCGTGTCAGACTCTTCCGAACCCACCCGTGTTCCTTCGGTTGCTCTGTTGCCGGGGGCCACAATTTCCCTATCGGTTTTCTTCGAACCCCCGGCAGGCATTGGCCCTAGCGGACCCCGTCAATTCTGCTGACATTTCTTTGAGGCGCGCGAGGAACACAACGCGCCGTCGACCCGGGCTTGGTCCTTATCGGACGGCGAGCTATTGGGGAGGTTACGTCGAAGTTGATCCCATGTAAAATTTAACACTCAAATCCACCCCAAAGGGTAAAAAAAATGGGCTCAATTGATTTTTCATCTGCCGAATTTTCAAATGTGAACCGATTCTGTTGTAATTTCGCACACATAAGTAGTTCTGATGACACAACCACATACTGGAGTTGATCTGATGATGGACACGGAAGACAGTCGGGAGAGCTCCGCAGCAGTTTACAGCAGCTACATCGTGTTTGGGCTTATTTCATTCACCTTGATGATAACTTTAGACCTAGCTGGGTATGACTGTCATCGAGGGTCTGACGATGGAGACGGAAGGCTGTTGAGGTAATTCCTTACTTGAGAAAAACAATAAATGGTAGCATAAAAGGAAAAAAAAAAATACAGACGCAAAAAAAAAAAGAAAAGCGAAAAAAACATTTGCCTTTTAGTGTAACTAAGCTCCTAAACGAAATTAAGTAACAAATTTTGAGGCGGCACCAAACACACAGTCAACGAAGATCCATCTAGCTCTAAAAAGCGATATTTTATTTTTCGCTTTTCAGTTTTTCATATAAAACTAAGACTGCCAACAGATGTATAGTATCTCATGAATTATTAACACTACGTTTGACTGAAGGTCAGATCAAAAAACACTGCGTAGCACCCACGTAGCTCGTAGCTCGTAGCACGTAGCACGAAGCACGTAGCGCCTACGCGTAGCCCCACATCACGGCTCAAAGAGATTAGCAATCCGATTTTATTACGTCCAAAAAGTTCAAAATTCCCCTTAAAGAACCGTATCCACTGGCCCGTTCCGGTTTTAAAACGTGACGGTTTTATGTTGCATCTCACGTCCTTCTGGCAGCCGGTGTCGTGCTCTAAACTTTGTTACTTTTTAAAGTACCAGAGTTTCATTGTAGACAGCTCGTGATTTTATTACCGCGAAAGTATCGTGCGAACGAGACTTCAAGAACTTTCCGAAGGACATTTGGATGTTAATTGCGGACTCCTGGGTTGTGACGATAGCGGTACGTTACCATTCAAATAGGGATTAATTTAAGTTGAGCAGTGGTGGCCCAGTGGTAATGGCCGTGACTTACGAGTTGTAGGTCGTAGGTTCGAACCCAGACAGGCGCTTTACTTTGTGTAAATTATTTCATCACCACTGCTCTCAAAACGGTGAAGGAAAACATCGTGAGGAAACCGGTATGTCCTAGAACTGAAAATTTGAAGACATGTGACATCTACCAACCCGCACTGGGCCCACGTCGTCGATTACGGCCCACTCCCTCTCACAGAGAGGAGGCCTGTGTCTCAGCAGTGGGAACATAATAGGCTGATGATGATGATGATGATTAAAATAATGCTCTTATTATATTCTTGCCCATTCTTCTCCATAGGTACCTACTACGCTTTGGAATGGGCAACTAGCTTCATCTTTCTGACTGACCGACCCCTTGACAATTCAAAAGTGCCTGTAATTGGTTTATTTGAAATAAATGCTTTGAGTTTTTTTTTTAATGTTCGTATATCCTTTTTCTCGTGATTTTGTGTTTTAAATCACGACAGTTCATGGATTTTGAAAACAATAATATTATGGTTTGTGGGTATTATAGAGACTTCAATCTGAATGGCATTTTCATGTAACCTCCGCGAGTATTTTATAAGTTGATGACATAATATCTTGAGATAAATACTATTTCGTATTTAGAATATTAGAAAATAATAGATTCAGCTTGGAGAGCTGTCAGAGCGCTCATGTAAAATTAATTTATTGATTAGATTCAAATAATTACGTGTTCGATATTAAAGAAGTATTTTCGACCCGGTACGGTCAGCGCACCTAGTGCTAACAGTGCTCATTCATAATTCTTAAAATAATGTTACAAAATAACTCGATACAACAGTATTCTCATGATACTCGTCTTACATAAAATTATGAATATCCGAGAAAAGAAAGTTATAGGAAATAGAAAGTTTGTTATGCTTCCACGAGTATCTGAAAGAAACTAATGAAGTGAAAAGGTAACTTTAGTTAGAGCTTGAATTTATTTGCGTATTCCGGACGACTTGGTAACACGTGTACACGCTACTTTATCGGTGAAACGTGGCTGTAGTTAAAGGTAACTAAAGGGATAGTGTTCTGAACCTGAAAAGCACTTTCGTCGGCAAATAATCGGATACGGCGATGGCTATTGCCGTGTGTTTATAAAGGAAGATTCTTTTGCTTTTTATACTTCGTGTGATGTCGTGATGGAGTAGTTAAGGCCTCGCCTCTTATGCATGAGGTTGTGGGTTTTAATCTAAGTACTAATGTGGCCGTTTCAATTCATATGTACTTTCTGAGATATTATTGACATCGGTGAAGGAAAACATCGTGAGGAAACCTGTACTTATAGTTAATACAAGTCTAAAATTGCCAACCCGTTTTGAGCTAGCGTGGTGATCAAAGCTCGGGCCTTCCCTGTATCAGAAGAGGCCTTTGCCCTACAATGGGAAAATAATAGGCTGATATTATATCTTCACATATATAAAATTCTCGTGTCACAATATTAGTTACCTTACTCTTCCGAAACGGCTTTACTGATTTTACCAAATTTTATATGCATATTCAGTAGGTCTGAGATACGGCTACTATCTATTTTTCATACCTCTAAGTGATAAGGGTTGTTCACCCCAAGCAAATAATTGGCAAAACAACGTTTGCCGGGGTCAGCTAGTTATTTATACAAATATTTTTGTCCGGAAAAGACTCGAGCGGTGTTTCCCCCGAACTATTATACAATGTCGCCCATCGGCATGTGCCCGCCCGAATTTTTCTGAATATTCATGAAAAATTATCGAAAATTAACTTTAAAAGGGGGTCTATCTTTAGTTTTAAATTATTTATTTTTTTATTTTTTTTTCAAAATAAGATATGAACGATTAATGATGATGATGATTTATTATTTTATTATTCAGAAAAATGCAGGCGGGCACATGCTGATGGGCGACATTGTATGTGCAGGTATTATAAATATTGTAATAAGGTCTAAAGTCTGTGAATACCAGTTTGCTTTCTTCCCCTCTGAAGTATAGGAACCTACCCACACCGAATAACTTTTCACGCGACATCTACATTGCACCGGATGCCATTGTCATAGTATAAAGAGTTCCAAGTAAGCTATCTTCATACAAACGCACCGCGCGCGGCTTGTATGTGTGCGCCATAGTATCTATGCGTCGCCGCACGCACACTTAAAATCTCGCCCGTTTCTCAGTGCGCCAGACGGAGCTAACGCCGCACAAGGTTCGCGCGTCACGGCTTTTCGGCACCGCTAAATGTATGAAAAATGAGTGATAATCGCAGGAGAAATTATTGCTGTGTGTTTGGGTGTCTAAATAATTCATCGATTCTAGAGTTGTCTCTGTTCAGATTACCTCCTGAACAGGAAAGGTAACCAAGTCACTTATTCTAGCAAATAATTTTTACTTTATGATGAGATACCTACTTATTTTTTGTTGTATTAGTTATCTATCAGACAGACGAAGTAGGCAGGCCTACTTTCCCACTAAAATGTATTAGGTACCTACTTTTGATCTGTCAATTGATATGCCGCTAATGCTTTGTTTACGTTTAGTCATGCCGATTTCTCAGTATTGTAGGTATAGTAAAGTAACTAAATACTTACAGTTATAAAATCGTAATTTCAAATATTTGACGAATTGTGAATCAGATAGCTAAAAGTGACAACCCTGAGACAGGCTAGTATGGTAGGTAATTATATCGCGGACTGGGCCTAAGATAGCCTACTAGGAACTCTTTATACTATGCCATCGTCGTGCAATTGTTTTTATTTCATATGCAAATAAAATGTCCCCATTCTCGTGGCAGCCACTCGTCACAATCAAATACTCCGTCTTTGTCTGGGTCATATTGAGTTAATTGTATAGTACAATACCCGATGAGCTCGGAATATTTAAAATGCCACTTATTTGGTCGAGTGGTTTCAATTCTCTGTCAAAAATATATGAGCAGTATAACTTGTGCGTTGGTCATCAGGATATATACCATGGCGTTCTGTTCTGTTGTTAAAGTGCTTACTGTATTATTGCCATATATTCTGAAAACCATTAAATCATGTAAAAGATAGTCTCTTATGTCCGTCTTGTGCCACAAATTATCCTCAATTATTTATTCATCTGGTAAAAAATTAACTTGACGGCTTCAGGCGAGCCTGTTATGTTTCTTAATGTAATTAACAAATTCAAAATCAGAATCAAGGACTCTGTTGTATGTATTTTTATAACGTAATAGGAGTTTAGTGTTCCTCAAAGTGTTAAATGATCCTGCTTTTGATCTTGTGTACAATACAATCCTTTCAGATCCATTTGACAGAATAAAATTTTAATAATATTAAAAAGCATTTATTTCAGGCTACGCCCATAGTGTTAGTTATATTGGTCTTATAGTGTTAGTAGACATACAAGTTTTATTTAGTGTGGAGTTTCATCCAATGTCGCAGCACTGGAGACTGCGAATAAAGTTATGATACTGGACACGCAGATCGCTATATGCACGCAAACTATAACAAGTCCATAGGCTTCACGTGTAAAATGACGAGCAAAACGATTTAAACAAAGTAATCTTTACCGCCTCTGTACATCATGCAAACCTGCGGGCCAGCATGTTGCAGCATACCGACAGCGATCTACGTTCCCTGTCCATGTCCTTATTATCTTTTAAATCGTTGGTATTTATATCATCAGGTCTTTCTGAACAGAAAGAGCTGAAGATATTAATAAGTGTAAAAACATTTTATTTTGCAAAATGGATCTGAAGGGATTGTATGACGTTAGCATTTGATCAGGAGTTTGGATAATTTCTGATACTTCTATAGGGACGGTTATTTTTTCCATTCTGTTTCCATTCCAGTCAGATATATTTAAAGCTAGTGCAGCTGGTCTGTCGAAGTAAAAGTCTTGAACACTATCAATCGCGGTAAAGTATTGGAGTCGTGCAGGCAACTTGATAAAAAAATATGCCTTGAATCGCAGCCTTTAGCCTGAAACAGTCGTTTTCTTATTAACCAAATAATGATAAAACATGATAAAAAAAGAACTCGCGCAGAGCATCCAATAATCTTTAGTGTTGAGCTTATTTACGATTTGAAAATATGCCTAGATGTATAAAGACCAAATTAAGGAGAGGATAAAAACGTTCATTACGACAGTAAAAATAAAAACCGGCCAAGTGCGTGTCGGACCACGCACAATGAAGGGTTCCGTAGTTGGGATGAATTTATCCCAAAAAAAACTTAACTTTGTAGTTGAAAAATATGTTCTCCCATACGGAATGTATGGGAAAACATGTTTTTGCAACTGCAAAGTTAAGTTGGTCGATTATTACTCGTTAACCTGTAGAGCCTACTTAGCTGTGATAGTTTTTCTTTTAATTTCGTTATATAAGCTACTGTTGTGATTTTTTTCACACACCCAAAACCAACCATTTAGCCGGCAGGGGGGGGGGACACTTGACTCTAACAAAAATTAGCACTTTAAAGCTTAATATTTCGCAAACGAATCCCTGAATCCAAAAATGGTTTTCACAAACTCACAATATTTTTGAAGGACCTTTCCAATGATATCCCTCACCATGGGGTAAAAAAATAAAAAAATAAACATTATCACTTTACGTGTATTTGAGGTACCCTAAAAAAAAATGTTTTTCATAATTTTGTTTTACCACTTTGTCGACGTAATTAATATGTATATCTATGCCAAATTACAACTTTCTAGTACTAAGGGTCTCGGAGCTAGACCGCGGACAGACAGACAGACAGACGGACATGACGAAACTATAAGGGTTCCTTGTTTACTACGGAACCCTAAAAACGCTCAAACAACACTGAAATAGGTGTCCAAAGTAGACGCTATGGAGATGCTAGGGCGTCGCGGCGTCGCCGGTCGCACCTCCCGGGGGCTCACGCCGCGAGGTAACATTAGGCTCCGGGTTGGCAGTTTGTAAAATTGAATACAAAATCTGTATAATTTGGTCTGTATCTTTGTATCCTGGAAAAATTAACGTTTATTTAAGTAATAATTATATGAAATACTTAGGTATATAAATAATAGGTCGGTATATAACATTATTGTTATTAAAATTACACCAATTACGAAGTACACAGAAAAATAAGAAATACAGAAAGTAACATGGTAATAAGGTGAACTAAAAATAAAAATAGCGCCGTAGAAAAAACTTGTTTTCCTCCAATTATGTTTGAAAATTTTCTTAGAAAACCAAACAACAGCAACAGTTTTTACTGAAAATATCGTTAAAACAAAACATATCACGTAATTAAAATGTTCGCTGTGACTATATAGTTCTTGAATATTCACTGAGAATAGACCTGTGTCCAAATTTTTACTTTTTAGTCCGTCTTCAGAAAATAAAAAAATATTGGACACGTATTTTTTATTTTTTGACGTAATCAAAAGATTACGGCGATACATTGAGTTAAAATGTGGCATGACGTCACGCCGTGCTAGATTTTATACGACGTTGTGACGTAGCGAGCCCCCACTCCCCAACTTTAAAGCGTGTTTTCTAAGTTATTTTTGTTTAATATGATAAAGCAAAAAATACGTGTCTAATGTTTTTTTATTATCTGAAAGACGGACTAAATAGAATTTAAATTTTTTTACCTAGGAAACTACCCTATTAAAATTAATTATTTAGCTATAACCGTGTTAAACGCACTATTAGTTTCAATTAGTTCGATGATAACAGTAACAACTGACTGATGTCACAAGCACAGTATCAAGCTGTGACAGTACTGCAGTGTCATACTAAAATTCGATTAAAAGCATGCCTAAACACAAATACTATAAAGTAGAACTTTACGTTTGTATTTGGATATAAATCTAAACAAAGTCTACTTTTTGGGTGACAGCAATTAGAGATGTACCGATTGGTCGGGAAAGCCGAGTATTCGGCTATGTACGCACCAGGACTTGACTTAGTACGGTCTCATCCCAAATGCGTACAGTGTGGCTATGTTTAAAGCAATCGAGCCAGGTACCTAATAGCTACCTAAGACCCTACTAACTAAAAACCTAGCCCTATGAAATTACCTAGCACCCTAGTTATCTTTACCTACCATACAAATCATACCAAACGTGAGTTACGTTGGTTATACGTGCGGAAAGTCTGTTACCAGGAGACCTACGGTAACAGACAGAATTTGGGAAGGAATAGGGGTTTATTTATGTGCGTCGTGCAATGTACACAGGAAATGGTTTTCTTACTGCCGGTCCCACAGACTCATTGGATCGATGATGGATAAAGGTGTCTTGGCGACTGTAAGAGGAAGTATAGGAGATAAATCACACTCGACTCCAGCTTGATGACTCGTTTATTACAATAATTAACTTAATTAAATACTAATTTTATGGTATACACATTGATACTTATTTAGATGTGTGTTTGTATGTATCGAGCCGATGAGGCGAAGATCTCAGTAGGTCACTTTTTAGCGCTGACGGTGCGATGCTGTTGTTGCTTGTTCACGGTCGAACAGGCCATATTTGTAGTCGGCGACCAGTCGGCAACTAGTCGGCAAAAAGCGCCGACTAATTGACTCTTTGCTTTATTCTATTCCTATGCTTATAAATAGGGTGATTGAAATAAAATTGTGACCTTTACTTATTGTTTATAATCTTTATTTTAGAATCAGCCTTACAGTTTGTAATATAATTTAGGAATTGAAAATCTTCGTATGGTAGTCAATAATTAAACTTAAATCAAGAAGAAATCTTTTAGGTTAACAATAAAAAATTAACCTTTTTGAAACCATCCAAACTCCACGAAAAATGCTCGGACTGGTCGGCCTTTTGTATCCGACTAATCGGCCATTCATAGTAGGCCCATCTCTAGTAGGGATATACGAAACCGGCGATGTTTACTTGTTATCAAAGTAGAGTTGACATACACTGCGAGCCTATCGGAGTTTTATCGGATACATTTCAGAGAGTGTGCATAGAAAAGGCTCAATTTAATTCCGGTTCAGCTGCTCCAAACCCTTTCCACAATCATATGGTACTACCGAGTACCACCACATACGGCACCTATATTCCACACACAAAGCGTTTTTTCAACACATTCATTGTGCGTACTGCTAAGGACTGGAACTCCTTGCTGCATCTACATATCGACGGTTGAAAGGCTAATTGATGTAAGCGACATTTTTTAAAACTTGCAGGAGGATAGATTGGTTGTTTTTTTTTAATCATAATAAGATCTTATTATGATTGATTGATTTAAGTAAATAAAAGTCTATCAAATAAATGTTTTTTATGATTTAAAAAAATAAAAAATAACTGTGATCCGTCCAGGAGGACGAATCATAAAATTGCAGGAGCATGTTTTACAAAATTTCGCTTAGATCAATTAGCCTTTCAACCGTCGATATGCTTCATTTTATCGACGGAAAAACATTAAAAAATATCTAAACATATCATTATTTTTAATTGTACGTAATTGGGCGTCTTATTGAGAAATTTTACGATTATTGCAAATATAGATGAAAAAAAAAACAGATTTTTGCAAAAAAAAAAAACATGTTTATATTCAATTGAGGGTAGTTTTTTTTCCGCAATTGTCATTTTATGTGGACGCCTAAATTACTTCTAATCATTACGGAGTTTGTTTCATCGCGATAGATCATTTAGTTTAAAAGTTACACCGTTTTGTTTAAAAAATACATAAAATATTTAAAAAAATAGAATTTTTAAATATTTTTTCGATCATAGTTTCCTTCATTTCAACATGTGCACATTATAAATACACACTGTATAACCTGGGAGTCTTCACGTCTCTACTGAATACGTAAATTCCGGGAAGGCGTGCATCGTCGTCGGCTGCATCATTCCTTACCATCAGGTGAGGAAATTTCGAACGCAAGTCTAGTGGGTGTAGAGTCTGTGCAGCGTGCTGAGTGCTCTAATCGATTGTTGGATTGTTAACAGATCTCTTTGAGTGTTGCGTTATTTGAAACGAGCAATGTTACCGGCTGTAAGGCTACCTGTCTACTGAAGCGGAGTAAGGCAGCGGAGCGGAGAAATGTGCCAAAATTAATCAATAGAATCTAAACTCCGCTTGAGAGCTCCGCTCCTAGACAGGTAGCCTTATAGTCGGCTACGCAACAAACTCACCGTAAATGTTAAGTTACAACACAATTCTATAATAGATCTGTCGCTACTTTCATAAAATAATCACGTATTTGATTTAGGTATCTAAAAACCTAGTAGATATACCTAATTGCTTCGAGGCGCTTGCTGGAGGTGTTGGCGCCGCCGCTGCAGCTGCTGAGACCTCAAGCGGCACATTACGGTTTTGAGTTTGGAGTCGAAACACTCGGATCATGGGGCCCGAGTGCGTGACTCCATTTTTAGGGATCCGTACCCAAAGGTTGCAAACGAGGGGCTTGTGGCTATGTAATAACAGCTGCACGGGTCGATCGATCAGGTTAAGCTACGCTTGCCGCGGTTGGTCCGTGGATGGGTGACCATCTTTACATACCAAGTCCCCTCCGTGCCTCGGAAAGCACGTTAAGCCGTTGGTCCCGGCTGTCATTTGTAGATCTTTGACAGTCGTTACGGGTAGTTAGAATCCCAAAAAAAAAGTCTGACAACCAGTCTTACCAAGGGGTATCGTGTTACCTAGTCACTAGGTTGTGGAGGTCAGATAGGCAGTCGCTCCATGTAAAATACTGGTATTCAGCTGCATCCGGTTAGACTGGAAGCCGACCCCAACATAGTTGGGAAAAGGCTAGGCAGATGATGATGACCCAAAGGTTGCAAACGGGATCCTATTCCTCCGCTGTCCATCTGTCTGTTAGCGGACTGTATTTCATAAATCGTAATGTAAACAGTTGAAAACTTCATAGAGTGTGTATTTCTCTACAAGAAATGTGATTTTTCCGGCGTTTTTGCTCGGTTTTAATAATCGCTGTATCTTTTATACCGTAATAGGTAGACACATGAAACGATGGTACGGAACCCTTCGTGTGCGGGTCCGACTCGCACTTGGCCGGTTTCTTAAGTTTTTGCCGAGTGGTCGACATTATGCAGACTTGACTAGCTCGTTCTTTGGCCAAAGAATGAGCATTGCCATTTAAGTTGGCAATGTTGCCAGTCTACGTGAAATAAATTATTATTTGACTTTGACTTTAAGATGTGGTAAATTTTAGCCGGTCAGCCTATTTGCCAACCTGTTAAGTACCTACCTTTGGGACCGATAAATGAAAGGAGAAGTTTCCCTTTTAAGCATAAGTAATCCCAAATCACCGTAAACCAAGTAAATTACCAAAGTAGAGTAGATAATGTAAATCAGTCCTTATCAGTTTAACACAGGTTCGTTAGAACTTAATGTTCTACACAGTATACTTAAAAGTACGTTGGAATCACAGTAGGTAATAATTATGCGGGTCCATTAATTACTTTGCACAAAAACCGTACCCTAATATATCGTGGCGTACCTCGCGTCTTTGAACCACAGACTAAAATAATAGTGCCCTTTTACGAAGACTATTAGTATTACCCACGTACTACGTGAATTAATATACTGCCAGTTACTGCTAATTAAATTTTATCTAGTTGGGTGATTCAGGTTCGTTTGCACGACCAGTTACTAAGTACGTTCTGCTCTACCCAAAAAAAAAAAAATTGTACATTAAGCAGTTAGAAAAAAAAAAACTAAATTCAAAATACTTTATTCCACATAAACCTACATGGGCACTACTAATATCACTAACATAGCCTAAGAGCATTTTTTAAAATTAATAACAACTTAAGGAGGGTCTGAAATAAAAACATTTTATTTTACTTACCATTTTATTTTCTAACTGAACATAATTTTCACAATAATAAGTGGGTGGTATTTTTCATAAAATTGTATTATACAGGGTGTTTGGTAGAACGTTGAACATACAAAAATGGTGGATAGGTGGGGTCATCTGCTACTTACTCAGCTCTAATTTATTTGGCCCTGGCCCCCTGGATATTTTTTTTTTCTTTCTTCTTGTTTCACCACTTTCTTAACTTTTAAGTGTATATTCTATAAAAAATGGGTAAAACACATTAAAGATTTTTTATTTCCTATTATTGTTTTTTTTTTAATCTTTAATATTGGCAGATTCTTATAAAATTATTGCTTTATTCAGATGTTAGCTAGAAAAAAGTTATGAGTCCTCAAACTTACAGAAAGATGTAAAAAATACTTAAATCTTATTTTCAACTTGCATTAAAAAAAAAATATCCAGGGGGCCAGGGCCAAATAAATTAGGGCTGAGTAAGTAGCAGATGACCCCACCTATCCACCATTTTCGTATGTTCAACGTTCTGCCAAACACCCTGTATATTAATAAAATATTCTATCCTTATCCTTATCCTCACATATTACAAAACAAAGTCCCGCGCCGTGTCTGTCTGTCTGTCTGAACGCGATAAACTCAAAAACTGCTGAACGGATTTTCAAACAGTTTTCACCAATGGACGGAATAATTTATGCGAAAGGTTTTAGTGTATAATTCATTAAAGTTTTGTGTAAATTGGCTGAAATATAATGATTATTGTTGAAGAAGTCGGAAAAAATCATGCCGACTGGGAGCTTTACTGCGCTGCGTTAACCGGAAAAGATACATCAAATTTATATTCTACGGTATTATTTATCTTAAAAAGTTCAACAACAAAGTCTACGATGGCATATATCTATCTTTTAAGGATGACCCACAATAACCATTTTTATCTTTCAGAATTTGATAAAAATTTAATTGTTATTTCCGAAGCTTTTTTGATCGGTATAGTATTATTAATCCTTATCCAAAAAAATATGTTATTCAAATTGGGCATTTAATTTAGATTAAAATATGCCTCTGAATCGTATAATTTTAATGAATAGTTTAAAAAATATCACAGTTTCAAAATTACGCGGAACAACGCGGGTGCAGCGGTAGGAGTCAATGAAGTTTTCCTCTGTTATTAGGTATGAAATCTCGGTAGTACGGTCCCGTGGGATATTTTCCGACATCCACGCAGGCGAAGCCGCGGGCAAAAGCTAGTGTACAATAAATGTAGGCATATACACACACACACACCCCCACACACCACACACACCCTCACACTTATATACACATCATCAATCAATTGTACCACGTTAACAATCTTTACTATGTGATATAATAGCCTGAAGTTCTAAAATATAATAGGCCTATATAGGTTTAGTTTTGACCCCAGATCTCCCACTACAAATTTTTGACAAAATACCTGTCAACTTAATGTAACTAGTGTAATTTGTGGAAATAAACACACATACTCCTCCACACATTTTGGCTGTGGAGTAACATAATTACATTGACAAATGTGGGGTTTGCCGCCGCCGGTCCTAATGATAAGTGGGTGGTGTTTTTCATGTGACAGCATCTTGTGGCTGGTCCATATTATCTGGCTTGAAGTTGATAAGAGTTGAGTTTATGGTAGGCATGTTTTTATGGTTATTATAATTGAGGTCAGGTGCGTGTCTAAAAGGTAATTTGGTGCAAAAGGTGTATGTTGGTGCAAAAGGAGTATGTTCGTGCAAAAGGAGCATGTAAGAATGTAGGCAAAGGTATATCTACCTAGTACACCCACATTTCGCTAGTTATGTTAGTCTCATGTAATAGGGGGTGAGCCTATTGCCATCAACCGAGCACAAATCTTGCTCGACTCGGGAATCGAACCCAGAACCTCATGATCAGCAATAGTGCTTGCTACTACTAGGCTAACGAGACAGTCGACGAAAGATACGAAATTATATATTTTTTATTTCATAAGGTCCACTTGCACGTTCATGGGTTATCCTAAATAACTTGGACTTAACAGCTAACTCAGGGTTAATCAAATAATTCATCTTGCGCCACCAAGAGTTAGAGGTAAACTTAGGGTTAAACTTTTAAATATTTAACCCAGCGATGTGGGATAGTTACTCGTAAGTCGCAAAATTCTGGGTAAGTGCAAGTAGTGTCAAAATAAATTGACGTTATGAGGTAGGTACCGCTGATAACTTATTTTAGCAGGCAATCTATATTTAAAAACTCAAAACGTATTTTTCCATATACATAAGATGTTTTCGTCAATCAATAAACTAAATCTCGATGGAAACCACATAAATACGATTCAAATGAAATGTTCATGTTATAAAATTCAAAGACAAGTAAGTATTACGTATCGTTCTGTAGTGTAAAAGAGATGGGTATACAATTTCTGCTCATTGTTCGTTTGTTCATTTTCGGTCAGAATATTTAACAGGGTACAGACATTGCAATTCTATTTTGTTTCGTCCATTGAACTGCAATGTTCCCAACTCAATAAACATAAATGTCAGGTTAACTAACCCGGTATTACTTTTTAGTGGCGCAACGCGTACTATGAGTTAAAATGTTAATTACTTTACACCGAGTTTACAAACACTGCATTTTAATTAACCCGGCTAAACGTGCAAGTGGACCTGTAATTGTTGGCGTTTTTGTAAAGATATCGGGAATCAATTTCCGAGTCCAATGAAGTTGGCAATGGAGTCATCCGTTCCGAGTCCGATTCCGAGTCATATTCAGACGTACTTCTTCTTTTCGTGTGGTTACTGACTAACCTGGTGTCAGAATTTTAAAGCCGCCCATGAGCCTCTGACTTGGCTCCACATGCTCCATTTCCTCACGATGTTTTCCTTCACCGTTTTTGAAGCAAGTGATAATTATACAATACGCACATGAATCTGAAAAGTCAGAGGTGCGTGCCTTTGGTTCGAACTCGAGACCTATGACTTGGCAGTCTGACGGTCACACCACTAGGCAATAACCTAACCTAATACTGTGATCTAGGATCGGATTTTATATATTTATTTTATTCCCAAATGCGAGTTTAATACTACTGACCAAGCACATCGAAAGTAACCTCGGGCTGCTACAAATCATTTCGTCGTATTACACAGCACTGCCTGAAGTCATAAATCTGAGGAAAGGGACTTAGGTTGTTCACCACTAGCAAGTATCGATAACTTAATATCGATAGTCAACGACAACGACGATATTCAGAAAAAACTCGATAGCGTTTCGTCCTTCGACGCGAAAATAATTTCATAACGATGTGTTTGAATTTTTAATTAAAATTCAGACGTGCTTAACGAAATTATTTCCGTCAATTTTAATCCCGTTATTGCTTTAATTTATTGGTCCTGATGAAGTTCTTAGGGGGCCGCTCTTAATTAAGACTTATTATTGAGTCCTTTTTTAATATTTGTTTTCATAATTAACTTTTAATACAAAATTATTTTGGAAACGTAGAAAAAAATATGTTTTCTAATGTTCAGTTGAATATATGTATTTGTTGAATTATCTATATACTATATAGGATGACAGGTAATTAATGACCGATACTTAAACACGTAACTTTACTCATCATTATGCACAACTTTTACTATGGGACCAAACCCGAAAACACGAAAAAAAAAAAAAAACATTTATTCCATACATTTTGACAAGTTTTACAAACATATGTTTCCCAGAGTTCATAGTATCCCCATACCAAATTTCATCATAATCGACTTAGCCATTTAGCCGTGAAAACGTAACAAACAAACATTAAAAAAAACAAATTCTCTATTTATAATATTAGTACCTACATGTATAAAGTACGTGAGCATTCCGCCCAAACAAAGTATTTTATAAAAAACGAATTAATAAATAAAAATTAATTGCTCGAACTGCATCCTGTTTAGTCAGTAAACAAACGCTGTTTGAATAACTACGACCATGATGTAAAAAACGAATAGCTATGTAAATAAACTAAGTAAATAATTCACTCCCAATATCCTGAGTACTGGATATTAGTTTTCCGAGTAAAACATATGAAAATATTAACATTACTACTGTAGCCCGCGACTTTGTCTGCAATTTATGATTAAAAGTATCCGATGTAAAATTTGACAGATACGCAGCCTGGGACCTGGAGATTCTGGACCCAGGCTACGCTACGTATCTGTCAAACAAACGGTTCAGTGGTTTGGTAACAGACAAACAGACAGAGTAAATTTTGTGTTTATAATATTACTAGTTTCTGTCCGCGAGGTTTCTTGCTCCCCGAGCCACCGCGTCGCATCGTATCGTATCGCCCGCCTGCGCTATAACTTCGTTTTTGCTTAGTTAATTAAATTAAATTCTTTATTAAGAGTAACTATGAGACTCATACAATGTTGGTAACAATAAAATAATCTTACAACTATGTCAGTGATACAATTACACAAATACAGACAGCAAAACATTGCTTCAGTATTCCAGCTGAGATACTGGAGCAACGACTTACAATACAGCAGTCCAGCCTGTCAGCAATAACTCCCAGAATGTTGTTGGAACCGCCTCGTACCTTGCGCACCAAAGACGCACATCTTTAACGCATTAATGCATAAAAGCAATCAACACGCAATTCCACAAACATCCCTGATGCGCTACAGAAGCGAGGCAGCCCCATCAACACCTTGAAAGCATTATTGTACTGCACGTGAAGGGCACTGTACGATTTCTGCGTAAAACGTACCCACAGGCCGCAGGTGTAAAATGAGGAGCAGAAGGCTCTAAAAAGTGTTTTTTTTTAACCTCCGTAGAAGCACGCTTAAACCTGCGAGCAATCATATTTGCTCTGACTGACAGCGCCCTCCGCTCTCTCTCAATACCATCATCGTCCTTAAAGGCTCGTGCAGACCAGCGCGACACGCGACGCGACACAAAAGCATCGCTCGTCGCGCGACGAGCGGTGCCTTTGTGTCGCGTCGCGTGTTGCGCCTGTTTGAAAGAGCCTTAAAGCATAACACTCTTTCCGAGTTTTTTCTTTTTGCTCGACTCCTTAGGGTAGTAACGTAAATAGCATATAACCTTCTAGACTTGGGCCACCAAATACAATACAGTTTAGTATGACAGGTAGAATCACCCCCTTGATGGAAGCAGGTCACTAAATCGCCACCCTGTATTAAGAGGGAACAGATCCTGCAAGGAATTTGAAAAATAGGTATTTGAAGAAACTATTACTGTCTATTAAGATAATTAATTGATTCAGGCGTGACCTTGCGGAAATCTATTATAAAGTACAATAGACGTGGATATATTTAGTAACCTGTTCCGCTTAGCTATTTTTAAAGAGCCATAAGAAACCCTGAAAGAAATCGACACGTGTTTCACCTCTCAACAAGGAATCTTCAGGATGACGATTGACTTGTCGTGAACCCGAACACGGCGTGTTGCCACACCGAGCGCTGAACGCAGAGTTCTCTGCGTTACTAAGTATATCCACTTCTATTGATTTTTTTTTACTGCCGTCGTCTTACCTCAAGTCTACCCCCGTAGAGTGCGATCACACCGCTGCAGCTCAGACCGATTATATCACAAATTTTTTGACGAGATCGACGTTTCGGATTCCCCTTTTTTCTCCTCAAAAACTGAGCCGATGCAATGATATTTTACATTAAAATTTTAAGAAAGAGTATATCTATGTAGTACCTATCATTTTCATTTATGTTAAAAACTTTTCGAATTTGTCTGGTAGGCCTCTAATCACGGCGGTAAAAATGAAGCATTTTTGTAATTTTTGGAGGGTCTCATTTTCTTTACCAATAAGTTGCAGAAAAAAAGGAAATAACAGGGACGTGTCTACAGCAGACCTTGATTTTATTTTTAAAAAGATTGCTCTAGAGGCATTATTCAGGAAGAAAAAAACCGGCCAAGTGCTAGTCGTACTCGCTCATGAAGGGTTCCGTAGCAGCAAGTAACATTGAATGAAAGGTAAATTGCGGTTTACGATTTATGACGTATTAAAAAAAAACTACTTGCTAGATCTCGTTCAAACCAATTTTCGGTAGAAGTTTACATGGTAATGTACATCATATATTTTTTTAGTTTTATCATTCTCTTATTTTAGAAGTTACAGGGGGAGGACACACATTTTACCACTTTGGAAGTGTCTCTCGCGCAAACTATTCAGTTTAGAAAAAAATGATAGTAGAAACCTCAATATCATTTTTAAAGACCTATCCATAGATATCCCACACGTATGGGATTGATGAAATTTTTTTTTTTGAGTTTCAGTTCTAAGTATGGGGAACTCCAAAATTATTTGTTTTTTTTTCTATTTTTATGTGAAAATCTTAATGCGGTTCACAGAATACTAACCAAGTTTCAACAGCGTAGCTCTTATAGTTTCGGAAAAAAGTGGCTGTGACATACGGACGGACAGACAGACAGACAGACAGACATGACGAATCTATAAGGGTTCCGTTTTTTGCCATTTGGCAACGGAACCCTAAAAAGGGGAATACATTTGTATGGAGAATCGTAGGCCTTGTTCTCTCTTAAAACAGATTTGTAGCGGTTACACTGGCACATAAGAACTACTCATCAAAAGACATGACGTCACACAAATCCTGCATCGCGCAATTATAGTTTACCGCGTGAACGACATATATAAGCCGACATCAACCGTCGGGCAGTTGCCCGCCAGACACAACACCCGTCTGTTCGGAGGATCCTCCCTTTTCTATAGAGGATGAGTGAACTTAACACCCTGTTCCTCATACCTCTAAAGATTTGTTATAATCCTAGTAAGTACGATAAGTTAACCATACCTATTATTTTCGTTTATGGAGACAACATTGATATCGTATTGAGAATAAATCGAACGCTAAAACAAAAGTCACTCAACTTCAAGACTCTGGGCTGGCACGACTAACAAACATCGCGTGCGCTCCCGTAATGAAATTCTACAGTTCAATTGTTGTGCAAATACGGAATTGAGGACAGCACTATTCTGCGATTGTACAACCCTATTGTGCCAGTCTGTGTTTTCTTTGCACGTTGCTCTCATCTGAGATAAAGTGTTTAGTTTGTGGGTTGTAGTACATACTTGTAGTGTGAGGTATGAATGAGAATGAATAGAATACATAATAGACGTAAACAGTAGAATAGAATAGAAGGAGGGGCTCGTGGCTAAGTAATAACAGCCGCACGGTCGATCCATCAGGTTACGCTTCGCTTGCCGGGCACGTTATCTGTTGGTCCCGGCTGTCATTCGTGGATCTTTGACAGTCGTTAAGGGTCGACAGAAGCCCGAAAGTCTGACAACTAGTCTTACCAAGGGGTATCGTACTATCCAGTTACTGAGTTGTCGAGGTCAGATAGGCAGTCGCTCCATGTAAAATACTGGTATTCAGCTGCATCCGATTAGACTGGAAGCCGACCCCAACATATTTGGGAAAAAGGCTAGGCAGACCGATTGACAGTAGAATAGAATAAAAGTGTAGGATAGGTATAAAAATGTATTGTGATTTTTTTTTAAAGAGTATATTTGGATGGTTAGATCATGTTGAGAGGATGAATGAAAGGCCATTACAGATAGTGCCATTCACGAAGACGTGCCCCACTCCGCGATAACTGTACTTTAGTACGGAGCGGAGCGGAGTGGGGCGCGTCTTTATGGATGTCACTATCTATAACAAGACAGATGCGAGTGGAATCGTCGGAAGTGGACCTTTTTTTTTGGGTGTGAAATTGTGGTGGAAATGGTGGCTCCTAGAAGGACATAGTGACCTTAATGGTGATGTTCTTCAGAAAGATCAGGTGCGTAGTACTCGCAACCGGCGTGCGTGTATGACGGGGCCTTACTTCCGACAGCTTCGAGTTCAAAATCAATTGAATTCTTTTCGAATTCAATGCAGATGTATGACCGTAAACGAAGCAGGAACGAAGGAGTATCTATGTAAGGATCGTAGCAGGTGACGTTCTGTAGTTTCTGCCTACTCCTATCGGAAGAAGGCATGAGTTTATGTATGTAGTATGTATATGTCACCGTAAGATTGTGAGAACCGTTAGTTTATAATCTGTCGGAATTATTTCCGTTAGATTATAAACTGTCGAAAAATTGTGAACTGGGTGAAATGGGTTAAGTTAGGTTAGAACTGTGACCAACAGCGCGCGAGACGAGCGAGCGCTACTTCTAAGTTGCTCGCAGCTAGGCAGGCTATTATTTCGGAATTATTTCCGTTAGATTATAAACTGTCGAAAAATTGTGAACTGGGTGAAATGGGTTAAGTTAGGTTAGAACTGTGACCAACAGCGCGCGAGACGAGCGAGCGCTACTTCTAAGTTGCTCGCAGCTAGGCAGGCTATTTAATATTAGCGCAAGGTGCGTTACGTCGCAAGTAAGTCTGATACCAGTAGTGCTATTCTGTAAAAATCTCACCGTGAGATCTTAGGTGAAGTGAGCTGCCAATAGTGTCAATCCTTAGCAACTGACAGCTCACTCCACGCTCACTTCACCTAAGATAACACGGTGAGATGGTTACAGAATAGCACTACTGTTCACAATTTGTCGGTTTCTCATGGAAAGATTATAAACTAGCGAAAAATAATGCGTTAAATTGTAAATGGTTTGTGCAACGAACCATTTACAATTTAACGCATTATTTTTCACAATTTTTCAATTTGTGTTTAACAATTTTTCAATGTTCACAATTTTTCGACAGTTTATAATTTTACGGAAATAATACCGATAGATTATAAACTAACGAAGTTCATAATTATACGGTGACATATATATATTGTATTGAATGGAATTACTGATGTATGTATGGCCTTGGCAATGATTGATAATAATGACTAGATAGACGTGGGCATAGCACCCTCTTGACTTCATACACACATGCTTGCTACGATGGCAAGCTAAAATATGACGAAATTATAATCCTAACGATCAAGATCTTAAGGGCCTAAATAGACATTTGACAACCGCTTTCAAAGCATTTTGTATTAAACAGAGAGTTTTCTGAGTTTGTTTCGGCCTTCTCAGAGTAGTCGGATAGGAAACCCCGACCTCGTCTAGTTTATTAAAATATGATTGACGTGCTAGTACAAACCTATTTAGATAAATACAATCATTATCATTTATAACAACTTTCAACATGATTGACATTTTAGCTTTTGGTAAAGCTTGGTTTCCTAGGAATAATATATTATAACGGCCGTTATGAAACTTTGTTATTTTCAGCAGTTTTTGACGTTAAGGCTCCGTGCTGCCGCACCGCACGAAATCACTGATTTTGATCAATTTTGTTTATTCGTTGTGAGAAAGGGGACGATAATTTAAACAAAATTATTTGTGATTTGAAAAGTCCAATTCTTCGTCTTGTACATAGGGGAAAGGGATTTTTGAAATAAATTAAGGATTTGTGGGAAATCACTAAAATTCGCAACAAGTTTTCCAAAAAATGACGCGAGACTGACGTTTGATCGTTTCGTTAGAAGAAACTGCTTTAGATGTTGAAAATTAAAAAATATCATCAACATCATTATTTGGTCTACTTGTACATAGGGGAACCACTTTTTTCAACTTTCATACAAAATATAGCAGAAAAAAAATGTTGAAATAACGTAACTTTCTCAAAACTTCTAGCCAAATAAATATTTTTTTCTAATACTTAGAAACACTTTTAAGAAATTTAAAAAATTATATATTAATTTTAAGTTAATTGTTTAATAGAATCTAAATTTTATTTTATAAATAAACAATTACTTCATTACGTAAATAAATGGCAAAGTGAACTATATAAACGATCGCGGAAAATCTATTCCGTCAGTAGCGAACGGGCCTTCCCAGCGTGAGGACGTATCACTTTGCATCGCAGCACGCACACACGCACGTACGTGTCCGATGTTAACATATTCCAGAAATTGTACGTCGACTACCACATTTTGATCCGCATTTTATTTTAAAGTACTTTGCTTGTTTTTGAAGAACATTAAAATTTTGCATGCCTGGCAATAAATAAAATACCGGTGTACGTGTGTTCGTAATTCTTCTTATCCTAAACGGCTTGACTGATTTAGATGTTTTTTTTTTTAATTCTTTTTGTGTAACTTGTATGGTTCATAACTATAGTTGGACTCGCGTGGCGCTGTTGTCGCAGGACAACATCTGCCTGCTGGGTTCACTAGTTATATTTTGACTTCAGATTTCATAGTTTTGAGTGATTTTTGGTAGGGGAAAAAGTTATGGGTTCGCGTCACCGATATGCCCGCGCCTATATGCTGTTGTAGCAATAAGTGAAGTATTTTTGGAACGAAGTTTCTTTAACGCTACTGAAGACTACTTTAAGTCAAAATAAAGATCCAAGATGGCGGCTGCGAACATTTAAAAATATTTCGTTATGGGTATCGTTTTCATAGTTTTCGAGGATGCTAAAGCTGATAGTGAGGTCAAAATATAAATCCAAGATGGCGGCTGTGACAATATTCAGATTTTTCGTCATGGGTGTCTTTTTCATAGTTTTTGATGATTCTAAAGCAGATTTTGATGTCAAAACGTAAATATAAGATGGCGGCTGCGAAAATTTTCATATTTCTTCATAACATCACGCCATCAATTTCAAAGTGTTGGGCCCTTTGAAATTGATGGCGTGATGTTATGAAGAAATCTCATTTCCGCAACTTTTTCGCGCAAGTGGGTTCGCGCAAGTGTCTTTCGCGAAAATGTCTTTCGCGCAAGTGTCTCAGATCCCTTTATGCATACTGGTGCCAATTCTCTTGTCACAAATTAATGCCTCAAAACTAGACTAAAAATCACCAAAGTTTCGTTCATTCCTGTCAAACGATGATTTCCCATCGTGAAATAATTATAGAATATATTTTATTTTGACAGCACTAAGATGGCAATATGGTGCCGATTCTCTTGTATACCGAACTAAACTTACTAAACTATCACTAAAATTCCTTACTTTTGGCTATGAAAATCTTGAAGCTATTCTGCAACAAAAATTTTCTAAATTTAAATATATTTTGACATACTAAAATTATATTTGACAATCGCGAGTCCACGTGGTACTTGTTTGCCATACCCCGTGAATTTTTTTTAGAGCTGGAGGCGCACAGGGGGCAGCCTTGACGTTTTATATAGAATTTTTACTTTTTGTAAGGAAAATAAGAAAAAATATTACCTACATGTAGAGTGTCAGGGGTTTAAGAGTTTTATAAAGGGGATCGAAATTCTCATTATTTTTGCGATTGGACGCACCATTTTCGAGATATATGCAAAAGAAAAAAAAAGATACAGTACTGTTTTTTGCACCTGAAGCGAGGTGTTGGTGTGAATTTTAGTTCAAGATAACTAATTTGATTCCGCACCTTTTTAATCGCGATTAAAAATAGTCAGATTTAGTTAGACATGGTGCCGATTCTCTTGTCACAAATGCCTCTAAACTAGACTAAAAATCACCAAAATTTTGTTTTATTCCTGTCAAACGACGATTTCCCATTCTGAAATAGACTAAAGTGACGCAACTTAACTAGATTTTAGTTTGACAACACTAAGACGGAACTGAGATTTTCATTTAGTGAAAATAGCAATTTTGCTATTCTGAATTTGACGTTTTTCACTTAAAATTTAGATTTTCTAACCGAATCTGACTATTTTTCGCGATTAAAAAACCGGCCAAGTGCGTGTCGGAACACGCACAATGAAGGGTTCCGTAGTTGGGATGAATAAATCCCAAAAACAAACTTAACTTTGTAGTTGAAAAAAATGTTCTCCCATACGGAATGTATGGGAAAACATATTTTTGCAACTGCAAAGTTAAGTTGGTCCATTATTACTCGTTAACTTGTAGAGTCTACTTAGCTGTGATAGTTTTCCTTTTAATTTCGTTATATAAACTACTGTTGTGATTTTTTTCACACACCCAAAACCAACCATTTAGCCGGCAGGGGGGGGGGACACTTGACTCTAACAAAAATTAGCACTTTAAAGCTTAATATTTCACAAACGAATCCCTGAATCTAAAAATGGTTTCCACAAACTCCCAATGTTTTTAAAGGGCCTTTCCAATGATACCCCTCACTATGGGTTAAAAAAAGAAAAAAAAAAGTAGCATCACCACTTTACGTGTATGAGAGGTACCCTAAAAAAAAATGTTTTTCATAATTTTATTTTTCCACTTTTTCGGCGTAATTAAAATATATACCTATGCCAAATTACAGTTTTCTAGTACTAAGGGTCTCGGAGCTAGACCGCGGACAGACAATCAGACAGACAGACGGACATGACGAAACTATAAGGGTTCCTTGTTTACTACGGAACCCTAAAAACGTGTGGAATAAAATTGATTGTCATGAACTTTAAATTCACACCAACACCTCGATTTCACATGCAAAAACAGTACTGAATCTTTTTTTTTCTTTTGCTTATATCTCGAAAACGGTGTATCCAATCGCAAAAATAATGAAAATTTCGACTCCTTTTATAAAACCCTTTAACCCCTTATACTCTACATGTAGGTAATATTTTTTCTTATTTTCCATACAAAAAGAGAAAAGTTCCATATAAAACACGTCGAGCGTGCGCGCCTCCGGCTCTAAAAAGATTCACATGGTTAGGTATCACGTGTGGTACTGGTGGTCGCAAGAGCTGGAGGCTCTACGCAAGGCGTGTGTTGCTGCGCGACGCCGGTACGCCAGGCATCGCAGGCTCCGTATCCGCCCTCCGGATACGGAAGCCATTGAGGCGGAGCTGTACAAGGGGTACAGAGCGGCGAAGACCGCCCTCCAAGCGGAGATCCTGCGGGCCAGGGCGCTGGCCCGCGAGGAGTTGCTGGAGACTGTATGTAAGATTGTGAGAACCGTTAGTTTATAATCTGTCGGAATTATTTCCGTTAGATTATAAACTGTCGAAAAATTGTGAACTGGGTGAAATGGGTTAAGTTAGGTTAGAACTGTGACCAACAGCGCGCGAGACGAGCGAGCGCTACTTCTAAGTTGCTCGCAGCTAGGCAGGCTATTATTTCGGAATTATTTCCGTTAGATTATAAACTGTCGAAAAATTGTGAACTGGGTGAAATGGGTTAAGTTAGGTTAGAACTGTGACCAACAGCGCGCGAGACGAGCGAGCGCTACTTCTAAGTTGCTCGCAGCTAGGCAGGCTATTTAATATTAGCGCAAGGTGCGTTACGTCGCAAGCAAGTTTGATACCAGCTCACAATTTATCGGTTTCTCATGGAAAGATTATAAACTAGCGAAAAATAATACGTTAAATTGTAAATGGTTTGTGCAACGAACCATTTACAATTTAACGCATTATTTTTCACAATTTTTCAATTTGTGTTTAAAAATTTTTCAATGTTCACAATTTTTCGACAGTTTATAATTTTACGGAAATAATACCGATAGATTATAAACTAACGAAGTTCATAATTATATGGTGACATATATATAATATATATTGTATTGAATGGAATTACTGATGTATGTATGGCCTTGGCAATGATAGATAATAATGACTAGATAGACGTGGGCATAGCACCCTCTTGACTTCATACACACATGCTTGCTACGATGGCAAGCTAAAATACGAGTATGACGAAATTATAAACCTAACGATCAAGATCTTAAGGGCCTATATAGACATTTGACAACCGCTTTCAAAGCATTTTGTATTAAACAGAGAATTTTCTGAGTTTGTTTCGGCCTTTCTTCTCAGAGTAGTCGGATAGGAAACCCCGACCTCGTCTAGTTTATTAAAATATGATTGACGTGCTAGTACAAACCTATTTAGAGAAATACAATCATTATCATTTATAACAACTTTCAACATGATTGACATTTTAGCTTTTTGGTAAAGCTTGGTTTCCTAGGAATAATACATTATAACGGCCGTTATGAAACTTTGTTATTTTCAGCAGTTTTTGACGTTAAGTCAAACCCAAAGATATAAATCGCTAGATTTGCCCTCACCGTACTTAGTCACAAGAAAAGTTTTCATACTGAGAAGAGTAAGCTCACACATTATTGAATAGCGTTTCCATGATAATCAAGTGTAGTCACGCCATCATTGTCAGAGGTGTCAAAACGAATCAGAAGTGCGATTATCTTTTGACGCGGTAGGGCGAATCTAACGATTTAAATCATGACAGCCGTCATTGCGGCTGTTAGTGGTGCTCACCGCTTTTCTAGATTTTTGACTTATCCATAATCGTGATCGCTAATAGTAGGTATGTCAATTTAGCCAGGTCTGCTTGATTTATGTTATGTGCCATTATTTCTACACATACTTTTATTAAATTCTTCGTTTACAATTTCTTGAGGTAGGGCTTTTTTGACATTCCTTTTTGTACCACCGACCTTACTCTAAACTCGAGCCCATCATTTTTACAGCTACTGCATTCCTTTATTCATTACCCCCATAATATAATAGTGTCATCACAAGACTAGCAATAACTTGATGGAGCAAATTGGCAAGGCTGCCATAAAACCCAGTTCATTGTAAAAATGTTCTGGTCGTAACATAAATTCTTATTACCGACACCTGGTGTTTGTTGCAAGGACATCATAATGTAGGTATACACGGCTACTTATCAAGCTATACATTTCCAGTAGGTATACGCTGATCTCGCATTGTATAGGATTTCCGTACAATGAGAAGGCAGCTTATACTGGAAATGTACAGTTTGATATGTAGCCGTGTGTACGGTACACGTTGTTAGGGCTGAGTTACATTGCCCAAGTGTGTTAGTGGGGTTGATTTTCATTATTATCCGAGTGTATTTTTTGGTAGTTATCTTAATCAAGTGTAAATGTAAGAAAAGTATGTTTATGGATTTGTTTCGTATGTGGTGGGTGGTGGGTTTTAAATTTAACAAATGCTCGTGTTACCAAATCCTAATTAAATAAATTGAAAAAATTAAAAAGTAGTTTTGTTTGTTTGTTACGCTTTCACGTTAAAACGGCTAAACGGATTTCGATAAAATTTTGAATACTGACGTAGAATACTTTTTATCCCGATATTCCTACGGGATCGAGACTTATGCGAAACCACGGGGCGCACCTAGTTACTTAATAATGTATTTTTGGGCAAATTAGTGCCAAACAAATTGTGTTGATTTGAGTTGTATATGTAATAATGTTTTTTTTTGTTTCATTTAACTGGCGAAACTCTTTTAGGAAACTCCAAAATATGCCTCATTAATTCAGTTGTTAGAATTCATTTAATTCAGTTATTGTTAAGCAAAGACATAAAGACAAAATTACTGAGGACTATTTCACATCGATTGAGTCCTATTAACAATTTATATAAACAATACTATACTTCTCAAAAAGCAAAGACGACGAACGACCGAAATGGAGGAACGTGGGGGAGTGAAGAGGAATTCAGAAGAGTGTGGAGGAACGAACACTTTTCACATCTTTCTTGTTAGCTAAGTGGTCCAACCGTTTAGTGGCCATTTTGACATATTTTTAATCAAAACAATCGTTCGAAAACGTCGCCATTTTCCTCGAAGAGGATTGACTTGTCAAACGTTTTGCTCTTACAATTGGAAAATGGATTGGGTCTGTTGTTATTGAACGAGGTTTTTTTCTTACTTTGTTTTATCTGTTTTCATTAAAATAGTAATGGTATTAAAATTTTTTTGTTTGTAAGCTTTCTTTTGTTGTTGGTATTCCCGTATTTTCAGAGAATTTTAGATTCATTTTAATTATTTCTTTCAAATTGCAATAAATGCTCCAGTATAACTTCTTTATACCATTTTATTGAATCAACTCCTGTTACCTATATGCATAATAATAATATGCATAATCAGCCCATAATGTTCCCACTGCTGGGGCAAAGGCCTACTCTCTGTGAGAGGGAGTAGACCATAATTCACTACGCGGGCCCAGTGCGGGTTGGTAGATATCACATGTCTTCGAATTTTAGGTTCTTGGACATGGGGGTTTCCTCGCGATGTTTTCCTTCACCGTTTTGAGAACAGTGGTGTTGAAATAATTTACACAAAGTAAAGCGCTTACTTGGGTTCGAATCTAGGACCTATATAACTCGTAAGTCGCGGCCGTTACCACTGGGCCACCACTGATCTGTTACCTATATACTGTAATCTAATAATTAAAATAAACATGTCTAAATATCCCTTATTTAATTTTTAGCGAAACCAATAAATAAAACATGCCGTAGGCACGTATTTATTGGCTGTTCCGAGGTCGATGTCTTTCATAAAGTTGGTGACCACGACCTGTGTTGTGGAGCACGTTTCTCAATTTACCGGGGTACTAAAGCAAGCGAATTTATTACAATCGCTTGCAATTTTGCTGTTGAACTGTATGGTTAATAATAATTTAGTTTTTAAATTTTAAACAAACGATTAAATAATAGAGTTAGTCTTTTTGCGAATTTGATTATAATTAGGACATCTAGCATCTGTTCGATATAAATAAACAAAATAAAAAACAACCGACTTCAAAAAAACACTACAAAGTGAAAAATAACTTTAATTTCGGAAGTCGGTGTCTTTGGTTTTGAATTTTCGTTCTTTGTCACCGACTTCCGAAATTAAAGTTATTTTTCACTTTGTAGTGTTTTTTTGAAGTCGGTTGTTTTTTTTTGTAAAAAGGTTTTATTTTTCACTTTTTAGTTGTGATACACCTACCCCACACAAATTCGAATACCAATACCTGCTATGTAAGTAACAGTGACAGAAAGTTATCATATCATCCACATACTAAGTGACGAAAAAATACGTATTATTGTAGCTAACTCAAAAACCACCCAAGCAAAGTTAATAAAATTTATATGGGACTACCTCTGAAGTATGATCTACCAAACAAAAAAAGAATCATCAAAATCAATTCATAATTGACGAAGTAATCGCGTAACAAACATACAAAAAAAAAAACAACATACAATCGAATTGAGAACCTCCTCCTTTTGGAAGTCGGTTAAAAAAAGGATTGTGGGGTTTTATGAAACCACGGTAAAAGTGAAACTTCTATAGGCGCCGCCATATTGGCCTTGGCTGCTCTGACGAGCACCTTTCACTTTATCCCTACTCCGCGGCCGACCGTCACGTGACATGCAACACACAGACGAAAAAGTTTGAGACGATGTAATAAAAGTTTCACTTTAATAATAAAAAAGTATAATATGGGTATCAATAAACAGAAGATATTAAACATTAAGAGGCCGGCGACACGGATCGCAACTACAAATCGAGATGTTTGCAAAATTCAATTCCAAGCACGTTGCCGCTAGTGTGAGTGCCTGTCGGAGCGATATACACCTACAGTGAGCAATACTACCACGCACACATTGACAATTATTGCTTGACGCGATAGTACTACTAGCTTTCGAAAATTTATAACAAATTTGGATGTATTCCGTAATACAAATAATTATGAATGAAAACTTAATGTATTTCCATTTATTTTTCAATAATTTCTAACTTGATAATATAAACTATGCTTCTGCGGAAACAATATTACAAATATTCTTGTTTATAATACAGAAAAACAATATGAAAACATGTAATTTACGCTGTAAAAATGTACGAAATGCAATTTGCTTACACTTCATTTAAAGGTAAGTTTTTGGAAATAAAAAGACGTAGGAGCCTAGATAAATACTGTCTCAATCCGAATATCAACATAATATTATGGAAATATGCTCAAATTGCAAATGATTTATAATATAATAATAATAATATAATAATAATAATTTCCAAAAGTAAATTACAAAGTAGCATGCGCAGCATTTACATCTTAGGACTTACAAGTGCACAGAAATTTGATCAATGACCCCCATGCTAGGTGGAACCTGTGTTACAGGGGTCATCCATCCGTCCATTATACAAAAATTACAGGTAAGTAAATAGTACTTATTTTTAGGGGTACAATTATGTAATTTAATTCTAGTGTAAAAAAAAAAAAATATGTGGTACGTGCGTGTGTGAGTGTGTATGGGGGGTGTGTTTGTGTGTATGAGTAAGTGTACGTGAGTGTGTGTGTGTTTAGAGTGGTTGGTCATGTATATTGCGATTTTAATAGGTCTTCTGTTTTACTGTAGTCAAGAGTTAAAAGATATTCTTTAATTTTAGATTTACAATGAAATGTGTTAAGGGAATGTATATTCAAAATCTGGTTCAATTTATTATAGGTTAGGGCACTTAGAAATGGGTAGTGTCGTTTAGCAAAAGTCGTGTTCGTACTTTTTGTAGGACATGGGGGTACTGGTCTTCTTCTTGCTATGGAAGGATTACTGATGTTTAATGGTGAGTTTGAGTGTTTGCGGATTAGTGTACGGTAGATGAAAAGTTGTCGGACCGTTAAAACCTTGTACTCCATATAAAGTAGTTGCGTGGGAAATCTAAAAGGCCTACTAAGAAGCACTTTAATTACTGCTCTTTGCGCCCGCTCCACCTGTATAAACGCTGTCTTCGCTGCTCCTCCCCAGGCTGTAATGCAATACGTTAAAATAGACTCACAAAGAGCACAGTAAGCCATATTTAGAACTTCCTTATGGGCGGACAGTCTAAGTTTTTTGAAGACATAAATAAGTTTTCTAACCCGTGCGGACAGAGTCTCAAGGTGATAGTGCCAAGATAGGCAGGCGTCAACCTGTAGGCCTAGATATTTGACGACAGGGGCTCGGGACACGGATGGGCATGCGCATTGTGGAACATTGGGAGCGCATATATGCGCTTTGAGTACCATTGAGTTTACTGGTGGCAGAAGGGAAAGTCTGAGGCCGAAAGTGACAAAGTGAGTTTTGCTAATGATTATGTATTACGTTTGTATGGACAATTCGTGCATCGCCGCATTCTTAAGAAGAAACTCATTTTTTAGATGTCTTTATACAACATGTAAATAACTCTTCCTTTTGGCTTTGCCGTAGTCGGGTAAAAAATACTCTGTTCAGTTCGTGAGGGCGATTTTAGGTATCGTTTTGAGAGTCTATTTATGAGGTAATTCTCAGGAAAAAAGAGAAAAAAAATTCGCCACATTTTTTTGCAATGGGGCATTTTACCGGGTTGTCATATGGGGCGCTGTCGTTTAGTGGGTGTCATAACTTATGACAGCAGTTGAAAATTTTCAATTTTTTTAAATGGTGTAATTTTGATAGTGTGAATATGAAATTTAAATAGCAATCACTTTTCTATTTTCAATAATATAAAAAAAAAAACTTTTTGGCAATGTTGTTGCAATACTACCTATGTGCCCCCTTCGGATCGGATAGGGTTTTTTTACATATTATAAAATAATAATAGTCCTCCAGACCGAATTTCGGACATGGCAACCAATTTCAGCGGAGGCCAGCTTTCGACGCGAGAGCTATTAAAGTGCACAAAGTATGAGCAACAGCCATAGGTGCACTCTCTCTTCCCTCACTCTCTTTAGACACCTGATAACAAATTAAGGCAACATGTCGAAAATGGAGGACATATTTGTTTGACATATCTAGAAGTGACTGAAAAAAAAAAAACAGGTGATGAAGCTGAAATTCTTAACAACCTTTTCTGCAGACAATTTCCTTTATAAGTATGTTTCAACAAACAACAATTGTGCAATATCAGAGTAAAAATCCTACGAGCAGTAATGCCAACCTTGCGGAAAAGAAAGGTCGAAGATATTGTATAACTTCCAATCAGAATTATATGGGTTCTTCTATAATAGGGATGATGACTAATAATATATTTTTTGTTCGTCTTGTAGATTATTAAAAAATATTGGATACGTATTTTTTCTTTAAAAAAAAAAAGTTTATGGCGATACATTGAGTTATAATGTGCCATGACGTCACAAGTATGTAGATTTTATACTTACTTGTGACGTAGCGACCCCTACTCCTCAACTTTAATGCGTTTTATCCAAATAATTTTTGATTTATATGAAAATGCAAAAAATACGTGTCTAATATTTTTTATTATCTGACTGACGGACTAAGTAGAATTTCTTTTTTTTGACCCAGGCATCATCCCCATTGAAGCTGTTTCGATGTTAACATTTTTTGGCGCGATTGTTCCAAAGTCCATCCATTTTGCTAAGTGGGTGTCGTGGCTAAATGATAACAGCCGCACGGGTCGATCGTAGGTTAAGCTACGCTTGCCGCGGTCAGTTCATGGATGGGTGACCATCCATTACATATCGAGACCCCTCCGTGCCTCGGAAAGCACGTTAAGCTATTGATACCCGCTGTTTTCAGTCGTAGATCTTTGTCAGTCGTTTCAGGTAGGTAGTCAGGAGCCCTAATTTTGATAACCAGTCTTACCAAAGGGTAACACGTTATCCAGTAACTAGGTTGTGTAGGTCAGGTTGGCAGTCCCTCCATGTAGAATACTGGTATTCAGCTGCATCCGGTTGGATTGGAAGCTGTCCCCAATATAGTAGGGAAAAGGCTAGGCAAATTGATCCATTTTCTAAGAATGGTTTGAGTAGGCTGTACTTACTTACATATAGAAAGGTTATCCGGTCTTGTTTGAGTTTAATATCACTTGAGTTAGGTATATCTTTTTTTATAGTAAACGTAGGTTTTTGCTTTTTATTCTAACTGTAACTTCAGTCTTTTAGCACAATATAAATAAGTAACAGTATTATATTTCGGCAGTGACCTCGAAATAATTACCTACTGTCGTTTGGTAGACCTTCCGCGTCTGTGCGTAACTGCCGCGCATTCGATACTGTTGCGTACCTATTGATATACATTGACATTTCAAAGCGCGTCGTTTCGACCGTTTTCTAAGAAGATATAATACTGTTACTTACTTATACTGTGCTTTTAGTGCAGTTCCATTACTGCCCACGGCTACGCTACGCTCGATTGCGTGGTTGGCTAAAAAATGAACCGCGCCGCTAACATGCGTACTTGAGGACTTTTGTGACCGAAAATTTTCATGAAAAAAGTCCTCTTAGGTTATATTCTATTAAACTTTCCAAGTCTGTTAAAAGCAAAGTGTTTGTAGTATGCTACTGGTGCCGATTTCATTGTTCACAAACTAAACTAAATTTAAGTTCAGTGCATCTTTTTCTTTCTATTTCATTAAGAAAAGGACAGAGGATAAATTTTAGTTTAGTCCTGTCAAATTAATCAGCGCCTGTCACTCTCCATACAAGTTTAGACGTGATTAAAAACTTGCCAACTAAAATAACGTCAATTTACGTCAAGCGCTGATTAATTTGACAGGACTAAACTAAAATTTATCTTCTGTCCTTTTCTTAATAAAATAGAAAGAAAAAGATGCACTGAACTTAAATTTAGTTTAGGTTGTGAACAAGGGAATCGGCACCACTGATTTGTTTTGTCCACAGTGTGCCTCTTTTGTGGGAAAAACAATTGATCTACCCTACCTAGAAACAGCTCAACAGTATGTCCAGCGTACACTATCGTTGAACATTCCAACAACGCAACATTAACTACAATATCAAGCCTACCAGATCCCGTGCGTCACCAAGAAGACAATACAGTAGCCCGACCTTACTGTGGCCCGAACTTGAGCCATCAATCAAGACCAAGGACCTTAAAGTTGTGGCTATTGTGGCGCCCCCTACCGGCGCGATTATCCCGTTTATTATTGTTTGGACTCTTTTGTTAAGTTTGGCTGGAGGTTTTATCGTGACCGTCTCAGAAAAGAAGTTATACAGGGTGTTAAAAGAACCATCACGAAGCCGTCATCTACGCATTCTGTACATCAAAACTAAGTAAGTTTGTGCAAACATAATTATTGGGAAACAAGTTTTATTTTTGGTGTGAAAATTTGCTGTTTACGCAGTGTGCAACGTAACGCATGAAAAACATGGTGAATATGGGTGCATGCAACGGTACAGGAAAAATGGGAGTAGAGTAAAAAAAAAAAAACCCGACTGCTGTAGAATACTAAAAAGCATAATTATGGTGACAAGAACATAATTAAACAGAAATAAACTAACTCACAACTTACTTAATCTTTAAACATGAGACTTTAATTTTGAAGCTACTTTACATCTAACAAAACTCAGTCACACAAAATATTCCACGGAACCTAACCATTTGGCGAGTGACAACGACAACGCAATCTAGCGGTGCACAATAGCGCCATATAGTGACTTTATTGTAAAACGTTTTAGAGAACTAGAGAATTCTGGAAATAATATTAAGTAGTTAAAGGGCCGATTCCACTGGTACAAATCTAAAAGTGAGCAATTTATTGCATTTTGAGGAGCTATTCTGCTTATTTTTGTGTTTATTTTTTATTTTACCAATTAAATTGTTTAAAAAAAAAAATGTGTTTATTACCTTAAATCTAGATACAATTTAGTTGCCGGGGCTTCCCAGAAAGTAATCCGAAGATACTTGTGATGGGATAAACCTCGCTCTTCCTCGATTACTACAATTGTTTGGTTGTGCTAATTAGGTATAAGTTACACATTTTTTTTATTAAACCAATAAAAATTAAAAACTAATAAAAACAAAGCCAATAAGAAAAAAGAAAACAAAAATGAATTAAATCGTATTTATGGCAGAAAGGTGTAAATGTGTGTTTATGTGCGTGTGAAAGTATATTTTGTGTGTATGTGTGTGTGTTTAAGTGGGTGTGTGGGTGTGTATGTGTGTTAGAGTGTATGTGAGTGTGCGTGAGTGAGTAAGATGGTGTGTGTGTGAGTGAGTGAGATGGTGTGTGTGTGTGAGTGTGTGTGTATGCATGACGTTCAACCCTGTGTAACCAAAATGTCTTCCACGTCATCATAATTAAGTGTAAAGAGCCATTCCTTCAATATTTTCTTACATTCATACAGCTGCATAGGGTAAATGTTAAGTATGCGATTTACTTTATTATAAATTGTTGAATGCTCCAATTAGATAATAATGATTTTTTACTTTTTGGTAGTAAAATTCTACTAATTTCTTAAATACATTGCAAACTATAGTTTTGTATAATTTAGAAGCAATTTTTTTATTTTTTGTAAATGTGTGACTTGAAAGAGTATGGCAGTTGAGAGTATGTCATGCTCACTTAAATGTCTCGCTGATGGTGGCGAGTGTGTTGGATCATTCGGTTCCCTACAAAATGGTTGAGCTGAATGGTGCTGATATACGCGTCATGTTCGTGAACGGGCGCCGTCAGTTGAGACTGGTCATCTCTTATCTGCCAGGGCTTATTTTCAATTTCTTTCGATTATTTTTTGTACAATGTTCTCACATATAGAAGCATCAAGATTAATGTACCCAGGATTTTGTAATATCTATATTTAAAAGAGTATCCTTGGAGTTACTTGCCCGTTCTTCTCCATAGAGATCTACGTTTTGGAATGGGCAACTAGCTTCAAATTTTTGACTAACTGACCGACTCTTTGACAATTCAAAAATGGCTTAGCTGAAATAAATGCTTTGAGTTTGAGTTTTAGTTTTCACGCCAAAGATAATCATCAAATCTTCCTCATTTATTTTATAGTCCAACTTAAAGTTACTACCTTTCAAATAAAAAAGAACCATCGAAATCGGATCTCATAAGCCGGAGATATCTGGAAGCCTTTTTGTGCCCTTTTTGGAGTAAGAGGAACAGCTGCACGGGTCGATCGATCAGGTTAAGCTACGCTTGCCACGGTTGGTCCGTGGATGGGTGACCATCTTTACATACCAAGTCCCTTCCGTGCCTCGGAAAGCACGTTAAGCCGTTGGTCCCGGCTGTTATTTGTAGATCTTTGACAGTCGTTACGGGTAGTTAGAAGCCCAAAAGTCTGACAACCAGTCTTACCAAGGGGTATCGTGTTACCTAGTCACTGTGTTGTGGAGGTCAGATAGGCAGTCGCTCTATGTAAACCTGTGCATCCGGTTAGACTGGATGCCAACCCCAACATAGTTGGGAAAAGGCTAGGCAGATGATGATGACCCCTCCAATTAAAAATTCCCGACGACAAAAAAATTACATAGTTCTAAAATCTGTATACCAAATTTCGTCCAGATAGGTTAAAAAATACGACCTGTAGAGTAGTACCAACAAACTGACTCACGAAAGCAAATTTTGCCAGACTTGAAGCAGAGACGCTTGGGGCGCTCGGTCAACTAAAATAAAACGTATATTTACAGTTCATTTAAATCTAGTTGTAGATTACGCATCAGCCGAAATAGTTGAAGGCTTTCTGATAAGAGTATCAGGGGAAAACCAGAGGTTTGGTCTGACGATTTTACACTGATCTGTGTAAAACATTCTACTCGACAAGATTTTCACATAAATGACTTATGTGAGATTTGTAGGTTTTAATAAAAAGGTAATTTATTCAAACTAGGTTGAGAATCAGCACTTTTCTTAGGTCAAAATTACATAAGACAGTCCCCCAAAACGCGCCCTTCAACACTTCCTAGTGCTTTAGCTGAGAAGAAGTGGCGCAACTAGAGTTGCCATCCGTCCGGATAAAGTGTTAGGCTTTTTGACCTCTTGTCCGGGCCAATTTGAGTGCGTCCGGCCCGTCCGGCTTTTGTTAGGCTTTTTATTCTCAGCAATGGAAGAAACAGGTTAAAATCGAAAACTATTGCAAAAATGTTAATTGTGGAATTTAATTTAAGTCATGTAACTTGTAAAATGTTTTATGATAAAATTAATAAGCTTTTAAAGCATGTTCTACCGAAGAAAGATATGCAAATGAAAATGATAATACCAAAAAAAAACTTTCTTATTAAAAAATGTGTTTTATTTGAACTTTTAGTCAAAAATCATTTATTTTTGACGTCCGTCCGGCCGTGGGACTCAGAAGTCCGGCTTTTTTACCGGTAAGTCCGGTTTCCTGATTTATAGATATGGCAACGCTAGGCGTAACAAACTCCCGAGCAGCACAGTTGTCTGTTCAGTTAGAAAAACTTGATTCTAGTTTTTATTCCTTCCGATCTTTTGTATGTAAGTAAGTATGTTTTTTGTTGTAATAATAAAATTCATGTCTAGTGTGGTAAGTTATAATGGGTATGTAACAATGAAATACTGCATAATTATTTATAAATTAAGACTTATATTTCAACCTTAAAATTAGCAATTCCCTATACTATACAGTTAACAAAACGAGAAGGCGAGGAGTATCCTCCTATTTTCCTACCCTAAGCTACTATCACCAATCACAGTTCCTCAAATTGGTGATAAGTACAATGCATATTGGACTGTTTATTAGTCTATAAAAATTTCAACGCCTAAATGACCGGGACACGGTCATTTATAAGCTGATATAAACAAGAAATATTAAACAATCAGAATAAATAAATTGGTAATCTTATGGAATGTTGGCCCTTTGCTAGGTTTATTACTGTATTTCTATTTTCTTAATCTCCCTCGGCAAATTTCGTGTTTCGTCAGTTGTTGGATTTCTATCAGTTGCCCTTTGCATTTGGTGCAGACCGGACGCTCTTAATTGACTTAGAAGTATATAGAATTGTTAATACTCTTTTAACTTAATGTAATTTATTAAAAAATGGGAGAAAAGCTGCTAAAGTCGCAGGCATGACAGATAAGAAAATAGTTTTACAGCTCTATATAGTTCACACGGAAATCAAAACAAAACAACAATAAAAAATATTTGCATTTGTAATAAAGTACTTAGTTCTGAATTCAAAATATTATACACGATAAATCTAATAATTGATGGACATGGAAATTAGCATTCGTTTGTATTCGGAAATGCGATGATACCCGAGAGACATTAAGAAAATATAAATATTGTACAATATCTGAATTTTCTACGTAAGAAGGTAATATAGGTACGGTAGGCCGTATATCAGTGGTAACGAAACCAGTTTATGCTGGTCTCTTATTCTATTGAAACCGTACCACGCTAGGCCACCTAAAGGAAAAGTGTTACCACTGACGTGCCGTTAACTGTACTATAATAAAAATTAAACTAAAAATAAACCTACTAATATTTTAAAACATTTCATGATGCTGAAAGCTCCATAATCTTCTTCCATTATTTACTGTATTAAGGGCTTATACTACCTCAAATTGCTAAGCAACTGCAACATTAATTTTGAAATAAATAATGTTTAAGTTGAGGATTAATGTTAAGTACTATGTTTGATGAAAACACGATTCCATAAATTTTTCTCGATAGATTTTTTTTCCAAAGTGATCTTCAAACCGACCAATAAACCGCTGGTATTCAATAAATACTTCAAATTAGATTATAAAACTTTACATAATAACTGAACTAACTATAAAGCTATGATATTTTTTTAAATTACCAGTTTTTTCGCCGTAGAAAGCAATCACCTAAACCATTGGCGCCTTGGAGCCGCCTGCATTCCGTCTTACTCTCACTCACTCTGCGAGCAGTACGGTGCGAGCGAGATAAAAGTGAATTTGAGCTGAGGTAGTATGGGCTCTTAAGATTGTAACTTATTTTCGTGAGAAACATGACAAAAACTATAGAGTTTTCACGTTCTAAATATTATGCATTTTGTTAACCTAAGTAGTTTACAAAAAAAATTGGATTGAGGTTCAAGGTCATGGCAGATGGCTTAAGCCATGTTGTGACGTCACTGATGTTTTGACTGTGAAACTTAACCCATATTAAGTCGCTTATATTTGAATTTAGAATCAAGATAATTATCATGTTTTGGAACAATAAACTCTATGTCATCCATCACAAAGTTTAAATTCTAATGTAACCAGAATTTTTGCCCGCAAAATTCAAATATTCTTACGTTTTTTGCAATTTGCAGCTCAGTATTAGGTTGCATGTTGATCTAAATATGATTCACGACAATTTGAATTTCGCGGGCTACCCTGACGCTGAATGTAAATTATCAGAGTTTATAAATTCAGGATTTTTTTTCAAGGGTGTTTAATTTGATAAAATTTACACACTTGCAAATATAACACTACAGTTTTATTTGGTGGTACATTTATTTAGGGTTTGGTGGGTCACTATGTTCATCTTCTTCGTTCATGCCTTCCAGAATTTGCCTCCGGTCTTCGGCTGACGCAGCCTGAGATGGCATCGTTGAACGCCTCAGCTGAAGAATTAAATATTAATCATTTTATACCGACATTTTTCATTTACAGTTCACCTAGTTATCTTGCTTTTGCAATCAGCTCAAAAAAGCATTTCAGACACTAATCTACCTGGTCCTCACATGATCTGACCATGATTATGTCTGGACTTTAAAAGAGAGGTAACGTCGACGCCATCTAGCTTAGTATTATTGTTTTTTTAATATGACGTGTAAAAGTGATTCCAGAATCCTATTTACAGAACAAACAATATCATTTCGTTTCATTTTAATAACAATTACATTTCACAACTATCTTAATAGTTTTTATTTTAGGCAGGTGCTCATCATTTATAAGTATAAAGAAAACTTACAACAGTTTGGCGCCTAACACTTTTCCGTAATTTTTGCAATTCCTCTCTCTTCTTACGCTGCAGGAAACCAATCTGAAAAAAATAAGGTAGCTGATGAAAAAAAAAACTTTTGCCAAGGAAGAGGCTAGTCCAATTTCAATGTATTGTGTTTCCCTGTGACAAAGTCAAATAATTTATTTCAATAAGGCACATAAAAGGCACTTTTGAACGTCAACATTTACAAAAATAGAATTGATTCTAGTCGTCCCTTCCAATAGAAAGTTTTCGTATGGAGAAGAATAGGCAAGAAACTTCACCGTTACCCTTTTAAAATGTTTTACAATATTTTTTATACATTAATGATATAATTATAAGTGAAGAAGATGCCCCTGGAATAAGATTACTATACCACAATTGGTAAAAATAATTAATAACGAAGCAATGACAAAAAAAAAATTATGTTGTGTTCGCATATTTACAAGCATTGTAAAAGTCTATTAAAGTCTAAATCTATACGATATTCCTAAAAAAATACAAGTAATACTAATAAGTCAGTGTGTGAGTTCAAGTAATCACAGAATGTAAAATTAATGTTATAATAATAATAAATTATACAATTAAATTAGCAACCAGTTTGATTTTGTCTAGACTCTAAATTGTCCTATGGAGCTGGACCAGCATGTTTTCAAGCATTCTTATCTTGGATATAATCCTCTAATTTGTAATATGCTTATTTACAAAGAGTACTTTTAATATGAGTTTTAATATATTTTTTCAGTTAGTCGTAATATATCACAAGGTATTTTGTTGTAACACTTAACACAGTACCCCATAAAAGATGTATGTACTTTAGATAATCTGAAAAATGGTTGATCAATTTTATCTTTATTTCTAGTATTAAAATGATGTCTATCACTTATTTTATTAAAAAGATGTAGATTTTTTCTTGCATACATAATATTTTCATAGATGAATTGGTAAGGTACCGTCATAATATTAATCTTTTTAAATAGTTCGCTGAGGTATTCGCGACGACATAGATTATAAATGGCTCTGACAGCTCTCTTTTGTAAAATAAAGATGGAATCAATGTCAGCAGCCCGACCCCACAATAAAATGCCATACGGCATAATGCTGTGAAAGTAGCTAAAATATACCAAACGTGCGGTTTCTACATCTGTTAATTGTCTTATCTTTCTAACAGCACAGGCGGCCGAGCTTAGCCGCCCCGCGAGAGATGACAATATGAGGTCCCCCATTGTAATTTCTCATCTAGCGTGATTCCTAGGAATCATCATCATCATCAGCCTATAGCAGTCCACTGCTGGACATAGGCCTCTCCAATTGCACGCCATTCAGCTCGATTCTCGGCAACTCTCATCCAGCTGCTACCAGCCACCCTTCGAAGATCGTCACTCCACCTAGCCTGAGGGCGTCCTACCTTACGTTTGCCAATTCGCGGTCTCCACTCAAGAACACGTATACCCCAACGGTCATCGGTTCTACGGCTGATATGGCCGGCCCACTGCCACTTCAGCTTGCTAATTCTGTGAGCTATGTCGATAACTTTGGTTCTCTGCCGGATCACTTCGTTCCGGATTCGATCCCTCAGAGAGACTCCAAGCATAGCCCGCTCATATATATCAATAATGTTTGATTAATAAATTCCAGTTTTCCTCCATTCAATATGATGTCACATTCGGTACTTCTAACATTCGGTAATTTAAATCTAATGCATTTGGTTTTTTTCTCATTGAGTACTAAATTATTTACCGTAAACCAATCTTGGACCTTAAGAATAGAATTATTCACGTCGTCAAGATTTTGTGGCCGTCGGTCTATTTTAAAGATCACTGATATCTTCGGTTGATTTTGAAGTAATTGGGTAAATAAAAAAGAGGAATAGACCCAATATCGAACCCTGATGAACGCCCATTGCCATTTCAGACCCCAATGAGTTTACGCCGTTTACTTGAACTTTAACCTTTCTATCTTTCAGGTATGATCTTAGTAAATCAAGAGCTGTATTCCTAATCCCATAGTGTTCTAGTTTCAGCAGAAGTGTTTCATGGTTTACGTAATCAAACGCCTTCGAGAGGTAGCAAAAGATTACAATGGCATCTTGTGCTTCTTTCCAGGCATTAAAAATGTTCTTTATTAGAGTGACACCGGCGTCAATGGTACAACGCCCTTTGGTGAAACCGTACTGTTGTTCATGAAATATGGATTTTTTATTAAAGTGATTTGATTGAGTATCAACTTTTCAAACACCTTACTGAGAACTGGCAGAATTGACACAGACCTATAATTGTTGGGTTCCTTACTATCACCGGATTTGAACAAAGGCACTACTTTACTGTGTTTCATGAGATCCGGATCCAGTCTACAATTAGTTAAAACTCGTCTACAAACAAAATCAATCGAATACTTAATATCCAATGAATTGCTGTAGCTATGTTGTTGGCTGATAGGCAAAACCCATAGTGGGCCCATACATATTTAGATTTTTAATTTTTTATTTCGATGTTTGTATTTAGATGTTTTACATAACATGACGCCTGTAATTCCACGAAGGGTTAGGTGGAGGTGTGCCTATATAGTTACACCCCCATTTCGCCAGTTATGTTTAATTCCCATGTACAACCATGTAACGATTTTTATCTTGTCTGTATTTTATGTTTCACGAACTGTGTCCAAATAAAAGAAATTCCTGATGGAAAATCCCAATAACATTGCACGGCCTGGGAATCGAACCGAGGACCTCATCTCAGCAGTAGCGCTTGTGACCACTAGACCAACGAGGTAGTTAGAAATTTTATGATTTCAAAATACCCCTACGCACTTTAGTGTTGCCAATTTTATTGTCGTATTATCGTCCCCATATGGTATGTCCGGCGCATTCTAGGTGGTCAGTTCTAATGCCACCTTACTAACTATGAAACTACATATATTACACATTCATACAAATAAATAAATTCTAATTCTAATATCGTTCCGATACAAAAGGATTAAAAAATGTTAGAAATCATAGTACGTACCCTGTATAGTATCAAAGCGATGATGATTAAGATGCAGAGGCCGACAACAATTGCTATTATTATCGTCTCGAACGATACCTCTCCCTCTTGCAGCATTATGGTGGAGGTAACGCTAAAAATAAAAAAATAAACATCTTGTATTGTCAACGCAGCTAAAAAACTTAGCGAAATAATATAAGATATGTAAAGGTAAGTTCGGCGCTGGGATACCTCAAATTTACAACATACTCTGATTATTTAAAGACGTTAAAAAGCATTCATCCTTTTGTTAATCATTTACATACATAAACTCGAGCCCTCTTCCCATTGAAGTAGGCATAAACTACAGAACGCCACCTGCTACGATCCTTACATAGTCATTTTGCTTCGTAAACGTTCTTACATCTGGTCATACTTGCACGCCGGTTGCGAGTACTACGCGCCTGACCTTTCTGAAGAATATCGCCAATACGGTGATTATGTGTCTTTCTATGGCGCCTTCTCCCGACGTTACCACTAACATCTTTGTAAATGTATTTTGTTAGTCTCCTTTCACTCATCCTCTCAACATGAACAAACCATCCAAACATACTCTTTTAAATTTTGTCACTACATCTTTTTTTAAATCGTACAATTGCCTTATCACAGCATTCCTCCTGTTAATTATTTATTTACCTTTTAGCTTTATCAGAAAATTCTAGTTGAACAGCAGACATTACCGTTACATTTTTATTCTTATCGAGAAGTCCTTCTGCAAATGAAATAAGAATGAGAAACATCAGATTAAAATAAAGCTTGATCTTTAACGCAACACCGTGCAGTTTGGAAATCAAAGGGAAAGATCGTTTCCCAGCAGTGGGTTGATTTTAGTCCCATGTTATAGGAAGTGATAACATGATTAGTTTTTTATTATTCTGGATTTGTAAGTTAAACTTGTTCAGACTTTCAGAAACCAGCTTGCTTACTAGGGGGCTTCTGTTGGAGTCACTGGGTTTTTCCAAAAGGATTTTTTTAGGAACAGCCGGAAGTTTGAATTATTTTGCTGTTATGATTCTTACCAAGAGTTCCGGGTAAAATGGTAATCGGTATAAGGATCTTAGAAAATTCCACCTTTGCCATCAAACTTTCTACCAGACAGGTGTAAGTCATTGACGTTTCATCTTTTAATTTAAATGAGCAGGGAGTATAAACATTCGTCGTGGAAAAGTATACCTGAAAATAAATGAATATATTTGTAAAATATAAAAATTCGATATGGCAATAATAATGGTTTATACAAATATGGATGACGCAACTAATCCACTTACGTTGACAGACCAACACCCAGATGGAAACGATCCATAAAAGCTCGCGGTTTAGACCTGGGTGAGACACGTACAGACCAGGCAAGCATGGCTCAAAAACACAGAGGAGGAGGTATACTCATTATTATCATCAGCAGTGGATGAAGCAAATTCAATCGCTTAACATAATTTAAAGTGAATTTAAATATAAGTGAGAAAATATATTTGAACCGTTGTTTTACTTTCCATTATGTGAAAGGGTTTCATACCTCAAAAGGAAAACACATAGATAGTTTTTTTTTAAGATAGATAATGTAATAACTTACTGTGACTACATCATATTTGATGAACGGTTGCATCTCCACTGTTACACGAACTGAAAGGTTCATCCAGTTGGTCGGACCATTGTTTGTGATCTATAATAAAAGAAAACCAACTTTAATTAAACTGCGGGTGATCATATTTTTATTGTATTTTGATACCAATCTCAATGTAAATATCAGATAAAAGCATATAGCATTTAAAGCTTAATATTTCGCAAACGGATTCCTGAATCAAAAAGTTTTCACACACCCACACGACACCCCATAATATAGGAAATCATCCCCATTTTACGTGTAGGAAGGGGGGGGAGGGAAAACAAATATTAATCATGATTTTATTTTACCACTTTGTCAGCCGGCGTGTTTAATGTACCCATGCCAAATTACAGCTTTTCTAGTACTAAGATTCTCTGAGCTAAGCCGCGGATAGACAGTCAGATGGATTACGAAACTATATCGGTTCCTTGTTGACTACAGAACCTTAGAAACTAGAAAATCGGATCTCATAAGGCGGAGATATCCAGTAGCCCCCTTTTTGCCCCATTTTGGTGGAAGTGCCCCCCTCCAATCAAAAATCCTCCGACGACTAAAAATTACAAAAAATCTTCAAACCTGTACACCAAATTTTGTCCAGATCGGTTGTAAAATACGACCTGTAGACGAGTACGTACAAACTGACACACGAAAATAAATTTTGCCAGACTTGATCCAGAGACGCGTCGCTCGCTCGGTCAATAATTATTCCAAAATACTTTGTGTTCTTCACCTGGATATTTCGTTTTATTATATGGCCTACGTCGGCGTCGTCTCGGGTGACATTTGACTTGAATGTGATAGAACAATATTATTTTGCTACAATACTTACACAAAAATTGACAAGATATTTTCGATCTTTTTGCCTGCCCAAATTAGGTCTTACCATCCACCCGCATTCTCCAGGCTCCTGTTACCTCGTGATCACGGTGATTGAACCAGTTTCTAAATAATGGAATCTCGATTCAACTAAAAACCCTTGGGAGAGAGGTGGAGGTTTGGATCAGGGTTTTGACCCATACTCTGATCTTTGTCGGCACCAATAGCTCCCCATTTCTGCCGAGACGGATGATTACAGAAAAACTGTTATATTCCTTACCGTATAAACGTGTTTAAACTTTTTGCCATTGTCTTTTATATCCTTTTCCACCATTTTAACAATGTTACCGATATCAGTCTCTCTGTAAGCAAAGAAAAAAGTATAGAAATTGTTTTAAATAATTGACCCTTTTTTTAGTTGAGTTTAAGAAAAACAACCAAAATGAAATAATATGATGACAGTACGAACCCCTTGGCGGTAATTCCGCTGGGATCAGCTCTCACAGGAATCGAAATTGCTTTGCTCTGGGAGACTGTATCGTTATCATTACAGCGATTATATACAACCATGGTCATGTTTATACTCCTGTCCAGGTTTGTAAGATGGTTCATCTCCAGTTCAATATGATCGGTGCTCTGTGAATATTACATTAGATTACATATATGTATATCATCAAACTTAGATTCTCCAAAACGGTAGGCTGAGAATATATACATTTACACATATCCTCTCACAGACCCTCAATGCCTTGAAGTGCACGTTTGACTACGATGGCATAATACTTCCATTGGAAAAAAGTTAAATGATTTGTAATGCAATGATGAAGCGAGCGAACGTACCCAATTTGTGTTGTTCCAGAGGGGCTTCGGCGGCTCACACCGAAGTCCTAGTTGCAGTCTGTCTCCATCAGTCGAGGACTCGTATACACAAAGACCCGGCTTGAGCATAATAGCACCGTCGATGTGCACGCGCACGCACGAGTCATACGCTACCTCTCCGTAGTTGTAAATAGTGATGTTTATCATTTCTTTGTCACTCGAGCCAATTATGTACGTGTGGAAATCATTCCTGTAATCACGGAATTGGTTACAATTAGGTGTCAATCACGAAATGTTAACCTATAAGAATCTTTTCAGACGTTCTTTCAGAGCCACTCGAGCCGCTGACCAGCCTGGTTTTAGCCGATGAGGTTGGCTGAAGTTCAAAATTATTATTATGCAGTCCTAATAATTTTACGGGTGGGTAAGTTTCAGTACTAATTGTAGCATTTGGATAAGTCTTTCATTTAAGTCTCATCTTTTAGTTCAGCTATTGAGTTAACCTGCTTCAGCGTTTGAGTTTATCGGTATCAGTAGGTGAAGACGGGTATTTGAAATGATGCATAAAATAATTCCATGTGCCAAAAAAATACATTTGGTCCGAAATTCGATCTAAAGAAATGGGAGACGATCGTTGAAGATTCTTTAAGGGTTTAGGGTACTTACTGGAAACTGATATAGGGTTCTAACTCCAACTTCGGCTCACAAGTCTTGTTCCCATTGCACTCGGCTGCCCACAGCGATCCCTGGGTTGTCAAAACACTGCGGTCGCTTAGGATCACACGAGAGCTATTAAAATCCGTGAGGTTCCTGGGATCGTCTTGCAGCTCCGAAGATATCGTATAGTGTATTTCGGTCCCGTATTTGCCTTCCTTTGAAGAAAATATTATTAGTATTATTAAGCTGGCCTCAGTACCTAGTCTTATCTTGTCAATATTCCCATTTTATACTAGAAAGAGGAGTGAAGTTTAAAGACTTATTGTCCAATAGGGAATATGCAAGAAATTCAAAACTTTTGTAAATTGTATAAGAGTTAAGATTTTTTTTTTGTCCTGTACTTATTTTACAATTAATTATTGTTGTGTTTGGTGGAAAGGAACGCTAGCTCGAAATGCGATGTCTTTGAAAATGCTGGAAGTGAAGTCAAAAGCCTTGTGAATAAATATCTATTCTTGCAAACTGCTTGAATTCTCTAATAAGTAACAGCGATTTCTGCTTGAATAAAGCACAAAAAATTATTTGAGGCAAAAAAAGCGATGTAAACAAGCAGCAGTATCGTGGATATTGACGTCACATCATGGCCGCGACAGTAACGGACGTTTGAAGTGTAGTAGAAAATTCTAGAATAAAAAAAAATTGAGCAACTGGCAGTAAAGCTCGACAAGCTTTAAGCTCTTGTAAAAGTTTATATTATTGCACTTTATTAAGTGAAAAAAAAAACATGCAGATTCTCTATTTTAGTTTGTATTCGGGATAAAGTCATCCCAAAACCATATTTCGCAATAAATTGACGCTGATCAAAAATGAAAATTCATTTAAATGTACTCACTAATGGCAAAAAAAACCGAACTTTATAGGAGTATTCAGATTTTTTATTGTCCAGGGATGTGTTGAATGTAACGTGGCCTTTGCCATCGGTGCCGTTCAGCTTAGCGTAGTCGTGGATCATCTCCACCGTTGTTAATATACCTGACGAAAATAAAACATTCCTTAGGACTCATATACCAGTAGGTACCCAGCTTCTTAAAATCTCACCGTGAAAACTTAGATGAAATGAGCTGTCATTAGCTTCAATCCCTAGCATCAGGGAGAATGACAGCTCACTTCTCCTAAGTTTCTTCCTTTTCCTTCTGTTAAGTTCTTCTCTTCAATTTTAAAAGAAGTTCGAAACTTCTTTTAAAATTGAGGTGCCTTATCGTATGACGTATACTTACGCGCTGTGACAAATTCTGGCAAACTTGGATATGTTACTGATAAATAAACATCGAATTCAAATTGTTCTTTACCAGAACTAGTACGACCCTGAAAATAACAAGTAAATATTAAAAAAATGTGTACAAAATGCAGAAGGAATTCACCGCCATTTTGAATCCTTGAGCCGGGAACTACGGATTAAGGGAACTCAAACTCAAAGCATTTATTTAAAATACCTAAACCCGATTACAAGCACTTTTGAATTGACAAGGAGTCGGTCAGTCAGAAAGATGACGCTAGTTGCCCATTCCAAAGCGTAGTAGGTTCCTATGGAGAAGGACGGGCAAGAAACTCCACGGACACTCTTTTATCAAAATATTGTTATAAAATAGTGGTTGCATCATTCATGTTGAAATTATACGTGTGAGAACAATGTAGAAAGATGTGCACTTTAAAAGTGTCAGTAAAAAAAGATAAAAACAATTCAAAAATTAAAATAAGCTATGGTAGCTAAAAGATGACCAGTCCCTAGACGTGTGATATTGAAAATTTTACAACCAAATTAGTCGTGTGGGGTTTAGCAGACCCCAAATTCATTCTTCTGTCTAAACCACACACAATGGCGACACGCTCGCTACTGATATTCAAAGGTCAGTAATATTTAAGAAGCCATCAAGAAAGAAAAGTCGGTAGACGTTAAAATCTCAGAAATATGAATGCTTAAATATTGACCTGGGTCTGTCAGACCCCGTGCGACTAATTAAATGGGTTAAAAGTCAAAATGTATATAAGTCAACTTTGGCTAAAATGTTAGTTGGATTGGATCACTTGGGTTCCAAGCTATGTAAATAGAGATATACGGAGCTATATCATGCACTTCCTTCTGTGTTTGTTCTTGTTTATTATTCTGTGTTTGAACAGCAGCTTCTATTGTTTAAAATAATTTATGGATAAAAAATGTTGACGTGACATTTTCAAATACCCTCAAATTTTGTATTTTTCAAATACCCTCTAATTTTGCATGCTTTGTTTTATCCTAGCTAAACATGTTTGGGCCATTATAATTATATTTTAACATCATTGTGTACCATGTTTTATGCAAATAAATGATTTATTTATTTTATTTAGCGTCAGGTCAGAAAATCAGCGATAGGTGGTGACATTGTGTTGTCAATAGTTAGTAGTTGAAAATAGTTACGTATAACCATTAACCCTACATGGGAATTATTGGGTACATTTTATTTTATACATTAAAAAAAATGACAAATTACTCGAATATGGTGGACATTGGTATAGAGGTCATCAGGGGTAATTTGGTTTCAGTTAACTCTCCTATATCCCCTTAGTGGATTGCCGATTATAACCAATAACCCTGTATACAAATAAGCATCGTCCGTTTTTAAGAAGTTTCATTGGTTGGGAGGTGAGCTTGTCTTAATAAAAGGGGTATTAAATCTTATTTAATACCTACTTTGATTGAATGGCTATACTTTTAAAATATTATATACCTGTAAGATGGGGAATTTCGCTGATGTCTTCACAACCACTGCTGCCATGCACCTTAAGAGCACTACTGTGTCTTTGTAAGGCGAGCCGATTGCTAATTCTATTTAAAAAACACGAAAGAAAATCAATAAAGAAATAATAACTTTTATAAGAGAGGTGTTAGATGCATCAGTGGGGTTGTAAAGGTGTATTTAGACACGACGGAAACCGCGCGGTTCCAACACCGCGTGGAACCCGCGCGGTTCTTATTAACATGGGTATCTTCATATTCGTTCAGACATGGTAATTCCTAAATTATTTTTAGTACCCACTCTTAAAAATTACGGGAAGATTTTTTCCATGAAATTATGTTAATGACAATTTAATAAAACTTGAAATTTAGTTTCTAAGAGCATGTTTAACAGATAGGTAGTTAAAAACAAAATGATGTAATATACCTTTGCATCCATTCTGGTCATAATCTAACAATGGCGTGAGACTCATGCCGAAAGACTCGCTGTAACTAGGTTCAGGCTCGATCCTTTGCAGCCATTTTAAGTCCCTTTCTGCCTGCTCACTGATGAGGTCGGCGCCACTGTATATGTAGACAACGCCAAGGTCATCTTTCTCAAAAGGAGCTCCAATTGCAATTTCTGTAGAGTAGAATAGAAAATATATTTAGGAACAGACAGCAGACAAAAACAAAAAGACTTTTGTTATAAGTACCGTATATTTATACTTTCACATTATGCATTTAGTAAAAAGTTGTTATTTTGACATTACAAACAGACACTTGAATTTTATTTATTTGCATGCATGTAGGTACGTATAGATTATTATAGGTAAATGTACAAATCTTTGTTACAAATGTGGAAGAATCCTTGTAGAAAAAAGATAAAAAAAAGTTTCATTTTAGTATGTTGATCATAAACATAATTATGGCATTATTAACTGTATTCTTTACAATGAACTCACACGTGGATCAATCGTCATTCGATCATGAGATTATGATTTTTGTAAGTAGAAATTTACCGTTCGTACATTTGTAGAGTTGTTGTTGTTGGGGTTGTTGTTCAGGTTGAAGTGCGTAGAGAAAATATCACTTAGGGCTCCCACACAAAACTGCGAATTCGCATCGCATTACAAAAATCTGCAAGCTCGCAGTGCGCATGGCCTAGGCCGAATTCGCTGTTTTATGTGGGAGCCCTTAGTTCAAGTTAGATTTATTAAGTAGGTATATCTTATAGTACAGAAGCTACTTTTTGTAGAGCAACATTTTGCGTCATGATAACCTTAAATAACTTTCTATAACTTTAAATGAGTATCGGTACTCAATATTTTTTGTTATCCGTTGTTGCCCACTAACACTTTTAAATGTTGCTCCACCTTCACAAAAAGTATCTAGTAATTTCGGTGTGGATGCACCTTTATGGTCAGAAGTAAAACTTTTGATGATTCTTTTCTCTAATGTTAGTCACCGCGTAGCTGTAATGTAATTAGTACAAGAATCGTTAATATTTTGTTTGAAGGCAGACTCGAGTGTTTTATTTTCAAAACCAGCGCTGGGGCATGTCTCGTATAGGGTCGCAGCATTATGCTGAGCGATGACCGTTTTGCGTGGATGTGACGCATATTTTACCTCAACGTGTTCTTTTTTGTGTTTGTGTTCCTTCTTTGCGTCATGTTTACCGCAAATAAACGTACCTATTTTCTTTCTTTATTTCTTTAATGGAGATTTTTTTTGTATGTTTTTTTAGGTGATTTTACACCTACCTGTTTTTTTTATAGTTTGCATCATCCTAGATGCCTGCTATTGGTCACTTAGTAGTGCATGCTCTTAATGAACTTTTTTGAATATTTTATATTTTATGACTACCACTGTAATCAAGAGATCATAAGGAAAAAATCAAAATGCGTTTCATAAATATACGCCACAATTTTGAGTGGGCCTGATCTCCGAAGAAACAACAGCTATCTCTTACCATCTCTCCTGTCGCCATTTAAATCGCCCACGCTTACAATTGCACTACCAAACATCGATCCAGATGTTTGTCCAACAATTTTTTTACGAAAGTGTGGCGCTTGCTGCAAGAAATAACAAGCAGGTTAATATAATAAAACATTTCATAGTCAGTAATGAATAGGAAGTTAAAGGTGAAGTCAACTCACCTGATGTCATGACTCCTTATTTATCATCTGCCTAGCCTTTTCCCAAATATGTTGGGATCTGCTTCCAGTCTAACCGGATGCAACTGAATACCAGTATTTTACATGGAGAGACTGATCTGACCTACACAACCCGTAACGACTGTCAAAGCTCTACAAATGACAGCCGGGACCAATAGTTTCACGTGCTTTCCGAGACACGGAGGGGTCTCGAAATGTAAAAATGGTCACTCATCCACGGACTGACCTCGACAAGCGTAGCTTAACCTTTGATCGACACGTGCGACTGTTATTATTTAGCCACGATCCCCTTGTCGACTCTTTATTGCACAGTAAAAATTATCAACTATTACTTTTACTGTCATTTCTATTAAAACTTTAAAGTTAACAGAATTTTATACTTACTTTTAACGTCAAGGCAAGGTAAATATAAACAGCTCCCACATTATATGTATTTTTCTCGGCATAAGTAGGTGCTCCCACGAGCAGGTCAGTCCTTTTGCCAACCAACTTGGCAGCACATAACACCGCTCCGAACATCGAACCTATTAATTCAGTGTCGACTTTCTTGTCCAACTTACGTAGATATGTGAGGCCTTTGTAGAATGTTACCTGCGATGAGGAAGGTTGTTTAAAATCATCTCATTTCTATATTATTAAGATACAGGGTATTCTGCAGAACAACATTTGCATATCTCAGTATGCGGATGATTTCGCTATAAATGTGCAGTGTTCTTCTGTTAGTGAGAGCGAATACAAGATACAGCGTGTCCTTGATCTAATCAACAGCATGTTAATGCACGTAGGTTTAGAAATTTCTCCTGCTAAAAGTAAAATTTGTTTATTTAGTAGAGGTTTTCGTAGGCCAGTTATAGATGTCCGTTTAAATTTACATTTTTAGAGTTAGTAGACCATGTGAAGTTATTTGGGATTGTGGCTAGATAGGGGTCTTCGATGGAAGAAACATATAAATGAGGTTCGTGAGTGAGTACTTAAACTGATTATTATTTTTAAGGTTTTAGTGGGACCCGGGTGGGGTGTTCATCCCAACCATTTAAGACGATTATATATATATTCGTATACTACATAAAAGATAGCTTGATCTCTGTGACATTTGTCAAACTGACATTCCTAGGGTTGTCAGGATATAAAAATTGTCGATAGAAATTATCGATGTTTGTTACTATTATCGATGCTAACGTAACATATAATTGGGTTTAATTTGGTCTGATAACACGGCCTGTGAGCCAAACGCGGCGCGTCTTCTCCCGAAACCCAAGGATGGAACGTTGACGGATGGAATGTTACATGAGTAGGTGAGAAATTGGATTTTATTTAGTCACCATTATTTTAGATCAAGTATGTACAAATGTAAATAATGATATTATATAATATGATATTAAAATATACAATAAAATTAAAAGATAAATTAATTTCAAATTAAGTTTTATTTAAAATATCGATAGTTTATAGTCTGTGGTCATGATGATTTATCGCCCATCACTAATTAGGTCGGCCTGCCCATAAAGTATGACACTGACAGGTACTGTCTGCACTATTATGAAATTCAGGAAATCATAGGCCTGATTTTACTGACAGCTGTCGTAGAGATCAAGCTATCTTTTATGAAGTATAGTCATATCGACTTGGTAGCTTTTTACTGGACAATAGCGTCGACACACATGGATAGAAAACATTTGCCTGCGGTTAGTAGGTGGGTTTATCAAAAGCACTCCGATTTACGTGATGGAATCCGAATTGATATTGCCTCCTCTATTTATTCGCCGCCGATATTTAGCTGGTAAGTTTTACTTAATATCTAAGTGTTACGATTTTCCTTTAAAAGGCATATTGGATAAGCTTCATGGTCTTTGTGGTGATAATCCTTATTGGAGAAATAAGAAAAAGACACTGTTAGTTATGTTTCACGATGTCCTAAAGCAAGAACATATGTACTGCAGTAGTAAAATAGGCATATTCTCCATGGATACTTGGGTCTGCAATATGGACTTATTGCGTATTGTAAAGCCTAGTTTAGATTCGGTTGATAAACCAAAGCGTTGTTATTATATCCATAATTTAAGATCAATATGTTGTAAGTTTCTAAATGAACAATATTCTGGTTTTTACTTTGTGTATACGGACGGTTCTCGACATGATAACTACTGTGGTGTAGCCTTTATTGATTCACAAGTTGGTACCTATTTCAAATTTCGTATTTCATCAAAAATTGCAATAATGCATTTGGAGTTGATCGCTATCGCTGAAGCTTTGGCTTATATGAAATCTTTGGACGGCGATCAGTTTGTCATTTTCACTGACTCGAAAAGTGCTCTTTTTCATTTGATGAGATCTACGAGTACTTCACCGTTCAGGGGGTATACCCACAAGTTCATAAAGCAGTATTATTTTAATATTACTTTAGTGTGGGAAAGAGGTGAAGCTCTACAGGACGTATAGCTCCATCTCTTTCTCCCACTGAAGTTATATTAAAATAATACTACTTTTGAGCTGGTGGTAAGCCCCCAGAGGGCTTCCACTGGCGTATAGTATCTTAAGAACCATTACTGCATTTGTTGCGAAACATAAAACAAAAGGAATCCATTGCAATACAACTATGTATTGCAATGGATTCCTTCTCATGTTGGACTAGATGGTAATGAGATGGTTGATTGTTTGGCAAATGAAGCCGCATCTGATGGGAAATATTATGCTTGTTCTCCATGGCATACCGAGCTTTTACCCCTAGTTAGAGACAGATGTATTCTATCTTGGTCAGAGTATTTTGATAAAAGATCTTTAACGAAGGGCATTTGGTATAGGACGATTTAGCCATCTCTTCCGCGTATGCTTTAGTTCAGCGAGGGCAGGATGAATAGGCAAGAAGTTGTGATGGGTTTGAGACTGCGATCCTGCCACGTTCCTCTCAATAGTTTTGGTTTTATGATGAGCAAAGTTGATTCTCCCAATTGTGCTGTATGTGGAGTCATAGAAGATCTTGATGAACTTTTGGCAACAATCTTAATGTAGGCTTCTATAATGGTGTTCTGGCTTCACCATTATCAGATGAGACCAAAACACTTTATCATGTTATTAGTATGGGTACAAGGATGCTGGTAGGCTAGTTTGTTAAAAGTACTTACTGTAATCAATAATCCCATCAAAAACATAAATGTGAAAATGGGAGCCAAATTCCATAAATATGGTTGTCGACTTCGCCGACAAAAGAATTGAAATCTAAATGGGTGCCAAGTTCTGTAGATAATCCTGAAATTTATTTATAAGAACATGCAACTTTCTAAAATAAAATTAAAACACAAATTCTTGTTTTTTCTGCTATGACAATGTTTGCTATTTAAAAATATAACTTCTTAAATTTGAACAGTCGAATTATTTACACAAAGCACTTAGGATAAATTGAAGCTCAAGATTTGACTTGGCTAGTTTTTACATACAAGTTATCTTATATTTGGCTAATCAATTTATCATCTTTATATTTGTCTACAGTGTCGCGGTGCAAAAGAACTAAAACAAACAGGGTAACTTTTTTATTCTGGTGTGCATTACAGCTACGTCTTACACTCGCGCCACGTCATTGTGCTGTAATTTTACTTTTTTAGTGTGCGTGCATTAAGCGGCTAACAGTTGGACGCTATTTTTTTATCGAGTTTACAGCTTTGACTGTCTACCTAGGCATATTTAATTATTATTATTTAATTTTAAGTAGGCACTCAACATCAAATAAGTAATTCATGATGTGCTTACCTGTAAGAAATTTGTACACTAGTCTATAAGTTTATTGCATGTATCTCATATCTTTGTATCGGTGTACTTAATTGTTGGTGAGCCAAATAAATAAAGTAAAATATTCATATTTTTGTTCTTTATGTTATGCGCAAGTTACTGTTTCTTATTGTAACTGTTTACAGCTTTGACTGTCTACCTAGGCGTATTTAGATATTTGTTCTTTATGTTATGCGCAAGTTACTGTTTCTTATTGTAACTGTAAGGTCAAAATATCTTCTTTCTCTAAAATTTCAGCTTGCTGGTAAAAACTAGCCAAGTCAAATCTTGAGCTTCAATTTATCCTAAGTGCTTTGTGTAAATAATTCGACTGTTCAAATTTAAGAAGTTATATTTTTAAATAGCAAACATTGTTATAGCAGAAAAAACAAGAATTTGTGTTTTAATTTTATTTTAGAAAGTTGCATGTTCTTATAAATAAATTTCAGGATTATCTACAGAACTTGGCACCCATTTAGATTTCAATTCTTTTGTCGGCGAAGTCGACAACCATATTTATGGAATTTGGCTCCCATTTTCACATTTATGTTTTTGGTGGGATATCATTACTTTTTGTAAAGAAATTATTATTATTCGTCAATCAAACGTGATCTATTAGATTCTTTTTGTAAATATGCGTAGCAATATTGTGTAAGAATGTAGGTATTTCTTTCGTAACAATTGTTACAATTTTCCGCAATGATGTCAGATCGCTGAGCCGGCGCGGCAAGTATTATTATTAAAAAAAAACGTGTACAGTCGGGGAGCCTTATGTCGTATGGTATTTTACTGTGGGGTCGGACTGCTGACATTGAATCCATCTTTATTTTGCAAAAGAGAGCTATCAGAGCCATTTATAATCTACGTCGCCGTGAATCTCTCAGGAAACTTTTTAAAAGGATTAATATTATGACGGTACCTTGCCAATTCATTTATGAAAATATTATGTATGTAAGGAAAAATCCACATCTCTTTAATAAAATAAGTGATAGACATAATTTTAATACTAGAAATAAAGATAAACTAGATCAACCATTTTTTAGATTATCTTAAGTACATACATCTTTTATGGGGTACTGTGTTAAATGTTACAACAAAATACCTTGTGAAATTTTGCAATTAAATGAAAGAAAATTTAAAACTCATATTAAAAATACACTTTGTAAACAAGCATATTACAAATTAGAGGATTATATCCAAGATAAGAGTGCTTGGAAACATGCTGGTCCTGCTCCATAGAACAATTTAGAATCAAGACAAAATCAAACTGTTTGCTAATTTAATTGTAAAATTTATTACTTTGTGTTTTATGACATTGATTTTACATTCTGTGATTACTTCCTCACACACTGACTTATTAATTGTAAAATTTTAGGAAAATCGTCTACTTTTACAATGTTTGTAAATATGTGAGCACCATGTATCTATCACATATTAAATTATCTGTCGTTGTTTCATTTTTAATTATTTTTACCTATTGTGGTATAGTAATTTTATTCTAGGTGCACCGTCTTCACATATAATTATTATTTAACAAATGTACGTACATATACAAACAATTGTAAAACATTTTAAAAGAGTAACGGTGGAGTTTCTTGCCCATTCTTCTCCATACGAAAACTACCTTTTGGAAGGGGCGAATAGAATCAATTTTATTATTTTGTAATTTTTGACGTTCAAAAGTGCCATACATGGGCCTATTTGAAATTAATGATTTGACTTTGACCCCGTCAGGAACAAAGTTCCTTCTCACGTATGATTTAATTATTTAATTTTTGCAGCCGCCCCTTTTTTTTTTTTAAGTATCTTCTCCCGCTCTGGGCGGAGCGGGAGGGCGTATCAGACTCTTACTGACTAAAACCCACCCGTGTTCCTTCGGTTGCCCTGTTGCCGGGGGCCACGATGTCCCTATCGGTTTTCTGCGAACCCCCGGCAGGCATTGGCCCTAGCGGATCCCGTCATTTCTGCTGACATCTCTTTGAGGCGCGCGTGGAACACAACGCGCCGTCGACCCGGGCTTGGTCCTTATCGGACGGCGAGCTACCCATTGCTCACCGTTCGCAAGCCCGCGCCTACGGTGGCCGGAAATCGGCTCGCGATTCCCGCCCCGGGCGTCTCCTCCTGCAGCGGTTAGGGGCGTGAGGGTGCGAACTTTGCCTCTACCTCACGCGTTCCGCCTCCTCCTTCGCGAGCATTACTGCTTCGCAGAAGGAGGTGACGGCCTGCCATTTCCTCTCGCTCCGTACCATGGCCTGAACTAGGGCCGGACGCGAGAGATCACCGCCGCCGTTGCAGCCGCCCCTTGGATTTACATTTTGACCTCACTATGGACTTAACTATTCGTAAGTTTATATAAAAAATTAAACGACAATAGTCCCTAAAACAATAGTCATACGATCTATCAATTCAAAAACGTCTCAAGCATAGTACCAACCTACCAACTACCTTGAACATACCAACCTGACGTTTGTAACAACGTTTTTCGAGATCAGAGAATGAATGAAATGAATTCACTGCCGCCTAACATTAGGGACCAAGATTTTGACACGTGACACATCAGTTGACTCGACGGGGTGTTTTGAATTCAGTCATGAAATTCAGGAATCTACATCAACTTTTGGCATTCGAATCAAAAATGTATAGTTAGCTGTCAAATTATAAGACGCTGGAGATCAGCGCCATCTGAAGTGAGCAAGTGGCAGTTTTTAACCCCATTTGAAAATTTGTCGTCATGACTGTCATTTTCATAGTTTTCGGGAGATAGTGCTGATATCGAATTAGATGGACATTCTGGATTTTAAGATGGCGGCTATTCCAAATAATAATAATATTGTAGATCAATTGTCACATCAATTTCATGCCAATTGTAAACTTGATAATCAAAATCCGTAAAAAAACGGACCTCTTAATTTCGTCAAGTTCGTCTGTCCGCGCGTCCGGATGTCATACAGTCATTTAACATGGAGACTATTTACTCTATCGATGAAAATTTTGAAAAAGGTGTATTTTTTGCACCGTTAAACAATGGTGTAGTGAAATTACGATAAACATAATAGTGGGGGTGGCATTCTCCATACTTACATATAACCGAGAGATGAAAAAAATCTATGCATATAAAGCGTGTATTGTTGGATCTCATAATTAAAATGTTAAGATGTTTCTAAGTGACTTTGCTTTTGAAATCAATAATTTTTGAGATACAGTTTATTTTCGGTTACAACCGCAGAATTAACTTTGATTGTTATAGTTTTTTCGAGAAATACAAACTTATTTTTGCAGTCGATAAAATTGATACTATGCAATGTTTATGCGTAAATATTCATCCCAATTACGGAACCCTTCACTGTGCGTAGTCCGACATACACTTGGGCAGTTTTTTTAAAATTTCGTTTTGAAACTACCTCAAAAATAAACAATTTCTATTACTCGAGTAAGATTATCCTATTAAAAACAAATACTATCAAACTCATACAACTAAAAAAAAATGATTGTTGGTTTTATGAAACCACGGTAAAAGTGAAACTTTACACGGTCAGCTGCTGCGAACTATAGGCGCCACCATATTGGCCTTGGCTGCTCTGACGATCGCCTTTCACTTTATCCCTACTCCGCGGCCGACAGACACACGACATGCAACACACAGACGAAAAAGTTTGAGACGATGTAATAAAAGTTTCAATTTAAAAATATAGACGTCATTTAAAAGTGTTTGCGGAATACCTACCTAATTTATATAATTAATTTAACATCATTCCCAAACAAAATTTTCTTAAGCCTACCTAAAAAATGTATACTAGGCATTCTATATCAGAGAGTATCAAAAATAAAATCCACAGTAAATAATTGTCCAAAAAATTAAAAATAATTTTGAACAACGTTCCGAATTTAAATTCAAATAAATAGAAACAATTCGGCGCGAAATTCAATAAATGAGGTAAGTATCTATCCTCGTTCTATGTGTTGACTCGTTTTATATTGAATGTTCTAAAAACGATTAAACACTAGAAAAGTATAAATAATTATTTTAAACAATGTTTATTGTATTTAATGCTTAAAACAATTTTATTTTAATTTTCAAGTATAGATTTCAGACATTCGACATAATTATAAATTAATCGAGACAATCAAAATTGAAAAAAAAAAAAACGTTTGGCATAATCGTTTTCGCACATCATTACAATAAAAAAAAAACAATGATCGACGATTTTTAACACAAATTGAGTAGTAGTAATGAATATTACGTGTTATTGAACATGTGTTCGTATAATAAGTAAAGATCTGGGCATTTTCTAGTTACTTATAATATTTTTAATCACATTTGTCACATTTAAAGTCGTATCAGATATGTGTATGTGTGTTAATTGTGAAAAGTTAAAATGTAAACACGCACGATTGGCGCGAATCTTCGACTTTTGATATCAAAAACTTCATTACTACTACTTATTTAACTTGAAAAATGGATGAATTCGTCAAATAATTAAATGTTGTAATAGTCGCTGTCCTTATGGTGGAGTTTGGATGTTCGCAATCCCCAATTTTTATGTTTTTTAGCCTCGACCTCGACTGTCATCAAAATGGCGATTATCGCATTTACAGACTTGAATTTTATAAAGGTAAATTAATAATCTTGCGCGCTAAATATGAAAGATTTAATGGCATAAACATTATTTTAGCCAACTCTCTTAATTAAAGATGAATAATCTCATTGGCAGCAGCATTTTCAGTGCTTCTATAGGAAGGTTTACTTTAACAAATAACACAACAATACCTAAATACTAAAAACATTTTATTTCTCATAGAATTTAAAACGGCTTCAGCTTCATTCTCATAACGTAGTCATGGTATGAAAGCAGCGTAGCAGCGTACGCTTTCCCACAAAACAGTAATAAGCAATGATGATCTCTTAAACAATTTGTCCTATTTTGCTCACTTATCAATAATTATGTACACTAAGTCCTGCTGCTCACATGTCACGATTTGATTCTGGCCCTAACCAGATTATTGTTTTGATCTATTATGGGTAAATCTTTTACACTCTAGGGTGGCTCTGTTTTTATCATCACTTGCTTGCCTATAAACATCTCTGGTAGCAGCCTCTCTCAGTAACCATGACAAACTTTATCCAAATGTATACCTAACCTAGAAAGTAAGAAAATACTCTTATTGTTGTTTATTTACTTTTGTATAATAATTATATCACTCATAGTAATTCTGCCATTTTAAAAACACTAACCTGATGACTTCTGTGACTTGCAATTGACATGCCACATACATAGCATAATATGCTTAGATTTTCCTGAGCAAGTAATACTTGGGATAGAGTTGTAGATAATATAATCAATAATGTCAAGTCTTGCAATAACACATGTCATCGTCATACCTGAAAAAGGTAAAAAAATTCAGTGTATTTACTTATGCTTTATAATTACATCACACTATAGACATTTACAGCTGACGACGCGCGACGTACCCCTGACTGAACATAGGCCTTCTACTAATAGGCTGCTAAAATCAATGAGGTTATACAATACGACGGTGTTTATAAATATTTAGAGAACATAATAAACTTACCCAGGGCCCTGGAAAGATAAGCAATAGTTCCTCTGGCTTCAATTTAAATTGACAGAATTAAATCGTAACGTAATATAAGTATAAAGTAAATACGGAAAAATAAATTCAAATCAACGTAAAACAAACAGCCAACAATGCCATTGATCTGACAGATTTTTTTTGACAGTTTGACATTATGCATGGTGTCAGTGTTACCAGGTTTAATTATTTTGGGAATCGATTGACGAAATCGATTGGGTGATTATCAGTGATCGGAGTAGGTAGATTGATTTTACGTACTCGCATCATGAATAGTCATAGAAATCATAACATGGATAAGCCTTTTTTCCGGGATTTCATTTTGGTACTTACGGGATTGAATCAAATATTGTTAAAGTAAGGATTTTTAAAGTACTACATTAGAAATTTATAGAATGCGATAGATAAATATTTAAAATATATTATATTGTTTTATAGTATATCTATCCTTTTCTTGGAGTCCGATCACCTATATACTATTAAACAGACAGCAAAAGGGTTGAACATTTCTTATTCATATTGATGTATTCTTTATTCTACACATTACAACATTTGAAATTCTTTAAAAAATCTTAATAATTTCAAAATCCCGGAATCCCGGAGGCGTATCCATACTAATATACGTGCCAGTTCATTGACCTCAAATCAATCTACTTACTCTGATCACTGGTAGTTTATAAAATAACATTACTGCCTCGAAACACTTTTAAGTTGTTGAGTATATTCAGACCATATAATATTTTATTTATTGTAAAATCATAATTTTACAGTATTTGAGTATAATAAATAGCATTTAAAACATACTCGTGTAGTGGATACTCCACCTACTCCATGTGGGTTAGTATCGATATTTTCAATCGATTACAAATTATTATATTGGAATAGTCTGTCATCTGGCAACATTCAGGTTAGGATTGAATGGCGGATGTAGTTCTTTAAGTATCAACAAAATAAATATTTATTAGGTTCTCTAATGCTAGAAGAAATAAATTTTGATAAAACGACTTGAAAAAAATACGACATAATTTTTGATAAATAAGCTTTGACACAGTATCATACCATGGGCTTGCTTTCGGGAAATCTCTTTTCAACTTTCTAGGTCACCCAGAAATGGGTTAAATGTTTTTGATGTCTAGTGGCAGGTCGTTGATAAAAATGCCGATTTTTATACGTTAATATCTCAATAACCGTTTGAGTTTTATTTATGAAATTTGGAGTTCTAGTTAATCTAAGGGGTTTTTATAAATAAACCAAATTTCATGAGTCTATGTTACATAGATTTTGAGTTATTAAGGGGTCAAAAGTGGCTCCAAATGGTTCGTGTAATATAACACACTGCAGCCGTGTCTTGCCTAGAAACTTGGCTCGACACGCTGCCGCGTGTCTAGATTGGGGTGACATATTCTTTACTGAAAAAACCCTATAAATAAATAAAGATTAAAAAAAAGAAAAAAAAGATACAAGGTATAAAGATTGCATTTGATAAGTTTACCTCTCCAGGACCATACGGCGAACCCACGGCATAAGACAAGTCTTTGTGGACAAATTGTCCAGCGGCGACGGCGTAGCCTGAAATAACAATTTAATTTTACATTTCAAATTACAATTTCGACTCGTTCCTGACCGATTGGCCGGAGAAGGCACAACATAACGAAAACTAGAAAAGTATGGAGAAGACCTTTGTCCAGCAGTGGAACAAAACAGGTTAACAAAAAAAAAATACTATGAACTAAACGTCTATTCAAATAAGGTAAAATGTCTTCAAAGGGTGCAAAAGATATGTACTTATACAACTCTGCATAACCCTACCCCTCTCCCATTCTTCTTCTTTGTAAGAGGGGTCAGGTAATGCAGAGTACTGACCGTACAAAACATGTGACTACAGTGAACCTTACACAATCATCATCATCATCATCATCAGCCTATAAATGTTCCCACTGCAGGGACACAGGCCTCCTCTCTGTGAGAGGGAGTGGGCCGTAATCTACCACGCAGGCCCAGTGCGGGTTGGTAGATGTCACATGTCTTCGAATTTTCGGTTCTAGGACATGCCGGTTTCCTCACGATGTTTTCCCTCACCGTTTTGAGAGCAGTGGTGATGAAATAATTTACACAAAGTAAAGCGCCTGTCTGGGTTCGAACCTACGACCTACAACTCGTAAGTCGCGGCCGTTACCACTGGGCCACCACTGCTTCCAACCTTCCACCAACCTTACACAATAAAAAAATATAATTATTAGTTTGCATGAATATTTGGCAAAAGGTTGACTGTCACATTACGGAATCAGAGTGACCAATTAATTTTATATTTTTTTATTGCACGTCCCCAGCCTAGTACATGAAAATACCTTTAGAGATACTAAATAGATCGATCAGTACCCTAATTATGTAATACACGATCAATCACAATCTGTTTCGATTTGAAACAGATTGCTAATCCATTGCTTCATAAGTTGGAAAAAAAATCTGCTCGACAACGTAAGTGAATGTTGTTGAACTGTCAAAATGAAACAAATTAGTCTTAATCGTTTACTAAAATAAGTTACGTAATTAGGATACAGATCTTTAGAAAACACAATTTTACTACGTTTTACTTTTATTACAGTGTTTTATACAGTGTTGGAAAAAAACCTTTTTTAAATTTTATAAAACAAACAGTCCAAAATGTATTAAGGATTATGTTTTCTTTTGAACGGGTTTTCAAATTTACTATAAAAAATTATTAAAATTAAATTCTACACTATTAAAAAGAAACGAATCTGTGAACATACTTACTTTTTTCTAATCAATCTAAGTATGTATCACAGATAATAAATCAATTACATACACCTTGAACGTGCTGAATTGCGAATACCGAAGTTCGTTCTTAGACGGGGAACTAATTCCCTTATCCAAAAGTATATTTAAATAATAAGTCCCTAAAATAATTGCGGGAAATTTCTTCTTTTCGGCAAGAGACAGAACGGGACTTTACCGACGACGAAGTATAGTTGTTTAAAGGTAGGACGAACTATAATTGAATAACGGGGAATCCAAAAAAAAGTTGCGGGGAATTACTTCATACTATGACAAATAGATCTAATAATCTAATCTATTATCTACCCTTTTTGTTTAATTTCTTTTCGAGTTATTTCAAGTTCCAAACATTTATAATTACATTTGATATTGTGTTAAACATGTTTTTATTTTTCATAATATTTAAAACATTGTTTAAAACTTGTTTTACTAAAACCCACCCGTGTTCCTTCAGATGCCTGTATGTTGCCAGAGGCCACGGTATCTTTTTCGGACTTTCCCGCGACCCCGGCAGGCATCGGCCCTAGCGGACTCCGTCAGTTCTGCTGCCATCTCTTTAAAGCGCGCGTGGAACAAAACGCGCCGTCGACTCGGGCCTGGTCCATAACGGACGGCAAGCTACCCATTGCTCACCGTCCACAAGCCCGCGCCTACGGTGGCCGGGAATCGGCCTGCGATTCCCGATGCCCAGAACGTCGCCCGTGGTGGCTCGGGGCGTGAGTGCGTGAAATTTGCCTCTCCCTCATGCCTCCTCCTTCGCGAGTATTACTGCTTCGCAGAAGTAGGTGATGGCCTCCCATGCCCTCTCGATCCGTACCTTGGCCTGGACTAGGGCCGGACGCAAGAGATCACAGCTGCCGATCGCCTCCACGAGGACACAGTGATGCTCCGCCCAAGCCGGGCAGACCTCCAGCCTACGGCGGTAGACTGAATACTCTCTACCTCGGTCACCTCCGGAGCATCGTCGCCGTCGGCAGTGTGGTCCGCATTGGACACCGCAATAGGCGGAGCCATGGGCGGGGAGGTATATTCCCCTCTTGAAGGGAACAGAGCTCACCACGTTCCCCACAAGCTTTATACCAACCCTGGTTTTATAACACTGTTTGAAACCTAATCCCAAGAACCCTCCTGGAGGGTCCACTAGAGTGGCTTGGGCTCTATGAAATGTGGGTGGAGTCGAATGCGTTAAGAAAGATAACTTAAGGCACATGCAAATAACGTTATGTAGGCAAGCATGTAAAGGTTCACACATGGAGTTTGTGAGGGCCAGTGCACACCGGATGCGGACGGCACGCAAAGTATTTTGACAGCAAAATTACTGGTATTGTTCTGCATCCGGTTAGTCTGGAAGCCAACCCCAACATAGTTGGGACAAGACTAGGCGTAAGATGGCAATTAAAATAAAGAGGTTGAAAAAATAAAATAAAGAAAGTCTTACCAAAATTAAATTTAGGAGTATTTCTACTTTTCTTGATAAACTTCGGAACACCTTGTGGCATTGAAATCATTGCTCGACCTTGGAATGAATAGAAAAGTTTGAATATTTATGAAATAGGCAATACATCGGCAGCATCACTGATGTAGTAGGAAACACACTAATCCCTGGGATGAATTTAAAACCTCATAGACGGACACAGGCTGAATTTGGCCCACGCGATAATTCCACTCCATCATAGCAAAATATCAGAATGTTCCGAAAGTACATTAAGAGAAAAAATCATGCATCTGGAATTACGCGCGCGAAACCTTGCCGTGTTTTTTCGCTATTATATGATTATGTCCCTTGGCTTAGTATGTCCTAGCCATTATACTTACCGTGGAACATGCCGGGACCGCCAATTATGGCCGAGCCATCGCTAGCGACGTCAATACTCCAACCAAATGAATCCATGGTTGCCTCTGCGAAACACACAGTAATTATTTTTAATAAAACTTACAAAACTAACCGTTTTACACCAGTGATTTTTTGCTGAACTGGGATTTTTTAGCGCACTTTGACAAAAGTATTATTTTTATAATTTAGTATTTGGTGTTTTGTTAGGGTTACATACGTTCAAATGAAAAACAGAACTCTTATAGGATCGCACGTGTGTCTGTCTTTCTGTCTGTCCGTCTGTCAAGGCCAATTTGCTCCGAATCTGCTGGATCGTATATGAATTTCTGTGACCCAAACATGGATGTGTTACGTAAATAAATGAATTTTGAATAAGAGGGTCACTTTTCGGGGGCAAATTAGAAAAAATATGCACCGTATGATATTTCAAATGAAAAGGCTTGCTATGAGGGTCTCAAATATATTTTTTTAATGTTTGTGTTAATTGTTCCTTGCAAGCTGGTAAGGGTTGAAAAGGGAGAAAAGCGTGGTCAAAGCGCGCAAACTTCTTTGGCGAATGAACATCCATTTTAGCTCATACCTATTATAGCTCGACACATGGTCATATTTTCTGAGGTTGAATATGAACCGGATACAATTGTTCAGCAGTCTGTTGAGCTTATCCAGAAAAACCGCATTCAAGTCAAAGTAGCACACGTCACCATAGTCGATGATAGAAAAAATCAAACTCTGCACAACTCTGCACAAGCATAGTCTACGTCTTAGTGAGAAAAAAGTATCTCAGACGACACAAGGATCGCAGAGTACCGTTGACCCTTTCACTAACACTAGAGACCTGGCGTTGCCAGCTACGTGTTGAGTCGAGATACAAACCGAGATCTTTCACAGTAGAGATAATGGGTACGACGGTACCATTGAAAATAAGAGGAGGAAGAGGACTAAGGGTCACCCTTCCCATCATGCGCGAGTTCCCAATTACAATGGCCAACAGCACTTTATTACGTACTATTTCTTGCTTCCTCATCTTTCTCGCGTTTAAGGGAAACGTTTAAAAAAAGTGATATAATTACCCAACGGTTTTGGCGAGTCCTTGATTCTCTCTTCTTCATCTATAATTCTTCTTTTGGTAAGAACAGCTCCATTGTGCGAATAACATCTGCCGTGTGTTACATAAGCATCGAAACCTATAAAGAAAAACCGGTTAATTGAACAAGGCTATTTAATTTCTTTTGATTAGTGTTTGTGTGTAAGTTACGAGTTATAAATTTAACTTTTCCTTCTTTTAAATTTGATTTGTGTTTAGAACATATAGAGGTATCAGGAACAGGGTGTAAAGTTCACTCATCCTCTACGGAAAAGGGAGAATCCTCCCGCCACCGCGAGTAGTTAGCAGTAGCTGGTGAGCTACTGCCCGACGATTGTTGTCGGGCAGTTACAGTCAAATGTGATGATTGATATTTGAATCTACCTATAGTTGCACAAGGATCTTTTGACGTGTGGCCACAATTGGAACTAACGCTGCCATCTTGTTTCTTTGAATACAGCATAATCAGCCAATAACGTTCCCACTACTGGGAGACAGGCCTCCTCTTTCTGTGAGGGGGAGTGGGCCGTAATCTACCACGCAGGCCCAGTGTGGGTTGGCGGATGTGACATGTTTTCTAATTTCTAATTCTAGAACATGCCAGTTTCCTAACGATGTTTTCCTTCACCGTTTTGAGAGTTGACAGTGGTAACGAAATTAATAATTTACACAAAGCGCCTGTCTGGGTTCGAACCTACGACCGTAACTCGTAAATCGCGGCTGTAACCATCACCACCACCACCACTGCTGTTTATTATGTAGACCATATGAATTACAGATATTAATGTATAAATTTTACGTAGGGTGACACAATGGGCGGTCTTTTCGCTAAAAGTGATCTTTTAAAGACAACCTTTGGATGGATTAAAGGGAGCAAGACAGACAATGCTGCTGGTAGAATGGTGTACAATTTACATAAACAATAAATGCACACACATTTAGAGCGTGTACATATATATGTTGCAAGGATATTGTCAAACCAGTGGCAGTGATATTATAATTTTACTAGTGAAATTATAATTGCACGGAACTTTGTCAACCGCATCCATTTTTCACGATTTAACAGAGTTTTTTTTTGAGTTATTGTAATTTCACTGGAACGATGTAGTGATTTTATAATAACTAGGTATAATTAAGAGTCAAGTTTGTAGTGGGGTCTTCGTGCGTTTTGATTGGTCAACTCTTCTTCATCCGCCTTTATGATCTGCTTAGTAATGTGTAGAAGTTTATTCATTTTATGATATAAGTAAGGCATGACATTGGAAACGGACCAATCATTGACCGTCTCACAATTTAACGGGCTTGCACATACAGTGAAATTGTCAAAATATTACTGCCTGGCAATATCACTGCGTGGATATAGTGGAATTATAATGTCACTGAAATGAGCCTGTTAAATTGTGAGAAATGGAGGCGGTTGACAAAGTTTCGTGCAATTATAATTTCACTAGTAAAGTTATAATATTATTTGTTTGACAATATCTCTGATGAATTATGCCACAAGAGCAAAGAACTATACCTATAATGGATATAATGATTATGTTTAAGAAGAGAAAAAGTGTTTTTTGACCATGTTGGTTAATAAATGAACCAGCAAGTTATATAAATTTTAAGAAGCAAAAACAGGGATGCCTGTTTGTTTAGTACTTCCCCGGACAAGTCCCGTCATAGTGAGCTCTGCGTCTTCTTGATACATTACAGCTTTACAGATGTAAACAAAAAAAAAAAAATAACCCTCATCGTCTGACTTACGCTCGGTATACTCCGTATATCTTGGTGCACACATCTGAAATTAGAATATAACATAATAATTATGCAGAGGAAGACAGAGAACATACAACGTACATATATCAGAAATGTGTGGTCATAATTTAAGTGTGTGGTAAAGACCACCAACTGAACAACTTTCTCCACGGGACCATCATCGTAATCGCGACAAAATATAATTTGTCCCAATGGCTTGGCATGCGACAGTGGGAAGAGACCAGACGGTATGACCATAATGCCTTGGAAGGTAGGTAGGCCTTTGGTGTGGGATGCAACGTGTGTCGACACCCTTGTGCCATCCCATCTTCCTAGTACGGTGGACTGTGCTGGAGCTGCTGCTGCAGATGCGGAAAACCATATGTTTGAACCGTTTGGGGTTGAAACACTAGGACCATGGGGTCCGAGTGCCCACTTAGTTTTTCAAGACATCGCCAAGTGGCTGGTCGACTCTTCACGTGACCAGAGAGCTGGCCTATTCTTTGGCCAAAGAATGCTGCCAGTCTTTTGGGCACAGCGACGCAGTCGAATTTTTTGATGCCCTATGATTATTCCCCCCCCCCCCTTTTATGCTCTTATACATATTATTATTTTAAGTCTGTTAGTTTTTAAATCATGTAAATACGTTTATTGTACTTAGATTAAATGGTGTACCTTTATAGCCAAGAAAAGTTAACAAATATTTTACGATTTATGTGGATCGATCACTCGATCCAAATGCACACAACAAACTGATACAGTATTTTTATCTCACGAAGCAACGCGCGCTTTACTTGTGCTAACCAAATGTATAAACACGCGCTTATTTGTATGTCATTGTATGCCGCACCGGTTGACGTCATCACGTCAATGCCGGCTGTCACTGAAAACCAGCGCTCAGGCTCTGTCTCGCATAGGGTCGCAGCATTATGCTGAGCGATGGCCGTTTTGCGTGGATGTGTATTTTCCCCTAACTTGTTCTTTTTGAATTTGTGTTCTTTTGTTTTTCTTCTTTGATTTTAAGGTAACCAAAAAACTTACCAAAACGTAGTCTCGCCCGGCCTTGACAGTCGCTCCGAACCAGAAGTCATGTGTGTAAGTTTTGCCATCTGAAATATTCATATTATTTACTAAACTGTGAGTGTGCATATCTGCCGTCAATAGCATAGTTGCAGTAAGTCGGGTTTTTGTCAAAAATTAGTTAGTTATACAGCCGTGATCACGATAACGAGTTCTACATTTTTATCTAACCCATTCGTTTGTATCACTTTTTAAACCAAATTTAACAATTAAAATTTTGCAGTAAGTCGAGCATTTTTTTTACATCACAAAGCATAATTACAGTGGGTACACTTACTGCAGAAGTTCTTATTCAGAGTCTCTCGGCCAAAGTACAGTATGACATCTATACCACTAATATGTTAAGTCGTTTACTGTATAAAAATTGAATGTAAGCCTAGCAAATAGACACTAAGAAGATATACTGTTTTGATCCTAAGCAGTTTCCCAATATTTACTAAATGAGTGATCTAAGTCTTAAAAACAGTATGCTGCGATACTGCATGCATACTTAGTAACGATCCTCAGCGTAGATTCCAGATTACTTACCACAACGACAGTTCGATGCGATATTGCGTTTATGTTAAGTAACGTAATCAGATCTTACATAAGGTTACTTATTATATTGAGAGCATGTGGCCATCCTGTGTTCATGTTTAGACAGCAGTTGTAGCGATAACGGTCAGGTGTACTTATCATGGGAGCAGTAAATTAGCTATACAGTACTCATGCTTAAGAAGTACGTACATATAATATGATCTTATACCGTATTATAAGAATTGTAAGTCGTTTTTACTGCATTTCTAACTAGCTGCGATATAATGCTACGTCATAAATACAGTGCAGTAAAGTTGCTTCACTGTGAACATAATAAGTCACTGTAACTAAAAGTCATATTAAATGATAGTTATAAATTTTCAACAGATGAAGCTTTAAAAACATCTCACATCTATAGTTTGTGCTGCATAATAGGTAATACCCAATCTAATAATCAGCAAATGTTCAGCTCTTGGGGTAACTGTTACCCTTATGAATGCTTAAATAATGCTAATATAATGCAATTATTTCCAGTTATTCAGCTAATAGCTGTTTAATTTATGCCCAAATCAGAGTTATATCAGCTGAAACAGCGCTGCTAACGCTTTTATTCAGCAGGCTTGTACAGCTTAAGATTCTATGGTAGACAGTAATTCAGCTGATATACAGCGCTTTGGTGTTACTTGGGGTGCTAAGGCTGAAGGAAACATCCAAGTTCCTGAAGATCAAGTAGACCAACAAACAAATAGGTATCCAGGAAAATAGAGTTGAAACGGAGACAGTTACAAGTGGTTCACAACAAACTGTTACTGAAAAGGAAATCGTTCAAGAAAAAGACAATAAAATAACAAACAACGAAGAAAGACAAGCTACGTCAATCATTCAAAGCAAGGATAAGGAAAACAAGAATTGATTTATTATCACTGCAGCCTGATAAAATAAAACTTTTAAATCATATAAATTTAATCATAAAATTATATGGTTACTTATCATAAATACAGTAAAAAACACACTTACTGTGTTTATGCTAAGTGTTACCTATTAGAGAGCCTCTAGGAGATACTTAGTATAACTAAGATAATGAATTTATTTTGTCATTCAATTACTCAGTATTGGTTTCCAAATAAGTAATAGATAGGTGCTGAGGTCCTCTTTCATTTAAGGTATCAACCATCATGATCTGATAACAAACAAAGGATTTATGGAAGATTCTCTCACCAAAACTTTAAACGCGTTTTTCTCGAAACCGTCTAGAGCGTACTTACTGCAACTATGCTATTGACGGCAGATATTTTGGAGGCTAAATAAACAGTCGCACGGGTCGATCGAAGGTTAAGTTACGCTTGCCGCGGTCGGTTCGTGGATGGGTGACCATCCATTAAATATCGAGACTCCTCCGTGCCTCGGAAAGCACGTTAAGCCGTTCTGACGTGTCAATCCAATACACTGTAACTCGAGTTACAGTGTTTTGCCTTAATAGCGCTCATTCGATTATTTTGAGGCAGTTACATATCCCTATATTAATATTTATTTTATTTTATATGTAGAAAGAGATATGAGCACATCCAAAACACTGTATTTTAATTATATGTATGGTTTAAAAAAGTTTTAAAAACCCTTTTCACGAAATAGGTATTTCTGAAATACAGTGTTTTGGATTGACACGGCAGCGTTGGTCCCGGATGTCATTCGTAGATCTTTGACAGTCGTTACGGATAGTCAGACGCTCAAAAGTCTGACACCCAGTCTTACTAGTTAAAGCAATGGCACGTAAAATTTTATCGGAGAGGCAACCGGATGGCGAGTGGTAATCTGGGTCTTGAAGTGATACCGAATCTCCCGTACCGTCCGAATGGACCCCAAATGGACGGGGGCGGAGATATGGGGGATGGGGAGCAAAATTTTTTTTTTGACATGACATTCAAAATTTAAGCTCTATTATATGCAAGGAATTTGTGTGTATCAATGCCATCCGGTTGCCACCCCCCAACATCCTTATAATTAAAATAATGTTTGCAACTGCTGGAGCTACTGAAGGTAACCGAAACTTTCAGTAGTGCCATCAGGATGGAATTTGGTGTGGACAAATGTGCGGTCATGCATGTAAAACGAGGGGAGATTGTGGAATCCGTGGAAACCCACCTCTCGGATTCCCCTAAGATCCCTCTCCTCAATCGAAACCTACAAGTATTTGGGTATGTCGGAAGCGTTAGGTATCAACGCTACTGACATGAAGCAATCGCTGAAGGAGCGCTTCATTAGCCACCTGAATAAAGTATCTGCTCTGAAATACAGTCTTGTGGAATCGGAAGTATCGTTCTTTTAACTCCTTACCGATGATTTATCACCGAAAATGAGGGTTAATTTTATCAAAACCACAGGGCTTAAATTTTGAATGCAATGTCAAAAAAAAAATGTTAGGCCCCCATCCCCCATATCTCCGCCCCTGTCCATTTGGGGTCCATTTGGACGGTACGGGGGGTTCGGTATCACTTCAAGACCCAGATTACCACTCACCAACCGGTTGCCTCTCCGATAAAATTTTACGTGCCATTGCCTTGATTATACCAAGGGGTATCGTGTTACCCAGTAACTGTGTGATGGAGGTCAGATAGGCAATCACTCCATGTAAAATACTGGAATTTAGCTGCATCAAGCTAGACAGGAAGCCGACCCTAACATAGTTGGGAAAAGGCTACGCAGATTGATTCGAGTGTGCATATTTATCGATGTGGAAATAAAAAAAATCGTCTTTTGATATTTAAAGAAATCTTACCTCTTCCCGTATCCCTTTTAATTATATCTCTTGTAATTTTGGCGCATTTTCGATTTTCGATATTGCAGTCATATACTTCTCCAATGTCAGATATCCTCGGCGCACTTATGACCAATCTGGAATGTACAAAATGAATTTTCCTTGAATTGTATTATTGTTCTGTTTTAGGTATTGTAGAGTTGAACAAAGTAGTATAAACCTAAGAGGTACGAGAATAGGTACGTCCATTATCATAATAATATTTTAAATGCTGACAATTTAACAAGACATCGAATGTTCTATTTCAATATAGGTATTCTTTTAAGGGATTTTAAAATAACTATACTCCGTTTGAAATAAGATTAGACATTTAACTAAACCTTTTTTACAGTCCGTTCAACCGATTTTGATTTCTATTGCGATGGCGGCATGACAAATGACAGCTGTAGTAAACAGTTGGTTTGTAACCACTTTTTTTGCTTTTAATGCTATCTTTATGCCTACGGTATAGAAGTCAAAATCGGTTGAACGGACAGTAAAAAAGGCTTGTTTAAATGTCTAATCTTATTTCAAACGGAGTATAGAATATATTATTAACTCTTTTCAATAATATGCTTAGTCGGCCTCGTTATTGCGTTACCACTTTTGACAACAATTTCCTGTAAATTAAAATTTGACTAAGTTTGAAAGAGTCTATCGCATACCTAGAAATAGATCCGTGGGGTAATTGCGTAACACACATACAAATATGACAATTGTTGTGTGAATTTCAACTTTAATGATCTCGAAGACAGGCGCGACACGACGGCACGACGCGACACCAATACGCGGTGTGCCAGCCTTAGGCCTTTTAAAGGTGGTAACGCAGTTACGAGGTCGAATATACACAAACTTAATTGTTTAAGAATATTACTTACTTTTTATTACTTTTATTATAATCAACGTAAGTGACGCTGTAGCCGAAATACGAATTGTTGCGATTCTCTTTTGTTGGTGGTTGAAAAACTTCTTTTTTTCCTATGTAGTACAGTGCAAATGCACTTGGCCATGCCGCCAGAGCCAGGCAAACCCAAATTAGTACTAGAAGAAAAACGATTATGTGTACAATTTGAAGGGTATTTGGGAATTCAAAATAGACCAGCCTACCACCAGTTCATAAAACAGTATTATTTCAATATTACTTCAGTGTGGGAAAGAGATGAAGCTCTACAAGACGTATAGCTCCATCTCTTTCTCCCACTGAAGTAATATTAAAATAATACTACTTTTGAGCTGGTGGTAGGCACACTGGATGGAGCTGATCCACGCGTCATGTTCATGAACGGGCGCTGTGAGTTGAGACTCTGTCAGACTTTATCCCAAGTAACAAAAACCGGCTAAGTGCATGTCGGACCACCCATAATGAAGGGTTCCGTACATGGGATGAATTTATCCCAAGGAAAAACTTAACATTGTAGTTGAAAAACATGTTTTACCATACGGAATGTACACAATGTATGTATGTACGAAATGTGAACATGTTTTTTCAATTGCAAATGTAAGTTGGCCGATTATTACTCGTTTACTTGTAGAGTCTACTTAGATGTGATAGTTTTCCTTTTAATTTCGTTATATATACAACAGCTGTGATTTTTTTCACATACCCAGAACCAACCATTTAGCTGGCGGGACACACAAACAAAAAAATTGAAAAAAAAAAAAATTGACATAATACAATTTTTAAAGCCAAATATAAGAATTCTCTGACTCCTGCGCTAGTAACATGTGTGTTGCAGGAGCCAGGGTCCTCCCGTAATAAAAAGACACATTCTTTTTTGTTTTATGATAACACAAAAAATATAATAAAATAAAGAGGGAAGAAAAGAGACTTTTCACTTTTTAAAGTGGTGTTTAAATCCAGAATTATACAAGTTTATTTTTAAGTTATAATAAATATAAACAAAAACATATCACACTTATCACATTAATATTATAAAGGCGATAGTTTGTGAGTGTGTGTGTATGTTTATCTCTTCTTCACGCTCAAACGGCTGAACGCATTTTGATGAAATTTGGCAAATATGTAGTTTATAACCTGGATTAACATATAGTATACTTTTTATCCCGATATTCTCACAGGATCGAGACTTACGCGGGTGAAACCGCGGGGCGCAGCTAGTATTTAAATATAACAAAGCACGCTACAACTATTGCGCGAAAGTATGTTTGTCAGTTGTAATTGTGTACGTATTTGTGTGTTTAGTTATTCCAGGGAGAGTTACACTAGATACACATTACGCATCAAATTAATGTTCACAGCATCGATAACGTTTTGACACACCCCTGTTGTTATGTAGCGATAATGGCAAAAGGACAAAAAGATCTTGAAACTTTAACTGTTGTATTATTCAATTACACATAACATAACATCACGCCTGTAATACCCGAAGGGTTAGACAGAGTACTTATAGTAACAAATCAAGGGTAAGGGCAGAAAATAATATATTTAGGTTAATTAAGTTTCCAAAAAAAAAAAAACAACCGACCTCCAAAAAAAACACTACCTACAAAGTGAAAAATAACTTTAATTTCGGAAGTCGGTGTCTTGGGTTTTGTATTTTCGTTTTTTGCCACCGACTTTCGAAATTAAAGTTATTTTTCACTTTGTAGTGTTTTTTTTTTGGAGGTCGGTTGTTTTTTTTTGTAAAAAGTTTTTATTTTTCACTTTTTAGTTGTGGGACCTACCCCACACACATTCGAATACCACTACCTGCTACCAGTGACAGAAACTTATCATATCATCTACATATTAAGTGGGAAAAAATACGTATTTTGTAGCTAACTCAAAAACCATCCAAGCAAAGTTAATAAAATTTATATGTGACCAATTTGAGAGCACACCCTTTCAAAAAAAAAAAAAGAATTTTCAAAATCGGTCCACAATTGACGGAGAAATCGGTGGACATACATAAAAAAAAACATACGTGACGAACATATAACCTCCTCCTTTTTGGAAGTCGGTTAATAAAATAACTAAGACGCGAAAATATAACAGAGTAAAAAAATATTTTATCTACTCTCATAGCGTAATATTCGAATTATAAATTCAAGACGAGTTTATATTGACACACTTTATAAACACAATATCGAAATTTAAAAATAGAATCATATTATAACATTTTTTCTCTAACAAAATAATACTATAAAACAATTTTTTTTCTATTACGATACAGGGCTATTCCAAGAAGTTAATATCACCAAGGAGTTTTCATCAACTTTTTGCATTGGAACGTTTAAACGGGGGACAGCAGCACCCGCTGTAGCGCATGTGCGGTGATGTGCTGGTGCAGGCGACATTCATTTGTTTTGTTGTACTGAATTTCGTGGGATTTTTCAAATTTATTCTTGATCTTTAACTTTGATCTTTTATTTAGTATTAGGTTCAAACCCAATGTATGAGAGTAGATAAAGTAGTGTATGAAACTGCACATAACTAGGTATTAAAACATTCGTGTGATACTATTACACACTCATGTTTTAATACCCCTCATTATGCAACAGTTTCATAAACTACTATTACAATAATATAAAATAAATAAAATAATGGAAAAAAAAAACTTACAATTCATGATTCCTTTTAACAAACACTAGTCCATATAGTCATGGCTCTCAATCACGACAGTATGCTTTTTCCTATATTTCATTGGTATTTACATAGTTATTAATAATAATTATCCTTGTATTGATAATGAGGTCATTTTAAATTATTAATCCTGATGTCATTGGTGAATATACGTATATTGTTATGGAGAGCAACAATACAATAATGGCGATACAGGAAAAGTGCTCTTTAATAATTAACTTGCTTTATATTATACCTACATATGAAACGAATTTGTTTATTCTGTAAATAGGATTTCGGAAGCACTTTTACACGTCATATTAATTAATTTAAAAAAATTAAAACCCGACTACTGAAAAATCACGCTCTAAAAAGTATGAAACAAGAAAAAAAAGCAGACAGAAATAAAGACATAGGTACAAAAAAAAAACAACCGACCTCCAAAAAAAAAAACACTGCAAAGTGAAAAATAACTTTAATTTCGGAAGTCGGTGTCTTAGGTTTTGTATTTTCATTTTTTGCCACCGACTTCCGAAATTAAAGTTATTTTTCACTTTGTAGTGTTTTTTTTTGGAGGTCGGTTGTTTTTTTTTTGTAAAAAGTTTTTATTTTTCACTTTTTAGTTGTGGTACCTACCCCACACACATTCGAATACCACTACCTGTTACCATTGACAGAAACTTATCATATCATCTACATATTAAGTGGGAAAAAAATACGTATTTTGTAGCTAACTCAAAAAACATTCAAGCAAAGTTAATGAAATTTATATGTGACCAATTTGAGAGCATACCATTTCAAACAAAAAAAAGGATTTTCAAAATCGGTCCATAATTCACGGAGAAATCGGTGGACATACATAAAAAAAAAACATACGCGACGAACATAATAACCTCCTCCTTTTTGGAAGTCGGTTAAAAATGGTCAAGGTAAAGCCGCACTCGCATGCCATTATAATTTTGTAGGTATACAGGCATGTCCAACCGCGACTGTGGTTCGTCCAATTTGAGGCAGTGGTGGATCAAAAACTAAGCGATACCGCGAAGTCAAACTTGGTTGTTACGAAGCTAAATAAAAGTGCTATACAACAAATCAGTGATTTACTATTAGCTCCACAAGAAACAAGGAAAGACCATGAAAGACAGATTGCTCCAAGTTTTTGAAGAATCGGAGACTAGACAGTTTCAGAAGTTGTTGGGGGAGATGGAACTTGGTACCCAGAAGCCTTCGCAACTATTAAGGCGGATGAGGGACAACAGGGAAAAATACCCGACCGAATATGACGCGTTAGATATCATATCTTCCATTGCAACATCATAATGGACACCTTATACCCTTAAAGATTCATTGCTGTGTTAACAAGATTAATATAAATAAGATATGCTGTGCAAATAACATGTACTTTATAAATTGTATTCACAGTAGTGAGTAAGTAATTAGAATATGTATTAGTTTAGTAGTGGGCAAAATTTTATTAAAGGGGGAATGGTGTAGGGTTATCTTAGTTGCCAGTGTAGGGTTAAGTTACTTTGGTCTATGGGTAGAGGCGGCTGCGTCCGTCATATTCTCTATGGATTCAAATAAATTAAGATTTCATGTCACATAATTATTCTTTTACTTTAATAATATCTTGCTTTCCTAAATTGACCATGAGAGGACCATGTAGATTAGTGTCTGAAATCGTCTTTTGAGCTTTGAATGTTTTTTTGACTCATGCCTGTTTCTCATGGGGGTAGTAGGTAGAAACTATACAATGCCAGTTGCTCCGATTCATACTTACTCCTCTATCAATATTCCTGTAATTCGTACTCGCGCGCTGTTTAAAAGTACTATGTACCTGACCTTTCTGAAGAACATCACCAATAAGCGTTCTAGCGTTTCTATTTACATCCGTCTGCTGCCTTCATGTCGAGGAGACCAGCGGGGTAATAGCGTAATAACACACTAACAGTAGGCTTGCATCTTGACAATTCAACAACATTCATTGCGTTATTTACTTTGTTGAGCAAACAAATTTTTAGAAACATATAACTTCAAAATCATTCAGATTGTGATTAAAGTGTGTTACGCGATTAGGATGCTGAATTTTCTGAAGAACATCACCAATAGACGTCCCAGGGTTGCCATTACATCAGTCTTATGATGCCTTCATTGTAAGAAGATCATGAGATGAAATAACTTTTAACTACGTTACCATTGGAAAAAAGGACATGACCAATGGGACTATGAGTACCTGCCTAGGTGTCAAAATCAATGTGCAGCAAATATTGTTTTAGTTTTGCAATTTTTGTATTCTATAGTTTTCAGATAAAAAAGTTTCTCGAGTCTAAAAGATAGGAAACTGAGAAAAATAATGATAAGTTTTCAATAAATAACTCTGCTTTTCGATATGATATAGCGCTAGGCGTTGTGGTTATCGAGTTTAAGAATGATATTCTACAATTCTTTATTCAAACTCATCATCAGCTCAATAAATTGTTAAGCGTACTAACTGAAATCCTAACTAATATTATAATTCGTCACAGAAATTGGCACAGGTTAAACCTTGACCTGAAGAAGGACATAGGCTACTTTTCATCCTAGATCGCAGAAGAAGTCGTGGACAACAGCTAGTCACTACATAGTATAAAACAAAGTCGCTTTCTCTGTCCCTATATCCCTATGTATGCTTAAATCTTTAAAACTCCGCAACGGATTTTGATGCAGTTTTGTTGTAATAGATAGAGTGATTAAAAAGGAAGGTTTATATGTATAATAACCCGGTTTATACCCGTGCGAAGCCGGGGCGGGTCGCTAGTAATATTATAAATATTAAAGTGAGTTTGTTTTTTTTTGTTAGGCTATCACGCTAAAACATCTGAACGGATTTAGATGAAATTTGGCACGTGGGTAGACCATGACCTGGGTTAGGACATAGAATCTTAACTTTTTATTTCGGTAGTACGATCCCGTGGGATAATTTCCGACCTCCACGCGGTCGAAGCCGCGGGTGAAACCGTAGGCGAAAGCTAGTTTCATATAACTGTCAAAGAATGACAGTTGTGATTTGAACATACTGACTATTAATGTCCGCTTTTATAATTTCTAACGTGACGTCATTTTATCGTGGATGTCCACGGCATCACGTTAACACATGGAAGTAAACTGTATGAAAATATTATGAAGACGCTTTTAAATTCTCGTCCACGGTAACTTTTTAACGTGCACGTATTTCCATACATTTAATGGACGTGGACGTCCACGATAATATCGTCACGTAAGAAATTATAAAAACGCACATTTGCTTATTAATATCTCTGACTTAACCTACTGCAAGTTTAGTCGGGTTAGTTAAATAAATGTAGAGTTTGTAAACTCGGAGGTAGGTAATTAATATTTTAACTCTTATTATGCGTTGCGCCACTAAAACTAACACCGGGTTAGTTAACCTGACATTTGTGTTTATTGAGTTGCGAACATTGCAGTTTAATGGACGAAACATGAAATAGTATTGCAATGTCTGTGTCCTGTTATGTAATTCGACCAAAAATGAATGAACGAAGTATAAACAGAAATTGTATATCCATCTCTTTTACACTACATTACGAATTTAACGATACTAATAATTTCTTGTTTTTGAATTCAATAATATGATATTTAATTTTAATCGTATTGTATATAGTTTTGGTATGTTTTTTTGGTATCGTATTTAGTTTATTGATTGACGAAAACGTCAGATAAGGGAAAATATGTTTTAAGTTTTTTACAATATTTGTAGGTATTTTTATATGAGTTCGCGAATTTATTGCCCGCTGTTATAGTACCGAATTTTCATTTACTATAACGTCGAACAATATTATATACAAAATAAGTTATAAGCGGTACCTCATAATGTCAATTTATTTTGACATTACGTACATTAACCCAGAGTTTGTGACTTAACTCTCTTACATCGGTGGGTTAAATATTTAAAAGTTTAACCCTAGGTTTACCTCTAACTCTTGGTGGCGCAAGATGAATTATTTGATTAACCCTGAGTTAGCTGTTCAGTCCGAGTTATTTAGGATTAATGATCGTGCAAGTGGGCCTAAAATGATCTATTTTCCTCAATTCACGTGCACATCATATTATTATTACACATCAAAAATAAACTTTATAACAAAAGAGATACCTACTCATTTTGATTCTGGAATTAATAGTTATTCTTAGTTTTTCCTGGTCAGACTTACAGAATTAGATTGTAAAATAAATTAAAAATAAGCCATAGCAGCTAAGATTTGACCAGTCCCAACTGACGACACCCGTTCATGATCATGACGCATGGATTAGCACCATTCAGCTCAACCATTTTTGCTCTCACTCTTAAATAGTCAATCAGAGATTAAATTTGTGTACGCCTAGCCTTTTCCCAACTATGTTAGGGTCGGCTTTCAGTCTAACCGAATTCGGCTGAATTCCAGTACCACATGGATCGACTGCCTATCTGACCTCCACAACTCAGATACTGGGTAACACGATACCCCTTGGAAGGACTGCTTGTCAGACTTTTGGGCTACAGACAGCCGGGACCAGCGGTTGAACGTGCTTTCCGAGGCACGGAGGGGTCTCAATGTATTGGATGGTCACTAATGCACGAACTGACCACGACAAACGTACCTCTACCTTCGATCCACTCGTGCGGTTGTTATCATTTAACCACTATCAGTGATCATCAGAGATCGGAGTAGGTAGATTGATTTGGTGTCAATGAACTGGCATGTATATATTAGTATGGATATGCCTCCGGGATTCCGGGATTTTGAAATTATTAAGATTTTTTTAAGGAATTTCAAATGTTGTAATGTGTAGAATAAAGAATACATCAATATGAATAAGAAATGTTTAACCCTTTTGCTGTCTTTTTAATAGTATATAGGTGATCGGATTTCAAGAAAAGGATAGGTATACTTTAATTAAAAACAAATTGATAATATAATATATTTTAAATGTTTATCTATCGCATTCTATAAATTTCTCAAATTCAATTTTTTTTATTTGTAGAACATAGGTAAACAAAAAAAGTACAGATGTTAATAATAATAATAATGTTTTTTATATTTTTAAATGTTTTTTTAATAATTTTTATAAAAATATTTAAAAATGTATTAAATATGTAAAAAAATTTAATAAATGATAAAATAATAATGAACGCTATGTCTTGCCGTCAACGGCGCACAAATATTCTGATTATAAATTAAATAGTAATAAATTAAACAAAACATTTACATTAACAAATAAAACAAAATTTTAACAATTAGAAATTAATAGATACTTAAAAACATTACTCATTGTTATTTCATTCAATTATCATTATTTATCATACAATACATTAAATTACATAAAAACATTAAAATTATTTTTTAATAATCAATTAATTCATTAAAAAAATTAAAAATATCGAACAAAAAAATTAAAATGTCAAAAAATCATAACTTGTCGTCTAGATACTCATTGATTGTGTAATAAGTTTTTATATTTAATAAATTAAGAACAGCCTTTTTAAAATGGTGTATGTCGAGATCTTTTATTGGATTGGGTATCTTGTTATATATTTTGGGTGCCATTCCTAGAAAGCTTTTTGAATATAGCGCAGTCTTGTGTGGAATAGCACATAACTTTCTGTTGCGTCGTTTTGATCTCAATGTTTGAAATAAATGCAAGTTTGATTTCACAAATACTGCTGTCTCGTAGATGTATAAACAGGGCAGAGTAAGCAATTTATGTTTCTTAAAAAACGGACTACAACTTTCCGTTTTTTTTAGCTTAAACACAGCACGTACACACTTCTTTTGAGCTTTGAAAGAAATTTCTTTATCAGTGGAATTTCTCCAATAGATTATTCCAAAACGTAACGTTGAAGTGACGTACAGTTTGTATGCTAATTATAATGTAGTAGTTTAAAAATCCTTACTTTAACAACATTTGATTCAATCCCGTAAGTACCAAAATAAAATCCCGGAAAAAAAGCTTATCCATGTTATGATTTCTATGACTATTCATGATGCGAGTACGTAAAATCAATCTACCTACTCCGATTACTGGTGATCATACATCGCAATTTAAACATTGTCCATTTAACTTACCTATGTTTCAGTTTAATTCAAGTGTTGCACTTGAAAATACTATAGATCTATTAAGTGTTTGATTCAATTTGTCTTTGAAACTGCAATACTGTTCTGTAAGCATCGTTTCGAACCTCGAAGGCTGATTTTACAGCAATGTTTAATTTAAATTCCTTTATTATTTAATAACTTTTGACCGCGGCCTCGCCCGCGTTGTTGTCGGAAAATATCCCATGTGAACGTACAACCATGATAAAAAGTACCCTATAAACTGTCTGTCCCGGTTATAAACTGTGTGACAAATTTCATCCAAATCCGTTCAGCCGTTCAATACAAGTCTCTAAGTTCCTATTACCCTATTGAATGACTATTTCATGAGATCCTGACATTTGAGGTAAATTCTACTTAACTTAAGGAGTTGTATTGCTAATACTAATGATTATAGTTCTGTAAAGCTATATTTGTTACGGTCGCGACAATAATATTTTAATTAACATACAACCTGACACTCAGGTGCAAATTGCAAAAAAATTAAGAAAAGGACTATGACCAAACCCTAACCAAAACGATCATGTCCAAAAGCTACACATGGTGCATTTAAAAGCACATAATAGACCTAGATTTTTAAAGAATTCCTCTCATCATCTGCCTAGCCTTTTCCCTTTTTACTATGTTGGGGTCGGCTTCCAGTCTAACCGGATGCAGCTGAATACCAGTATTTTACATGGAGCGACTGCCTATCTGACCTCCACAACCTAGTGACTAGGTAACACGATACCCCTTGGTAAGACTGGTTGTCAGACTTTTTTTTGGGCTTCTAACTACCCGTAACGACTGTCAAAGATCTACAAATGACAGCCGGGACCAACGGCTTAACGTGCTTTCCGAGGCACGGAGGGGACTTGGTATGGTAAAGATGGTCACCCATCCACGGATCAACCGCGGCAAGCGTAGCTTAACCTGATCGATCGACCCGTGCAGCTGTTATTACTTAGCCACAAGCCCCTCCTTCCTTTCATTCCTCTATTTCATTTAATTTAATGTCCAGTTTTTATAAATTTTGTAACAAAAAGATACTTTTCCTGCTAAACAGCTCATTCGTTACACTTTAAAAAACTATTGATCATCAATCATTTTCGGTCAGATTTTTTTAATACATAATTAGTTCAGTATCTAATTTCGATTTAAATAACAATTGATGTACCTAACCTAATTGGGCTTGACTACATTTAGAAACATAAACAACTAAATGTTGTGGCACAACCCGCCACTAGGTCCAGCAGTGGCTGCAACCAGCTTAAAATGTACCAAGACTGTGGTGAGAACTATGTAGCTATATATGCGAGATATGCCAAGCTGCTTAGCAGCTTGGCATATCTCGGGTGGAAAGGCTGCGTAAGGGTAGTTATAGACATCTGGAGTGGGGCCTACCAGATGCTTATAAGTTATAACTTAGAATTCCACATACTAATAAAGCGATCAAACAGTGTAAAGGAAAACAAAACAAATCTCTCACAAATAACGTAGATACCCCTTTTTACTCGACTGCGGCGAATCCAAAAAGGAGGGTTATTTATTAAATCTTAAAGCATTTACATATTTCAAAACCTAAATAAATATAAGCCATGGCAGTGAAGAGACGGTCAGTCCCAACAACCTAGTTCCAGCACCATTTAGCTTAACCACTTTGAAGGGAACAGAATGCATCATCAAGAAGCTTTGCAGTTCCACGGATAGTTCACTGGCTGCACGTCTCTAAATACGTTGCACGCGCTAAACACATCTGATGCACCGAAACATTGATGCATGATTTCAATCAACTCAGCGCCGCAATATCGTATTTCAACTACAAACTGACACGTATCGTAAGTCCAGTAGGAAAACCAAATTCGACAATGGTGCCGATTCCCTTGTTCACAAACTAAACTAAATTTAAGTTCATTGCATCTTTTCTTTCTATTTCATTAAGAAAGGGACAGAAGATGAATTTTAGTTTAGTCCTGTCAAATTAATCAGCGCCTGTCACTACTCCATACAAGTTTAGACGTGATTAAAAACTTGCCCACTAAAATTACGTCAATTTACGTCAAGCGTTGGTTAATTTGACAAGGCTAAACTAAAATTTATCTTCTGTCCTTTTTTTAATGAAATAGAAAGAAAAAGATGCACTGAACTTAAATTTAGTTTAGTTTGTGAACAAGGGAATTGGCACCAATGTGATATCGCTTTCAAGAATATGCATATCGAGCTAAAATGTAAAAAAAAGCGTATAATAAACAATAAATAATCAAAAAAAGAAAAACACGCACAGAACACAAGTTTGAACGTAATAGTAGGTTTCTATGGCGATGAGTGACAAGTGACTGAATGAGCGAGTGACAACTACAATCACTTCGAATGACAACTACAATTGATTGAGCGAGGGACAACTACAATCAATTTAATCTTCCAGATGGTTGTATTTTTTTACCCATTTGATATTGAGTTACATTAAATTCAGATATTGAATAACTGCCAAATGTTAGTCTAACCTAAAATAAAAATAAACAAATCAAGGCAACCTATCTAATTCAATTAACGTTATCTTACAACACATCTTACAATGACTAAGTTCTCTGTTATAGCGCTACGCACTTCTGCAAGCGACAAATTCACAATACCTAAAACTATATGTGATTTTTGTTAGTGTATGTTTTAGTGAGTTAGTCGTTGAAGAAGTTAAATAAATAAGTGCAGAGTCGACATATGGGATGTGGACTCTACAATCATTGTACCGATAATCGTTACGGTTAATGGTCTAATAGCGAAGAGCCTCGACCAACACTAGGAGGCTCTCATTCGCGGCTGGGTCAAGGGCTTGATTCAGAAAGCAGTATTCCTAGACACGGCACTCATAGTGAGGAGGTTCCTCTCTCTAGAGCCCTGACCACCGGCAGCTTGGACCCTGTTCCTGATGCCGATGGGCCACTATTTCGTATGTTTTTAAATGTTTTTTAATGATTTTTATAAAAACATTTAAAAATGTTTTAATTTTGTAAAAAAAAATTATGAATGAATAATAAATAAATAATATGGTGGCCTCCATGGTTCTCTTGTACCTAAAAATAAGGTATACTCCTACCATTCATCTGATCACATTGACCGAATGAACGGAATGAACTGTAATTTTTTCACTTATCGTCGACATTATACCGAAAATGTAACCGGAACTATGAATGATATTTATTTTTATTAAATCTTAAACAAATGCTTTGATTGACTCTACATAGACTGTAATCTTAAATCTAGTTTGAATAAACTAGTAGTTCTGCGAACAGTAGACCTCGTGAGCACAACCTTTTCTGCAACGAATTAACCTTTAGCTAGTCGCGCCAAAATAATCACACTGTTAGTCGCGTGCGGATCCCAGAATTTTTTTGTGAAAAAGAAACATAAGTGCAAATACTTACTTATAAAGGAACTTTAAGTAAAACAACTTATCAAAAATATAACGCTTCTATAAAACAATATAAAATAAAAAATGTATCATCTGCCTAGCCTTTTCCAAACTATGTTGGGGTCGGCTTCCAGTCTAACCGGATGCAGCTGAATACCAGTATTTTACATGGAGCGACTGCCTATCTGACCTCCACAACCTAGTGACTAGGTAACACGATACCCCTTGGTAAGACTGGTTGTCAGATTTTTTGGGCTTCTAACTACCCGTAACGACTGTCAAAGATCTACAAATGACAGCCGGGATCAACGGCTTAACGTGTTTTCCGAGGCACGGAGGGGACTTGGTATGTAAAGATGGTCACCCATCCACGGACCAACCGCGGCAAGCGTAGCTTAACCTGAACGATCGACCCGTGCAGCTGTTATTACTTAGCCACAAGCCCCCCATAAAATAAAAAATGTATATAAAATAATATATAATAGTCGCGTATGTATAATATTGGCCAAAATATGGACTTCACGAGACTTTTTTTTTGTACCATTATAAAACACGTAAACATAGTATTTTCTAAAAAGCTAAAGCTTGATGAGACGGCGATGACCGATGACCTACTTTTTTTCCTATCAAAAACATGACAGCCACATGACATCATTCAATACTTCAAATTCAAATAAAAAGGCCAAGTGCGTGAACCACGCACAATGAAGAGTTCCGTAGTTGAGATCAATTTATCCCAAGAACAAACTATAACATTATAGTTGAAAAACGTGCTCTCCCATGAATAAAAAATAGTTATCACACACCCACACGACTAAAACGGGACAGACAAAAAAAAATATCGTGATTTTATTTTACCATTTTAAAATACAATAGACGTGGATATATTTAGTAACCGGTTTCGCTTATCTATTTCTAAAGAGCCATAAAAAACTCCTGAAATAAATCGACACGTGTTTCACCTCTCAACGAGGCATCCTCAGGATGACGATGGACTTGTTGCGAACTCGAACACGGCGTGTTGCCACACCGAGCGCTGAGTGCAGACACCAACACGCCAACACGCCGTGTTCGAGTTCGCAACAAGTCCATCGTCATCCTGAGGATGCCTCTTTGAGAGGTGAAACACGTGTCGATTTATTTCAGGAGTTTTTTATGGCTCTTTAGAAATAGATAAGCGGAACCGGTTACTAAATATATCCACGTCTATTGTATTTCATAATAGATTTCCGCAAGGTCACGCCTGAATCAATTAACTATCTTTTACCATTTTGTCGGCGTGTTTAATGGATAAGGTACCCATGCCAAATTACAGCTTTCTAGTACAAAGATTCTCTGAGCTAAGCCGCGGGTAGACAGACAGACAGTCAGACATGGACATGGCGCAACTACATCGGTTCATTGTTGACCACAGAACCCTAAAAACCAGAAAAATTATAAGTAAAAATTTGTAGGCCAGTTAGAAAAATAAACTAATAGGTTTTAATAAATAGTGAGCAATTTACTGCATTTTGAGAAGATATTCTGCTCATCATACCGAAGATTCTCATCAGATCTTCACCATTTTTTATTGAAACCTGCGTAAAGTTACTACCTTTCACATAAAAAAGAACCATAGAAATCGAATCTCATAAGGCGGAGATATCCAGTAGCCCCATTTTTTGCCCCATTTTGGAGGAAGTATCCAATCAAAAATCCCCGACGACAAAAAATTACAAAAAATTCGTCAAACTTGTACACCAAATCTCATCCAGATCGGTTGTAAAATACGACCTGTAGAGGAGTAGTACAAACTGACACACGAAAGCAAATTTTGCCAGACCTGATCCAGAGACGCTTCGCTCGCTACGCTCGCTCGGTCAATAAAGGATACTTATAAATATGAATTGACTGGACATGATTAGGGCATAAATGGGCATCATCATTTGAATTTCGCAGGTTACCTTAGCGCTTCCCCTTAAGCAGATAGTCGAGTGAGTGAATGTAAATTATCTGAGATTAAAAATATAAGATTTTATTTTCAAGGTCAATTCTGTTTTTAATTTAATCGAATTTACACACTTGCAAATATAACACTAAAGTTTTATTTGGTGGTACGTTTACATAAGGCTTGGGGGAGATCATCATCATCTTCTTCGTTCATGCCTTCCAGGATTTGCCTCCGGTCTTCGGCTGACGCAGCCTGAGACGGCATCGTTGAACGCCTCAGCTGAAGAATGAAATATTAATTATTTTAAACGACATTTTTAATTTACGGTACACCTAGTTATCTTGCTTTTGAAATCAGCTCAAAAAATCATTTCAGACACTAATCTACCTGGGGGCCTACCACCAGCTCAAAAACAGTATTGTTGTAATATTACTTCAGTGGGAGAAAGAGATGGAGCTATACGTCCTGTAGAGCTTCATCTCTTTCCCACACTGAAGTGATGGTCCTGGTCCTCACATGATCTGACCAAGATTATGTCTGGACTTTAAAAGAGACTTTGACCCCTGAGTTTGTTTCGCCATTTCTTCTCAAGGGTAGTCAGGAAATGTCGACTTCATCTAGCTTAGTATTATTATTTTTTAATATGACGTGTAAAAGTGATTCTGATATCCTATTTACAGAACCAACAATATAATTTCGTTTCATTTCAATAAAGGTGGTTTTATATGGGCGAGGCGAGGCGTGGATGGGATGGGATGGGCCAGAATTGAAATCACGCTTACCCTTTTACACCGAAAGATATCCAGCGCTGCCTCGCGCTGGCTCGCGATGTCTCGCGCCGGCTCGCGCTATCACGCGCCGCCCGGCCAGCCATAGTATACAGAGATGTTTCGTACTCGTATGATGGTCGGAACGAGACGGCGCGTGTCAGCGCGTGCCAGTGCGTGCCAGCGCAGGGCATCGCGAGTCAGCGCTCGACGGAGAGAGACCGTGCGGGTCCTCGATGGCCGGTGCGAGATTTGTATATTCGTTTTACAAAGTAAATAAATTCTCTATTCATACAGCAATAAAGTTCAATATTGTCAAATATTTCAATTCTCGCCTCGCACATCCTCGCGTATCTAGACCTTTTACACTAAAGATGGGAAGGGCGTGGATAGAAATTTTGCCATACAAATTTCAATTCTCGCCCATCCCATTCACGCCTTACCTCGCCGGTATAAAACCACCTTTACAACTGCATTTCACAACTATGTTAATAGCTTTTATTTTAGGCAGGTGCTCATCATTTATAAATAACAAGAAAACTTACAATAGTTTGACGCTTAACACTTTCCCGTAATTTTTGCAATTCCTCTCTCTTCTTACGCTGCAGGAAACCAATCTGAAAGAAAAAAGGTAGCTGATGAAAAAAGAAATCTTTTGCTTAGAAAGGCTTGTCCCACTTCAATGTGCTGAGTTTCCCTATGTCTCCTGTGGTCCCAGTTTGCTGGTATATTCAGAACGTTGACTTCTAACAATGCCAGTTGGAGGAGCGACTAATTACTAATTAGCTGATAGGCAAAACCCATTGTGGGCCCATACATATTTCGATGTTTGTATTTAGATATTTTACTCATGACATGACGCCTGTAATTCCCCGAAGGCTAAGACGAAGCTGTGCCTATAGTAACACCCACATTTCGCCAGTTATGTTTAAGTCCCATGTAATAGGGGGCGAGCCTATTGCCGTCAACTGGGCAGAAACCCGGACTCCGGGCTGCTACTGACAAATTCCTAATGGAAATATCCAATAACACTTTGCGCGACCTGGAAATCTAACCCAGGACCTCATGCTCAGCAGTAGCGTTTGCGACCACTAGCCCAACGAGGCAGATAAATATTTTATGATTTAAAATACCCCTACAACTATTATAGTGTTGCCAGTGTATACATTTATTGTCGTATTGTAGTCCCCAAATTGGATGTCCGGCGCATTCTAGGTGGTCAGCTCAAACGTCACCTTACTAACTAGCTACACATTTCGTTCCGATACGAAAGAAGATAAAAATGGTAGAAATTATAGTACATACCCTGTAGAGTATCAACGCGATGATGATTAAGATGCAGAGGCCGACAACAACTGCTATTATTATCGTCTCTAACGATACCTCCGCCTCTTGCAGCACTATGGTGGAAGTAGTGCTAAAAACAAAAAAAAAAACATCTTGTATTGTCAACGCAGCAAACGAACTTAGCGAAATGTAAGGTATGTAGGGGTAAGTTCGGGGCTGGAATAAAACCGTACCCCGAACTTACATCATACTCTGATTTAAAGACGTTGAAAAGCATTTATCCCTTTTCATTCATCCTTTGGGTCCCACAGGGAGACGTAGTTACGTCATTCCTTAGGTAATTGCTGAAAACCAGCGCTGTATAAGTTAGTTAGGTTTGTCCGAATTCACAGCTTTTCGTTGAGCAAATGACCTGTTCTTGCACAGATGCGACGCACAGCTTATTTGTTGTTATTTGTTACAAAAGTAGTTAACTCTGAAATCGGCATTTTGTTTTTATTGTCATTTGCCAATGTTGCAACATTAATTACGCAATATTGTCTTTGGTCCGTGGCCTTCACATCAACTAATGAACCAGTGTTATAATTACTATGAAAAATATTGTCAAAAAAAAAAATACGGATTGACTACGAGGCTTTTGGCTACTTTTGTTTTGTGTGTATTTTGTCCAGTTTTTTTAATGTGCGTTTTGTTTGTGCAGAATAAATATTTTTTTTTCTTTTTTGTTTCTTTCTTTTGTTAATCATTTATATACATAAACTCAAGCCCTCTTCCCATTGAGTTAGGCAGAAGCTACAGAACGCCAGGTGGCGTTCTGTAGCTTCTGCCTAACTCATCCCTATAAACTCTTTTTGCTTCGTTTACATTCATATATCTGGTCATACTTGCACGCCGGTTGCGAGTACTACGCGCCTGACCTTTCTGAAGAACATCACCAATACGGTGATTATGTGTCTTTCTATTGCGCCCTGTCCCGGCGTTACCACTCACATCTTTATAAATATATTTTGTTAGCCTCCTTTCACTCATCTTATCAACATGAACAAACCATCCAAAAATACTCTGTTCAATTTTGTCACTACATCTTCTTTTAAATCGCACAATTGCCTTATCATATCATTCATCCTGTTAATCATTTATTTACCTTTCAGCTTTATCAGAAAATTCTAGTTGAACAGCAGACATTATCGTAACATTTTTATCCTTATCGAGAAGTCCTTCTGCAAATGAAATAGGAAAAAGAAACATCAGATTATGAACATCAAAATAAAGCTTGACCTTTAACGCAACACCGTGCAGTTTGGAAATCAAGGGGAAAGATCGATTTCCAGCAGTGGGATGATTAAGGCTAAAACAACGTGTTGAATGAGGTTAAGATCGAGAGCAACAAGAATTTCACAAAGTAAATCTAGTCCACAGGATTAGTTTTACACACACCATAACATCACGCCAATATGCGCCAAGGGTTAGGCACAGCAAATCAGCGAAGAGTTAGGTATATATCTCCAGACATTCCTCCAGTTATATTTAAGTCCCATGTTATAGGGAGCGATTACTTGATTAGTTTGAATTTGTTAGTTAAACTTGTTCAGACTTTCAGAAACCAGCTTGCTTACTAGGAGGTTTATGTTGGAATCACTGAGTTTTTCTAAAAGGATTTTTTTAGGGATTATTTTGCTGTCATGATTCTTACCAAGAGTTCCGGGTAAAATGGTAATCGGTATAAGGATCTTAGCAAATTCCACCTTTGCCATCAAACTTTCTACCAGACAGGTGTAAGTCATTGACGTTGTATCTTGTAATTTAAATGAGCAGTTAGTATATACATTCGTCGTGGAAAAGTATACCTGAAAATAAATGAATATATGTTTATATCAAATATTAAAATTTCATATGGAAATAATACATGGTTCATACAAATATGGATGAAGCAACTAATCAACTTTATTTTACTTAATTTTTTATTTTTTAGGGTTCCGTTAAAAAACGGAACCCTTATAGATTCGTCATGTCTGTCTGTCTGTCTGTCTGTCTGTCTGTCTGTCTGTCTGTCTGTCTGTCTATCTGTCTGTCTGTCTGTCTGTCTGTCTGTCTGTCCGTCCGTATGTCACAGCCACTTTTTTCCGAAACTATAAGAGCTATGCTGTTGAAATTTGGTAAGTAGATGTATTATGTGAACCGCATTAAGATTTTCACACAAAAATAGAAAAAAAACAAATAATTTTGGAGTTCCCCATACTTAGAACTGAAACTCAAAATTTTTTTTTTCATCCATCCCATACGTGTGGGGTATCTATGGATAGGTCTTCAAAAATGATATTGAGGTTTCTAATATCATTTTTTTCTAAACTGAATAGTTTGTGCGAGAGTCACTTCCAAAGTGGTAAAATGTGTGTCCCCCCCCCTGTAACTTCTAAAATAAGAGAATGATAAAACTAAAAAAAATATATAATGTACATTACTATGTAAACTTCCACCGAAAATTGGTTTGAACGAGATCTAGCAAGTAGTTTTTTTTTAATACGTCATAAATCGTAAACTTATCGTTACTTGCTGCTACGGAACCCTTCATGGGCGAGTACGACTCGCACTTGGCCGCTTTTTTTTATTTTATGTATATTTTGTGTTTCATGAACTGTGTCAAAATAAATGTTTTTTCTTTCTTTCTTTCTTTTCTTTCAAACTTACGTTGGCAGATCAACACCCAGATGGAAACGACCCATTAAAGATCACGGTTTAGACCTGGGTGAGACACGCACAGAACAGACAAGCATAGCAGAAAAAGACGGAGGAGGTATATGATTTCATCATCAGCAGTGGATCAAACAAATTTAATCGCTTAACATAATTTAAAGTTAACTTCAATAAAAGTGAAACAATTTAGTTGAACCATTTTACTTTCCAATACTTCAAAAGGAAAACATAGATCGTTTTTTTTAATGAAGATAATGTAGTAACTTACTGTGACTATATCATATTTGATGAACGGTTGCGTCTGCAGTGTTACATGAACTCGAAGGTTCACCCAGTTGGTCGGACCATTGTTTGTGATCTACAGTAAAAGAAAACCAACTTTTATTAAACTGCGGGAGATCATATTTTTTATTGCGTTTTGATACCAATCTCAACGTGTACATAATTATGCATACTTGAATGCAGGATCCTTCGTGCAGAAACGATCCTAGCAACAACATCAGGTCCTCTCAAATTCAAAATATTTTATTTCACATAAACCTACAGAACGCATACCTATGAAACGTCAGAAGCAAGGTGCGCGGTTCCAATTGGTTGCTTCCTATGGAGAAGAACTGGCAAGAAACTCCACGGTTACTCTTTTAAACGGTTTCTACAATGTTTTCAAATTACAGTGTTAATAGGTATGGGAGGACAGTGTAGGCCTATCAACAAGTACCAGGTACTTAGTAAAATAGAAAATGGTCCACAACTCTACAGCCTACAACGTTCTCACATTCACAAAATCTAAAAGAAAAGAATCTATATAAAAGATAAACAAAATAATAAAAATAAGGACCTATTTAAACCAAATGACATGATTGCCACTACAGCTGTAAAAAATCTAATTTGATAAAAATATAGAAAATTGTAGGTATATAATGTCAAATAATGAACAGATTATGTCAATGAAGTATGATATATAAAAAGTAAAATAAAATAATCATCGTAATTTGGGAGCAGTTAATAGACATTTACATTGTTATGCCATTAATGAGGTAACAGGGAAGCCACGCCAAGGAATTATTGCCAAACTTCCCTGTCTTCAACGTAGTCTTTAATCTTATAATATGCTTTTTTGATAAGGACACGTTTGATGTGGGTTTTGAACTTTCCATTGCTTAGTTCTGTAACCGAGTTTGGCAACTTGTTATAAAAGCGGATACCGTTTATAAGAAATTACTTACTAGTTTTAGTTAATCTAAATTTGGGTATCACAATTTCATGTTTACTACGTGTATTTTTATTATGGAAATCGCTTCTTATTTTGAAAACTTCTAAGTTTTTGCGAACATACACAATACTTTTTAAGATATAAAGAGAAGGCTAAGTCAGTATATCAATTTCTTTGAATTTATTTCTAAGGGACTCACGAGGACTCATTTTGTTGATCGCGCGAATTGCCCTCTTTTGTAAAATGAAAATTGAATTTACGTCAGCTGCCAAACCCCACAGCAGAACGCCATAAGACTAAGCTCTAATGTGGGCGCCCTATTCCTAATTCCTAGAAACACAGTTTCCGTAATAGTATCTAGTTTCAAACAGTTAGTTGCTATCAAGTTTTAAATTGAGACCTATTTGAAGTACATTTGGTAATGAGAATTTAAGACATTTAGTTTTGTTCGCATTTAGTAAAAGATTATTAGCTGCGAACTGTTTCGAAAGAATTGCCAGACTATCGTTAACATTTAAGATATTCGTATCTTTTCTATTTATTAAAAAAAAATAAGAGAAGTATCATCAGCGAATAGAATTATAACCGATATATTAACCATGACGTAAGGAATTCGGAAGGAGGTCATTAATATAAACTAGAAATAGGAAAGGGCCAAGAATTGATCCTTGAGGCACGCCTATCTTAACTAGAGACACCGAGGACGTCGCCCCATCAACGTTTTTGTTTTGCTGCCTGTTTGATAGATAGGAAAAAGCAAGATCAGCAGCTTGTCCACGAATTCCGTAGTGGTGTAATTTACAGATAAGTGTTTTGTGGTCAACGCAGTCAAACGCTTTTGAGAGGTCACAGAAAATGCCAATTGAATCCTGGAAATTCTCCCAGGATTCCAAAATGTGACTGATGAGTTTTACTCCTGCGTCAATCGTCGATCTACCTTTCGTGAAACCAAACTGGTGACTATGTAAAATTCCATTTGAATTAAAATGTGACAACATCTGGTCTAGCATGATTTTTTCATATATTTTACTCAATGCTGGTAGCACAGATATAGGTCTATAATTTGAGGGATCACTCTTACAACCCGATTTGAAAATTGATACTACTTTACCATGTTACATTAAATCAGGAAACGTACAGCTATCAAACATTGATTAAATATGCTTGTTACGACAAATCTCTCTACCAAATACCCTGCAACCACACTTTAACTCAAACAACCATGGTTTAATTGCACCTACTTTCTATGCTGGTCATTGTCATTGCTTGGTCTAAGGAGCACAGCAGGGCTATTTAAAAACATTTTGTTCATTGTTACACTAAAATTGACACGATATTATATTTATTATGCCTGCCCAAATTAGGTTTAACCATCCACTCGCATTCTCCAGCCTCCTATCACCTCGTGATCACGGCGATTGTAACAGCTTCTAAATAACGGAATCTCGATTCAACTTTAAACCCTCCTCGGAAGATAGGTGGTGATTAACGGCGGAGGTTTAGATCAGGATTTTGACTCATACCCTGCCACCAATAGCTTCCCATTTCTACTGAAACGGATTATTACAGAAAAACTGTTACATTCCTTACCGTATAAACGTGTGTTATCTTTTTGCCATTGTCTTTTATATCCTTTTCCACCATTTTAACAATGTTTCCGATATCAGTCTCTCTGTAAGCGAAGAAAAAAGTTTGGAAATTATTTTAAATAATTGACCCTTTTAATTTTAGTTGAGCTTGAGAAAAACAACCAAAATGAAATAATGTGATAACAATACGAACCCCTTGGCGGTAATTCCGCTGGGATCAGCTCTCACAGGAATCGAAATCGTCTTGTGGGAGACTGTTTCGTTATCATTACAGCGATTATATAGAACCATGGTGATGTTTATATTCTCGTGCAGGTTTGTAAGATGGTTCATCTCCAGTTCAATATGATCGGTGCTCTGTGAATATTACATTAGATTACATAATATATAATCAAGCTTAGATTCCCCGAAAAGTTTGGCAGAGAATATTACACATCCTCTCACAGACTCTCAATGCCTTGAAGTGCACATTTGACTACGATCACATAATACTTCCATTGGAAAAAAAGTTAAATGATTTGTAATGCAATGATGAAGCGAGCGAACGTACCCAATTTGTGTTGTTCCAGAGGGGCTTCAGCGGGTCACACCGAAGTCCCAGTCGTAGTCTGTTTTCATCAGTCGAAGACTCGTACACACAAAGCCCCGGCTTAAGCACGTTAGCACCGTCGATGTGCACGCGCACGCACGAGTCATACGCCACCTCTCCGTAATTGTACATAGTGATGTTTATCATTTCTTTGTCACTCGAGCCAATTATGTACGTGTGGAAATCATTCCTGTAATCACGGAATTAGTTACAATTAGGTGTCAATCACGAAATGTTAACCTTTAAGGTTCTTTTCAGACGTTCTTTCAGAGCCACTCGAGCCGCTGACCAGCCTGGTTTGGGCCGATGAGGTTGGCTGAAGTTATAAAATTATTATTATGTACAGTCCTAATGATTTTACAGGTGGGTAAGTTTCAGTACTAATCGTAGCATTTGAATAGTTTTTAATTTTAGTCTCATCTTTTAATTCAGCTTTTCATAAACCTAGATCAGGCTAGTCTAAATTACAGTTAGAATTAAAATTTCCTCGATAGTAATAAATGTTAATCATAATTTTACTTTACACTTGAATAAATTTTATTTATTTAATTTATTTTAGCTGTTGAGTTAACCTGCTATCTAGTGTCAGTAGATAAAGATGGGTATTTGAAATGATGTTTAAAATAATTCTATGAGCCGAAAAAATACATTTGGTCCGAAATTCGATCCAGAGAAAGGAGAGACGATCGTTGAAGATTCTTTAGTTTTTAGGGTACTTACTGGAAACTGATATAGGGTTCTAACTCCAACTTCGGCTCACAAGTCTTGTTATTGCACTCGGCTGCCCAAAGCGATCCCTGGATTGTCAAAACACTGCGGTCACTTAGGATCACACGAGAGCTATTAAAAGCCGTATCCGTGAGGTTCCTGGGATCGTCTTGCAGCTCCGAAGATATCGTGTAGCGTATTTCCGTCCCGTATTTGCCTTCCTTTGAAGAAAATATTATTAGCATTATAATGGTGGCCTCAGTATCTAGTCTTATCTTGTCAACATTCCCATTTTATTCTAGAAAGAGGAGTGAAGTTAAAAAAGTTAGGCTACAGATTGTCCAATAGGGAATATGCAAGAAATTGAAACCTTTTTCTTGATTTAAATATTATGTTCGGTGGGCTGCATCAATTGGGTACCCCAGTTGTATTAAAATTTTATTACAACGTTATGTTTCGTTTTACGTTTTTTATTTTTGTACATTGTAGAATAGTCAATATTTTTTTTTCTGTTCATTACTTATTGTATAATGACGTCACATCATGGCCGCGACAGTAATGAACGTTTGAACTGTAGTACAAAACTGTCCGAATATTTTTTTTTCACTAATTATCAGCAAAGCTTTACTTGGGTTTATATTATTGCCCTTTATAAAGTGAGAAAAAAAAAACATGCAGATTTTCTATTTTACTGTAGTAAAAAATGTACTCACTAATGGCAAAAAAAACTGAACTTTATGGGAGTAATCAGATATTTTATTGTTCAGGGACGTGTTGAATGTAACGCGGCCTTTGCCATCGGTGCCGTTCAGCTTAGCGTAGTCGTGGATCATCTCCACCGTTGTTAATATACCTGACGAAAATAAAACATTCCTTAGGACTCATATACCAGTAGGTACCCAGCTTCTTAAAACCTCACCGTTAAAACTTAGATGAAATGAGCTGTCATTAGCGTCAATGACAACTCACTTCTCTTACGTCAATGGTCGGCAAACGCATTAGTCAATAGAGCCAAATATCAATTCAAAATTCAATTCAAAAATTCAAAAGTCATTTATTCAAATTAGGCTGAGAATCAGCACTTTTCGAACGTCAAAATTACATAAGACAGTCCCCCAAAAACGTCCACCCTTCACCACTTTCTAGTGCCTTTAGCTGGGAAGAAGAAGTGGCGCAACAAACTCCCCAGCAGCACAGCTGTCTGTTCAAGTTAGAAAAAAATAAAAATGACTCTATACAATAGTATGCAAAATTATTATGCAACACAAAACATTATTTTAATTAAGTATAAATTATTGGCCATATGTCAGCTAGCACACGCCAATATACCAACCAAAAACATCGAGAACTATACTCAAGCAGAATTAAAAAAATAAAAACTAAACGTAAAAAGAACTAAATATCTAAATAAAAGCCTCCAGGCACAAAGGGCGTGCCCGCTTACATAAAGCTGTAAATTGGAAGTTATAAATGATAAACTAGGACCATCGAGGTAAAATAAATGTACAGTTAATTACTAGTAACAATAACAAAACCATGATCAGCAAGACGACCAGTCACCACAAGCAGCACCCGTTCACGAGCATAACGCAAAGATCAGCCATTACCCCCCTCGCCATAACCCCCTAATACTATAAGTACTAAGATTTCTATGAGAGCCAATCCTTTCTGTGTGTCCAAACTGTCTCAGTACATTTTTACCCACGACGGAACGGAGACGGGATATGCGTTTGGGTTGAGAGAATGTTTGTGCAAATCCATGTTGCCATTTTTCTCCAAAACTACTAATCCGATTTTAATGCAGTTTTCAGTTATGGGTTCGCGTTTGATTGGTGCATGTTCTTAGATAGGTTTTACGGTGACAACTCACCAGGGGGCGCTGCAGCAAACATTGTTTGTGCAAATCCATGTTGCCATTTTTCTCCAAAACTACTAGTCAGATTTTGATGCAATTTTCAGTTATGGGTTTGGGTTTGATTGGTGCATGTTCTTAGATAGGTGTTACGGTGACAACTTACCAGGGGGCGCTGCAGTAAACATTTTTTTGTGCAAAACCAAAACTACTAGCCCGGTTTTGATGCAGTTTGTGTTTGATTAGTGAGGGTTCTTAAATAGATGTTACGGTAGTAACTCACTAGAGGGCGCTGCAGTAATATATTTTATATTAGTTACTACATATTAAAGACATTTAAATTTTATCCTTTTTCAATTACTTTTTAACAGTCGTGGGTTTTTCACCATTTTAAATTTTGCTTTTATCTTGTTCTTAATCCTTATAACTCCCATCCTCTTTAACTCCACAAAGCTTCCTAAAATTAACTTGCTACTAAGTAGGATGCCTTCATCATCATCATCAAATCGACTGATAATATTATGATGAAGGCACTATTAACAAGTTATCCTTGGAAAACTTTAAAAGGTACAGTAAATTATTAATTTTCGATGTCCTGTCAATTTTTGGTGAAAATACTTCGAATGTAAATCTTTGAAAAATAGTTTGAATTTTGAATAAAACTTGATTATCATTATCATCATTAGCCTATTATATAGCAGTCCACTGCTGGACTTAGGCCGCTCCAATTGCACGCCATTCAGCTCGATTCTCGGCAACTCTCATCCAGCTGCTACTAGCCACCCTGCGAAGACCGTCACTCCACCTAGCCTGAGGGCGTCCTACCTTACGTTTGCCAATTCGCGCAAAACTTGATGATCATTCTTAATGACCGAAATCCCGACCACCGCGCTTATCTACATTCACACTCATCGAGATTGTACAGAGCTGTACTCTACATTATTTATGCAAATACGGCGATGCCTGCGGATTAATTTTTATCATCATCATCTTCCTGCCCTTGTCCCATGTTACTTGGGGTCGGCGTAACACGTTTTCTTTTTCCACTCTCCCCTGTCAACCGTCACACTATCATTCACTCCCTTCTCTTTCATATCATTCCTCACACAATCCTTCTATCTTTTCTTTGGTCTTCCTCTCCCGCTCCATCCATCAACATTTATATTCGTAACTTTTTTAGTCACATGCGTTTCTTCTCTCCTCATCACATGCCCATACCAGGGCAAACGATTTCCTTTCAACTTTTCTGTCACTGGATTAATTTTTGTGTTATTTAATAATATTTATTCTTATCGTTAAACATATAGTTGTTTTTTATTGTAAGCACTGTTTATTTTTTATTTATTTTTTACCTACCTACATTATAGACAAATCACTGAACCTGACTTGATTTCTGTACTTCTTTTTCGGGTGACCACTGACAATCAGCGCCGTGCTGTCCCCCATAACACAGCATCATGCTGAGTGGAAGCCTTCTTGTCACAGTCATGTCGTGCAGCTGCCGACTAATTTCTGTTTATGCTTGTGATTTATTATGTACTTTTTAGTTGTTTTCTGTTTACTCTTGTCTTTTATGTATGTACGTATTTCTGTGACAAATACATTTATTTTTCTTACTTTCTTTCTTTCTTTCTATAGGCCAAAGAGCCGCATGCGGCTCGCAAGCCGCGGTTTGCCAACCACTGACCTAAATTTTCATGGTGCGATTTTTACAAAATAGACCAGCAGGAGTTGTTATGACAAGTCGAGTTGAAGAAAGATATTGTCAAACAGGAATGAGTGATAGAGACGGCGCTCTAAAAAGTAGAACTTCTTATCAAATTTGAGGTGCCATAATACATCGTATGACGTATACTTACGTGCTGTGAATAATTCCGGCAATCTCGAATACGTTACTGATAAATGAATATCGAATTCAAATTGTTCTTTACCAGAACTAGTGCGACCCTGAAAACAACAAACTAATTTAAAAAAAAAAACAAAATGCAGAAGGAATTCACCCCGATTTTGAATCCTTGAGCCGTATAGGGAACTCAAACTCAAAGCATTGATTGCAAATAAACTAATTACTGGTACTTTTGAATTGTCAAGGGGTCGGTCGGTCAGAAAGATGAAGCTACATAGTTGCCCATTCCAAAGCGTAGAAGGTTCCTATGAAGAAAGGACGGGCAAGAAACTCCATGGACACTCTATTGTTACAAAATATTGATTGCATTATTCATGTTGAAATTATACATGTGAGAACGATGTAGAAAGACGTGCACGTTAAAAGTGTCCATAATTAAAATAAATTTAAATAAGCCGTGGCAGCTAAAATATGACTAGTCCCTACTGACGGCGCCCGTTCACGGAAGTGCGAGAAAGAAATGGATAGTTTGAAAGCCAAGTGAGTCAACTAACATTTTGGGTAAAATTGAGTAAAGTGCATTTTGCCATTTATAATGTTTCTTTAATGCCAAAATACACTTAAGTCAATTTTGGCCAAAACGTTAATTGGATCACTTGGGTTCCAAGCTATGCAAATAAACGGAGATATAGCATGCACTTCCCGCTATGTTTATTATTCTAGCGTATGGCACTCGTGGGCTGCAGCTGAAAATCAGCGTCAGGTGGTGACATGACGTTGTGTTGTCATCCTAATATTATGCTGAGTTGGGGCCCTTTTGGCATTAAAAGCATTTTTGAAATGAAAACTTCTTTAGGCGCGTTGGGCATTTTTGAGATACTACAGTGCTTTCGCGACACTGTAACTGAATTTACCGACACCGTGGAGTAAAAGACATCAACGCGTTGATTACCGCGGTGCCGATTTTTTTCAAGTATTCACTTCTATTGGCACTCCCGGAATGCCACTTTTTTTTCTTGTTATTTATAGTTCTGAGGTGTTTTTGCTTTAGTACTAATAAACGCATGTTTATTTCTTTCTATGTATACAGGACATATACAATAGGTAAAAAAAACCTGGTCCGATCCGAAAGGGGAAGAGGTTTTGCAACAACATTACCAAAAAGTAATAAATTTTATTATTACTGAAAAAAAAAAAAGTATTTTAGATTCACATTTTTAGTACCAAAATTACCCCAAATCAGTAAATTTTGAACAGGGGTAAGTAAGTTATGACTTGCAGACACCCGCTAAACGACGGCCGCTCGTGCCATAGGTGGTAAAATTACCAAAAGAAAAAAAAATGTGACGAATTTTTTTTTCTTTATTTCTAAATTTCCACATTAAGGCTCCTGGCCGTGACTTCACTCGACAGAGTTTAGGTAAATTCTTGCGATGCTATGTTTGTGTGCACCGTTCACGCACACACGCCTAAACATCGAGCGTAGTGATCGCTTAAACAGTTTTGATCCTATAGACGGTATTTTGTTAAGTTACGTAGGTACGCTTATGAAATAAGTCTGGAATGTTTGTGTATATTCGTTTAGTATATTTATAACAATTCTGTTTTATATGGAATTTTATACTTTTTGTATGGAAAACATGAAAAATTATTACCTACATGTTGAGTTTTATGGGTTTATGGGTTTCATAAAGGGGGTCGAAATTTTCATTATTTTTGCGATAAGACACAATTTTCGAGATATAAGCAAAAGAACAGAAAAAAGATAAAGTACAGTTTTTGCAACTGAATGAGTTATTAATTTAGTGAAAATGAAAAATTCGCTATTGGTGCCGATTCTCTTGTATACCGAACTAAACTTACTAAACTATCACTAAAATTCCTTAATTTTGACTATGAGAATCTCAAAGCTATTCTGCAAAATAAATTCTCTAAATTTAAAAATAATTTTGACACATCTAAATCGAATTTGACAACTGCGACTCCACACGTGATCTTTTTAGAGCCGGAGGCGCGCAGGGGGGGCAGCCTCGACGTGTTTTATATGGATTTTTCACTTTTTGTGTGGAAAATAAGAAAAAATATTACCTACATGTAGAGTGTTAGAGGTTTAAGGGTTTTTTAAAGGGCATGACAATCAATTTTATTCCACACGTTTTTAATCGCGAAAAATAGTCAGATTCGGTTAGAAAATCTAAATTTTAAGTGAAAAACGTCAAATTCAGAATAGTAAAGTTGCTTTTTTCACTAAATGAAAATCTCAGTTCCATCTTAGTGCTGTCAAATTAAAATCTAGTTAAGTTGTGTCACTTTAGTCTATTTCAGAATGGGAAATCGATTGCCCATTCTGAAATAGATTAAAGTGACACAACTTAACTATATTTTAATAATAAAATTAGTTATCTTGAACTAAAATTCACACCAACACCTCGCTTCAGGTGCAAAAAACAGTACTGTATCTTTTTTTTTCTTTTGCATATATCTCGAAAACGGTGTGTCCAATCGCAAAAATAATGAGAATTTCGATCCCCTTTATAAAACCCTTAAACCCCTGACACTCTACATGTAGGTAATATTTTTTCTTATTTTCCTTACAAAAAGTAAAAATTCTATATAAAACGTCAAGGCTGCCCCCTGTGCGCCTCCAGCTCTAAAAAAAATTCACGGGGTAGGGCAAATAAGTACCACGTGGACTCGCGATTGTCAAATATAATTTTAGTGTGTCAAAATATATTTAAATTTAATTTAGAAAATTTTTGTTGCAGAATAGCTTCAAGATTTTTATAGCCAAAAGTAAGGAATTTTAGTGATAGTTTAGTAAGTTTAGTTCGGTATACAAGAGAATCGGCACCATATTGCCATCTTAGTGCTGTCAAAATAAAATATATTCTAAAATTATTTCACGATAGGAAATCATCGTTTGACAGGAATGAACGAAACTTTGGTGATTTTTAGTCTAGTTTTGAGGCATTAATTTGTGACAAGAGAATTGGCACCAGTATCCATAAAGGGATCTGAGACACTTGCGCGAAAGACATTTTCGCGAAAGACACTTGCGCGAACCCACTTGCGCGAAAAAGTTGCGGAAATGAGATTTCTTCATAACATCACGCCATCAATTTCAAAGGGCCCAACACTTTGAAATTGATAGCGTGATGAAGAAATGTGAAAATTTTCGCAGCCGCCATCTTAGATTTACGTTTTGACATCAAAATCTGCTTTAGAATCCTCAAAAACTATGAAAAAGACACCTATGACGAAAAATCTGAATATTGTCACAGCCGCCATCTTGGATTTATATTTTGACCTCACTATCAGCTTTAGCATCCTCGAAAACTATGAAAACGATACCCATGACGAAATATTTTTAAATGTTCGCAGCCGTCATCTTGGATCTTTATTTTGACTTAAAGTAGTCTTCTGTAGCGTTAAAGAACTTCGTTCCAAAAATACTTCACTTATTGCTACAACAGCATATCGGCGCGGGCATATCGGTGACGCGAACCCATAACTTTTTCCCCTACCAAAAATCATTCAAAACTATGAAATCTAAAGTCAAAATATAACTAGTGAACCCAGCAGGCAGATGTTGTCCTGCGACAACAGCGCCACGCGAGTCCAACTATAGTTATGAACCATCCAAGTTACACAAAAAGAATTAAAAAAAAAAACATCTAAATCAGTCAAGCCGTTTAGGATAAGAAGAATTACGAACACACGTACACCGGTATTTTATTTATTGCCAGGCATGCAAAATTTTAATGTTCTTCAAAAACAAGCAAAGTACTTTAAAATAAAATGCGGATCAAAATGTGGTAGTCGACGTACAATTTCTGGAATATGTTAACATCGGACACGTACGTGCGTGTGTGCGTGCTGCGACGCAAAGTGATACGTCCTCACGCTGGGAAGGCCCGTTCGCTACTGACGGAATAGATTTTCCGCGATCGTTTATATAGTTCACTTTGCCATTTATTTACGTAATGAAGTAATTGTTTATTTATAAAATGAAATTTAGATTCTATTAAACAATTAACTTAAAATTAATATATAATTTTTAAAATTTCTTAAAAGTGTTTCTAAGTATTAGAAAAAAATATTTATTTGGCTTGAAGTTTTGAGAAAGTTACGTTATTTCAACATTTTTTTTCTGCTATATTTTGTATGAAAGTTGAAAAAAGTGGTTCCCCTATGTACAAGTAGACCATATAATGATGTTGATGATATTTTTTAATTTTCAACATCAAAAGCAGTTTCTTCTAACGAAACGATCAAACGTCAGTCTCGCGTCATTTTTTGGAAAACTTGTTGCGAATTTTAGTGATTTTCCACGAATCCTTAATTTATTTCAAAAATCCCTTTCCCCTATGTACAAGACGAAGAATTGGACTTTTCAAATCACAAATAATTTTGTTTAAATTCTCGTCCCCTTTCTCACAACGAATAAACAAAATTGATCAAAATCAGTGATTTCGTGCGGTGCGGCGGCACGGAGCCTTAATAGACTCTCAGTACGGTACTTAACAGCATCCTCACAGATCGGACAGAGTTTTTTTTAAATGTTGTACATACAAGTGTAGGATTAATTTTATACTCCTAAACTTATTAGGCTGTATAGAAGCATTTCTGAACTATAATAAAATATATTTCTGAACGAGTGAAAGGTAAGAAAGGAATATGGAGAGACAGAGATTCATAGTAAGTGCTAAAGTGTTTGTTAAGGTGTTTTAAATTAAAATAAACGTTGATAAAACGATTTGGCCTTTTCCTGGAGATCTCAACACTACATAAGAATCGTTTGTCGTTTCAAGAAGTTGCAGTGGTTGGGAGATGAGCTTATCCTAATGAAAGAGGTGTAAAATGTTATTTAATACCTACTTTGATTGAATGGGTGTACTTTTAAAATATTACATACCTGTAATTGGGGGAATTTCGCTGATGTCTTCACAACTTTTGCTGCGAAGCACCTTAAGATCACTACTGTGTCTTTGTAAGGCGAGCCGATTGCTAATTCTATTTAAAAAACACGATAGAAAATTAATAAAGAAATAATAACTTTTATAAGAGAGGTGTTAGATGCATCAGTGGGGTTGTAAAGGTGTATTCAGACACGACGGAAGCCGCGCGGTTCTGGCACCGTGTGGAACCCACACGGTTCTTATTAACATGAGCATCTTCATATTCGTTCAGACGAGGTAATTTTTAAATTGTTTTTAGCTACTACTCTTAAAAAATACGGAAAGATTGTTTTCCATGATATTATGAAATTTAATGACATTTTAATAAAACATGAAATTTAGTTTCTAAGAGCATGTTCAACAGATAGGTAGTTAAAAACAAAATGATGTAAGGTACCTTTGCATCCATTTTGGTCATAATCTAACAATGGCGTGAGACTCATGCCGAAAGACTCGCTGTAACTAGGTTCAGGCTCGATCCTTTGCAGCCATTTTAAGTCCCTTTCTGCCTGCTCACTGATGAGGTCGGCGCCACTATATATGTAGACCACGCCAAGGTCATCTTTCTCAAAAGGAGCTCCAATTGCAATTTCTGTAGAATAGAATAGAAATATATTTATTTTTGCTGCAAGCGGCTTTGCCCGCGTGGACCCTAATTATTTTTCTTAAATAGAAGTATGTTACTCTCTTATAACATCAGCTATCTGCCAGTGAAAGTCCCGTCAAAATCGGTCGAGCCATTTTGGAGACTAGCCGGAACAAACAGAGAGGCAGAAAAAAAAAGATTTTTGTTATAAGTACCGTATTTATACAATATAATATGTAAAATATACCCTCTCCGATCCGAAAGGGGCATATAGGTACTGCAATAACATTACATAAAAGTAATAAAAATCTTACCTATTATTATTGAAAATAAAAAAAGTTATTAAAAAACTGTGGAATTTGAAAATCTATAGACGGGAACACCATCGTTCCTACGAAAAAATAATTTGGTACTTTGTCTTTTTATTTTTGATAAGTTATTTTGTTTGTATTCTGATTTATTCCTGGTAAAGAATAGTCACTTTAGCATGATACGGTGTGGATTTGATAGTTTTGTAACCGTATGGAGGTAGAGCATAGGTACGACATAGTCTATTACACATAATCTATTAGGCAAAAATCAAAATCAATCAAAATCATTAGATCTAAGTAGATCTAATGATTTTGATATTTTGCCTTTCATATGTTGACACGTCAACTTTTTGATATCTTGTAAACATTGTCGTTTTTGGTTAAGGATGACATCATGCTGTTTCTTTCCATCTTGGAATTTACATATCATAAATTATATAATAACTCCCGCACTCTACTTTTGATAGGTTTAACCATTTTTCTACTTTATTTTGTGAAAACATCATAGAGCGTAAGCCTTCTGACATTTCAAGTACCCCGAAACTGACATAATTGACTGATGTAAAAGTTTACCATATATAAAACTTTTTGGGGTGGCCCATTTATTTCATGGCAGACTTAGCGTGGCCGACTCTAGTAAAAATTTGTTATTTTGACAAAAAGACACTTTTTTTTTTTTTTTTTGTAATTTCATTTCCTCCGTCTGCAATCAGCCTTCTAGCTTTAATCAGATTGTGTGTCTTTACTGGCAGTTTGAGATTGTTCACATCCTGCGATGCGTCATCTCGTTATTGGATATTGTTAGTGTTGATTAGATTGACGCTATTCGCTCTCTTTTAAGTCTGTAAGTAGAGTCTGAGGACTTGAGAAGTGTCACAGCGAGTTCATTTTTGTGTCGTTGGAGTCTTTCCTTATAATTATTGCAGGACTTTTCTATAACCTCCTTGATAGTTGGGATTTGTAGGTACTCATGAACTTCATTGTTTTTTGTGAACCAAGGTGCACTACATAAGGTTTTTAATGCTTTATTTTGGAAGCGCTGTATTATCTCAACATTTGAGTTGCTTGCCGATCCCCAGAGCTCTATACCATATGTCCAAACAGGTTTAAGGATGCATTTGTAGATTAGAACATTATTTTCCAAGCTTAGTGATGACTGTCTGCCTATGAGCCAGTGAATGTCTCTTAGTTTCATGTTAGCTTGATCCCTTTTGGTCTTTATATGTTCACGCCAGGTAAGTCTTTTGTCGATGTGCATACCTAGGTATTTGGCAGTACTTTTCTGTGGCAGCACGTCTTCACCGAGTGTCACTTGTGGGCAGTCTCCTCTTCTTAGGGCGAAGGTAATATGGACAGACTTGGCAGCACCAGCCTTGATTCTCCACTTTTTCAGCCATGATCCGATTTTATCCAGGTGGTCTTGGAGTTTCGTGGATGCTGTAATCTGGTCTTTATCGCAGGATAGAACTGCGGTGTCATCCGCGTAGGTTGCAGTAACTATTAGCTTTGAGGTGGGTAGGTCAGCAGTGTAAACTGTGTACAGTACAGGGCCCAGCACAGAACCCTGGGGCACTCTAGCTTCTATGGGATAGAATGAAGAGAGACAGTCTCCAGTTTTAACTTGGAACAATCGGTCCTCCAAGTAAGATCTGAGCAGCATGTATGCGGTGTGTGGTAAGCAAATTTTTAGTTTACACAGGAGGCCCTTATGCCATACTCTGTCGAATGCCTGTTGTATGTCAAGAAAAGCAGCTGAGCAGTACTCCCTTCTTTCCAGGGATTGTCGGATTGTGTGAACCACTCTGTGTATTTGTTCCGTCGTTCCATGGTGTGCTCGGAAACCAAATAAAAAGACACTTGAATTTTATTTATTTTTATGTATGTAGGTTATATGCGTGACTTTTTCAAAATATTAATGCAAATTAACATACAATTTAGGGAGCCTCCTCTTAAAGGTGTTTTTTTTTGGGTTGTTTTTTTTTAGGTGGTCATCCTAGATGTCTGCTATTGATTACAGAGTAATGCACTATTTTACTAACTTATAACACCGATGGGACCAACCTAGTCACTAAACAATAGCTCAGTGAATTTTTGGTTATGATCGTATTTCTCAGTATAATTATTACTATCAGATCATAAGGAAAAAATCAACACTCGTTTCATAAATATACGCCACAATTTTGAGTGGGCCTGATCTCCGAACAAAAAAAGCTATCTCTTACCATCACTCATGTCGCCATTTAAATCGCCCACGCTTACAATTGCACTACCAAACATCGACCCAGATGTTTTACCAACAATTTTTCTATGAAACTGTGGCGTTTGCTGCAAGAAATAACAACAGGTTAATATAATAAAACATTTCATTGTCAGTAATGAAGAGGAAGTTAAAGGTGAAGTCAACTCACCTGGTGTCATGACCCCTTATTCATCACCTGCCTAGCCTTTTCCCAAATATGTTGGGATCTGCTTCCAGTCTAACCGGATGCAACTGAATACCAGTATTTTACATGGAGAGACTGCCTATCTGACCTACACAACCCGTAACGACTGTCAAAGATCTACAAATGACAGCTGGGACCAATGGTTTCACGTGCTTTCCGAAATGTAAGAATGGTCACCCATCCACGGCCTGACCTCGGCAAGCGTAGCTTAACCTTTGATCAACACGTGCGACTGTTATTATTTAGCCACAAGCAACTTGTCGACCCTTTATTGCACAGTAAAAACTATCAAGTTCTTTTACTTTTACAGTTATTACCCGACTACTGCAAAGCCAAAAGGAAGTGTTATGATTTTAGCAGTCTATATATTTGTATTTACGTGTGTTCCACCGTAGCGTCTAAACTACTGAACCGATTTTGATAAATGAGGTATTAATAGATTCATAATATTGGTCCGGGTGACATAGGTTATATAAATTCTTTTACTTTATACGTGAATTTCCGACCTCGAAAATAATTAAATTGAGGTAATCATGACATGTTTGATATCAAAAGAAAGGTCTTGACAAACACATTACGAACATGTATATATCATGCGTATATCATATTATCTAAGTAAAAAAATACGTCCAAATTTTTAAAAACAAGCAAAAATTAGACTGCGCTACGTACGGCGCGGCAGTAAAATTAGTACCTACCGAATATACAACAAAAAGCATGAATAAAATGATACCAATGCACAGTTAATCAAATATTTTTAATTTCAGGCGTTAAAACGGAAAAGTATAAATAAAAAATTAAGTGTTAAAAACTGTAACCCAACTACGGAAAAATAAAAGTGATAACTTTTTAGATCACTTTTATTTTTCCGTAGTCGGGTTTCAGTTTTTTTTATTCTATAAAAACTTTAAGGTAACAGAATTAAATACTTACTTTAATCTTTAGGGCAAGATAAACATAAACAGCTCCCATATTATAGGTATTTTTCTCGGCATAAGTAGGTGCTCCCACGAGCAGGTCAGTCCTTTTGCTAACCAACTTGGCAGCACATAGCACCGCTCCGAACATTGAACCTATTAATTTAGTGTCGACTTTCTTGTCCAACTTACGTAGGTATGTAAGGCCTTTGTAGAATGCTACCTGCGATGAGGAAGGATGTTTAAAATCATCTCATTTCTATATTATTAAGATCCAAGGTATAAAGATTGCATTCGATAAGTTTACCTCTCCAGGACCATACGGCGAACCCACGGCATAAGACAAATCGGCGTGGACAAATGCGCCAGAGGCGACGGCGTAACCTGAAATAAAAATTTATTTTTACATTTCAAATTACGATTTCAACTCGTTCCTGACCGATTGGCCGGAGAAGGCACAACATAACGAAAACTAGAAAAGTATGGAGGAGATCTTTGCCCAGCATACATATACTATGAATTAAACGTCTATTTAAAGAAGGTTAAATGTCTTCAAAGGTTGCAAAATATACTAGTACTGTCAGTAGGTACTCTGCACAACCCTACCCCTCTCCCATACTTCTTCTTTGTAAGAGGGGTCAGGTAATGCAGAGTACTGACCGTACAAGACACGTGACGCTACAGTGGACCTTGGACTCACAAAATCTTGACGACGTAAATAGTTCTATTCTTCAAGCCCAAGATTGGTTTGCGGTAAATAATTTGATACTAAATAAAATAAAAACAATTGCATTCGATTTAAATTACCTAATGTTGGAAGTAGCGAATGTGACATCATATTAAATGGAACAAAACTGGAATTTATTAATCAAACGGTTTTTCTAGGAATCACCCTAGATGAGAAATTACAATGGGGACCTTATAATAACATTTCTTCGTGTCATGGAGGGGGTAGAGACCTATGCCGACCACCGGTACATCCGGTTTGATGTCTCCACCCAGACTTCGAGCGTGCCGCCCGTTCCGACAGGCCCCGAGTGGTCCGTGGTGGGTGCTGAAGCAGCTGGATCGGGAGCTCCTCCTAGAAGCCTAGATCGTGCAACAATCTGCCCACCATGGTTGGGACAAGACTAGGCGACTAGCGGATGCAAGATTGCAAGCCTGGGTGTCATCACCTGACAGGCCTGCTGACATCAACGACGAGGAATAGTGGTTCCGGGAGGTCATGCCCGAAATATGAGACGTGGCAATGCCCCGGGTCCAGCCCGGACGTGCGTCGCGCCAGGTGTACTGGTGGTCACAGAAGCTGACGAGTCTGTGCAATGCGTGCGTTGCTGCGCGACGTCAGTACAACAGGTACCGCATGCTCCGTATTCGCCCTCCAGATACGGAAGTCATTTAGGCGGAACTATACGAGGGGTACAGAAGGGCGATGACCGCCCTCCAAGCGGAGATCCTGCGGGCCAGGGGACTGGCCCGTGAGGAGCACTTGCTGGGGACTCTGAACATGGACACGTGGGGACGCCCCTATAAAATGGTGCGGGAGCAACTCCGCCCATAGGCTTCCCTGCTGACGCAGAGTCTCCGGCTCCAGTTTGTAGGGGACGTGGTGAGCACTCTGTTCCCTTCGAGAGGGGAACATACCCCCCACTCATGGCTCCACCTACTGTGGTGCCCGATGCGGACCACATCGCCGACGACGACGACAATGATCTGGAGATGACCGACCTGGGAAAGCCTGGGTCTAAGGGGGCTCCTAAACGCATGTTTGGAGAGGGCCAGTTACCACTATCTTGGAAGACGGGGAAACTGGTCCTCATTAAGAAGCCGGGGCGCCCTGCGGACTCTTCATCCAATTATTGGCTCATCTTGATGCTCGATGAGGTGGGCAAGCTCTTTGAAAGAGTCATTGCAGACCGCCTCGTTGGGCGGTGGTGCCGGTGCCGGTGGGGCCGGATTTGTTGGAGATCTAGTTTGGTTTTCACTGGGGGCGCTCTACGGTGGCCGCCATTATGCGCGTGCGGGTCCTCGTGACGGGGAATTCTGTGGCCCGGGGTGGGGTCGTCTTGGCAGAGTCTCTAGATATTGCCAATGCCTTCAATACCCTGCCCTGGAGTTGCATCAGGGAGGCACTGCGGTATCACCGGATACCTATTTCTGTCATGTGGTCAAGGCCTATTTGGCGGATAGGACCGCCATCTATCCCGGTCACCAGGGAGAATGGAACTGGCGGGAGATCTCGTGCGTTGTCCCACAGGGATCGGTCTTGGGGCCGCATCTGTGGGATATCGAATACGACTAGGCGTTGCGCGCCAACCTCCCTAGCGACATCAGCGTGGTTTGCTATGCTAACGACACGTTGGTCCTGGCGCAGGGGAGGTCGCATCAGGCGGCGGCCGAACTAACGAAATGCGGGGTTGCGACAATCGTCGACAGGATCCGGCAATTGAGACTCGAGGTGGCCCTGCGCAAGTTCGAGGCCATGTGTTTTTATGGTCCTCAGAATGCGCCACCGTCGAGTTCCCAAATAATGGTAGAAGGGGTTCACATTGGCGTCGAGTCGACGATGAAGTACTTGAGACTTGTGCTCGACAGCCGGTGGAACTTCGTGGAGCATTTCCGACGTTTGGCTCCCAGACTGGAGCGGGCCGGCGCTGCCTTGAAGTGGCTCCTGCTCAATCTAGGGAGTCCAAAAGCCTCCTGGTGGAGGTTCTACGAGGGGGTTGTGTGGTGTTCCTTGAAGCGGCGGCCAGCCCGCTGGTTGAACGCGTCCCAAAGGGTAATGGCCATCCGGCTGGTTCGGGTATACCGCACGGTCTCTCGTAATGTACTTCGTTGTTGGTTATAAGTATGTTTTCCAAAACTTGAATTGTTTAGTGTTTGCTTCGTGAGTGATCGTTGAAACACTGTTTTAAACCTAATTCCAAAAACTACTAGAGGGTCCACTAAAGTGGAGTTCACACATGGAGTTTGTAAGGGCCGGCGCACACCGCTTGCGGACGGCACGTAAAGTATTTTGACAGCAAAAATACTGGTATTGTGCTGCATCTGGTTAGTCTGGAAGCCAACCCCAACATGGTTGGGACAAGACTAGGTGACTTGTGGATGCAGGATTGCGAGCGGCAATGAAAATAAACAGTATGAAAAAAAAAAAACGGAATTCTTACCAAAATTAAATTTAGGAGTATGTGTACCATTCTTGATAAACTTCGGAATACCTTGTCGCTGATAATAAATCATTGCTCGACCTGGGAATGAATGGAAAAGTTTGATGAAATATGAAATATAATAATGGCATCATTGATATAGTAGAAAATATACTAAGAATAGATATGAATAAAACATACTAAGGAGTCTAAGGACTGACTGGGATGAATTTAAAACCTCATAGACAGACACCAGCTGAATTTTGCCCGCGTGGTAATTCCACTCTATCATAGCAAAATATCAGAATATTCCGAAAGTGCAATATATAAGAGAAAAATCATGCATTTGGAATTACACGCGCGAAATCTTGCAGCGTTTTTACGTTTTTATATGATTATGTCCCTAGGGCTTGTATGTCCCAGTCAGACCGGCCGAAAGTGCAGGTGCTGTGCCAGGGTTGCTGATGAGGCTGAGGGTGATGATCAGGAATGCGCATTCGCTGCATGCTGGTGGTCAGGATACTCGTTGAAGCCGCGGGTGCTGGCTGTGTAACGAGTGATGATGATAATGACGTCACGCTGAAGTATTTTCACGAAGGCTGCGTTGACGTTCATACTTGGGGTCACCAATTTAGTGGTATGAGGAACAGGGTGTAAAGTTCACTCATCCACCATAGAAAAGGGAGGATCCTCCGACCAGACGGGTGTTGTGTCTGGCGAGCAATTGCACAACGGTTTGAACTCGGAATCTTGTATGTATGTCGATCTCTCGGTAAACTCTAATTGCGCGATGCAGGATTTGTGTGACGTCATGTCTATGATACGTAGCTCGTATGTGGCGGTATAACCGCTACAATACTTACCGTGGAACATGCCGGGGCCGCCAACTATAACCGAGTCATCGCTAGCGACGTCAATACTCCAACCAAATGAATCCATGGTTGCCTCTGCGAAACACACAGTAATGATTTTTAGTAAAACTCACAAAAATAACCGTTTTACACCTCGTATGGGATTTGAAAAAAGTATTTTTTTATAATTTTGTATTCGGTGTTTTGTTAAGGTTATGTACGTTCGAATGAAAAACGGAACCCTTATAGGATCACTAATGTGTCTGTCTTTCTGTCTGTCCATCTGTCACAGCCAACTTGCTCGGAATCTGCTGGTTCGAATAAGTTAATATGTGGTAAAACTAGTGGTAAGCGCGGTAAGTTAATATATAGAAAAATTATATGCGAACTGTACCGTATTATAACTATCAAAAAGGGCTTGATAATATGAGGGTCTCAATTTTTATTTTTTTTTTATTTTTGGAATATCGTTTAAAACTAACAAAAAAAAAAAAACCTGTGGCACTCGGGGACTGCCGTGGTAAAGCTATTGCATAGCATTTGTAACTTCCATACTTCCTATTTGTCAACGCTACACTTGGGATAATGACGTGATGACATAAAACAAAAATTAAGTTCCCTTGACAACATCACGTTGTCATGGGAACCGTCATTACATGGTAGGCGGAGTGGGGGGTGTTAGGTTTTTTTCGTTACGGAATTTCTTGATTCGGTCGCCACGCTCAAAGCCCGCGATAAAAGCTATGCAATAGCTTAAAATGTCCATTCCCCCTTCCACCCATTTAAAGCCCAAAATTAAAAAAAAAAACCAGAAAGTTATTCTTTACTTATAAATTATGGGAAAACCTATAAGAAGTCTATAGGCTTAAAATAACATGGTCAATTTCTCAATATTATGCATACAAACTTATATTTGTAGCTGGAATGTATGGGAGAACATGTTTTTCAACTACCTACAATTTTAAATTTGTTCTTGGGAAAAATTCATCCCAACTAGGAAACTGCCATGCACTTGGCCGGTTTTGATTAGATACGTATTTTTGCTTCATCATATTAATACAAAATGATAGGATAAAACGCATTAAAGTTGGGGAGTGGGGGTCGCTACGTCACAAGTCACAAGGAAGTATAAAATCTACATACTCGTGACGTCATGGTACATTTCAACACAATGTATCGCCGTAATCTTTTGATAACGTAACAAAGTAAAAATTCGTGTTAAATTTTTTTTAATAATCTACAAGACATATTTTTAGTCATCACCCATAGTTGGGAAAAGACTATTATAGGTGGATGATGATGTTGCCTTTCAACAATTGTGTACTTAATTACTTTCTTCCTCTTCTGTCTCGCGTTTTAGGGAAATGGTTTAAAAAACTGATATAATTACCCATCGGTGATGGCGAGTCCTGAATTCTCTCTGCTTCATCTATAATACTTTTTTCGGTAAGAACAGCTCCATTGTGTGAATAGCATCTGCCGTGTGTTACATAATCGTCGAAACCTATAAGGAAAAACCGGTTAGTCGAACTATTTAATTTGTGTTTGTTGGTAAGTTCCGAGTTATAATCGTTGATATTTTGAGTGTTAATTAACTTTTATAAACTTTTCTTTCTTTTTAAATTCAGATTGTGTTTAAAACATATGGAGGTGAGGAACGGGGTGTAAAGTTTACTCATGCTCCATAGAACACTGTCTCTTAAGATACAGGTTATCCTAGTTTGAGAACACACAATATCTGTATACAGACTTCTGCAGCGTAGTTAGCATCTTGTTAATCAGTGTATACTAATGTATTTTTCTTGTGACAATAAACTATTCTACATATTCTACATAGAAAAGGGATGGATCCTCCCGCCAGCCGCGTGTTGTTTCTGGTGGGCTACTGCCTGACGATTGTTATCGGGACGCTGTATATATGCTAGTAGCACGGTAAACTTAACTTGCGCGATGTAGGATTTTACGTGACGTCAGTGACATGCGTAGTTCACATGTACCGATGTAGATGGCGCCAAACATAGCTATGGGCAATGATGAGTTATTCTAGCGTAGGCCAAATTTTATAAAGATAACAAAACAATCTAAGGGTTCTATTAGGCGATAGTTCTGCTGTCAGTTCTGCCGCAACATGTTGAATTCACTGTACTTTGATTGACGCATGATTGACGGATCACCTACGGTCTAACGTGATATTTAGATCATAAAATATACTTTTATCTACTCTCATAGCGTAATATTCGAATAATAAAATTCAAAACGGAGTTATATTGACATACTTTATAAACACAATACCGAAATTTAAAAATAGAATCATATTAGGTATAACATTTTTGCTCTAACTAAATAATACTATAAGACGTTTTTTTTTTCTATTACGTTATAGGACTATTCGAAGAAATTAAAATCACCAAGGAGTTTCCATCAACTTTTGCATTGGAATGTTTAAACGGGGGACAGCAGCACCCGCTATAGCGCATGTGCGGTGATGTGCTGGTGCAGACGACATTCATTTGTTTTGTTGTACTGAATTTCGTGGGATTTTTCAAATTTATTCTTGATTTTTAACTTTGATCTTTTATTTAGTATTAGGTTCAATCCCAATGTATGAGAGTAGATAAAGTAGTGTATGAAACTGCACATAACTAGGTATGAAAACATTCGTGTGATACTATTACACACTCATGTTTTAATACCCCTCATTATGCAATAGTTTCATAAACTACTATTATAATATATGCAAAATAATGATGTAACAAGAGCAAAGAACTGTATAAATAATGATGATGTTTAAGAAGAGAGAAAGTGTTTTTTAACCATGTTGATTAATAAATGGACAAGTGAGTTATTTATTCAAACTTTATGCACAAGTAAAAAATACTGTACAAAGGCGGACTTAATGCCTGAGGCATTTTCTACTAGTCAACCTTAGGGTGATGCAGAGACAAAACATGGCAGATGCAACATAAGGGATAGTTAACTCGAAAAACAATACATACTAATGCATAGATACATACATACATACATATAAACCGAATAAACTTTATCAGAATCCAGCAAATCATCGTAGCAATGATTCTGCCAACTTCTTACGAAAATGTTCACGTGCCTTCACTTTAAAAGATAACCGACTGGTTGCCATCCTGATGTTCAGAGGGAGCGCATTCCAAAGAAATACCGCCTGGACAAAGAAAGAAGATTGAATAAAACCAGAGCGGTGAGAAGGACATCGTAGCTGACGATTGTTTCTAGAAGAAAGTTTTTTTTTAGTTTTTAAGGAGCAATAGCAGAGATTTTAGTTTAGTACTTCCCTGAACAAGTCCCGTCACAGTGAGCTCTGCGTTTTGCTAATTTTAACACCTTTACAGATGTTACAAAATAAAAATTGAAACTAATCATTATGGATTGACTTACGATAAGCATACTCCGTATATCTTGGTGCGCACATCTGAAATTAGAATATAACATAATAATTATGCAGAGAAAGACAGAGGACATACAACGTACATATATCAGAAATGTATGGTCATAATTTAAGCGTGTGGTAAAGACCAGCAATTGAGCAACTTTCTCCACGGGACCAACATCGTAATCGCGAAAAAAATATAATTTGTCCCATACAAAACTTCAATACCCACTAGATTAAATGTATGGAACAGCTGATTATTTTTTCATCCACCACAAATTTCTGATACAGTATTTTTATCACACGAAGCCAGCGCCGGCCCGAGAATTCCTGGCGCCTTAGGCGAAAGGCTGGAAAGGCGCCCTTTTAAGAAAATTCGTGACAAAATAAAACTATGTTCTTTCTTTTTCGTGTGGTTAGTGACTAACCTGGTGTCAGAGTTTTAAAGCCACCCATGGGCCTCTGACTTGGCTTCACATGCCGTCGAGAAATATTTCTCAGGCGCGATCGGTACAGCGATCGCGGTGAAACTATAATAGTCAAATTAATTTTGAACAAAACATTATAACATACAACAAGAGAAGCGTACCGATGGTTTCGTAAATGTCCATGAGCGCATTTTGGTAGAAAAATGGGTAAAAAGTTGGGAGTATTTTCAAGTTGTAGGTAAATAAAAAATAAATGCTCATTTTTTAATTTCGATACCGCCGATTGCCGCCCCCTTAATACGAGCGCCCCTAGGCCGTTGCCTAGTTCGCCTATATGCACGGGCTGGCCCTGCACGAAGCGACGTGCGCTTTAAGCTGCTAACCTAGTGTACAAACACGCTTATTTATATCTTATTGTATGCTGCACCGGTCGACGTCATCACTTTAACGCCGGCTGTTGCTGACAACCAGCTCTCGGGCTCTATCTCGCACAGGGTCGCAACGTTATGCTGAGTGAAGGCCGTTTTGCGTGGATGTGTATTTTCCCCTAACTTGTTCATTTTGTGTTTGTGTTCTTTCTTTTTTTTTTTTGATTTTAAGGTAACCAAAAAACTTACCAAAACGTAGTCTCGCCCGGCCTTGACAGTCGCTCCGAACCAGAAGTCATGTGTATAAGTTTGGCCAGCTGAAATATTCATACTATTTACTAAACTGTGAGTGTGCATATTATTTTGGAGCGGCTCTTGGTTAAATAATAACAATCGCACGAGTCGATCGAAGGTTAAGTTACGCTTGCCACGGTCAGTTTATGGATGGGTGACCATTTATCACACATCGAGACCCCTCCGTTCCTCGGAAAGCACGTTAAGCCATTAGTCCTGGCTGGCATTCGTATATCTTTGACAGTCGTTACGGGTAGTCAGATGCTCAAAAGTCTGACAACCAGTCTTACCAAGTACTATCGTGTTACCCAGTAACTGTGTTGTGGAGGTAAGATAGGCAGTCGCTCCATGTAAAATACTGGCATTCAGCTGCATCAGGCTAGGCTGGAAGCCGATCCTTGATTCGTGTGTGCATATTTATCGATGTGGAAATAAAAAAAAATCCTCTTTTGTCTTTTAAAGAAATTTTTACCTCTTCCCGGATCCCTTTTAATTATATCCCTTGAAATTTTGGCGCATTTTTGATTTTCGATATTACAGTCATATACTTCTCCAATGTCAGATATTCTCGGCGCACTTACGACCAATCTGGAATGACCGAAATAAATTTTCCTTAAATTGTATTATTGTTCTGTTACGGAATAACATTAGGTATTGTAGAGTTGAACAATATAGTATAAACCTAGAGGTAAACGATAGGTACGTCCGTCATCAGGATAATGTTTTAAATGCCGATGATTTAACATGACATCGAGGCATGTTCTACTTCAATATAATTTTTCAATATATTTTTGTAAAGATTTTCAAACAATTGGAATAATAATAATAACGTTTATTTAAACTCAATAAAATATAGCTTAATGCAATTATATTCCTAAGAACTAGGGTACAAATAATGTAAGTGAGTAGATGGCTAAAACTATATGAACTCTGAATTCCAAACTAGGTAAAACCTGTATCTTGGAAATCAGTGCTCTTTCGTGCTAAATTAGGTGTAAAAACTTACAAATCACACACATCAAAATTTTAAAATTATTGACTATGCAAGAAACTACTTAAATCTATAACTTGACGGGTGAGTGATGTAAGTGAGTGTGTGTGGTGTGTGTAGTGTAAGTATAGGGTGTGAATGTGTGTGGTGGGTGAAGTGTGGATGTAGGGTATGGATTTGTGTGGTGTATGTAGTATAGGTATAGTGTGTGAGTGTACGCGAATGTGTAGCTGCGCTTTCAGTATGTTAACTCTATAAAAATAAAAATAAAATGGAATTCTTTATATCTTTTCAGTAATATGTTTAGTCAACCTAGTTATTGCGTTACTTACTGCTTTTGACAATAATTTCCTGTAAATTAAAATTTCACTAAGTTTGAAACAGCCAATCTTACTGTCACATAACTAGACAAATAGATTCGCAGGATAATTGCGTAACACACTTTAGAAAAATATGACGTGCAAGTGCCATACAATCTTAAGGCTCCTGCAGACAGGCGCGAGGTGAGTTTTCATAGAAATTATTCCACCAGACTCACTTTAAAAGGTGGTACCGCGTACCGTTACGAGATCGAATATACACAAACTTAAAACTTATAAGAACACTACTTACTTTTTATTATGTTCACCGTAAGTGATACTGTAGCCGAAATACGAATTGTTGTGATTTAAATCTTTTGTTGGTGGTTGAAAAACTTCTATTGTTCTTGTGTAGTATAGTGCAAACGTGCTTGGCCATGCTGCCAGAGCCAGGCACACCCAAATTAGTACTAGAAAAATAAAAGATGTATAATAATTTAAAGGGTATTTGTGAATTCAAAATGGTTGGCTCCATCCAAGTGGATGGAGCTGACCCACGCGTCATGTTCGGGAACGGGAGCCATCAGATGAGATTCTGCCAGGCCTTAGAACGCTAACACACTGGGACGCCATGGCGAGGTCACTGGCTACGTAAAAATGTCATCATATAGAAAAACTAATACTGAATTCAAATAAAATTTGTAGTTTCTAGTAAACTGGTGTAATTTCGTTTAAACGGTGCTAATTTCCAGGAAAACAGATTCTGGACGCGTCACCAAACTTAGAATAATGCTAAAAAACATACCTATATATTTTCTAACTACTAAAATGTTTTCTACTAAAATATTTACGCCCTGATCAAGATTCAAGAAACCTATGTACTTTTATTTCTTTAAAAAAAAAAACTTTTTTGTACGTTTGGTTTAAGATATGATTTTCAGTCGCGTCGCTTAAAAATTACGCTTGAGAAAATCACCCAAAAGATATCGTGGTTGTTGTAGCGAAAAGGGATTAATGATTTTATTTCTGTAAGTAGGTTTATACAAACACTTTTACACGTCAAAAAGGGCACATACACGTTAGATTTTAAAACAAGCCACAGTGAAAATGAGTACCAAATCCTAGATTTTCTTCAAATAAAATATATGAAGATTGAAGAGTCAAAGTTTGTTTGAGATTAGACAAAAACACGGCCCTAGGGGTAAAGGCGACAACTAAATCAGCCAAATTGAGAAGCTTTTAAATCCAATATCTGATACAAGGAAGAAATTTTGTCTGAATTTACCCGTAAATAATAATAATGAAACTAAAGTCTGATAGATCTTTTTAATGATAAGTTCTCAGACGTGCAAATAATTCAAACTCTAATAAATCTCCGTATTTTCCATAGAATTAAGTGATTATTTTACTGTGATTAAGATGACCTGTGACCTGGTCGACCGAGCTCTGCTCGGATAATAATAGATAAACCTATCGTCCAGTTATACCAGCGTTGTATCATATTCCCGAGGCTGTGAAAATAAAAATAAACGATTTTTCTCAGATATGAGACCTAGCGAGATCGGTTTTTCACCCCCGTAAACCTATAAAATTTCATCGAAATCATAAGAGCAGTTTTTGAGAACGTGATTAAAAATATATTTTGTATATACAAATATTGTTGTGATTCAAATAATAAATAGAGGATTTAAATGTTCGAAACAAGGAAGGAAGTTTGGTTTAAGTTGAGATCACAAGGAAGTTTGACAAGATTTTGTGAAGACTTTATAGATTTTCCTACTTCAGTGTAATTGGTGATAATTATAAATCCTCGTCGACACATTAAATATTAGGTAATCTATGATTTTGATCTCAGCATAACTAACATGGCTGTGATTATAATAATTTTAGTTTTAAGTTTTATTTAGTACTTCTAATTAAAAAAAAAAAACAATTAAAATTGTTGTATTATTTACCTTTTCTTGTTAAAAATATAGATATAACCAAAATACAATAGACGTGGATATATTTAGTAATCTGTTCCGCTTAGCTATTTTCTAAAGAGCCATAAAAAACCCTGAAAGAAATCCTGATTTCTTCCAAACATTTTGACCGCGTAGGTATTGCACTTTTCTATGAAACAGCAGATTTAAAAAAAATAATAGACGAAGAATTTCAACGCAGGGCTGTTCAGAATGCGCGTTCATTGAGGCTGTGGCCAGCTCGCCGGTTGAACGCGTCCCAGAGGGTCATGGCCAACCGGCTGGCTCGAGGATACCGCACGGTCTCCTGCGAGGCGGCGAGCCTTCTTGCCGGATTACCGCCATGGGATCTGGAGGCAAAGGTCCTCGCCCATATCTGGGAGTGGCGCGAGGAGGCGAAACACCGGGGCTTAACTCCGCTGCCGCGAGAAATCGCAGCATAGCGGACAGAGCTCCGGCGGGATCTCATGGCGTCGTGGAGAGTGCGATTGTCCTAACCCAGCGCTAGGCACGCTACAATTGCGGCGATAAATCCCTTCTTTGAGGAGTGGCTAGAGAGGCGCCACGGCATCCTCATCTTCCGCCTGACGCAGGTCCTCATTGGACACGGCTGTTTCGGGAGGTTCCTATTCAGGATAAAGCGGGAGGAAACGCCCGGGTGTCATCATTGTGTGGATCGCCCGAAGGACACGGTGGAGATCTGCCCAGCTTGGGCGGGGCATCGCCGTATCCTTGTGGAGGCGATCGGCGGCGATGATCTCTCACGTCCGGCCTTGGTTCAGGCCATGGTGCGGAGCGAGAGGAAATGGGAAGCCGTCACCTCTTTCTACGAAGCGGTAATGCTCGCGAAGGAGGAGGCGGAACGCGTGAGGGAGAGGTAAATTTCGCGCCCTCGCGCCCCTAACCGCCGCAGGAGGAGACGCCCTGGGCGTCGGGAATCGCAGGCAGATTTCCGGCCACCGTTGGCGCGGGCTTGCGGACGGTGAGCAATGGGTAGCTCGCCGTCCAATGAGGAACAGGCCGGGTCGACAGCGCGTTGTGTTCCACGCGCGCCTCAAAGAGATGTCAGCAGAATTGACGGGGTCCGCTAGGGCCGATGCTTGCCGGGGTTGCGAAGAAGTCCGAAAGGGAGACCGTGGCCCCCCGGCAACATGGCAACCGAAGGAACACGGGTGGGTTTTAGTCAGTAAGAGTCTGACACGCCTTCGCGCTCCGAAGTTATTTGATAATTTTCCACCCAAAAAAAGGGCGGTTCAGAATCATGTAGTGAATCCATGGTAAAAGATTTAGCGTCAATGTCCCTGACAAGTTTACGAGGATTCCGAATCAAGTAACTAAATTTTCCAAAATTCCTTCCTTACTGCGTTTCTAATTAGCAAGGCAGCTTACATTCACCTAGCTGTTGTTATGTACCAAAAATGGTAAAATTACAAAAAAAAGATCGTGAAACTTTAACTACACATAACATAACATCACACCTCATTCCCCGAAAGATTAGACAGAGCACCAGATTATAATAACAAATCAATGGTAATTAAGGGCAGAAAATAATATATTTCGGTTAATTAAATTACCAATTATGGGAAAATATAACATAGTAAAAAGGATGCTTCATTAAAAGAAAATTGGCAAAAATTAAAAAAATTAAATACTTACAATTATTATTAATCATGATTCCTCTTAACTAACAGTAGTCCACATAGTTAGGGCTCTCACTTACGACAGAATTATTTTCCTGTTTTAAATAATTATTAATTATCCTTGTTTCAAAAGAATGAGGTGTCATTGGCTGGAGTACAACAATACAAACAACAACGATGATACAGGAAAAGCGCCTTATATGAATTAACCTGCACATATTCATATTCTGTAATAATTAATTAAAATATCTACATATTAAATGAAATTAAATTGTTTATTCTGTAAATAGAATATCGCAATCAGTCTTACAAGTCATTTAAAAATAACCTAGTTGAGGTCGGCGTTTCCTATCTGACTACTCTGAGAAAAAAGGCCGAAACAAACTCAGAGATCGCAGTCTTTTGAGCTTTTGAATGTTTTTTTGACTCACGCCTGTTTCTAATGTTCCAATTGTCACATCTTATTTACTGTACCTGCAATCTATAAATAAATGTTTAGTTTACTTTACAATGGGGGTAGGCAGAAACTATAGAAAACCATTTGCTACGATTCATACTTACTCCCCTATCAATATTCATGTAATTCGTACTCGCGCGCTGGTTCAAGGTACTACGCGCCTGACCTTTCTGAAGAACATCACCACAGAGCGTCCCAGCGTTTCCATTTAGATCCTTCTTATGCCGCCTTTATGTCAAGGACACCAGCGGGGTAATAGCGTAACACAATAGCAGTAGGTTTTCATCGTGACAGTTCAACAACATTCATTGAGTTATTTACGTTGTTGAGCAGACAAATTTTTCGAACATACTAGCGGGCCCGACAGATGTTGTCCTGTCCGAACAGCGCTACCTACCGGGTCCAATTGTATTTTTCTAAACCATCCAGGGACCCACTCAAATATACACACAAAATTTCATCCAAATCGGTCCAGCTGTTTTGGAGGAGTTAGGTGACAAACACACGTACAGAAGAATTATATATATGTCGTGGATGGATGTCGCCACAGTACAGTGGACAGCGCTAGCTAACAATTTGATTCGTAAACAAATAATCATGTGATCGGAAATGCAAGCGAGCCCTACCGCTTGAACACGATCAGGGATGCAGCGATGACTGGGAGAGAGACCGAGTGTTGCGGCAGTCTACGTTGGACAGTCGAGCTCGGACAGTCTTGGCAAACTCTCAGTACCAACGCACGTGTTTGTTTCTGAAGCACGTGTTTATTTCGTTCGCTGGTTTATTAAAGTTATTTTAAATTCAAATTATCTTTCCGTTCGAGTACCCACTACAGTGCCCACACTAAACTATGTCGGATCGTGAAGAAGACCCAATGTTTCGCATCTCGGCCACCCATGATGCGACATATATTTAAAGAAGATGAAGCAATGGATTAGCAATATCCTTCAAAACCATTTAGATTGTGATTGAATGTGTGTGACGCGATTAGGGTGCTGATTTGTCTGAAGAACATCACCAATAGGCGTCTCAGAGTTGCCATTTACATAAGTCTTATGATGCCTTCATTGTAAGGAGACCTGATAGTACGCAGAGCAAAAAAGCTTATAGGCGACGAAATAATGGTGGCTAAGGCTTCACAGTTTGGCTCATCGGCGTAATGTTGCTTGCCTGTCGGTCTTCTACAGACTGTACTTCGGAGAGTGTTTGCAGAAGCTTCACGATCTGATCCTAGCATCACCCTTTTATTACTGGACTACCAGGCATACTGTAGGGTGCCATCCGCACTTGGTTGATATTCCGTCCAATCGCACTCAGCGCTCCTTCTCCACATTTATAATGCGCACAGTCAAAGTGTGGAACTCTGCCAGTTTCTGTGTTCCCTTCCACATATAACCTTCAAAGAAAGAGTGAACAGGCATCTTCTTGGCACGCTAGAACCATCATAGACCTCATCCATCGCTTTTCACCAGGTGAGATCGAGGTCAAGAGCAGGTCTATTCAGAAAGAAAAAAAAAAAGACCAGGAGATAAAATAACTTTTTAACTACGTCACCACTGGAAGAAGATATTTTTTCTAACTCATCATCAGCCCATAGCAGTTTATTGTGAATAGAGGCTTGAATGAATGAAAAGGCATATACCTACAGTCAGGGTAATAAATTGTAGCAGTTTTTTTCAAAATAACCTACGAAAAATTTTAACGCAAGGGATTCAGAATCATGTACTGAATCCATGGTAACAGTTTTCACGTCGATGTCCCTGCCACCCTGTATATTATAAAATAGCTTCTGTCCGCGACTTCGTCCGCGTGGAATAGTTACTTTGGGCTAAAGCTAACTTTAACCCGCGACTTCGTTTACGTAGGTGAGCGAGACTGGGGCCACCGGAATTCCCCCTCTTGACTGCCCGCGCATTTATGATGTGCAAGGCATTGCAAGACCTTGCACATCAGAACGCCATGAGATCCCACCAGAGCTCTGTCCGCTGCGCCATGATTTCTCGCGGCAGCGGAGTTAAGCCCCGGCGTTTCGCCTCCTCGCATCGCTCCCAAATGTGCGCGAGAGCAGACGACTCCTGGAGTGGGGACCGCGTATTGGCAAGCGTAGTACGGGACGCCTCCCAAGCTAGATGGACCGACAACCTTTGAAAGGTGGCTGGGATAGACTGGATGCGGAAAGCGGAGGACAAGGTTGAATTGGCTGAGTTGATAGAACACCTACCTCGAAAATCGGGTATAAATGAAACAAAATGTGCTTACATATCTGCTGACTTTGACATACTTACACTTGCTTTCACTCGTTGATAAGCGAAGTATGTACTATGATGTAGATTTGTAATAACTCTGAAAACCCGCACACATTGCCACTGTAAATAGTGAGTATTAGTTGACACACTTGAGATTATCTGAAACAAGGCAATCATGGCCTAGACACGGTATTTGAACTAAACATACTGTCCACGCAATGTATGATAAGTATAAGTAGGTACTACCTTTAAGTAAAAACTACCATGAAGAAACTCAGCAATAATTGGAAAAATTGTTTGTCTGTCTGTTTAAAACATTTAAGGGTATTGTTTATTGAAATTGCAGCAAGCAAAATATATATTATTAGAATAAATAGAAGGGAAGTAAACAAAAATTAAAATAATGTTCATATGTATTAGCTATGAAGAGGAACAAACGAAATAACATGTCGGTCTGTAATTAAAACCAATGACTTCAATATTCGATGATAAATGGAACAAAACTTTGATTAATTAAGGAATATGCGTACTTAGGTAATAGGTAACACGGGCTGGTATTCGCAACTCCACGTCTAAGTGCGTATTTTGCGTACGGAATATGCGTACTTCTATAAGTATGCCTATGCCGACCCCTTAACTGAGTCAGTTCCTGAAGTAGCTACGCGGTGATGCTCAGTGATTCGTCAACTTGTGACAACTGTCACCCCTCCCGCACTGCGCACGGACTCAGCCTATATAGCATAGATTCTAAATACCTAGAAACAGACCCCACCTTAACTTACCACACCGTTATGTATCGCATTAACAAACAATTCTAGGAATCTCTATAGTAATGTTATTTATACGTAAACACCTGTTATCTTTTAAATATAAGCCCTAAGTGCGGGCAGCAATCGATTAGTACTTAACACGTAAACCAGCAAAATGATATTATTTCACCTTTTTGTTGGTTTTTCTTTACTTCAAACATGTTTGACGGAAAGTGACGATAATTTTAATTTGTATAAAAATCATAAAATGTGTCATATACAGGGTAGCAAGGAAGGAATAGATAAACTGGTGGATTTTCTTATGAAGAATCATGTGAGTAAATTTTAGGGTTCCGATCTTAAGAACACGGCGACGGCGACGCATGAATTGTCCATACAAACGTAATACCTAAATCATTTGCAATTTGGGCATATTTCCACCATATTATGTTATTTATTCGGATTTAGATAGTGTTTATCTTACATTTTTTTTCCATATAACTTTTCTAAAATTAAGTGTAAACGAATTTAATTTCGCACATTTTTACAGCGTAAATGACATGTCTTCATATTGTTTTTTTCTGTATTATAAACAACAATATTTATAATATTGTTTCTGCAGAAGCATAGCTTATAATATATTGTCAAGTTACAAATTATCGCAAAAAAAAAAATAGAAAAATATTAAGTTTTCATTCATAATTTTTGGTATAACGGAACACATCCAAATTTATCATAAATTTTCGAAAGCCAGTAGTACTATCGCGTCAAGCAATAATTGTCAATGTGTGCGTGGTAGTATTGTTCACTGTAGGTGTATATCGCTCCGACAGGCACTCATACTAGCGCAACGTGCTTGGAATTGAATTTTGCAAACATCTCGATTTGTAGTTGCGAGCCGTGTTCGCAGACCTCTTAAAAGGAAATCGGATCCTTTTGGAATGAAGTTCCTTATTGCACGTAAACTCTGCACACTTCGCAAATGAGAGTAAGACCGAACAAAGTGTAACATTTTGACTGTCACGACACTTCCCTCAGTCTAGCTCTCATTCGCCAAGTACCTATGCAATAGCGAAAGGAACTTCATTCCAAATGGGTCTCCCACGACCCCTCTTGACTGTTTTTATGTTCACTTTTTTGTCCATCTGTCACAGAGGTTTACCATAGTAAGGTCACAGATTAGAACAAATGGGACACTCCGCAAAATCATTTAAATGCGACTCTTGCTACGGCACACTAAAGTGCAATTCAGGTCGCACAGCGCTAATTACCTACAGTTATATTCACCTAGAAGTTGCCTCTCTTTCTATCGCGTAACTCTTATCTTTTGATTACGTTACGCCCACTGTTTCAACAACTCGAGCCCGCCGCGTACCTACTTGTAGCTTCGTAGCTAAAATGCAGAGTGTCTCATCTGTATTCATCTATGGTAAGGTAGGTAGGTGTTATATCTTTGGGGATATAATGCTGCAAAAAAGGCCCAAGAATTGCAGTTTATAATTATTTAATTTACGACGACAATTTTACAAGTTTTTCTTAAGGGTATTGGCGGGAAAGACTCCACAGATAAAAAAAAGTCACAATGTCACCATGAAGTTGACAGTGATGGCGATGTTGCCATTGTAAAAATAGATATAAAATGTTGCCACTTTTTGAAGGCCTTTTGTAAAGCCTGAACAGTAGGTTCTACTCTTGTTTGAATGCTTTAGAAAAACTCCATAAAGTTTCTACCTGCTTAGTATCTTCTATTTCTTTTGTATCGGCTCGAACTGTGAAGGATAGCCCATTTCGTGGTGAAAATAGAAGCCGGTCATAGAGGTGGTAATGGAGAGAGTAACTTAAGGTGTGTCAGACCTTCACTTAAACCCAGTAACTGGTTGCGTAGGTCAGACAGGCAGATATGATGCACTGGATACCGACCCAAACATAATTGGGAAAGGGCTTGGCGGATGATGATCACAAAAAATCAACGCAAAGTATAATATTGTTGTATAATGCTAAAATAATTTTCAATCGCGGATGAACCTGAGGACCATCGTCCACGACGCTGCACAAAAGGAACATGTTACATACTTAAATCACCAATGAGTAAACAGAATGTTACAGCACTATACTCAATTTATTATATAACATTTGATAAAACGGGTATCACCCTTTCGTTATTCATATAAAAACGTATAATAAACTCCTTTATTTCACGATAAATACAAAGCAGTGCAATCTATTTACCATTTACATTAAAAAAATTACTCTAAAGTGCAGTAATTTGAACAATATTACACAATAACTCTTGTTATTTTGCCTTTATTTCCTAATAAGGAGTATAGTTGGTATTTCAATGGTGTTCCATAACGTACGTGACTTAGTAACATGTTAACCTGGTTCCTGGACACGAAGCAAACAATCGTCGTGTTCGGACCGTCATTGAAATACTAGTGCTGTGACACCTGAGATAGAGAGAGCGAAGAGAGAGAGAGGAGTAGCGTCGCTCGTGGACGACGGGTCTAGCCTTTGAGAAAATATAACTTTGTGTTTAGGAGTTGCCATACCACTCGACCACAGCAAAAGGATGTCAAATACTGGTGGCGCCATCTTTGGTGCCAATTGTGGAAGATTTCGCCAAAACTGAAGGCCTAACCACCGAAGTGATCCTCGATGATTATTCTGAGTAAGTAGGATATGTATTGCTGATATTCATGTATTTAAAATAGGTGTGTAACCACTTGACAACAAGTGAGCCATTCAGTTTACTGATTTCTTACTAAAGGATATTTTTGTGAAAATGTTAAATCACTTTTCTACTCATCATAACCAACATCCTCAGCTCGATTCTACCTACTACTGGGGATAAGCTCCTCTTTCTTTGTGGCAATATCCACGCTCCTGTGCTTCATACATCAGCTTTGTATATTTCAATCGATCACATAAAAAAAGGATCAGGTCAAGAGCGTTAGTGGCTGCAAAATTTTCTTATATTACTCACAATATTACTGCAAATAATAACCAGTGGATGTTAAAGATGCTTAATATGCTTAAATAATATAATAATATGGTTCTTGGCTGCCAGTCTCATAATAGATTGTAAAGCAGGGTATCCACTATCTTCGTGCACCAGCTGTATACCGCGCATTTCCTTTCTGTCTGCATAAAAACGGCCACTACATAAAGAGAAGTCATATTAGGTGCATAGAGGGTCCGAGGCAGCTCTAACAGTCTCCTGAATGTCATTGCGGGGAAATTTGATTGCCCGTTCGTCCATTATTTATCCAACCTACATGATTTTCCGAACTAAAATGATGATTATTATTTTTACGTGTCTGACATTACTCGGGACCCTGGCGTCCTGGACCTTTGGAAGGCGTACGAAGCTGAAGCTAACTCACAAAAGCCTGTTAGACGTTTTTAATTAAATGAGGCATGAACCGACTATCCCACATCATACACCAAATGCTGATTGTCCTTGGATGCACTTGCACCCAAGGACAATCCCAGTTGGTGTAGGACTATTGCAAGATATGAAAACAAAGATTTTAGACTATGGGTTTGGGTGTCTAAGATGACTGGTTGCCTAGAATTATGGAAGAGCTATCGCCCCCCTTGCCTGACCAATGTTTTGACTACATATTATAAAGCAGATGCTGCCACCGCAGTTGGTGCGCGATTTTGTGGATCTTTAAGATCATCGTCAGTGACCCTAACGGTTACCGAAATTAAGGAATTATTTGCTCAATCTATAAGCCGACTGCTGATTAGCAAACATCTTAACGATATTGATTATCATCGAGGCTATAAAATACACTTTAATAATAAACGAAGCAATAATACCACTTGAAGAAATACAAGGAAGATGTAAAGACAAAAATTGAAAAGAGCATGCTTAGATAGTTCGGTAATGTTGAGAAGAGGAGTGAAAGGCGACTAATAAAAGCTTTTTAGGATTTACAAGGCAGATGTGAACGGAAACGCCGGGAGGGAACGCCTTAGGAGGACTAATTATATTGACCTTATTGGTGATGTTCTTCAGAAAGGTCAGTTGCATAGTACTCGCAACCGGCATGCGTGTATAACCAGATGTATGATCGTAAACAATGCAAAAGGAGTATGTAAGGATCGTAGCAGGTGGCGTTCTTTAGTTTCTGCCTACCCCCATGGAAAGTTGGCATTAGTTTATGTGTGTTTTTCTTTTTTGCTTTCTTTTTTTCTATGTATGTAATCCCACTTTTGGCTCTCGGATGTCGGTTAAAAGTAATAACTTAAGTAATTTTTTTTTAGATTGATTCGTAACGAAAAAAATAGTAGACAATACAGTGATGGTTTCTCTTGGACTGCTTACTTCGATATTGATGATGTAAGTACCTCAAGTAATTTCTGTATTTTATAAGTCTTTTTTTTAAGAAAAATTTTAAACCTAGAGTTTCCCAAGACTTCGGCGACTACCACATAACGTCCACAATTTACCATCGAATGACATCACTGAAACGTTATTTATAAAAATAAGTTGGTGTGTTATAGATAGTTAATTGATTCAGGCGTGACCTTGCGGAAATCCATTATAAAATACAATAGACGTTGACATATTTAGTAACCTGTTCCGCTTGAGCCATAAAAAATCCTGAAAGAAATCGACACGTGTTTTAACACTCAACGAGGCATCCTCGGGATGACGACTGACTTGTCGCGAACCCGAACACGGTGTGTTGCTACACTGAGCGCTGAATGCGCTGTCCCTGCGTCCAGCACTCGGTGTGCCAACACGCCGACGTCCACGATGATATCGTCGCGTTAGAAATGTTAAAAGCTCAAATTATGGTCGAAATGCAGGAGATCACAAAAACAAACAAAAAGAGTGTGGCATTCGGGGACTGCCGCGGTAAAGCTATTGCATAGCATTTGTAACCTCCATACTTCCTATTTGTCAACGCTACACTTGGGATGATGATGTGATGACATAAAACAAAAATTACGTTCCCATGACAACATTACATGGTAGGCGGAGTGAGGGGTGTTAGGTTTTATTTTCGTTACGTTACGGAATTTTTTGATTCGGTCGCCGCCCTCAAAGCCCTCGATAAAAGCTATGTAATAGCTTAAAAAAAAAAAAACGACCGAGCATTACAGTAGTCGCATATGATGTGTAACATCTGATATCTCACTTTGGTAATAAGCAACATTAAAGGGGCGGAGCATCGTCAAGGTCGTTTTTGACGGCCAACTCTAGCACCGCGCGCGCTTCCCTGGCTTCCTAAGACACTTCCGTCCCTTTTCACGAAATCACTCCCACAGATTTAATTATTTAAATTCTTTTACACATCAATAAATAAATGCCCAATATCTTATTTCAGATTTACGGCTACCTTCACAATATGAGTAAACAACACTCGGAGTGGGCGCAGGTGGTAGTCGGTGGACAAAGTTACGAGGGTCGGCAGATCTTAGGATTACGGATCAACACCCCGACTGATGAAGAGAAACCAGTCATGTTCATTGAATCAGGCAAGTATTGGTGTTTCAAATTCTGCAATAGAATACTCCATTTGAAATAAGATAAGACATTTAAATTAATCTTTTTTACAGTCCGTTTAACCGATTTTGACTTCTATTGCGTTGGTGGCATGACAAATGGCAACTGCAGTAAACAGTTGGTATTGTAACCACTTTTTAGGGTTCCGTGGTAAACAAGGAACCCTTATAGTTTCGTCATGTCCGTCTGTCTGTCTATCTGTCTGTCTGTCTGTCTGTCCGCGGTCTAGCTCCGAGACCCTTAGTACTAGAAAGCTGTAATTTGGCATAGGTATACATATTAATTACGTCGACAAAGTGGTAAAACAAAATTATGAAAAACATTTTTTTTAGGGTATCTCTCATACACGTAAAGTGGTGATGTTTATTTTTTTTATTTTTTTACCCCATGGTGAGGGGTATCATTGGGAAGGTCCTTAAAAATATTTTGAGTTTGTGTAAACCATTTTTGGATTCAGGGATTCGTTTGCGAAATATTAAGCTTTAAAGTGCTAATTTTTGTTAGAGTCAAGTGTCCCCCCCCCTGCCGGCTAAATGGTTAGTTTTGGGTGTGTGAAAAAAATCACAACAGTAGTTTATATAACGAAATTAAAAGGAAAACTATCACAGCTAAGTAGGCTCTACAGGTTAACGAGTAATAATCAACCAACTTAACTTTGCAGTTGCAAAAACATGTTTTCCCATACATTCCGTATGGGAGAACATATTTTTCAACTACAAAGTTAAGTTTGTTTTTGGGATAAATTCATCCCAACTACGGAACCCTTCATTGTGCGTGGTCCGACACGCACTTGGCCGGTTTTTTTGCTTTTAAAGATATTCTCAAATCAAAATCAGTTGAACGGACAGTAAAAAAGGTTTGTTTAAATATCTGATCTTATTTCAAATGGAGTATATGACTAAACTAGTTTTGTAAAAAAATACTAGCCACCCGCCATTGTTTCGCCCGGTGTTTACGCCTTGACCAAACGTCAGGATTTCTGTTTTATGTATGTTTAATTATCATAAATCTCCCGGATAATTTATCTAAATACCTAATGGTAAAAACCACATCAAAATCCGTTGCGTAGTTTAGGAGAACAATGCGGTCACACAGGCAAACACATTAAGCGGCTTAAAATTATGTATATAAGAATGAATTTATTCGTTAATTGTTACAAAGATGACCATAAAACATTATTATCCATTATTTTATCTGTAATTATCTTGACAATCACTTTATTTGGTAGGTCCCCAAACTAGGTATAGGTATCTTGGGAACTTGGGGATTTAGCCTATTTTATTTCTCGACAAAACCTATAAGTTACAATCAAGGAAATAGGCTGTTTGAAGTTAGAATGGCGGCTTTGTATGATGGCTTGTGACGTTTGTAAGTTTTTATAAATTTCCGTTAATGGCGTTAATTTTAATATAGATCCTTTACTACATTTGTGTACAGACCGCTATGATTCCGTATTGCTTTTTTTTTTTTGGCTGGGAAATTATCAAATAACTTCTCCCGCTCTGGGTGGAGCGGGAGGGCGTGTCAGACTCTTACTGATTAAAACCCACCCGTGTTCCTTCGGTTGCCCTAGGAATCACGCTGGACGAGAAATTACAATGGGGACCTCATATAACATCTCTTGCGGGGCGGCTAAGCTCGGCCGCTTATGCTATTAGAAAGATAAGACAGTTAACAGATGTAGAAACCGCACGTTTGGTATACAGTGTGAGTCTTTATAATCTGCACATACTGAATCGAGGGAATCTTTGCTTAATTTTATCGACGGAAAAAATGATAAAAAAATTCTAAATATTTTATTGACATTTTTAATGGATTTTTATTTATTTTTTCGTTTCTGTGACTCCAGTGTATACAAAGCGGTGTAACTTTTTAACTCGATGTTTTATCACGATGAAACAAACTCCATAATGATTGGAAGTAATTAGGTGTCCGCATTAAATGAAAATTGTGTAAAAGAACTGCCACCAATTAAAAATAAACACGTTTTTCCCTCAAAAATCTGATTTTTTTTCATCAATTTTTGCAATAATCGTAAAATTTCTCAATAAGATGCCCCGATTACCTTCATTTTTTATTACTTTAAATTATTCCTCATCGTATTAGCTACCTAATAATAAAAATTGTATGCTTTTAGCTCAGACAAAACACTTTCTATCAAGTGTTAAAGATGGCACTTCGAACGCGCTATTTTTGTTCTCTTAAGGATGATTTATTTGGGTTCAATGAATGAAAAAGAGTTCAATTAAAACATTTATTATTTTAAAGAAAATTTAATGCATTAGGTTCTCAAAATGTCCACCTCGTTGTTGTAGGCACAAAGCCGCGCGAACTAAAATTTGTTGTGTCGCTCTCCTTATCATTTCGGGATCATTGCGAATATCATTTGCACAGTTAATTATGCGATCACGCAAATCGACCTCACTGTTGATGGGAGTACTGTAGACGCGTTGCTTCATGGTCCCCCACAGGAAGTAATCAAGGGGCGTTAAATCGGGTGAACGCGCAGGCCACCCTACAGGTCCTAGTCGTCCAATCCATTTATCACGATAATTTTCGTTTAAAAATGATCTCACATTTGTGGCATAATGGGCAGGGCATCCGTCCATCTGCAGAAACATCCTTCGACGCAAAGACAGTGGTACATCTTCCAATAACTCAGGTAGATCGTCAGTCAACAAACTTAAAAATCTTTCACTGTTCTAAGTTCTCGGCAGTATGACTGGTCCAATCAACATGTTATCGATAAGACCAGCCCAAACATTTATTGAAAATCTTACTTGAAAAGTCGATGAACGTTTCAATTTCGGGTTTTGACCTCCAGGGCACCATCTGTGTAAATTTCTACAGTTAGTAATACCATCTCTGGTAAATGTTGATTCGTCCATCCATAGTATGGTTTTCGGAAAGTTTGGGTTTGCTCTGGTATTTCTTTGAATCCAGGTGGACATCACACACCTTGGACGCCAATCTACGTCTTCATGTAGATGTTGCACTCTTTGGTAGTGGTAAGGGTGCAATCCTTCTTTCTTTAAAATACGCCACGCTGATTTTTGTGATATTCCGTGACGAAGAGCCAGTCGTCTAGTACTTATGGATGGATCAGCAAACAAATCGCTCAGTACTGCTTGTTCCAGAACCACATCAATAATTATTTGAGGCGGCTCGCGACGATCTCTACTTGATTCAAGTCCAGTGATCGACAATCTTCTGTGAACTTCCTGGAAGTTGCGGGCAGATGGCACTGGTTGCCTGTTAGGAAACGCAGCTATGTAAGCTGCGCGCGCAGCTCTGGCACTTCCTCGTCCCATCCCATAGTAAAAATGAATGTCGGCAATGTGTGCCGGGGAGAATTCACTTAAGCGCGGCATCACGTAGCAGCGAACGAAAGTCACGAAACTCAGGTAGCAGTGAATGAAAGTAACGAAACACATGTAGCAGCGGCGAATAATTCGGAGCGACTGCCTGTCTGTCATCCCTTCTGGTCCCTTCAGCTGGCCCTACCTCCCCGCACCCCGACCCGCGCACATTCTCAACAAAAAAGGACGTCTACCTGCTAAACAATTAGTGCGTAGCCGTGCTCTAGGCCTTTCTTTGGCTGTTGATAAGAAATGATGGGATTGAGTTAAACCCTTGCAATTTTTACTATTGGATAGCTAATACGATGAAGAATAATTTAAAGTAATAAAAAATGAAGGTAATCGGGGCATCTTATTGAGAAATTTTACGATTATTGCAAAAATTGATGAAAAAAAATCAGATTTTTGCGGAAAAAACGTGTTAATTTTTAATTGGTGGCAGTTTTTTACACAATTTTCATTTAATGCGGACACCTAATTACTTCCAATCATTATGGAGTTTGTTTCATCGTGATAAAACATCGAGTTAAAAAGTTACACCGTTTTGTATACACTGGAGTCACAGAAGCGAAAAAATAAATAAAAAATCCATTAAAAATTTCAATAAAATATTTAGAATTTTTTTATCATTTTTTCCGTCGATATAATTAAGCAAAGATTCCCTCGATTCAGTATGTGCAGATTATAAAGACTCACACTGTATTTTAGCTACTTTCACAGCATTATGTCATATGGCATTTTACTGTGGGGTCGGGCTGCTGACATTGAATCCGTCTTTATTTTACAAAAGAGGGCTGTCAGAGCCATTTATAACCTATGTCGTCGCGAATCTCTCAGGGAACTTTTTAAAAGGATTAATATTATGACGGTACCTTGCCAATTCATTTATGAAAATATTATGTATGTAAGGAAAAATCCACATCTCTTTAATAAAATAAGTGATAGACATAATTTTAATACTAGAAATAAAGATAAACTAGATCAACCATTTTTCAGGTTATCTAAAGTACATACATCTTTTATGGGGTACTGTGTTAAATGTTACAACAAAATACCTTGTGACATATTGCAATTAAATGAAAGAAAATTTAAAACTCATATAAAAAGTACACTTTGTAAACAAGCATATTACAAATTAGAGGATTATATCCAAGATAAGAGTGCTTGGAAACATGCTGGTCCTGCTCCATAGGACAATTTAGAATCAAGACAAAATCAAACTGGTTGCTAATGTAATTGTAAAATTTATTACTTTGTGTTTTATGACATTGATTTTACATTCTGTAATTACTTCCTTACACACTGACTTATTAATTGTAAAATTTTAGGAAAATCATCTACTTTTACAATGTTTGTAAATATGTGAGAACCATGTATCTATCACAAATTAAATTATCTCTCGTTGCTTCATTTTTAATTGTTTTTACCTATTGTGGTATAGTAATTTTATTCTAGGTGCATCGTCTTCACATATAATAATTATTTAACAAATGTACGTACATATACAAACAATATTGTAAAACATTTTAAAAGAGTAACGGTGGAGTTTCTTGCCCATTCTTCTCCATACGAAAACTACCTTTTGGAAGGGGCGACTAGAATCAATTTTATTATTTTGTAATTTTTGACGTTCAAAAGTGCCATACATGGGCCTATTTGAAATAAATGATTTGACTTTGACTTTGACTTTGACTTTGCCCTGTTGGCGGGGGCCACGATGTCCCTTTCGGCCCTTATTCGCAGCCCCGGCAGGCATTGGCCCAAGCGGACCCCGTCAATTCTGCTGACATCTCTTTGAGGCGCGCGTGGAACACAATGCGCCGCACAGTGGGCTGAAACGGGCCGGTAAAGGACTTAGCATTTAAAAAAAAAAAGTTTCTTTTTCTGAAATTTTAAATATTGTGTTGGATTTATCTATCGATTATAAGTAATTATTTCTATGAGGGTCGTTCAGATAACTTAGTATTTTCGGAGTTATAAATATCCAAAGTAATTTTTGTATGAAGCAAAAGAAAAAAATGTGAAAATCTCGAAATTCTCAAATTTTCTCAAAGAATTGACTCTACGTATGCATAGTACGTATTTTTGTCCTATTTTAGCGCCTATTCTCGGGTTGCGATTTTCTGCGATTTGGTCGCAATTTCAAATTTTGTTCTCTATTCCACACCACCATAGAGGTTAAAAACTGGGCGCGTTTTTTTTAATGTAGTGGTCTCCCCTTTAGGCCTAATCCACTAAGGACTAATAAAATAAATAAGTAAAAATCACAATCACTACTGGCCACTGCACTGTTTTAATTTAATCACTGTCAAGGGTATCCACATTAACGAATGCAAAATTTTCGTATTCGTCATCATCAAATGTTTCCGCTTGTTCAATTACTAATAAACTTTGTGCTTCTACTGACAAAGTTTTATGTTTTCTGCGAAGTTTGTGACGTTTCGCTGAGATGAGTGGATCAGAGCTGGTCAATAAATTATTTAAAATATCTTCATTTGTAGTTTTTCTACTGCATTTCCTGGAATGGTGTTGGCGGTACCTACGAAAGTCTTTATTTCTAGCTTCAGCAGCTTCTTCAGATAGCTGTCCAATTGGTATTAGACCAAAACTTTCAATAATAGCTGCACCATGCATAAGAACTTTATGAACACTTGAAGGCATATAATACCAGCTATATAATTCCAAATACAGTTGCATGGTCACTTGAGCATATTCGTGAAATTTCGCTGTGTCAATGTGGTAACCTGATGAAATTGCCTCTAAAATGATTGCAAATCGCCTTATTAATTCTTCACTAACACCAGTTATCTCAGCAGTCATGTTTGGATTTGCAAAAAATCTTCTAGCAGTATTTCCGTCATTCGTGGAGCCGTGCCCTTGTTTAACAACATCAATCAGAAGTCCCATTCTATTTTTAAAAGCGTCTTTTATGTCTTTCTTTCTTCTTTCCATGATGCACTTGTTGTCTCCCTTTACTGTCCATGTCTATATGCAGAATGCATTCCATCATTCGTATCCAGGTATGCAATGATGACAATCCGTATTTACAGAGATCTGGATCAGTCGGTTTTGATGCAATTAAGGGCAAATTATTCATCTCTGTTGGAGTGGCTTTACAAATGTCGCATCTCTGAGATGAAGTATCACATAAAATTGATGTTGCTTTTCCGTCTATCATAGTCATTAATAAAGAGTGTGAAATTTTTATTTCTCCAACTTCTGTTTTCACTAAATTTACAATCTCTTCCTCAATAGCACTTTTTTCCCGCAATATCGTTATTTTATTTTCTTTCACAAATTCGAAAAAGATTGGACGACACCAGTAAGATGAATTTGGTGAATCGTTTTGCCAGATAACTTGTTCGCCGCACACTAATTTTATTGGCACTAAACTACCCATAAATATGCTTGAATCGTCAAGTTGACTTTCTTGTTCATCGTCTGTTTGCATTTTTTGTTTGTAATTGGCTTGATTAGAAGCACTGTCAAATCCCCACTTACTGATTAGTGTAAATTCTTTACAACCACTATCTTTGACGAGTGACGTCATTATTCTTGCTGTCGATATATCCAATAGAGCTTATAACTTTATTTTAGCTGAGGTTTCTGTCACTGTAATAGCATCTTTTGGTGGATAGCATTTCTGTTTCTATTATGTTTTCTTGTAACCATTCACTATTTTTAGTTCTGAATAAATTTTCTTTACGATAAGCGTTTTCTTATCTTCTATTTAAATTATAAAATTTTTTTGCACAAAACAACTTTAAGGTCTTTTCGTGATCATCACTTAATTCGACAAAAAATTTAGACCTTATCTCACTACACAAACTGTCATTATTTTTAATACTGCCACTGTTTTTTAAAATAACGAAAAGATCAAGGTTTGTCACTAAATTTTCAAACATTTTCACAAATACAAAATAACAAATAAGTAAGTAATGAATGTGTGGGGGTAGTGCGTCTATTATGGTGGGTCATAGAACACTGAAGTACGTTTGAATGCAACCGAACATTCCGTAGATACCCTATCGTTGCACCAATCACGTTACGACACGTCATAACTTGTTGTTGCGCTCGCGCACTCTTATCCCTTGATTCCCGGAAATAAGTCTCAAAACAAATTACGTCATACCTACCTATGGTGGTGGAAAATGTCGAACATTGTTTTTTTTTTAAAGAACTTAGTAGGTATTGAGGTTTTCAGGCCGTTTAATATACATTATTTTCAATTTCAATTTAATTGGAATAAATTGCTTAACTAAAATAACATGACTCTTCATACAAATTTGATATGGCTATATCTCCGAAAGTACTCGTTAAATTAAAAAAAGTCAAAGAATAAAAACGTTTTAAATTTATGCCTAGATACCAAAAACATTTGATCTCTTAAGACCCAACCTTGTAATCCCAGCCCACTGTGCGCCGTCGACCCGGGCTTGGTCCTTATCGGACGGCGAGCTACATTTCGTACTGCTGGAACTGTAATTTTACGAATGGATGCTTATCCATTCTTAAAATTACAGTTCCAGCAGTATTATATTATTATTTATATTATTTATAAGCTGTCACATGTAACGCAATTGCGCAATTGCGCCTAACTACATTTTTTTAGTTTGAGCTTATACTATTGATTGTAGTTAGAAAGTAAGTACATAGTAGTACTTACTTTCTAACTACAATCAATAGTATAAGAATGAAGCACTTCGCCACTTCAAAAATAAAAGATGACCACGAATATACCGAATTCAAATACTTTTATTTCTTTTCTTGCATGATCACCGGCCAGTATTATGATAATGACATTCGCTGTATTATGCAACCTCCTTTGGAACACTGCCAGCTATAACGCAGAAGGCGCGAAAACTGACACAGCATTTTATTTTATTCTACAGGCATCCATGCAAGGGAATGGATCACTCCAGCCACGACGACCTACTTTATCAACGAACTTCTGACCAGCAATGACCCAGAGATAACATCAATGAGGGACCAGTTTGATTGGCATATCTTCCCTTCTGTCAATCCTGATGGATACCACTACAGTTACACTAAAGTAAGGCGGTTATAAAATGGCTAATTGCTTATAAAATGCCTAATGGGAACTAAACAATTAATAGTACCTATTTATAATGGAATATGAATCAAAATTCCATGCGGTTTTGTTCCAGGATATTAATATCCTAATGCCGTCATGAACCTTATTATTTCCAGTGACTTCCTCATAAAAATTCTACCTAGAAGTATGTGCAAACATATATTTGTCGTATTTTAAGCTAGCTGATAAAAACATTGGATTTTAAGACTTACCTTTAGCTATTATTAGTAATTATGTAATCTATTGCCATTGCAATAGATTACATAATTAAAACTCAACTAAAATAAGCAATGTTTAACAATTTATTGTTGTTGTTAGTAATTAACTGTTTATTAATTAAACTTCGATGGTTCTAGTTTTATCATTTGTGACTTCGAGTTACAGCTATTTAAGCGGGCACGCCCTTTATGCTTGGAAGCCTTTATTTAGGTACCTATTAAGTTCTGTTTACGTTTTTATTTATGCTTGAGTATTTTTTCGATTTGTTTTTGTTGGTATATTGGCGTGTGGTAAGTGACTCGAAATAACAAACCATTTTCAAAATGGCGGTTTAAGAGCAGAATAGGAAGAAAGTGACAGCTGTCAAAAATAAGACTTGGCTATAGCCGATCTCGTAAATGCTTTTGACAAAAAGTCCCAGTAACTTGAAACCAAAGATATAAAAAGATCTAGATGTCCAGTCAAAGTTGAGAACTCGTCGTGCAACTGAAAAGCACAAGGACATGGCCGTGAGTGTTAGCTGTCACGCACACCAGCATAACAAAGTTGGCGTTTTTGTTTGAGTTCTTTCCCAGCACGACACTATCTAGCCCAGGAGTTCCCAACCTTTTACTATACGCGCCCTAACACTTTTAAAATCATTACGCCCCTGAGTTACTTTGTCGACTTAAGCAGAAATGTATGTACCTAAATTATTTTGCATACTGTTGTATAGAATCAAGTTTTTCTAACTGAACAGACAGCTGTGCTGCTGGGGAGTTTATTGCGCCATTTCTTCTTCCCAGCTAGCACTAGCAAGTTGTAAAGGGTGGGCGTTTTAGGGGACTGTCTCATGTCATTTTAAAGTCCGAAAAGTGCTGATTCTATTGAATAAATCACTTTTGATTGATTGGTTAATTATCTTCTACTTAACAAAAATCTGAAATATAATATACTGAAAGATACCGCACAACCTAAACTGGATGGAAGTTTGAAATGTTGCACAAGAGTTTCATACAAAACGAAGTGCACTACGGAAGAATTTTTGTTAATAAACCTCTAAATGGGTTAAAAGGGGATGAAAGTCTGTATGGAACTACGTAATTTTTGTCCTAAATTCCATATGAACGAAAGAAACAATTTGCGTTAGGTACTTAATCAAAACGCAAACTGTTCTTAGTATGAGGAAATAATAAATCTAAATAATGAACAGGAAAATGCCAATTTGAAAGTCACATTGAACATTATTGTTAATACGAATTTCAGGACCGAATGTGGAGGAAAACCCGATCGCGCTCCGCTAACGGATGCTATGGGGCTGACCCTAACAGAAATTGGGACTATAACTGGATGAGTATGAAAACATTTTATACAGGGTGGCAGGGACATCGACGCGAAAACTGTTACCATGGATTCAGTACATGATTATTTATTTATTTAGGTTAGCCAACAATTGTTTACACAATACATTTAAAATAAATTCCTTAATAGTACGTTTCATCATCATCTGCCTAGCCTTTTCCCAACCATGTTGGGGTCGGCTTCCAGTCTAACCGGATGCAGCTGAATACCAGTATTTTACATTGAGCGACTGCCTATCTGACCTCCACAACCCAGTTACTGGGTAATACGATACTCCTTGGTAAGACTGGTTGTCAGACTTTCGGGCTTCGGACGACCCGTAACGACTGTCAAAGATCTACAAATGACAGCCGGGACCAACGGCTTAACGTGCTGTCCGAGGCACGGAGGGGTCTTGGTATGTAAAGATGGTCATCCATCCACAGACCAACCGCGGCAAGCGTAGCTTAACCTGATCGATCGACCCGTGCAGCTGTTGTAACTTAGCCACAAGCCCCTCCCTTAATAGTACGTTTATAAGTGCAAAAATTACTTACAGGCTAACACACCATGCACCATTTATGGTTTTACATAATATGTATATACAAAGCCAAAAAGGATATTAACAAATAAAATTATTCAATAATTTTTGGTATTTAAGTGTAACAATAATAAGTGGTAAATATGTTAAGTGGAAAAATATATATTGGAATCTAAATGTAAAAAAAAACAGATTGATAATATTAACACTAACCAATTAAAATAATAATAATAATCTCATAATTCAATTTAAATACATAAAAAAATAATTTAAAGTTAAAATTAACATTTAGAAACATTGTGAACGCCCCTGCGATGAAATTATTCGTTGATTATTTAAAAAAAATCTGCAGTTCCATATATTTTGACCGCGTAAGTATTGCACTTTTCTATGAAACAGCAGATTTTTTTTTATAACCGACGAAAAATTTTCACGCAAGAGGTTCGGAATTATGTAGTGAATCCATGGTAAAAGTTTTTGCGTTGATATCCCTGACACCCTGTATAGGTACTTCCAATTTCTTCTTTTTTCATTTTGACAGAACATACAACTCATATCTCAATTCCTAGACCACATCGATCGCGACGTCAGAGCCGACGAGAAATTTTAGAAAAAAATAATACCAAAAAAACAGAACACACATGGCAGTGATAGTGACTTAAAAATTATATCATAAACATATATTTGGACTAGAGTCATTAACTTAGCTGCCAGAGCTTATTTTTAATTTTTTGAATTGTTCTTTTTTATCTTTTTATTACGGACGCTTCTCATGTGCACGTCTTTCTACATTGTTCTCACATGTATAATTTCAACATGAATGATGTAACCAATATTTTGTAACAATTTTTTATTTAAAAGAATGTCCGTGGAGTTTCTTGCCCGTTCTTCTCCATAGGTACCTACTACGCTTTGGAATGGGCAACTAGCTTCATACCTATTTCTGACTGACCGATTCCTTGACAATTCAAAAGTGCCTGTAAATGGTTTAATTGAAATAAATGATTTGAGTTTGAGTAATATAACATAACATCACGCCTTGGTTGGGCAGAGGTGTATGTATATATGTAGTATACCCAGTACTCCCACATTTCGTCAGTTATGTCATCATTAACCAAAAAGATATCAGGAATACGTTTGTATGGAACCACGCCATCGACCAAATGGCCGCGTGTCCTCTTAAGATCAAGTTTTTATATAATTGCTCGGCAAATAAGCAGGCAGTCATAAAAAAGTGATCAATAATGTGCCTATATACGGTTCCTAATTCACGCGTCATATTCGTGAACGGGCGCCGTCAGTTGAATGGTCATCTCTTAACTGCTAGGTATTATTTTTATTAATATTATATTTTGAATTGTTTAATTTTTTTCTCTTTTTACATTGTTCTCACATACAGAAGGAATAAGAACAATGTACCCGGGATTGTATAGCATGATTGCCGGTCTACAATTATATAATTTCATTTAATGGGACTTAAGAGCGTTTATTCTAAAAGTGGGCAACGTCGCAAATAGATGTCAAATATTTCGCTGTTTTGATTAACTTGGCAATATTACTGTATGGAAATAAGAAATGTGACTAACTAGTTCCCTAGAATATTAATAATGAATTGCAATTATAACACTGAGTTTGATGTTGTGACAATTTTAGGTGTAAAAAAGGCATTTGGAAAGTTTCCAAATACTTTTTTTACATCTAAAACTAAATATTCGGTATTACGATATTAATTATTGCATTTCATAATAGAAGAAAGAAAGAAGAAAGAAAGAAAGAAATAATCAATATTTTAGTTCCCTAGTTAGCCACATTTCTTAATTCCATACAGTAATATTGCAAAATTAATCAAAACAGGTAAATATTTGAAAGCTATTTATGACGCTGCCAACTTTTAGGATAAACCCGCTTAAATATAACTGGCAAAATGTGGGTGTATTATAGGATAGCTTTACACCTCTGCCTAATCTTTCGGGTAAACTGGCGTGATGTTATCTGTGTAACAATATAAATAGGCTCTTTATTGTTATTCCATTATCTATTTCAGATTACAGTTCATCAAACAACCCATGCAACTACCAGTTATACGCAGGATCGAAACCATTCTCGGAGATAGAGACCAGAACACTGTCTAATTACATATCTGGACTAGAGAATATGTTGGGTTATATCTCGTACCATTCTACAGCGCAGACGTTGCTTCTACCGTACTCTGACTCCAGCGAACATGTTGATAATTATGATGATTTGGTAAGAATTTCTAAAAAATAGATCAGCCGGTTTATTTTGTAAATTTCTCACCGCGAAAACTTAAGGCTCCTACACACAGGTGACATTTCTGCCGGCCTTGCCGCCAGGCAAGCCGCGGTGCGTCCGGCAAAAGCCGGCGGTCCGTATCGCCGCCTTTGGGTGAAGTGAGCTGCCAATCCACCTGAACTTCTTCTTTGATGCTAGAGATCACTTTTGACATCATACTTTACGCTTACGTCACCCAAGTTATCACGATGAGATTTTTACAGAGATCGACTGTTTTGTTATCTCGAGTGGAGACCGCGATTTGGCAAATGCACTGCCTTGATGCTTAAAGATATCCTCAGGCTAGATGGAAAAACACGTCTTCATGGGAAGGCTGGAAATAGATGAGAGAGTCCGAGAGGTCAATCTCACACAATACAGATCACAGTAACAGCAGCCTATACCAGGGAAACACAGGGAGGAGGCCTGTGCTCAGCAGTGTTAGAACAAGGTTGCCAATAATCAGTCAACTGACTGCTGAAGGCCGATGATCTGTTTCGCAAATTTCCTACCAAGCCATGACCTACCAAGCCGGTACGCCATGGCGGTGCGAGTGGCGATTACGTTCAAAGCGTTTCATATTTCTACAAAAACTTTCAAAAGGACTGTTTCACTGTTATAAGATTTTTTTTGTCGCTTATGTCAATTCAATATATTTTTGACTTTTCTTTCATCGTTATCGCTGAGAGAATGTCACTTTGCCAAGGCCGTGAGGTCGTCTCGCCGCGCCATTACTGACAATGGCAATTTGTTTCTACTCCTGCAACAAGGCGCTCCCTCACTGGAGCATTTGGCTGTAATGTAACAATCCAAGATGCGATTTTGGGTTTTACTATATGATCAGTACCTCGGTTCTCCTCCTCAAATCTGAACTGTAAAGGCGAATGCTCTCGGTGAAGGAGCGCCTTTAGAATCACCCTCTCATTTTTATTACTAACTTCAGCATTATTTACTTCTTTTTGCAGAAGAAAATCGGTGAGACATCTCTTCGTTACGGTTATGCCGTCAATAAAGCAAAGTACGATGGACCGGGAACAGCTGCCGAAATTTTGTGTAAGATAACTTGATATATTTACATAATTATGAATACTTACTACCTACGTACTAGGGTTGTAACGGAACCTCGCATCCGCCTCCGCAAGTTTTGAATGGAGTTGTAACGGAGGTCTAAATCGGCTCCAACTAAGTGAAGAGCGTTCACCCAAAAAGTTGGCAACGTCGCAAATAGCTGTCAAATATTTACCTATTTTGATTAATTTGGCAATATTACTGTATGGAAATAAGAAATATGGCTAACTAGTGAAACATAACTGGCGAAATGTGGGTGTACCTGCTACAGGGACACCTCTGCCCACTCCGTCGGGGAAACAAGGCATGATGTTATGTTATGTAATTTTAAGTAATTTCTTTATTTCCCAAAAACATATACAGAAAATCGCACTATAGGTTTACAATTTTTAATTTATGGTAGAGAACATAGACATAAAACATTTGGATGTTGCAGAAATCTGTACACAATAGATTGAACTCTGTCGCTTAAACTAGGGTATCCTGTATCTTAAGAGACAGTGTATCACAATGAGGTACCAATTGATATATGTATGAGTGGACTGTGTCGATTTACGTTCAGAAGGGAAACAAGTTATAATTTACTTTAATAAAATGTGTTTATGTAGTGAACTGGAATATTAATAATGAATTGCAATAATAACACTGAATTTGATATTGTAACTGTCTATGCGTTATGCGTCTTCCTCTTCGAATTTGTGGATGCGGTTGAGTGTGAAATAATAACTTCTTGATTTCTCCAGAATATAAATGGTTTATTGCAAAACAGTTAGTGACTTGTACAATATGAACTCGTCTCGACTTAAGAGTTTTGAAAAGCAGTTCTATAGAGCAAGGTCGATTTAAAAATGTGTTAGTTTTAGGAAAAACCGAGCGTTTTAACGTTCCGCGAATAAGCATTCGGAAGTCTTCGTAAATTGCTCCTATTGGTGTTTCTTCGATGAAATCCCTTGAGGACCTCTCATTGGCCGTCCGAAGGTGACTTGACAGTTTTGGTTCTTGGTTCTCGATGCGTAAGTAGGTGGGTAGGTAGGTAGAAGAGCGCCTACAGCTTATGTGATTGCAACACACAGATTGTCAACATCATGCGTGAACAGTAACCGTTTTAGGTGTAAAAAAGGCATTTGGGAAGTTTCCAAATACTTTTTTTACATCTAAAACATTAATTATTGCATTTCATAATTAATATTTTAGTTAACTAATTCGCCATATTTCTTATTCCCATACAGTAATATTGCCAAATTAATTAAAACAGTGAGATATTTGACAGCTATTTGCGACGTTGTCAGGTTTCTGTATAAACGCTCTTAATGTTATGTAGATATAACTTGAAGTTGCATCATTTTGCTCGTCTGTTACGGCCATCGCCAGGTTCAGTACCAAGTGAGCAACTGTTAAGTGAAACTGGTTTAATTATTGAACCAACGAGATATTGCCTCCGCCTTGGTTAACCTGCGCTTCCGCAGAGGTCAAGCCTCCGCCTCGTCTCCGCCTCCACTAAGATGGCCTCCGTTACAACCCTAGTATCTGCCAATAAATTTTTCTTTCAGACAAGGCATCAGGAGGCAGTATAGACTGGGTGCGTTACACCCAGGGCACTCCTCTGGTGTATGTGTACGAGCTTCGAGGAGTTTTCTTCTCCTGGCCTCCTAGCAGGATCTATGAGCAAGGAGACGAGGTTACCCAAATGATGGTCGGACTTGTTAAGGAAGCTCGAAATTTGGGTTACTTGTAGGAAAAAAATCATTTTTCTGAACTAGAGTGACAAAAGGGTTTGATGACGAAAACTATTGATTTCTTTGTATACCTTACCTATAAATAAAATGTGATAAAAATTTGTTGTGTGTTTTTACCTGACTACGGCACAGACATTAATTTAAAAAATTGGATTCCTAAATGTGTTTAAATTTGTTCAAAAGCCTGCACTCCTAAACAGATTACAAAAAAATTGTTTAAATTGGGTTAGTCTTGATTCAGAATCTAAGTTTTGAATGGTCTTATGACATGACAGGAATTAAATATTAACGCAAGATGTCAAAACTTTTCTATCAGATTTTCATTATGTCAGCCAAAATACTTTCACTACTGGATATACATAGGGCCTCTTCCAAAGATCATCAAAACAACCTACCCCTTAACCCTTCGTAAATCCGGTAGCTACAGATAAAATTAAAAAGCCATTGTGTCTTGCGTGGATCCACGTTCGCAATACGAAGGGTTTATGAACTGCCAGCACCCGTTCGCGATATCTTTCACCGCATCGGATTTAATGTAATTTAGCTGGACGATTTCTTCACGCAGTTACGTTAAAGCAGAAATTCATTGAGTATATTCAGAAAAGTTAAAAAAAACTAGCTAATTTTAACTTTACTACTTACTTTATTAATTAACTGAACACATTTAAAGATTCTAAAAGGTACTTAATTATAAAAAAGGTTTTTTTGTTCTATTTTCTATGGCCACTGTTCTCAAAAACAGTGCCTTAATGTTCTTCGTCAACTACTAAACCCACGTTGTCTTTGGCCGTCACTGGCCGAGCTTCCTCGAATGGGCAATCATCAACCACGTCTATTTGCAACTGAAAAAAAATAAAAAACAAGAAGTTAGATTAATTTTCGCCATAATCTAATTCTTTATTTTGAGCGAAGACTCATATAGGGTTAGGTACATTGTCCTTAAAACTAAGTGTCCACACGATACATTGGCACATGTAACTGACAGCAGTGAGTGACATACGGACAGTTCACTCTGTCAGCAATCATTTTCAGAACCCTGTTAGGGCTGGCCGTGACTCGAGCCACCCTCGCTTGCGCCTTCCCTGACGCACTGCAACGCCATGGCAAAATGGCAACCCCATCAGTTTTCTGAACGCGTTATTATATTGGACACGAAGTGCTCCATACGATGCCCGCAAATGATTTTCCCACAAGCTACATGTGTAGAAGGTGGTACAGAATGCTCTAAAGAACCTTAATGTGCAAACCTAGGGGCCATAAAGAGCTCTCCATTCCCCTTCAATGTCAGCATTGTCTTTAAGGTCAGTGGTTGATTCTCTCCGCAAAATCATTTAAATAAAAAGCGATTCTTGCAGCGACACAATAAAGTGCAATTGAGGTCGCACAGCGCTAATTATCTACAGACATATTCACCAAGAAATTGCCTCTTTTACTATCGCATAACTATTAAATCTTCTGACTACGTTACACTCACTGAATTGACCCGACAAGTCAAGCCCGCCGCGTATTTGTATCTACATACCTAAAATGCGGAGTGAACCATTTGTATTCATCTGTACTTTTACGCAAAATTTTTTAATCGTTTTTCTCGTGAAATAGCAATCGCAATTTTGAGAAAAGACCTATTTCAAAATAGGTATGGTTTCGAAAATACATACATACATAAACTCACGCCTTCTTCCCATAGGGGTAGGCAGAAACTACAGAACGCAACCTGCTACGATCCTTACATACTCCTTTTGCATCGTTTACTTTCATAGATCTGGTCACACATGCATGCCAGTTTCGAGTACTATGCACCTGACCTTTCTGAAGAACTTCACCAATAAGGTCACTATATTATTATATCCTCCTAGGGTGTCTATACTGGTATTTCCACTCACTCAAGTTTAGAAAATACTGTGTTTATAACATCATAAAACAAAATATCCAAACTTTATGAGAATATTGCTTTTGGATCTGCGTATGTCGCATGCACAGAAAAAGTTTGAAGGGAAAAAAAATATTTTTGGAACGAAGTTCTTTATGGCGGCTTGTAAACTTTCAGAAATCATCACGCTAAAAAGTGTTAATATTTACGACTGTCTTCTTTTAATTCAAAGAGAAATAAAGAGAGAGAGAGAGGAACGCAGGAAGAAAAAAAAGAAAAGAGTAAAGTGATTAGTGTCGTGGGATAAAATTGTACACATCGGCCCATACACAGAGAGAAAGTGTGAATTTGGTCAAAATGAAAACCCAAGATGGCGGCTCTGAAAATTTTTCATGATTGGTGTCGTTTTCATGGTTTTCGAGGGTGTTAAAGCCGATAGTGGGGTCAAAATATAAATCCAAGATGGCGGTTACGAAAGTTTTAAAATTTTTCGTCATGGGTGTCGTTTTTATAGATTTTGATGGTGCTAAAGCCGATAGTGAGGTCGAAATGTAAATCCAGAAGGCAGCTGCGAAAATTTTCAAATTTTTCGTCATGGGTGTCGCTTTAGAAGTTTTCGAGGGTGCTAAAGCCGATATGAGGTCAAAATGTAAATCCAAGATGGCGGCTACAAAATTTTTGTTTTTGTTTGATTAAATCATACGCGAGAAAGAACTTTGTTCCTGACGGGGGTCCCCCGACCGCACACGTTTTTATTTGTATGTCTGTTTATTACGCATTCACGCTAAAACGGTTAAACGGATTTGAATGAAGTTTGGCAGATGGTTAGACCATGACTTGGGCTAGGATACATGATAATAATATGATGATACTTTTTATTGCTCGTGACTGTATCCGAAAAATTTTTACGTAATTGTTTTGTTTTCTAACGATTTTTTAAGCGTTTCATGGTTTCTCACTACGAGACAACGCCCAGCCTACACCATTGGTGATAGAAAAGGTACCTAGTAATTAATTCTTGAGTAATTTAATACCTAGTCACATTGTAGTACCTATGACTGGTTAAAAGAGGGATACAATCATTGATCATTAAAACACTTTTGATTTTAATAAGGCAGAATAGGCACGAGTGCGAGGTTCCATATTAATGGAGCCTGTCTTGTATTACGAAGACAAAGTTAAGATTCTATTTTAATAAAATACCTACCCTCATTTATCAGAATATCCCTCGTTTAATTGGTCAGCCTGTAGAGTAGAAATAACATTTTGTTTTAAATATAAACAGTCTTCTATCTACCCCTGATCTATACAGGGTCAAATAAAATTATCTACCGAAACTTCGCAGACGTGATAGGAGTTGATATCTAAGCATGGTAAAACCAAAAAAAATTGTGGCACTCCGGGAGTGCCGACAGAAAAGAAAACTTGAAAAAAATTGGCACCGCGGTAATCAACGCGTTGATGTCTTTTACTCCACGGTGTCGGTAAAAGGTCGCGAGTTCAATGGTTTTTTCCCATATCAAAAATGCCCAACGCGCCTAAATAAGTTTTCACTATAAAATTATTTGATGACAATAAAGTTTGAGATCAACAACCGTATGTAGTGTATTTGCTTGAAATATCAGTTCAAAAATCTGTTTTTGTTTATGTTAACTTCACAGAAGTGATAGTACCGATATCTAACACCTCCACCGTGAAAGCATAGCAGCGAAATCGCAGTAGTACATCAACTGGCTCACGTCATGTTCCGCTACGCGCATCCGATTCGGAACTTGACGCGAGCCTGTTGAATTGAACTACTGCGGTGTCACTGCTATAGTTTTACGGCAGAGGTGTGATACCGGCGTAAACACAAAAAACTGTATACTCAACTCATACTTCAAGTAACAACACTATCAGCGGACCCCAAAATAAATTATCTTTTTTTGAAGTGAAAACTTCTTTAGGCGCGTTGGGCATTTTTGAGATGGGACTAAACCATTGATTTCGCGACACCATGCGACACCTCATTTTAGTAAACGCGATTGTGCTCTTTATTTATATTACGTTACGGATCAATGTTCTATGCAAGTATTTTTACTTTAAAGGTTTCGGAATTATTATTTTTTGTAAACGTGATTGTGCTCTTTATTTATATAATGTTACGGACCAATATTCTATACAAGTATTTTCTTCAACCAAGGCGATCTTGTTCAAGTTTTCACTTCTGATGGCACTCCCGGAATGCCACCACTTTTGGTTTTTTTTTTATACCATGATTAGATATCGATTCCTATCACGTCTGCGGAGTTTTGCTAGGTACCTAATTTAATTTGACCCCGTAAAACTATTCAAAATATTGAAACAACAAAAAATAAACCGTGAAACATAGTTTGCAATATTTGACTAGACAATGTGGTCCAGTAAGAAAAAAAATAGCAGTGGCACTCCAGGATTGCCGACAGAACTGAAAACTTGAACAAGATCGCCTTGGTGGAAGAAAAATACTTGTATAGAACATTGGTCCGTAACTTTATCTAAATAAAGAGCACAATCGCATTTACAAAACCGGCCAAGTGCGTGTCGGACCACGCACAATGAAGGGTTCCGTAGTTGGGATGAATTTATCCCAAAAACAAACTTAACTCTGTAGTTGAAAAATATGTTCTCCCATACGGAATGTATGGGAAAACATGTTTTTGCAACTGCAAAGTAAGGTTGGTTGATTATTACTCGTTAACTTGTAGAGCCTACTTAGCTGTGATAGTTTTCCTTTTAATTTCGTTATATAAACTACTGTTGTGATTTTTTTCACTCACCCAAAACCAACCATTTAGCCGGCAGGGGGGGGACACTTGACTCTAACAAAAATTAGCAATTTAAAGCTTAATATTTCGCAAACGGATCCCTGAATCCAAAAATGGTTTTCACAAACTCACAATGTTTTTGAAGGACCTTTCCAATGATACCCCTCACCATGGGTAAAAAAATAAAAAAAAAACATCACCACTTTACGTGTATGAGAGGTACCCTAAAAAAAATGTTTTTAGTAATTTTGTTTTACCACTTTGTCGGCGTAATTAATATGTATACCTATGCCAAATTACAGCTTTCTAGTACTAAGGGTCTCGGAGCTAGACCGCGGACAGACAGACAGACAGACAGACGGACATGACGAAACTATAAGGGTTCCTTGTTTACTACGGAACCCTAAAAATGGCAGTGGCACTCCGGGATTGCCGACAGAAGTGAAAACTTGAACAAGATCGCCTTGGTGGAAGAAAAATACTTGTATAGAACATTAGTCCGTAACCTCATCTTAATAAAGAGCACAATTGTGTTTACAAAAAAAAAAAAAACTTCCGAAACCTTTAAAGTAAATATACTTGCATAAAACATTGATCCGTAATGTAATATAAATAAAGAGCACAATCGCGTTTACAAAAATAAGGTGTCGTCATGGTGTCGCGAAATCAATGGTTTAGTCCCATCTCAAAAATGCCCAATGCGCCTAAAGAAGTTTTCACTTCAATAATATTCATTATTTAAGAAAATTGTGCTTACGCCTTCCATCGGTCCATCCATCGCTGAAGCATGAGTGTTTCGCCTCTGCAAACAAAAAGAAAAACATTAAACATGGCGCTCACTTATTGTACCCGTTCCAAAAGACGGGTTCAAAATTAAAATAAGCCACAAAACAGTATAAAAAAAATCTTTAATTCAGACCTTGATCCATAATATGATGTTAGTAATACGCACTAGAGGGTTCATCTTAAAAGTTGGCATCGTCCTAAATAGCTGTCAAATATTTACCTGTTTTGATTAATTTAGCAATATTACTGTATGGAATTAAGCCACATTTCTTATTTCTATACAATAATATTGCTAAATTTATAAAAACAGCGAAATATTTGACATCTATTTGCGACGTTGCCACTTTCAGAATAAACGCTCTTAAAAGTTAGGTATCACATTATCTGTCACGATGCCTCATTAAATAAATAAATTGAGGTGGATAACAATTAAAATTCTATTGTGTCTCGTTAGTGACAGTTGAAAGGTTATAAAATTTAATACAAGATTTCAATTTAAATATCTGTTGGACGAACCTGACGCACCGGACACATGCACATTTGCATGTACCCTATGCGCCATAAATTCAATATTTAAATTCAAAACATTTTATTTCTCATAAACCTACAAGGGCACTTATGAAACGTCAGAAGCTAGGTGCACGGTTCCAATTGGTCGCTTCCTATGGAGAAGAGCCGGCAAGAAACTCCACGGTTACTCTTTTAAAATGGTTTCTACAATGTTTTCAAATTACAGTGTTAATAGGTATGAGAGGACAGTGTAGGCCTATCAAAAAGCACCAGGTACCACGACTTATATCACTCATGACCTCCAGAATGCCGTTGACGCACACTGCGCATCATGGACGCAATCAATTTCCGCAGGATGGTATTGTAACCATCAGTATGTGCTTCGGCAAACATTCCTGATGCACTGCAGTAACGTGGAAGCCCCAATAACATCCTAAAGGCATTATTATACTGAACTTTAAGGGCGTTGGATGCACTTTGTGAATCCCACAGATAATGCGTTTGAAAAGAGAGCTCTGCATTACGAAAAACCTACCTACATCAATATGTAGGTAGGTTTAACATGGTCACTGATCTCGTATGCGACGATGAGGACATGGACAGCGACCATAGTGAAGCCTTGTTCATCACTAAATATGTGCTGCTTGTGGGCTCATTATACGCAAAGATCATTCAGCGCTCTTTTTTTTGGGTGGGAAATTATCAAATAACTTTTCCGGCTCTGGGCGGAGCGGGAGGGCGTGTCAGACTCTTACTGGCTAAAACCCCCGTGTTCCTTCAGTTGCCATATTGCCGGGGCCACGATCTTATTTTCGGACTTCTTCGCAACCCCGGCAGGCATCAGCCCTAGCGGACCCCGTCATCATTCAGCGCCCTGGGCGTCCAATATAACAATCCGTTCAGGGTGATAATGGGGTTGCCACATTGGTGCAGTGTGTCGGTTATGTTCGCGGACGCACACGTTGACGGTTCCACGCCATGCTCCGCAAGCGATGAGTTGCAGTGCTCGGCAGGTCGCGCGCCAGCCCCAACAGCATCCTGGCTGATATTGCGAATAGGCTGGACACGCGTTACGTGGAGCACTGGATTAATTCCCACATTTGGAAATAAGTAATTATAATGACACTAGTTTAATAAGTAATAAAAGCCACACGGGTTGATCGATCAGGTTAAGCTACGCTTGCCGCGGTTGGTCCGTGGATGGGTGACCATCTTTGCATAACAAGACCCCTCCGTGCTTCAGAAAGCACGTTAAGCCGTTGGTCCCAGCTGTTGTAGATCTTTGACAGTCGTTACGGGTAGTCAGAAGCCCAAAAGTCTGACAACTAGTCTTTCCAAGGGGTATCGTGTTACCTAGTAACTAGGTTGTTGAAGTCAAATAGGCAGTCGCTCTATGTAAAATACTGGTATTCAACTGCATCCGGTTAGACTGGAAGCTGACCCCAACATATCGTACCTTCATTTAGAAACCGTTACTAAATGAAAAAACTAAATTTTACAGGAGAATTAATTTGCGATTTAGATTTTGCCGATCTAAGTAAGATGGCGTTATTATCAAAATTTTGGGAAAATTTCGTTTAGTAACGATTTCGAAATGGAGGTGCGATATTTGAGAAAAGGCTAGGCAGATGATGACTAGTTTCATAAGTTTTACTGTAGGTACTAACAATTTATGAATTTTTAAGTCTGAATTAAAAAGTTTTTATTTTATTTATTCTAACGTTTAGTAGTCAATACTCACAATACTCTTTCGTCTTATGCTCTCTTGCAAAACGACTAGCTGTTGCTTTTGTTTCCTTCTAAAGAATCCGCACTGGAAAATGAGTAAAATAATCAGTAGCCAAACAAATCTAAATAAAAAAATTTGGTTGTCTGTAAAGTCGGTTTACGGATGATAATTTTACGTGATAACGTTACAAGCCGAACGCTTAGGCCGATCGTGCCTCTATCGCTTGTTCCGCGCTCTCGCTTGCACGCTCGGTTCAGGCGGAACGTGACACTTTTTCGTGCGTGCAGCCGGCGTTCATCGATTTATAAGACATTATCACGTTAAAAAAATGGTAGGTACATGTTGGAAAAGCTTTGATATATTTATTTCTAGAACCCTCCGAGCTGTCAAATGTTAATAAACTTGTTGTACTGATATTTTATTATATTATGAGGTAAATAAGATTGCAGCCCAAATGATGGTAAGAGGTCTCCACCCTGTTTAAAATAATAATTTTATAATAAATACATTTTATATATTTAAGAAATTTGATGGAAATTGACCATTATATACTATCATTATCATTACCATCAAAAATTTTAGGTTCAGTTGTTCATATCTCCGAAACAACTGAACCTAAAATTTAGAAAAAAATACAGTTAATGGTTCTTTACTCATAGATTAAAAAGGAAAACCTATAAGAAATCTATGGTCTACAAATAACATGGACAATCTGTCAATATTATGCGTACAAACATACATTTGCAGTTGGAATGTATAGGAGAACATGTTTTTCAACTACAAAGTTAAGTTTGTTTTTGGGATAAATTCATCCCAATTACGGAACTCTTCATTGTGCGTGGTCCGACATGCACTTGGCCGGTTTTTTTTTATGTTCTGATGCACTTGTTTAATTTTATTTGTGATCTTTTTAAATACTTTTTTTTTCTTTTTGTCTCATGTACTTGTGATTATGTGAACATAGTAACGCTGGTCAAAAAAAAAGTATGTCGTAAAAAAGGTACGATGGTGATGGTGGGTGGTGGTGGTGGTGATGGTGATGGTGATGGTGATACTTACCTTGTAAAGAACAAATGCCAGGATAGCCAGTATGATTAACGCGACTATGACGGCCATCAAAATAATTAGCCATTTATTATTGGCCAATGAGATTTCCTTTTGTATTGTTATCTCAGTTAACGATCTAAAAATAAAAATTAAAACGTATTATACAAAAATATACTGTGTGCCATTGAATTAAACTCCATTATTCAGTAGTCTATCGTTTTCGTTATGTCGCTGTATTTCAGATGAGCTGTGGGCTAAAGGAATCTTTGGGTCGGTGTTGCGAAAGACCCAGGCAAAGACACCCGGATGAGCTTGATCGAAAGACTGGGCCTGCACGAACAGCTGACAGAAGTGAGTAGGGAGAGGTGTGTGGAAAAGGTAGAGGTATGTGCAAAATATGAGAGGTGTGTGGAAAATAGAGAGGTGGGTGACATAGGGTGAGGTATGTGCAAAATAGGAGAGCTGTGAACAATGGAGTGGTGTGTGTGGTAAAGGCCTACCTGCCCAGCAGCAGTGGGTAAATAGTTTGATTGTGAAGCAAGGTGGCCATTAATCACCATGCTTGTAAAATCCGGGATGTGGCGATTTGGGACCATTATAAAGTCCAAGATTAAGAAGCTCGCATGGGCTTTCACGAAGACTGCATTATTTTTACCGTTAATAAAATAAGCGATAAGTGCTCTTTTGTTGTGAAAATGTAGCTAAATTAAATAACTTACGCGGCAGATAACATCGGGACTCGATCGGACAGAAGTAATTGTGACGTGGAACTTATGTTCAGTTCTCCCCCGTTGAGATAACTTTCTGTAAAAAACGTCACAATTAGGAATTCTGAAAGTACAAAATATTTCCCAATCTATTCTTTTTTTTTTTCTTATGTTCAGTCTTATCAGAAAGAATAGAACGACGGAACAACTGTTATAATTTTACTGATGGGACTGTTTCATGTATGTGTAGGTATACAATATCACAAATGGCTGAACCAAAGGTACAATTTCGTAGTCAACCGCAGAGGGCAACTGCAAGCGACGTGTCGCCGCGACACGATTGGTTTCATGTCTTTCTGTGAAACCGACGACTTGTCGCTTGCTACGGAAGGTATTTCATAGAAACCAGTCGTGTCGCGGCGATACGTCGCCAGCAGTTGCCGCCTGCCCCAATGGTCCTAGCGCCACTCCTTTAAAAAATATTATCTCGTCACTGAGAAGGAATTATGAATAACGGCAAGTAAGGACCCGCGGTAAGTGTGTCTAGAATTTTCTAATATGATTTATAAAATTTCATATTGGGACACGAAGCAACAAAATTCGATTTAAAAAAAAGTGGCCACATTCCTCTAGATCGAATTTGGTTGCTTCGTCTCTCAATATGAAACTTTATAAAAGGTATTAGAAAATTCTAGACACACTTACCGAGGGTCCTTACTAGCCGCTGTTCATAATTCCTTCTCAATGACGAGAAAATATTTTTTGAAAGGATTGGCGCTAGTGGACCATTGGGCGACCACTTAACGCAGGTTCGACTGTTTTCAGTTTGGCCTTTCCATATAGTCACGAGCATAAATATGTTACTATGAACCACTCAGCAAAAATATCTGATTTCATGAATCATCCATTAACATCTGTTGTCAAGATGACGGGAAATATGTGTGATCATTTGTGGAAACGCATAATTATAAAAGTGGCAGCACAAATATAGGACATCGAAGGACACCAAAACTTTGCATCCTGCTAAAAAGAGATGTCTCTAGAGATGTAATATTTACTCCCTCATTTCGCCAGTTATGTTTAAGTTCCACGTATGTTCAGGAGCTACGCTTGCTGGGGTTGGTCCATCGATGGGTGACCATCTTTACATACCGAGACTCCTCCGTGCCTCGGAAGGCACGTTAAACCATTAGTCCCGGCTGTCATTCGTGGATCTTTGACAGTGGTTACGGGTAGTTAGAAGCCCGAAAGTCTGACAACCAGTCTTCGCCAAGGGGTATCGTGTTACCCATTTACTGGGTTGTGGAGGTCAGATAGACAGTTAAGTCACTTCATATACATATAATACTGGTATTCAGCTGCATCCGGTTAGACTGAAAGCCGACCCCATTGACCCCAACATTGGAAAAAGCTAGGCAGATTTATTCATTAAATTTCATGTAATAGGGGTTTCGTAATTATAGTAGGTATAAATGTTTACTTACTCAACCGGCCTGCAAATATTTCCGTAGTTCCGATGATTGTTTGCGTCGTATTCGGCAGTAAGTCTATGGTGCAGTGGTGTATGATGAAGCTTGAATTTGTTAAGTTACTTGTTGTGCAATTTCCAAAATCCGCCGCTGAAATCTAAATATAAAAACACAAATATTATTATGTATAAAATAAAGTACTACCATTTAAGTTTTGCGCTTTGGCAATGATCGTCTAACTTGAAAAGAACGAAGGCGCGCACTGTAATCTATTTAGTGCTAATAGCTCTTAAAAAATATGTATTTGATGCAGATCACCAGACTTTAAATACTTTGAGTTAGCTGAATAAATTGAGGTTTGATATTAGAAAATATTTTGTAAGGAAGAGACGCCCGGGGCGGACCAAGCCCGGGTCGACGGCGCGTTATGTTCCACGCGCGCCTCAAAGAGATGTCAGCAGAATTGACGGGGTCCGCTAGGGCCAACGCCTGCCGGGGGTTCGAAGAAAACCGATAGGGAAATCGTGGCCCCCGGCAACAGGGCAACCGAAGGAACACGGGTGGGTTTTAGTCAGTAAGAGTCTGACACGCCCTCCCGCTCCGCCCATAGCGGGAGAAGTTATTTGATAATTTCCCACCCAAAAAAAAAAAAGGATACAAAAAGTACTTACGTTGAAAGAATTAATGTATGGTTTCTTTGGCATTGCAACAGTGAATTCCACGTATATCCATGTAATGTTGCCGTTGTTCCGTATCTAGATGAAACACAGAGTAAATTAATTTGTAGGTAACTAAAAGTAAATAAATAATAAAAGAAAGAAAGAAAAATAGGTTTATTTGTCACAGAAATACGTGCATACATAAAAGACAAGAGTAATCAGAGAACAACACAAAGTACATAACAAATCACGAGCATAGAACAGAAATTACTTAGGCGGCAGCTGCACGACATGACTGTGACAAAAAGGCTTCCACTCAGCGTGATGCAGTGCTATGGGGGGGGACTAAACACGACATATTTTTAGAATTGTTAGCCAAATAAAGGTCAATAACAGGAAGTTTTTGATTTGGGGTTCCGTATCTCCGAATGGAAAACCTCCCACCCTTATAGGATCACCCGTGTGTCTGTCTGTCTCTCCGTCTGTCATAGATAATTTGGTCCAAATCTAATGGACAAACTGTATCGTGTGACATGTCAAATGAAAGGGCTTATTGTGAGGGTTTCAAGTTCTTTTTTAATAAATATTTTTAAAGTTATTTAAGAGTACTGATGAAGACAAAAAAATAAATAATGTTCTGTACTTATTAGGTAACAGGAAAACCTTTAAGAAGTCTATGGCCTTTGACTAGTTAGCTACTATGGTTCTAAAGATGTCCGGTGACTGACAAACAGACAGCGTAGACTTAGTAAGGGTCCATTGTATCTATTGGATACGAAACTTTAAAATTTAAAAAAAGTATGTACGGGGGCAATTCAATATTATTTAAATCAAAACTTACCTGGTATTCGTGATGGTCATAAACAGTTGTATTTTCCAAAATCTGTTTGTCCGTGATATTCAGCTTGTGAGTATCCCTGCAAAGATTGGAATTGCTTACGATTATGGTTGATTATCATACAAAAAAATTGCTGTTTACGAGCTAATAAATATCATGCAAGTTGGAATTAGGCACCATCTTCACGGGCGAGTGAATCGCAGCGGTAATCTCCTCACACTGTGCTATCAAATTAAACAGAAACTCCATGAACTCCTTTCTTGTGCTATTCGAGTAATTATCTTTTTTAAGCACGTATTTTTGTGACAAATAAACATTTTTTTTCTTTCTTTTTGGATACGAAACACGATACTGCGCTCTAAGACACAAATCGCTGACGTTACCCAAAAAGCAGCCAAACTCAAGTGGGACTGGACCGGACACGTTTGCCGCATGTCGGATGCATTGTGAGCTAAGACCACTACAATATGGGTTCCTGAAAACGTCCAGCGGCATCGTGGAAGACCCAGGCGTAGATGGCGGGACGAACTTGACGCTTATAGGAGGAATTAGTTCATATTGGCTCAGGATCGAGTTGAGTGGAAAAAGGAAAGGGAGGCCTTTGCTCTGCAGTGGGACAATACGGGCTAATTATTAATAATTATTTCTTTCTTTCCATGAATCAATCCCTGCACGGCAATATCACTGCGTGACTATCGCTGCGATTCTCTCACCCGTCAAGATAGCGCTTAAATTCATCGCTTTTTAACGCACAAAATTTTTCATTATCTCACTCACCCACCATTGAAGACGCCTTCTGAAGTTAACTTAAATGGTATTGTTAGATTCATGCTACTGTTATTAATTTCACGATTACAGTTTTCATACAGAAACACTTTGACGCGGAGATTTTCTTCAACGTTCGTTGGCTTTGTCATGTTCAGCTTAAGGTCTATGGAGGTCTGTAAAAATAACATGTTTTTGACATATTTTATACCAACTGCACCCCGCGGTTTCACTCGCAATAAGTCTCGATCCCGTGGGAATATTGGAATAAAAAGTATTCTATGTCCTAACCCAGGTCATGGTCTACCCATGTGGCAAATTTTATCCAAATCCGTTTAGCTGTTTTAGCGTGAAAGTGTAATAAACAAACATACATACAAAAAATCAAATCTTTTCAAATCAAATCTTTTCAAATCAAATCTTTTTATTGTGGTCATAGATTATACAGTCAGATGTTAGGTAAATTACAGTTCCATTATGTCCTACCTAATATAGCATACAATAATTATGTCAACATGCAGTAAAAAAATTAAAAAATTTTAGGCATCACTTAAAAAGTAAATCTTAGAAAATAACCATTTTATTATGGTGATAGATTGTAGTAGGCACTAATTATTTAGAAAATCTTGGATCGTGTAGTAAGCTTTGTCAATTAAAAAATTACGGAATTTATGTTTGAATAGTGGCAGTTCTTTGGTGCTTAAAATGTCCACAGGTATCTTATTGTAAATTTTAGATGCCATTCCAAAAAAACGAACTCCACGTTCGTTTTTTTTGGAATGGCATCTAAAAATTTTTGTTGATAAAACTTCCAATCACCAAAGAGAATCAAACACGGCTCTAAAAATTTTAAAATTTTTCATCATGAGTATCGTTTTCATGGTTTTCGATGGTGCTAAAGCCAATAGTGAGGTCAAAATCTAAATCCAAAATGGCGACTGTGAAAATTTTAAAATTTTTCGTCATGGGTGTCATTTTCATAGTTTTAGAGGGTGCTAAAGCTGATAGTGAGGTCAAAATGTAAGACCGCACACGTTTTTTTTTCTCATAGAGAGAGGGTGATAAAAAGTACAGTGTTCACCTCGGGAGCAACATAATTTTAAGCTCGAGTGAAGTGCTTTGAATTCCTCGCTTCGCTCAGGATTCTTTGCTATGCTCTGGATTCAAAGAAATACTCTCACCTTAAAAATAGTTGTTTGCTCCCTTGGTAAACAATCTATTATTATTTATCACAGACAAAAATGACATTCAATGACAGATAGAATTATACTGTCTACCATCAATAGTGATCTGTCTTTTAATGAAAATAGGTTATTGGATTCGGTCGTCATCCCACGTCCACATGGCAGTTGTATATTACCTATAGCATTCATTGTTTTTATCATAATTACTAGCTGACCCGATGGACGTCGTCCTGTCAAAATCCCATATTTTCACGGCACCTTTTCAATTTTTTCTGGTCTGATTCTGACTATTACAAACATTTTAAAACAAAAAGAAAAATGGTTGTCTGTAAAGTCGGTTTACGGACGATAATTTTACGTGATAACTTCATAAGCCGAACGCTTAGGCCGATCGTGCCTCTCTATCGCTTGTTCCGCGCTCTCGCTTGCACGCTCGGCTCAGGCGGAACGTGACATTTTTTCGTGCGTGCAGCCGGCGTTCATCGATTTATAAGACGTTACACATCAAAAAAATCCAAATCGGTCAAGCCGTTCTCAAGTAATGCGTTTACCAACGAACAGCATTTCATTTTTATTATAAAGAGAGAAAGAATAAAAGATGAACAGTGGGATGTCGACGTGACGACCGCTTACAATAAATGTGAAAGTTTGCATGTTTGTGTGCTCGGATGTTTGTTACTCAATCACGCAAAATTGGCTGAACAGATTTGAATGAAATTTGGCACACAGATAGTTTATAACTTGGATTAACATATAGGATACTTTTTCTCTCGGATAATTTTCGATCTCCACGGGCGAAATCTAGTTTTCTATATTAATTTATGGGCATAGGTAAGAGACATATTTTGAGGTCACGGTCGAAGTCAAGTGACCCCGGTTATGTTGCAACTAAAAGCTACGGTTTCTTAGAAGATCGGTGGCCACATAATATTCACAGTGACGATTGTCATGAAAATGATGGTCGCGAGGTTTGTCTTAAAGTAAATCCAGTGCGCGTTGAGTAACCTCGCATTAAAAACCACCCGTACGAATGTAGGCTAAAGTGCCTGCTACACGGTCGCCAACCGCATCCCGACAGAGGTAACCGTGGTGGTTTACAACCGTGTAGATCAAGGTTGACGGCCAAATTTCAAACAGCTCTGCCTGTCGTCAACCGTGTAGCAGGCACTTTAGCCTACATTCGTACGGGCTGTTTTTTAATGCGAGGTTACTCAACGCGCACTGGATTTTCAATTCTCGGTGTCAAACTGAACGTTGAGAATCCAACAGACTGCATCCCTAGCGCGATGAACAAGTGCACATTTGGATTTTTAACTCACGCCACTAAGCTGAGCGTTGAAAATCCATTGCGCGTCAAAAAACCTCGCGTTAAACAAAACGCCCGTGGGCACGTAGGCTTACGGTGTCAAAAAATGCTGAAATGAAATGAAATGAAATTGTTTATTCTGTAAATAGGATATCGGAATCACTTTTACACGTCATATAAAAAAAATATTAAAAATAAGCTAGATGAGTTCGGCGTTTCCTATCTGACTACTCTGAGAAGAAAGGCCGAAACAAACTCAGAGGTCGCAGTCTCTTTTAAAGTCCAGACATAATCTTGGTCAGGCCATATGAGGACCATGTAGATTAGTGTCTGAAAAGGTTTTTTGAGGAAAGAACCACACAGATTTGAGTGGACCTGTCCAGTCAGTGCAAGCAAAACACACCCGCTGTCTAGGAAAACACACCAACTCACTTTCATGAACAACGTTCCAGTGACGTCATTTTCCGCTAAATTATTATTGTAGACGTTATGTAGTGGTTATTGCTGTTCTAGGAAACCGAAGCCTAAAAGGTTTTCATTCCGTAACGTTTTAAGAAAAATGGTAATTATTTACTTCTGTATCTCTCTTCAAGGGTTTAGGTAGATAGCTTCTGTACCCTTCTTTGTAAAGTTCAAAGCCTCGGGACAGCGGTGCACCACTCACGCGAAACCAAACGCACGCTGAATAAGACGCGCTGCCATTATTATACACTTTTATCGTCACGGTCTCGTTGGCAGTGGAGCCCAGCAAGTATGGGTGGCTGTAATCAAATTTTCAGTCAATGGAGCTAAGCTACAGTACAATACTTTTTTTTTGTTGTGTTCTTCCGAATACTAAAACGCAATTTTTTTTTGCCATGTCTAACTCAAACTCAAAGCATTTACAGTATTTCTATTTTCTTAATGTGCCTCAGCAAACTTCGTGTTTCGTCAGTCGTCGGATTTTTATCAGTTACCCTTAGCACTTGGTGCAGACCGGACGCTCTCAATCGACTTGGAAGTATATAGAGTTGTTAATACTCTTTTAACTTAATGTAATTTATTTTAAAAATGGTAGGAAAGCTGCTAAAGTTGCAGGCACGACAGATAGAAAAATAGTTTTACAGCTCTATAGAGTTCACACGGAAATCAAAACAAAACATTAACATAGTACTTAGTTCTGAATTCAAATTATTATACACGATAAATCTATTAATTGATGGACATAGAAATTAGCATTCGTTTGTATTCGGAAATGCGATGACTCCCGAGGAGCATTAAGAAAATAGAAATACTTTATTTCACTTTTGAATAGTCAAGGAGTCGGTCAGTCAGAAAGATGGAGCAAGTTGCTCATATCCAAGCGTGTCGTCAACGTTGTCTGTATTGTTTTAACTTAAGTGTAACGATAATAAAGACTGGTACGAATGAATTATGTGGCGTTTGAGTACTCGAAGATGCAATCTATGCAACAACAAACTATTATATTTCAAAACGGACCAATGATTTTAAAAGTCTATTTTATGTCCTGTTTTAATTATTATTTGTGTAAAGAGAAATAAACAATTTATCTTACCTGCCAGACCATAGAAGTTCCAAAGACAGCTTTGGTAAGCAATCGTTGCCTTTACAATGTCGGGACACCTCTAAACTTGTGTCCAGTTTACTATGCGGGTCCGCCTCAACCCACGTATAATTGAATCCTGTGGAAATATAATATGGTTATTTTCTTTGTTCCGTTCTCTACAAAATTGATTAAATTTTAAAATATTCCTGTTTTTTTTTTTAAATAAAATTTGAGATTAACAAAACATAACATAACACACTTATATCACGCCTGTAATCCCCGAAGGGTTAGGCAGAGCTGTATCTATAGTACACCAAAATTTCGCCAGTTATGTTTAAATCCCATGCAATAGGGGGCGAGCATATTGCCATCGATCTGGAACTAATCCAGACTTCGGGCTGCTACTGAGAAATTCTAGATAGAAAAACCCAATAACACTGTACCCAACCTGGGAATCGGACCCAGGACCTCGTGCTCAGTGGCAGCGCTTGCCACCACTAAACCAACTAGGCAGACTAAAAGGGTAGTGAGCGACGACGGACGCAGTGTATGATAAAAATCCACTTATACGTTTGACGTTCAAAAGTGCCTTTTTGTGCCTAATTGAAATAAATCATTTGACTTTGACTTTGACTATATTCTGGCTAGCACCCTAATTGCGTAAAACACGATCAATCACAATCTGAATAATTTAGAAGAATATTGCTAATCCATTGCTTCATATGTTAGAAAAATTTGTCTGCTCAGCAACGTAAATAACGCAATGAATGTTGTTGAACTGTCAAAATGAAACAGACTGTGATTGATCGTGTGTAACACAATACGGTAATGACCTAGGTAAAAAAAAGAAACTCTATTTAGTGCAGATTAATTCATTGATTACCTGTCATATTTCTGTCAGACAGAAAATTGTTTTGTATTTGTGCTTTCGATTTAAAAGTATAATCGCCTGGCTCCTTGTATGTCTGCAAACAATGAAATACAAAATATTTAGGAAAAGCCAAGAATTGCACAATTTCTGTTGCCTACCCTCCCTTCTTCTTCCTAGCTATAGAACTAGGAAGTGGTGAAGGGTGGGCGTTTTCGGAGAACTGTCTTATGTAATTTTGACGTTCGAAAAGTGCTGATTCTCAGTCTAGTTTGAAGATAAGATAAGATAGATAAGATTCTTTATCTGCCTTAAACATGGTATTAAGTTGTTACAGTCTGGTTTGATATAATGTCCACATGTTTAGCTATACTGAATAATTGTATTAATTGCATGCAAAATAATTAATAATTGGTAATACAATAATAGTCATCACAAACATTTTCATTAATTCCTGTACATACACATTTTATATTTTCAAGTTATAGATATCATCAATGTCATAAAATTATGTCCATTAAGCCATTTATATAGTTTGTTTTTGAATGAGTTAGGATTATTTAATAGTTTTAGTTCTTTTTGTATTTAATTGTATATACGTACACTTATCACAAGGCAGCTTTTAGCATACTTGGCTGACTTAGGATTATCCTTTAATATAAGTCTGTGTGGATCCTTTGTTGGTCGAGAGATGACTTCATACGCTTTTTCGAACAATCCCTTATAATGTACACAAATTCACAGATTTCAAATATGTAAAGTGAGGGAAGTGGTAATAAACTTAGCTTTTTAAAAAACGGTTCGCAGGACTCATCAGGACGGAGTCCACAAATGGCCCTGCTTTTTTTTTTTTTTGCGCAAATCCTTATCTGTACTGATATAACCTTCAAGCGGGCGCGCGGTCATTTGTAACGGTAGCGGTCGCGCGTAACCTAAAAGACCTATTGGATATTACAGGGATTTAAAACACGAATTTATTAATAATCATTTATTATTTATTATTTAGATATGTTATCATTATATTAGGACTAAATTTTACGAAAAAAGTAACTTAAAATTAGCTAAAAACAAAATTATAAATCAAATAAAAATCTTAAATTTTCTTTGGATGAATGAAGCAATTTGGCAACACAAAATCTTCTTATATACGTCTAACTAGCTTTATATAATAAAAAACAATCAAAATAAGTTGGCTGCATGAGATCAAATAATTAAAATCAAATTATTTATCATGAACATGGGTCTAGTTTTCTTCAGAATCAGTTTCTTTGACTTGATAACATTAATTGCAAATGAATGTAGTGTGGGTCCTGCAAATATTTCTCAGACATGATGTGCATTGTGTCTTTGATTGCCTCCTTTTTTTTGCTGGGCATATTTTGCAACTTCCTCTGCATGTGCTGGAACTACTGCTTGTTTCATATCCAGCGTCTTCAACACTCATATTCAATGTTCTTTTATGTTTCTTTTGAGTTTTCTTGGAAGGTTCACCATCGTAGCCCTTCTTTGAACGTACTTTTTTTTCAGTTCAATGCCTAACTGACGTAAATATTTTCGCTTTTTCTGCATAACCTCTTGATTTGCCCTCAATATTACCATGGCATTTATTCCAGCAACATCCAGAAGACGAAAGAAGAGTGTCAATGGCCATCTATTATCATTTGTACTTTCATCAATTTCAGCAGCAGAATGAAGTGATGATAATAAAACCACAAATCTTTATTTTTGGGCACGTACGAGACCAGCGTAGTCCTGTCAGAAAATCATTGCCACTTTGTTACCTTATCACGCCCCGTAAAATATGTGCTTATATCTGAAAGACGCACATCCTCTTCATCTGAATCTGAGCTGCTTGATTCTTCAACAGATTGAGTTACCTCTGGAACTAGAAGGTGGTCGGAAGCTTCTGAACCTTGGTCCCTGAGCTCCGAGTCACTCTCGTCATCTTCTCGTTATATTTGCGCAAGTATTGCACTACTGTTTAGTGCTCTACGAGCCATTTTTATATAAAAAAACACTATTACAAACTTAATTCGATGATATTCCAAAAAATAATATCTCGCGTTGAGCGTCGCGCGTAACTTTTTCGACGACAGGCGCGTGGCGTGCTTTCGACGCCTGCACCACGACCAAACCAAATGCAATCTGTGCACTCCAGGGGCCGCGGGTAAGGGAGGTAAAATGTTTATTTCGTGCACAATGAAACAATGACAGGCTACTAGGAATAGGAAATAGATGCGATAAGAAATAACGATATTATGAACGAAAATGTATCGAGTGCGGTCGATTCGACGCCGCGCGACCGCTTGAAGGTTAATAAGCCCGTAACGTAAAATGGATTCTATACAACTTGTAACGTTAAATGCGCAAAACCTTTAACCAACTAACCAAACAACCAACCAACCAATCCACTGCGTTAGAACACCCCGATATTTTCGAATTTGACGAGGCCCACTTATCGAGACATTTCTTGACATTGAAGCCACTTAAATTCCTAAATTAATTCTACGACTATTTGATATCTTTCAAAGAGGCTCGCAATAAAAGAAATGTATCGGAAAACAATTGAATAAGTCCTTCGTTATGACAAGTTGGTAAACCGAGAGTTAATAAAAAAGTGGGTCTTTTTATATTAGGCGGTAGGTACGAAATTATACTGCTTAAATACTCTAGTTGGCGGTTCTTCTTTTCAAGTCGATTGTAAATACATGTATGAATTGAGCCCAGTAGGTGGCACAGCCAATAGTGGCATCAGTGGCGTTTTTAGGTCCTGAGAAGTACAGGTTTATGGATACTTTGGACACTCCAAAATAGGGGACATGGCTTGGTCAGTAACACCGCATTCGCAGCATTCAGGGTATTAGTGGGATCTATAATCCCCCAGTTGGCACTGATAGCACTTTTTAAAATGATAGTTGAGTTTTTTTTTTTTTTGATGTTTGTTACGCAATTACTCCGCCAATTATGAATTGATTTTGATGTTTTTTTTTATTTGATAGGCCATACTTGAGAGGTGGTCCCATATAAATTTTAATAACTTTGCTTGGGTACTTTTTGAGTTAGCTTCAATAATACGATTTTTTTCCCACTTTGTATGTGGATGATTTTAAAGATGGTCGCAAAAACGACATAAAAAATTATAGACCTATATCGATTATCTCTATTATCCCTAAAGTTTTCGAGTTGTTATTGTATCCGTATCTGTACAGCCACTTGAAAAATCACATAGTAGGCAATCAGCATGGTTTCTTTCAGGGCCGATCAACTCACACCAATCTAGTAGCTTTTTCAGAAAATGTCACAGCTTTTGTGGACCAGCGGATTCAGGTTGATGCAGTGTACACCGATTTTAGTAAAGCGTTCGACAAAGTAGACCACCAACTTTTAATACAGAGACTCGAGAGCTGCGGAATTTACGGTGCACTATTGCAATGGTTTCAATCATACCTTAGTGACCGTTTGTCGTTCGTTGTTTTGAATGGGGTCCGATCTGAGGATTTTCATGTGACGTCTGGAGTACCACAGGGCTCTCACTTAGGACCTTTGCTTTTCAATATTTTTATTAATACCATTATTCATTGCTTCCATCACGCAGAATCTTATTTATTCGCAGACGATCTCAAGTTAACCTTGCCTATTAAATCTATTGAGGATCCTCATTTGCTACAAGCTGACTTGGATAGATTAGTTGAGTGGTGCAAAGAAAATAGGATGAGCTTAAATTTACAAAAATGTTTACATATAAAATTTTGTCGCAAAAAAAATGTTTTTAATACACAATACTCTCTTTCGGGCAATACACTCAATGAAGTTGATACTGTCAGGGATCTGGGAATTTTGATGGATAGTAAATTGACCTACAATGGCCATATGGATAAGATAATATCAAACGCAAACAAAATGCTAGGTTTTGTATTAAGGACCTCAAAGCCCTTTAAGAACTCTAAGACCAAAATTATCCTATATGAGACGTTGGTTCGCAGTAATCTGGAATACTGTTCACAGGTTTGGTCACCCCGTTATAACGTTCATAATCAACGTATTGAGCGAGTCCAGAGGAGGTTCTTGTATCATCTATCCTTACAAAATGAAACCGCGAAACAATTGAAATCTTATAAAGACCGTGTTCATCACTTTAAATTTCAAAGCCTCACCAATCGTAGAAAAGTACTTGATCTTTGTTTCCTACACAAATTACTGACATCTAAACTAAATACTGACCTACTATCTAAAATATGTATTAATGTTCCTAGCAGGTTACCACGGTCACATACCTACAATCTTTTCAGACAATCTTTTCACAAAACCAATTTAGGTGACAACTCTCCCCTTACGAGAGCTACCAAATTGTATAATGCTTTATGCCGCAAAGCTGAAATCGATATCAATCATGACAGTCTCAACACTTTTAAATACAAATTATATAAGCACTTTCGGTTAGAGGACATTTGACTTATCATTCCAATCATCATTAAATAATGTATACTTTTAATGTAATTTAATTTATATCAAATTTAATTTAATTTATAATTCTACTTTTTACTTTTTATTTATAATTTTTAAATTAATATTATATTTTTTTTTAATTTTAATTCATTATGACATAATATTGATAATCAAGTTAATGCTTGGTTTTACTGTATTGTATTCGTGTAAGTTTAAACTTTTAGAATGGCATGTATATTGTTTCTTTTTTTTTATTCTTAAATTAATTTAAATTATGTATTCAGAGCACTAAGTACTCGATAATGTGTAAGCTGTGGTTACCTGTAATTGAGTGTGCGTTACAGGATAATGTAATTAAACTAAGTTTTACTATTGTAAAAAGATAATTTGTAATGTAACTCGTTGGTAATCCTTAAATAAATAAATAAATAAATAAATAAATGATATGATAAGTTCCTGTCACTGTTATTTACTTAACAGGTAGTGGTATTCGAATTTTCGTGGGATAGGTACCACAACTAAAAAGTGAAAAATAAATTTCGAAATTAAATTTATTTTTTTTCAGTGACAAAAAAAGAAAATTCAAAATCAAACACACCGACTTCCGAGATTAAAGTAATTTTTAACTTTTTAGTGTTTTTTTTTGGAAGTCGGTTGTTTTTTTTGTAAAAAGTTTTTAGTTTTCACTTTTTAGTTGTGGTACCTACCCCACACACATTCGAATACCACTACCTGCTACCAGTGACAGGAACTTATCATATCATCTACATCCTAAGTGGGGAAAAAATACGTATTTTGTATCTAACTCAAAAACTACCCAAGCAAATTCAATAAAATTTATATGGGACCAATTTGAGAGCATACTCTTTCAAACAAAAAAGAATTTTTAAAATCGGTCCACAAATGACGGAGAAATCGGTGGACATACATAAAAAAAAGGATTGTTTGGTTTTATGAAACCACGGTAAAAGTGAAACTTTTAAGCGAACTATAGGCGCCGCCATATTGGCCTTGGCTGCTCTGACGAGTGCCTTTCACTTTATCCCTACTCCGCGGCCGACCGTCACGCAACATGCAACACACAGACGAAAAAGTTTGAGACGATGTAATAAAAGTTTCACTTTAAAAAAAAAAAAAACAACATACGCTACGAACATATAACCTCCTCCTTTTTGGAAGCCGGTTAATAAAACCAGTTTAGTAATTTACCAATTCTACGGTGACATTCGCGCACAGGTTTCTGTCTTTGTCGCAGCCGTAGCAAGACATGTCGATGACAATATTGGGCTGCTTCACGATGGCCGCTTCACCGATAATACTGTTTTCGATGGTAACGTCTGGAATCAAATACACATCAACAAGTATTAGGACCATAACATAGAAAGTGTAGTGTAGTATTGTGACCCCGCGTTGTGTCTACTCTTTTCGTTCATCGTTAACACCTAAAATAAGTTGTAAAGACTAGTTTTACACAAAACGTAGAGAACTTGTTAAAAATGCCAATAAAGTGAACAAAAAATATTTGACAAGACATCTCTGATACAACATGTCGTGTATAAAACATGTATTGAACATGTTTTATACACGACATGTTTATGACAAGTTTATTACAAGACTTGTGGTAAACAAGTAGGTATCACAACTTGTTTAAGGGATTAGATTTAAACAAAAAAAAAGTGGCACAGTGGCACTCCGGGAGTGCAAAAGTGAAAACTTTAAAAAAATATCGGCACCGCAGTAATCAATGCGTTGATGTCTTTTACTCCATGCACCGCGGTAATCAACGCGTTGATGTCTTTTACTCCACGGTGTCGGAAAATTGCGTTACAGTGTTGCGAAATAAATGGTTTAGTCCTATCTCAAAAATGCCCAACGCGACTAAAGAAGTTTTCATTTTAACAAAGGTAACGTAGCTGCTGGAATGATTAGCCTGGTCACATATTTTGTCGCATGTCGGAGGAGCAAACTGTTCGATAACTTACTTCCAATCATATCAGCGGGTAGTTCAGGCATCTGCACTCGAGCGCACACTTGAACAGTGAAAAATGTATCTTGCTCTTTTACTAACTGTGAAAAAAATGTTCAGGTTTCATTCAGGGATTGTAAGTAGTGGTAAGTTAGTAAGTGATTTAAATGTAGTACATTTAAATACGGACTTCAGCTGTAGCAGAATGTCAATTATAATCATTATAAAGGAAACATTAAGTTAGGTACAGACTATTAAGGTCACTTAGGCACTTAGTCACTAGACTAGTTAGGGCACTAGGTCGGCTAGTTGGCCGTGCGACCAAGTGCGCGATTCGAATTGGTTTCTATACAGTGCGAGTCTTTATAATATGCACATATCGAAATGATGGAATCTATGCTTAATTTTATCGACGGAAAAAATATTTAAAAAGATCTAAATACTTTAAAAGATCTAAATACTTTAAAAAAAATTTAAGCTATTGCATAGCTTTTATCGCGGGCTTTGACCGCGGCGACCGAATTAAGAAATTCCGTAACGTAACGAAAATAAAACCTAACACCCTCCATTCCGCCTACCATGTAATGACGGTTCCCATGACAACGTGATGTTGTCATAGAGGTTACAAATGTTATGCAATAGCTTTACCTGATGATTTTTTTAATTTTTTTTTAAACAAAACGGTGTAACGTTTAAACTAAATGATCTATCGCAATGAAACAAACGCCATAACGATTGAAAGTAATTGGGCGTCCTCATAAAATTGAGGAAAAAAACTACTGTTAATGAAAGTAAACATGTTTTTTAGTAAAAATCAGTTTTTTTTTTTCATCAATTATTACAACAATCGTAAAATTTCTCAATAAGACCAACTTAACTTACCTTACCTATACAATGAAAAAAAAAAAAAAAAAACCGTCCATAAAATTAAACGTTGATTCCGTAATTTCGATATGGGCACATTTTATAGACTTATACTGTAGTTTACCTGGTAGTGGTCGTGACCGACTATTATGCGAGATCTCTAAGACTTTAGTAACAGTAATTGTCTATTTATTAGTCAGAATATTGTACAGAGATGTTACAATTTTGGGTGTAAACACAAATATTTTAATATACACCATGAAATTTGCTAGAACAAACGTTGTTCAGACCATAGTCTACTAACATTCTACAGCATCTGACTCGATGGATTAGAATTTTTTTTTGTTTTGTTTGCCTCAATACCGGGGTAATTTAGGAAAAAAGAAAACGAGAAATAGCCCAAAGGAACAGCCAAAAAATCGAAAATGAAATTTTGACACGACAACGTCTTGTATTTCAGGTAGTAAAAAGATAAAAACAAGTTAAAATTAAATTAAAATGAGCCGTGGCAGCTAAGAGATGACCAGTCCCTACTAAAGGCGCCCGTTGACGAACATGATGCATATATTAGCACCATTCAGCCCAAACGGGCCTTAGTCTCATGTCAAGGCTGCTGGTCCTGGCAATGCTCAAGTGGATACGCAGCTAACCGTCATCACAAGATAGTTGGAACTATAGATAAGTATGAGAGAGGTTGTGGTAAGTATGGTGCTGAGCATGAGGCCCGGGGTTCGATTCCCAGGTTGGGCAAAGTATTGTTGGGTTCTTCCATTAGGAATTTCACAGTACCAGACTCCGGGCACAAATCCATACTCTGGGGTCTGGATTTGTGCCCAGTTGATGGCAATAAGCTCGCTCCCTATTCATCTGCCTAGTCTTTTCCCAACTAGGTTGGGGTCGGCTTTCAGTCTAACCGGATGCAACTGAATACCAGTATTTTACATGGAGCGACTGCCTATCTCACCTCCACAACCTAGTTACTAGGTAACACGATACCCCTTGGTAAGACTGATTGTCGGAATTTTGGGCTTCTAACTACCCGTAACGACTGTCGAAGATCTACGAATGACAGCCAGGACCAACGGCTTAACGTGCTTACCGAGGCACAGAGGGGTCTTGGTATGTAAAGATAGTCACCCATCCACGGACCAACCGCGGCAAGCGTAGCTTAACCTGATCGATCGACCCGTTCGGCTGTTATTACTTAGCCACAAGCCCCTCGGCACAAGGCTCGCCCCTTATTACACGGGATTTAAACATAACTGGCAAAATGTGGGTGTGGTATACACACACACACCTCTGCTAAACCCTTCGTGGATTACTGGCATGATGTTGTGTTATAACAAGGAAACAGTGTCTATCAGAATGGTTCCTTCATTGGCTCGTCCAACTGTCACATTACTAACAAGACGGACTTACATACCTGTTCGCCAAGTAGTTCCCTCGACAGTATCACGTTGATCTTCTGCACGCATTTGAACAGCAGCACTTTACCAGAGCCCGGAGCACTTGCCGCCAATTCTGTTGGCATGAAATGACAGTGACAACGCTTTCTGTAGATAAATAAAGTCTGGCCACGCTAAAGCTCCATAAATTAAAAAACGGTGGAATTTAAATAATCTATAGACAGCAACACCATCCTGTCCTAGGAAAAAAGAATTTGATACTTTGTTTAGAACGATGCAGAATAATTACTTTAGAACAATGCAGTGTGGATTTGATACAATTTTGTCATCGTATGGAGGTAGAGCATAGGTACAACATAGTCTATTACACATAATTTGATAAGCAAAAATCAAAATATAAAAATCATTAGATCTGCTCACAACCCCGAAACTGACAAAACTGACTGATGTAAAAGTATACCATATATAAAACTTTTTGGGGTCGCTCCATTGCAGACTTAGCGTGTCCAGACTCAAGAACTATATGAACCATAAAAAGCAGCCTTTTGGTCAATCATCTCCGCCCCACTATCACCAATAGCAGATGCATCGCACACACAGTCCCTTCCCAAATACAGAACAGATGTCTCATGTACCTGTACTTTTATTATTCGTAGTGTACCTGTCACTACAATGTTCCCCCTTCAAATCAGAACGCAGTAACGCTGCTTTATGGAAGAAATTGGTTTAGTTTTAATACTTTTCCGGATGAGCGTCTTCACAAAGAGCAAGATTCACAGATTCTACTTTGACTTTACTTTGCCAAGTAAGCGTCTCATTCGAATGTGAACTTTATTACTTTATTTAAATTAGTTCAATTTTAGAAAGAAAGAAAGACAACAAACTATTTAGTAATTTGCACAGCAAGGTTACAAACTAAACTGTTGATATTCATATAACTCACATTCGCTTATACGTTTATGAACATTATGCGCTAAGAATAAGGTCTATATTCATATGAATCCTGCCCTAAAAGCTTTAAGCTAGTATTACTAAAAATAGGTTTATAATAAACTGTTTTTGTTCCCACCGTGGCATCCATTCTCGTCAAGATCATCAATAAACTGAAGACTGAAGCCGAGGGTCCTATAAGACTCCTTCTGGATCCGCTGCGTTAGTTTCAAGTCTGACAGATGAATACTCTTGTAGTTTTGGGACTTCATCAAGGTATTGTAAACCTCGTAACCGGACAATATGTAAACGGCTCCTTTTCCACTGTCCTCGTATGGCGCGCTTATTACTAGTTCTGTAAAGATAAAAGCCATTTAAAACTTCGGGCTTGGGAACTCCTTACATAATTTGAAATTAAATTAAATGAAATTGTTTATTCTGTAAATAGGATAAAGGAATCACTTTGATACGTCATATAAAAAATATTAAAAATAAGCTAGATGAGTTCGGCGTTTCCTATCTGACTACTCTGAGAAGAAAGGCCGAAACAAACTCAGAGATCGCAGTCTCTTTTAAAGTCCAGACATAATCTTGGTCAGGCCATATGAGGACCATGTAGATTAGTGTAATCTGAAATTGTATAGTACCCTTTTTTACAAAGTTTGGTTTTAATACAGATTTTAAATCGTTTAATGGATAAGTTTCGAATGGCAATGGGGAGTTTGTTGTTAAAGCGTATACATTGACCCATGAATGAGTTGCCTACTTTGTGAAGACGTGTGCGATGTACAGCAAGGTTGTGTTTATTCCTGGTATTTTTTACACCAGGGGTTTTTAGGAGCCAAGTGTTAAAGACCCCGCAAAAGGGAATGGTGCTATATGTCTCGTATAAATGAAGCTAAGCGCGACGGTAAACTCCGCGGCTGTATTCTGTATCTCACCGTGAAAACTTAGGTGAAATGGGCTGTCATTCCACCTGATACTAGAGATTTACAATAAAAACAAAACACTATAGTTTGAACAGGACCGCTGTTCCACGCTTTAGGTATGTGCGCGGCGAGATGGGGCAGTGCAGGTTGCGCATTCAACGCTCGAAGCGCGCGGCGTCCCGCCCGCCGCACATTCGTCAACGCTGCCGACCTCGCCACGCATCCCTAAGGTGCGGAACAGCGGTAATGATAAATGATTTTATTTCTTTCTGTAAGTAGGTTTGTACAAATACTTTTACGCGTCAATCATATTTTAAAAACGTATTTATTGCACAGAACCAGTTACATTAATTAACATATAAAGATAAAAAAAAAAATGCCTTCAATTCCATAAACAGGGATACCTTGTTGACAGAAGTTCAAAAAGAAATACCCAAAATTTACAGTTTTCTCTACCAATGTTACAGGCATCCCTCTAAATTACTTTATAAAGACAACCTTTTGGAATCAGCCGTCGGATGTCAACAGGGTGACCCTCTTGGGCCAGTCATTTTTAGTTTGGCAATAAATCCAATTATTCGACAACTAAATTCTAAATTCAACGTATGGTATTTGGATGACGGAACCCTAGGAGGTGATGTAGACACAGTTTTAAAAGATTTAACTTTTTTAAAAGAAAAATTCAATTCCATTGGCCTCGAACTTAACCTTTCAAAATGTGAAATTTATCTTCCCCAGACGACTGACAGACAGACTACCATAGCGAAATTTAATACTATAGCACCATATATCAAAATTACGGAAAGAAACTCTCTTCACCTCCTAGGGTCCCCAATTTTTGATGAATCATTTCCAACGTTCATTGAGGAGAAAATCCAAAATTTCAACGATGTCTCGGAAAGACTTTTCAAAATTAATATCCATTCGGCCTTCACACTCATTCGATACTGCTGTTTTGGACCAAAATTTACTTATAGCCTCCGTTCCTCCCACCTATGGAAGCATCCACAACTTTTAGAAAAAGTAGACCAAATTATTAGAAACACTTTAACTTCAATCCTAAATGTGGCCCTGGACGACCGAGCGTGGCAGCAAGCTACACTCCCCATTCGCCTGGGCGGTCTCGGCGTCCGCAAAATTTCAAGTATAAGTTTACCGGCGTTCCTCTCCTCGGTCCACAGTACCAATGAATTAACTAGGAACATTTTATCTTCCTCACTGGCCGATTTTGAGGTACCGTGCTTGACCGAAGCGTTGAACGCTTGGAAAATGGCTTGTCCCAATACGGATCTGCCCGACAACCCCTCTTCCCAGAGACGATGGGACGTGCCGCTCTGCAGTATTATACGGAACACCCTGTTAAACACGTCACCTAATACTGTTGAGCGCGCCCGTCTGCTGGCTGTGGGAGAATGGGAGTCAGGCTTGTGGCTTCAGGCGCTCCCGTCATCCACCATAGGCACTATGATGGATGACTCATCGTTTCGGCTCGCTACGTGTCTCCGCTTGGGTGCACCTTGTGTTGCTCCGCATCGGTGTCATTGCGGTGAAGCTGTCGACAGTCTCGGGCACCATGGCCTGTCCTGCTGCAGGAGCGCAGGTCGCATAGCACGGCACGCCAGCATCAACGACATTATTCGTCGAGCCCTTGCCACCGCCGGCGTACCAGCGGTATTAGAACCAAACGGCTTGGTACGTGACGATGGGAAGAGACCAGAAGGGATGACGTTGTTGCCTTGGAAGATGGGTAGGCCTCTGGTGTGGGATGCAACCTGTGTCGACACCCTTGCGCCATCTCATGTTCCTAGCACAGCGGGCTGTGCTGGCGCCGCTGCTGCGGCTGCTGAGACCCTCAAGCGGCGCAAATACTGTAACCTTATTGGTAACTACAGTTTTGAGCCGTTTGGGGTCGAAACGCTCGGATCATGGGGCCCGAGTGCGCGTCTCCTGTTTAAGGAAATTTCTCGCCGACTGGTCGACACTTCACGTGACCAGAGGGCTGGCTCGTTCTTTGGCCAAAGAATTAGTATTGCCATTCAACGTGGCAATGCTGCCAGTCTTCTGGGAACGTTTCCGGATGACAGCGATGCGGACGAATACTTCGACGCCTAAGTGTCGTTTTGTTTTTATTATTTTTATTTATACAGATAGTTAGTTAGTCTTTTAATTTAGTACTTAATGTAAATAGTTAGATTATTTTTTTTTATTTTTAAAAACTAGATGAGGTCGGCGTTTCCTATCTGATTACTCTGAGAAAAAGGCCGAAACAAACTCAGAGGTCTCAGTCTCTTTTAAAGTCCAGACATAATCTTGGTCAGATCATGTGAAGACCATGTAGATTTGTATCTGAAGTGGTTTCAGATACAGATTAAGAGCACTTATTTGTCAGATAACGTGCAGCTCAACTCAAAATTTAAGGAGCTCAACGATTTGACGGACAATACTAAAGAAAGGACATTTGGGTAGGCCACATAAATTACTCAAACTGCCAGATCATGATTAGAACTAACTGAGAAAAATATAAAACAAAAAGGAATGACCTAGTCTTCACATTCATTATAATTAAAATAGTATAATACTTTAAAAGTCAAAATTCATTCATGTCAATGTGTATATAAAAACCCGGAAATAATCTTTGTCAGAGCATTTTATTTGAGGACCATGTAGATTTGTATCTGAAATGGCCTTTTGAGGAAAGAACTACATACAATACATATTTGAGTGGACCTGTCAAGTCAGTGCACGCATTTATCAGGAATCGTGTAGCTCAACTCGGAACTTAAAAGGGTATCGGTCAAACTATAAGAATTACCCCTAAAGGACAGCGGACGCATTATGTGCAAAAGAAAATTAATTTCAAAGAAAAAATGCCGAATGGTACATTGTGTTATTGCAAACCCCGTAGTAGTAAAATGACTGGACTTAATTAACTAAGGTTTATTTTCCTTAACTTATTTAGATAAATTAAATAATCTTGTTAAGGCATTAGCAATTAGGTCGTGGCCCCCGGCAAAATGGCAACTGAAGGAACACGGGTGGGTTTTAGTCAGTAAGAGTCTGACACGCCCTCCTGCTCCACCCAGAGCGGGAGCAGTTATTTGATAATTTCCCACCCAAAAAAAAGGCATGTACGCACGAATGAACAAGAACATGGTGAACACGAATATCCAACACTTTGTTCTCATGTGTGTACCACTAACAAACATCAAACATTGTGTTCGTCAAAAATGTTCGTGACGTATCAATGGCTACTAAACCGAGCGGGGTGGTTGAACGTGAACACAAATTGAACTGTGTTCGTGTGGTATTCATGTTTACTTTGCTAATTTACGTCCACACGTACGAACCAAATGTTCCGTGTCCGATATTTGTGTTCATCATGTTTTTTCGCTCGTGCGTATACGCCTTTAGAACTATCTGATGGTTGGTGTAGGTACAAGGGTATCGTGTCAAACTTGGCTATTATGTTAATTTGCTATAGTATGCTAGATAACGCCATTGAGACCTGGTATCACAGTTTTTCTATGGCATTTATAAGGCAGTAATTACCAGTCAACCAAGGGTGGTGAAGAGATAAGATGGCAGGTGCTCTGATTGAGAGGAGATAATAATTATAGATATTAAAAAGATAACAAAATGTATTATAAATAAAATAGGTAGGTACCTACACAAGTACATAAATAGGTTATAAACTCTTATAATATGCACACAAACATATATACTATAAGATATACCTACATAATATAATATAAAAGGTCCCATTAAAATAGATGGACAAATTTTAACACAGCGTTCAGTACGTCTAACCAAAGACATCCAAGCAAAAAAACACTGATTAAAGTGATGTTATTTTGACCTAAAATAATTATTAACCATCATTTTTAGTGTCTGTTCTAAAGCAGATTTTTTTTGTTGTAAGTACCTAATGCGTTTTTTCTTATTTTTTTACCTTTGTCCTTATTTTGGTAGTCGTTCGTCGATCTATTTTAATGGGACCTTTTGTATGTATACATTTAAATTATACAAATTCTTCAATCAATCAATTAAATAAATTCAATTCTGCAATTTCCTCTGATGGCCTTTCTACAGTATCATTATCACTTTGTTATATTATACCAACCTGGTTTTCCGTCATCGTCTATGTCTTTCGCAGCAATGGCTGTGCCGAAGCGGCCAAAGTTAGCAGTGGCAAAAATTGAACGATGCCTTTTCGTTTCATTGATAGATCTCTGAGGATAACAGTAGGCGATAAATAATTATTATAGCTTATACAGCATAAATATCTGACAATCATAATCATTTATTGCAAATAAATGTAATAATCGTAATCATTTATTGCAAATAAATGTAATAATCATAATCATTTATTGCAACTAAATGATTATGATTATCAGAAAGGTGTCGTCATATTTAAGTGTGTGGTACAGACCATCAAACTGAACAACTTTCTCCATGGGACCAACATCGTAATCGCGAAAAAATAAATCAACCATCCCATAAATTTGCATCGAGTAGGTGTTACAGTTTTTTTTGTTATAGATTATAATTTTTTCGCGGTTACGATGGTCACATGAAGAAAGTTGTTCAGTTTGATCGTCTGTACCACACTCTTAAATGTGAACTCACCTTTCTGATACATGCTATATAGCATTAAAACTACAGTACCTGCTTTAAAATGCCAACATAACCAAGCTTTTGTTAACTATACCTTCGTTTTCGTTACTGAGCGTATTAAAAACACTAGTTCAAATAATGTAAGGAAAGTCAGAGAAATTGAATGGTAAGCTTATTTACTACTAACCTAAATTATCCGTATATTCAAATCACAACTGCCATTCTTGGATATATGTATGAAATAGCTATAAAACGGCAAACTGACGTAGGGTGTAAATTAGTTTAACGATTAATTTCCACAATTAAAACATTTTTGTGTATCTTACCATGTCTCCACCTATGTAAATATGTAAGGCACCGCACTCGAAGCATTCGTCGTCAGACTGCGCAGGCGCACCCACTAATAGTTCGTCTAGTCCATCTAAATTGAGGTCTGCAGCGCTCATTGTCGTCCCGAACATTGTGCCAACAGCTTCACTGTGCAGCTGAATGAACTCCAGATGTGTTTCCGCCGCGCGATTTTGGGCCAACATAGATAACGAAACATCTTTATTTCGAACGAGGAAGGATACCTGTAAAACGATATTTTAAAGTTATTGAATCGGTAAATGAATATCAGTATTAAATAATCTATATGGAATCCCTATTTCCCTTGGTCATCACGCGAAATGTGATGGTGAATGGCTGGACCGATTTAGCTAATTCATTTTATTGTATTTGTTATTGCCAGGAGAATGTTCTTATGCAAGAAAAAATTTAGAAAGCTGCGCGGAAAGTTAGAAAATTTAAAAAAAACTTAACGACCATATTAACTTTTCTAATGTAACCTTAGCGCTTTTGCCATAAGTGTCAGTCGTTTGACAGTTGGCGCAATTCACAGAATGCTCGCTGCAAACATAGGTAAGACAGGACAACGTCTGTCGGGTCAGCTAGTACTATCATAAATGCAGTGTGTATTAGAAAGGTGTAGTCAAAATTAAGGATGTCGTTACACACCATCAAACTGAACAACTTATATCAACATCGTAACCGCGAAAAAGTCGTCCCACACAAAACTTCAAAACCAACTCAACCAAATGTATGGGACGACTTTTTCGGGATACTATTTTGTTTCTGTCTTCTGACGTCAGATATCAGCAGTGTTGACCCTGTCTAAATAGACTTTAAAACGCTTACAACTACGCTATTTTTTTTAAATATTAAAACGTTTTTTACAGTGTGGCTCAATTTTTCTAAGAGTCGAAAAATGTAATAAAAAAAAAAACAAAAAAAAAACAGTCAAATACCTTATAGCTACTATCTAACGAGTCTTGACATCGTTTAAAGTTGTGAGTGGTAATTATACAGGGTGAATTTATATATAAGATACTATAAGAAATAGGGAAAAATATTGAAAAGAGTCTCGAGGCCGATTTATTACTTTTAAATCTCATTTGATTACTTACAACTCCTTCCATATTTTTCTTTAGCATACTGAATGCATACACTGTTTTTTCTGAAAAGAATTTTCCAGCAGTGAGGCCAAAACCTGCAATAAAATCGAATAAATCATAATCATAAATTTTAAAATATTACTGGCACTGGGAATTAAATGCACAACCTTACCTGTTAAGCCTGTTAAGCTGTGTAGCCTTGAGAAAGAGCCTACAAGGCTCTTTCTCAAGGCTAACAGGCTAACAGGTAAAGTCCAGATTATAGGTATCATATTATATTAAGTCTTGGATTGCAGAAGGTAATAAGCAGTGCCTACAAAATTTTAAAAAAAATACACAAAAGGGTATGACTAATACACACAATGTTGCCCATGGGCATGTGCCTGCCCATATTCTTCTGAATATTTATGAAAAATTATCGAAAAATAACTTAAAAATATATTTCATGTTTTTAATTTTTATTATTTTTCTTGTTATTAATTTATTTTATTTTTTGAGTAACGTTTGCCATATCTCTGATGTTATTGGCTCGATTTGGATTCTGTTTATTATTTCTTAAGTTTATTATTATTTAAGTTTGAGTTATTTTATCGGATTAACTAACATTTTTTTATAAAAAATTTTCGGCTATGCAAAAAAAACGAAGGTGAAACATTTTTTTCTAAAACAATTAGTGTTTATTTTTAAAAAAAAACACAAGTGTAAGTCCATAAAATCTGATTTTGAAAAAAAAAAGAAAACTAGATAGACCCCCTTAAAAAGTAAATTTTCGATAATTTTTGGTAAATATTCAGAAAAATACGGGCGATCACATCCCCATGGGTGGTATTGTATATTATGACGGTTTTAACTATTCAAATTCGATAAAATATTAGGCCATAGCATCCAACGGATTCCCGTATGCTTCACTAGTTCAGCGCTGGCCCTGGGGTAGAGCGAGAGGAGCGGTTGCTTTAGGCGCCAAAAATCCAAATGCGTAAACAATTGCCAGCGAAAAACAAAAATTTTATGGCGCCTTTTGAGAGGCGCGAGACGGGAGCAGTGTTGCCAGATCAGATTTTTTTAAATCTGTTAGCTTAGTAGTTAAATTAGTAGGAGTATACTAATTAGAGCAACTTAATTTAATTTAAATTCAATAAGTAGGTATATTAAATAAAAAGTAAATATTATAAATAAAAATTGATTGTTATTATAAATGAAAATTGTTGTGATATTTGAAATAAAAAGTTGAGTTTTGTTTAGAAATTATTATTTATTTATCATAAAACCGAAGTAGAATTTACGTGAGGTCAAAGCGTCGATCAAAGGGCACCGAAAGTAAATCTCGCTCTACCCTGATCAAGGGCTAGGCCTGGCGCTGTACCAGGTCATCGGTCCACCTTGTTAATAGCTTAGCGAAAAATTGAAAAAAAAAAAAAGAAGCTTTAAGAAACAAAAAAAAAAAAATCGCTTTTAGGCTGGCTTTTCACCAAACCTTCCAAATAGTAGTTTCGCATGGAGAAGAATAAGCAAGAAACCTCATAGTTACCCTTTTAAAATGTGTTACAATATTTTGTAAACATTAATTTGATTATACTCTCTCTACTCTCAGCTCTGGTGAAAATCCAGCCTTAGCGCTAATAATAATAAAGTAAGATTAACTTTACCCATGTTCCAAAAACCTCGTAAGTAATTAGTATACAATGATTTCTCTGCCAATGATTTAATATCATTATAAGGATCTGATGCGCGTAAGGTAAAAAAGTCTCCATACAACGACGTTTTCGCTATCAGCAGCAGATCATTGTTCTCGTCAAGTAGCGTAGACCATCCAGTTCCACCAGTAAATCTATCAACTAAATAAAAATGATATTTAAGATTTTACATAACATAATGCCTTGTTTCCCCGAAGGGTTCGGCAGAGGTGTACCTGTAGCCGGTACACCCACATTTCGTCAGTTATATTTAAGTTCCATGTAATAGGGGGCGAGCCTATGCCATCAACCGACGATTACGGAATCCTCAGGATGATTGCAGACAGACCAGTATCGCCAGCTGTGGGAAGGCTCATTAGGCTACATGTTGCCTGGTAAATATTTTTATTTTAATCAATTTAAAATTATTTAATTTTAGATAACTTAAATTTTAATTTATTTTCAGTTAGGTATTTATTTCAATTTAATTTTAATTCATTTTCAATTATTTATTTAAATTATATTTAAATTAATTTTCATTTATTTATTTCGAGTTTATGTTACCTAAATGTATTACTTGATCTCGTCATTACTAACATAGTTTTAAGATATGTAATTGGTACTAACAAAATATGGACACAAATGGTCTGAATTAAATGATTTTTATTTTATTTTTATTATTTTTATAATATTTGACAATGCAGTTTTTTTAAATACTTTAACTAACAACACGTTTCTTGTATGGGGTATTTATGAGGTATATATACACGTATTCCTTTAATTTTTGACTTTTATTATTTGTTATTATAGGGCTCATAGACACTCATACACACTCTGTGTACATTTCAAGTGTCTACTTATTACGATTCAAAAGATATAGCCCTGTGACAGACGGTCGGCCCCGATGGCACTTTTTGGGTACGGAACCCTAAAATCAGAAAACAGGAATACTTACCATGTTTTGAACGGGAATTTATTGGTTTGAAACCTTTCGGCTTTGTAGTGGAGTTCAGGTAATATTCTAAAAGGCCTTTATAGCGAAATGTGTCTTCCTCATTATTATGCACGAAACATGTCCCAAAAGCATCGGTTACTACCGTTTTACCTTTTTCGCCAGTTGCATTTATTTTTGTCGTCCATAAAGGGGCACATGTCTGAAATAAAAAGTCTGTTATAACTAAAAAGGATAAAATATTTGTGCATTTTTTTAGGCGATCCTGTCTCACTACTTGGCAAAGCCGTCCCCCAAATCCTTCCAGGAACTCTTTTCCCGCGCTACTTCGAACCAGAAGTCGCGGTACACGTCCAGCAGGGCTAACATGACAAGCGTGAGAACGCTCTTTTTCTCGTTTTATCGTAATTTGTCTACGATTCTGACGTCATTCTAATCCCTAACATGACCGCAAACGACGTGTAAACTAGAAAAAGGCACTTTGACACTCCTTTATCGCGCGACGATAAACCGATGTTGCAAATTATTAAAAACAAATTATTTTTATGATAGCAACATCGGCTTGAAGTTCTGTTTCATTCATTCAATTTTATGCTTGGAATTATGTACTTTATTGAATAAACGTCTCTCTCTCTTAATTATTATTATTTATTTATTTATGATTAGTTTTTTATGTAACCGACTTTTCGATAAAAATTTAATGATTTCTTTGGCATGCTGAAATTAAAATATTGTAACAGAGATTTCGTTAATTTATTTATTTAATCACCATAATTGGCAAAGCGACTGGTTATTACTGAAAGTAATAGTCATCTACGTGATAGTGCTTCCCTCCACTACAGTACACCGGTGTACACACACAATAAAAAATAAAATAAAAAAGAATTGTCTACAATAAGTACGACTATGAATCTGCCACCTTTTTTCGATTTTTTTTATGTATCATAATTTTGTCTTTTTGTCTACTCTTTATCGTCGTCAAAATTGACGACGACTAAATACGACAAAATGACGATTATATCGTGTTGAACTGTCAAAAATCGAGATAAATAACGTGTCATGTTAGTGTTTGTCGACAAAACATCAAGTTTGACAGAACGAATCGAGTATTTTGTATGGCGTAGCTGTCAGAAAACGATAAAACTACAGAAATAGACAAAAATTTGTCGCGCGAGAGTGGATATATGTCGCGTGTGTCATGTTAGGCCTGCAGGTCGTCTCGCCATCTCTTTCTTGGACAGTTTATTATTAATTACTAGCAGTACTCCACGGTTTCATCCGCATATGTCTCGATTCCGTGGGAATATCGGGACAAAAAGTATTCTATGTGTTAATCCAGGTTATAAACTACCCGTGGGTCAAATTTTATCCAAATCCGTTCCGTAGTTTTTGCGTGAAAGAATATTAAACATCCATCCATCCTCACAAACTTTCACATTTATAAATATAAAATATAATATACACGACTGCTCAAAAAGGAGTGTAATGTTTTCAGGGTTCATGTATACAGGGTGACTGGATCTGGACCCACCATAGCAAATTCGCATATAGAGGAGGTCATTTACTAATTATTGAATCATACTTCCCTTGGCTAAAGTTTTATAGTCTGGGAGATATGTAAATTTTTATACTTTATTGAAATTTTTCCAATTTTTTTTAATATAATAAAGCAACGCTATTGTTTTATTAGTTTTTTATTATTTATTAGTAGTCACAAACATTGGTGATTAAAATACCTAGGAGTTTCTCTCAAACTAGAGTTAAAAAATGAGATAGAAAGCTTTAAAAAAAAAAATCTTTATGATCAAGGGAAAGTCAGGTCTAATAATTAACAAATGACCTCCTCTTTATGCGAATTTGCTATGGCGGGTCCAGATCCAGTCACCCTGTATAAGATAATAATTATTTTAACCCATCATGAATTGACTAATGATACAAGGAATCATCTTTTGTTGCGCTACTCCCAGGGGTCTAACGAGCATCAGATAATAATAATGACTGATTTCACGTAAGTTCGAAAAAAATCATAATACGAAAAAAAAAAACTGAATAAAAAAGGAAAGCAAAAATATACTTACAAAAAAGTATTCATCTGTAGCAACTATCGTAGAACCCAAATGAAAACGCTGTTCAGGAAATTTTTCTGCAAAAAAAAGAATGAGATGTTTTTTTACTTTGTCAAAGATCAAACCGGCAAATAGACCCTTTGGCGTAATTAGTAGGTTTTTCGTTGAATAAAGATTTGTAAACTCAGTAAGTAACGAGTAGGTACGGTAAAAATTACGTAATTTTACTGAAAACGCTGGTAAAACACGGGTATTTCACGGTCATTTATATAAATTACGTTAAAATTACCGGCGACATCCACATGATACACACAAACAAACTCACTTCCGTATTTGTAGTGTTTTAGTGGGTATGACTGTACGTTTTATACGTTTTTTACCGAAAATTACCATATTTTACTGTAAAATACCGTATTTTTTTTTTTTACTTTATAGAGCCAGGGTAATTTTACCGTTTTACATCCCTAGTAGGTACCTGTCCGAAAATATATATTAATTTTCATCTTTATATTTTTTTGCGATGTAAGTCGTAGATAATACAGACCTATAAATTGCTATCATCAACAAGATACGGTTGCCTTTAATCCCACATAATCAGTACTGGCTGATCAAGTGAGTTTTAATAATTAAATGTATCTTACTTATAATATTCTAAAGAGGTAAAGTTTGTTTGTAAGTTTGTATGGGGTAAACTAAAAAAAAAAAAACTAACAGTCTGATTTGAAAAATAATTTTTGCATTGGATAACCCTATTCTTGAGGAAGGTTATAGGCTCGCAGACGAAGTCGCGGGCTATTGCCCGCGACTTCGTCTGCGAGCCTATAACTAGTTCAAAATAAACTCAAAAAACAATTAATCATAACCCCCTGTGAATTACAATGTAAGTAATTTTACCGGATTACCGGATTTTACAAAAGGTAGCAAGCGAGTCGTTTTAAAAAGAGTAAAATAATTGTACTATAATTGCGTAATAAATGATCAATCACAATTTGTTTCGATTTGAAACAGATTGCTAATCCATTGCTTCATAAGTTGGAGAAAAAAATCAATAGAAATCAAAATCAAAAGATTTTTTTCCAACGCAATGAACGCAATGAATGTTGTTGAACTGTCAAAATGAAACAAGTTTGTCATAATAGTTTACGAAAATAAGTTACGCAATTAAGGTACTAGATTAACACATAAGATCTTTTAGGGTAGGGTAGTACGTTCCCGTGCGATATTTTCCGACATCCACACGGGTGAACTAGCGGGCAAAAGCTAGATTATAAATGTAAATAAAATAGTGTTGATGTTTGTTACTATTTATACTATATTCCAGGACTCCTAAATCGAGCCACCTTGTATTTTTTTGTGAAGTGTCTACAACTTTAAATGGTCGTGAATTCATAATTGGAACATGACAGCCAGTATGTCGGCTTCAAAACTACATAAAAACTTTTTCTTTGACACATCATATTTTGATGTTTAAGGCCTTTATACCTAAAATGAAACGAACAGTGGCTCGACTCAGGAATACGGGAGTGTATTTATCCGGGTGTTATGCGTAGGTACTTAATTCTTTCTTACCACAATTATATTCGGACGGGGTGATGTCCATGTTTTGCTCTCCACAATAAATGTTTTTAGAGACACGAGCGTTTTCAATTTCACAATTGAATACTTTTCCTACGAGGTCTGCTTTCGGGGCGCCGACAACTGTCAAAATAAAGTTAGAGTACAATAGTTTGACCGCGACCACTGTTCCGCGAACAGTGCTCTCGATGAAACTATACAAACGATCTAAAACCACAGGTTAAGAACTGGCAATCTATTCTATAAAAATCTGACCGTGAAAACTAACGGGAAGTGAGCTTCTCTCAGAATCTGTGTGGTTCTTTCCATTCACCATTTCTGACACTAACCTAAATGATCCTCATATGGCCTAACCAAGATTATGTCTGGACTTTACAAGAGACTGCGATCTCTGAGTTTGTTTCGGCCTTTCTTCTCAGAGTAGTCAGTTATGAAATATCAGGATAAACGGACACTAGGCGTATTTAACGTTAAATGTATGCCTAAGCATTACTTCCGTATTGCTTCTATTTGCTTTCTATTCTTAAATAATTGCTTCCATAGTATTCTAGATTTTAAAAAAAATGGGTGACCGTTCATTCTGATGGACTGAAGGACGGCTGGTCACCGAGTCGTAGTGTCCTTGATAAATATAATTATTGAAATTCAGGGTGGCCATTAATTACTTCCCATTTGCATTTCTCAATGTTTTACAACGATAATACTGTAATTATCACGGCAATAAAGAAATCGACAAAAGTGTTGTTTATCCATATTTTTAGTGCCTGGCAACAAAAAAAATACCTCTTAGGTATTTAACATTGCAGTTATCCTTGAGTAGGCGATAAATCTATCATATTGTACACACGGATACACATCAAGCTATACATTTCCAGTATAAGCTGATCTCGCATTGTACGGAAATCTTATACAATGCGAGATCAGCATAAACTGGAAATGTATAGCTTGATGTGTAGCCGTGTGTACCAGTGGCCTACAGCTAAGTATTATGTTATTAAAAAAACTTTTTACACAAAAAAACAACCGACCTCCAAAAAAAAAAACACTACAAAGTGAAAAATAACTTTAATTTCGGAAGTCGGTGTCTTGGGTTTTGTATTTTCGTTTTTTGCCACCGTCTTCCGAAATTAAAGTTATTTTTCACTTTGTAGTGTTTTTTTTTGGAGGTCGGTTGATTTTTTTGTAAAAAGTTTTTATTTTTCACTTTTTAGTTGTGGTACCTACCCCACACACATTCGAATACCACTATCTGCTACCAATGACAGAAACTTAACATATCATCTACATACTAAGTGCGAAAAAAATACGTATTTTGTAGCTAACTCAAAAACTATCCAAGCAAAAGTTAATAAAATTGATACTTATGGGACCAATTCGAGAGCACACCCTTTCAAACAAAAAAATAATTTTCAAAATCGGTCCACAATTGACGGAGAAGTCGGTGGACATACATAAAAAAAAAAACAAACATACGCGACGAACATATAACCTCCTCCTTTTTGGAAGTCGGTTAAAAAAGAAGTGCCTATTGTATTTAGTGAAACCCTGGCAGGCAGTTTCTTCTTCTTCGTATCGCTCTTGACAGAGCGGTCATGGTCACAATGAACTGTGTCCAATCGCAGGTGTAGTCGTTGCCCGCCTCACGATCTCCCTCCATCTGGTTCTGTTACATGACAGTCTGCCGCATTCATTAACGGTAGGCAAGTAAGGTAGTTAAGCAGTTTACTTTGTGTAAATTATTTCATCACCACTTTTCTCTGTAGGAAAATGTCGTGAGGAAACCGAAATTTCCTAGAAACAAAAATTCCAAGACCCGAAATTTCAAAAACGTGACATCTACCAAGGTTACCGCCCACTCTCTCTCACAAGGACGAGCCCTGTGTCCCAGCAGTAGGAACATTATAAGCTGATGATGCTATGATTTGCAGCTGACCTTGAGTCCAAGTTCTAGAAAAAATACAAAGTTTCTTACCTAGAGTTTTAATGATATTCCTATACGTCATAGCAAAACCAAAATCTGAGCCATTTCCCGCTACGTCAGACTGGATGACCACATTTGATGGTTCATGGAAGAACATACCAGTAGCGCATTGTACTGCTTGGACTACGGCCAGAACAGCTAACATTTTTCTTTCTGTAATGTAAAAAGATAACAATTAACATCGAGCAGTAGGTACCACCCTTCCTCTTAGTGCGTCGATGGTAATCTAAATAAAGTCTGACTGCCCCGTTAGTCTCGCGGGGCCCCCCCGACCCTTGCTCGAAAACGAGGTGCCAGCAGTTGTTGCAGCTGTGCACGTAGCTTTAAATCCCCCATCTAATAATAATGATCAAAACCCTTTGATCCAGCCCGTCCCATCTTTTGATGTCCTCCCTCCGGATAACGCCCTAAGCCGAGGCTCGTACCCCACAGGGGGTGCCCTTAGCGAGCGTTCATCCTAAGCTTTTTAGCTTAGTTTGTGTATGCCCTGGCTGGAGGCTTTGAGTGTAGTAGTTTAAGGCAACCACAGGATTGACCGGTTAAACAGCCACGGTTTTCGGAACCAGCTGTGAGATGCCCTACAGAAAAAAAAATAGTTTTCGTGGTCGCAAGCACGACTGCTGATAAGGCCCATTGTGAGCGACCACGTTTCACTGCCATCTGGCAACACGCACTGGTAAAAGACTTTCGTCTTGAGACACTGCGATAAAATTTAAAATCGATTTTCTCATGAAAACACGATTGCGACTTTATAAAATGACTTATTTAATAATCTACAAAAAATAAAAAAATAAACTAAATACTATGTTCGTTACAATATATTTCTATCAATAGTTTGGATCACCTATGACTCTTGCGTAAGTATGAAGTATTTATGCTCGTGACTGTACGTAATGTTATATCGAGAGGGACTTTATTAGTTCATCAGCTTCGCATCGTTTTTTAAAATATTGAGTTTTCTCTAATATACAATATGTCAAAAAAAAATCCTGTCCAATACGAAAGGGGCACAATAGGTACTGATATATTAATATCCAACCCAAAAAAAGGGTACTGCAATAACATTAACAATAAAAAAATAAAGTTTAAAAAACTGTAACCCGACTACGGGAAAATAAAAATGATCTAAAAAGTACGAAACAAGCAAATATTTCAGACAGAAATCAAGACATAGGTACAAAAATGGTCAAGGTAAAGCCGTGGTCGCATGCCTGTATACCATGTTGGTGCCAAGAACACCTACAAAATTATAATGGCATGCGACAACGGCTTTACCTTGACCATTTTTGTACTTATGTCTTGATTTCTATCTGAAATATTTGCTTGTTTCGTACTTTTTAGATCATTTTTATTTTCCCGTAGTCGGGTTACAGTTTTTTAAACTTTATTTTTTTATTTTATACTTTTCCGTTTTTACACTTGATAAACGTAAATAAGAGTAGAGTAATACAATAGTTCAGTAATTAACCTATTTTAAATTCCAATAGCAGTGCATAGTGCTTTGGACGAAACCATAGAGCGATTTATTTCGACGCCAACACCATATATCGATATCGAGCTTCGAAGAAATCCAAAATATAAATATTTTGTTTTACTTGTTTTTCTTCATAAGAGTGGAATTACAAATCGGTACTACTTATTAAGATTTGATTAACTGCACGTTGGTAACATCTTGCGATACTACGTAGCGCAGTCTCACTTTTGCTTGTTTTTAACGATTTAAACATATTTGTTTACTTTGAAAATATAATATTATATATATATTTATAATGTGCTCGTCAAGACCTTTCTTTTGATACCAAACATGTCATGATCATTCCATTTTAATTTTTTTCGAGGTTAGAAATTTACGTGTAAAGTCCACCAAATTAAATTTAGGGAAAAATTATATAGCCTATGTCACCCGGACCATTATTACGAATCTATTGATACCTCATTCATCAAAATCGGTTTAGTAGTTTAGGCGCTACGGTGGAACACACGTAAAAACAAACATACATACATACATACAAACATACATACATAGACTGCTAAAATCATAACCCTTCCTTTTGGCTTTGCCGTAATCGGGTAAAAAGGTTTATTATTTTATTTTTATTGCAAATAGAAAGTTATTGCTAATTAAAATTCATATTTTTAGTACCTAAATTACCACAAATTCATTAAAAAATTTCGACAGGGGTTATTAGTTATGACTTGTAGACACCCGCTAAACGACAGCCGCCCCATGTAATAAACCGGTTAAATTACACATAGAAAAAAAAAAGGTGACGATTTTTTTTTCCTGAAAATTACCTCAAAGTCAAAGTCAAATCATTTATTTCAAATAGGCCCATGTGCGACACTTTTAAACGTCAAAATTTACTAAATAATAAAATTGATTCTAGTCGCCCCTTCCAAAAGGTAGTTTTCGTATGGAGAAGAATGGGCAAGAAACTCCACCGTTACTCTTTTAAAATGTTTTACAATTGTTTATATAGATACGTACATTATTTAAATAATTACATGTGAAGACGATGCATCTAGAATAAAAATAATATACCGCAATAGGTAAAACGAATTAAAAATGAAGCAACGACAGACAATTTAACATGTGATAGATACATGGTGCTCACATATTTACAAACATTGTAAAAGTAGACGATTTTCCTAAAATTTTGTAATTAATAAGTCAGTGTGTGAGGAAGTGTGTAATCACAGAAAAATCAATGTCATAAAACACACAAAATATTAAATTTTACACTTAAATTAGCAACCAGTTTGATTTTGTCTTGATTCTAAATTGTCCTATGGAGCAGGACCAGCATGTTTCCAAGCACTCTTATCTTGGAATTAATCTTCGAATTTGTAATATGCTTATTTACAAAGTGTACTTTTAATATGAGTTTTAAATTTTCTTTCATCTAATTGCAATATGTCACAAGGTATTTTGTTGTAACATTTAACACAGTACCTACCCCATAAAAGATGTATGTACTTTAGGTAATCTGAAAAATGGTTGATCTAGTTTATCTTTATTTCTAGTATTAAAATGATATATATCACTTATTTTATTTTCCTTATAAATAGACTCTCAGTACGATACCTAACAATACGCTCGCGGATCGGACAAGGTTTTTAGGGTTCCGTTGCCAAATGGCAAAAAACGGAACCCTTATAGATTCGTCATGTCTGTCTGTCTGTCACTTTTTTCCGAAACTATAAGAGCTATGCTGTTGAAACTTGGTAAGTAGATGTATTCTGTGAACCGCATTAAGATTTTGACACAAAAATAGAAAAAAAAACAAATAATTTTGGAGTTCCCCATACTTAGAACTGAAACTCAAAAAATTTTTTTTCATCAATCCCATACGTGTGGGATATCTATGGATAGGTCTTCAAAAATGATATTGAGGTTTCTAATATCATTTTTTTCTAAACTGAATAGTTTGCGCGAGAGACACTTCCAAAGTGGTAAAATGTGTGTCCCCTGTAACTTCTAAAATAAGAGAATGATAAAACTAAAAAAAATATATGATGTACATTACTATATAAACTTCCACAGAAAATTGGTTTGAACGAGATCTAGCAAGTAGTTTTTTTTTAATACGTTATAAATCGTAAACCGCAATTTACCTTTCATTCAATGTTACTTGCTGCTACGGAACCCTTCATGGGCGAGTACGACTCGCACTTGGCCGCTTTTTTTAAAATGTTGTAAGTTTAATATTAATGTATTAGTGTACAGGGTCACATCAAATTACTAAGTAAAACTCCGTATATATCACGTACGGGTAACGATATTTAAACACGACAAAAAAAAAGGTTTGATGATATTTTTTTGGGGTCAACCACCGCTGGTAGTGTTGACTTGAAGTATGAGTTGAGAAAATCTGTTTTCTTTTGTTTTATCATTTTTAGATATCGATACTCATCACGTCTGTAAAGTATACACAAAAAAAAAACTGATTTTTCACTTTTTGACTAACTGCGGTTGATCACCCCAAAATAAAGTAAAAAAAAAAAACACAAAATTAATTTCTTTTTGTTTTATCATGTGATATTGATACTAATCATGTCTGCGGATTTTCGCAAGCTATAAAATAAAATCACTTACCTTCCATATTTTCCTCGTAATATTTGATTAAATCAATTAGTTAATCACTTATCTATATTTAGACATAACATGATAACATGATATTTTACGAGGTACGCGTTATTCAAAACGAACTGTTCAGGAAAACATGAAGATTGCAACTGCTTCAAGGAAACAGGCAAATCCTACTGTGTTTCGTTATATTACTGGTATAGTTTTACGGAGTAAATTAAAATATTTCCTGTTGTCATATGTGGAATTTGTTCGTACGGGTCGATAGAATTTTATCATTAAATACCTACTTTATTTACTATAGAACCGATTTATGGAATTATTTTTCATTTGATAGAGGAAGCTCGCGAAGTGGTCCCATATAAATTGTAATAACTTTGCGTGGGTAGTTTTTGAGTGAGCTTCAATAATACGTATTTTGTGAATGTTGATGATGTTTTAATTATATAGTAAGTAGTGGTAAGTACGAATTTGTGTGGGATAGGTAACACAACTAAAAGTGAATAATAAGTTTAATTTCGGAAGTCGGTGACAAATAAAAAACGAAAAAAAAAACCCAAAGCCACACACACATTTTGATACACGCTGTATAGTACACCCACATATCACCACTTATGTTTAAGTCCCATGTAATTGGGGGCGAGCCTATTACCATCAATCGGGCATAGTCCAGACTCCGGGCTGCTCCTGAGAAATTTCATATGGAAAACTCCAGTAACAAAAAGTTTTTTTTTTAAACTTTTTACAAAAAAAAACAACCGACTTCCAAAAAAAAGACACTACAAAGTGAAAGATAACTTTAATTTCGGAAGTCGGTGTCTTTGGTTTTGTATTTCCGTTTTTTGCCACCGACTTCCGAAATTAAAGTTATTTTTCACATTGTAGTGATTTTTTTTTGCAAGTTGGTTGTTTTTATATGTAAAAAAGTTTTTTTTTGTACATTCATTTAATTCGTCAACCCTTTTCACGACCTCCGACGGTTTAACTTGCGACGCAATTTGCATCAAGCGATTGCATGCCACGCCTTGACCAGTGGCGATGTGCGACGGCGACTTGTCACCCGCGCTGGAGTCGCGGTCGCTGCTCTGTTAGCTTGTACCATTCTAAAGGTTAGCAACGTCGCAAACAGCTGTCAAATATTTACCTGTTTTGATGAATTTGGCAATAGTATGGAAATATGTAATATGGCTAACTAGTGAACTAAAATATTGATTATGAACAATAATTAGTATCGTAATACCGGATATTTAGTTTTAGATGTAAAAAGTAAAACGCTTACAACATCAAATACAGCGTTTTAATTGCAATTCATTATTAATATTCTAGTTCACTAGTTAACGATATTTCCAGATAGTAATATTGCCAAATTAATCAAAACTGGTAAACATTTGACAGCTATTTGCGACGTTGCCAACTTTTAGAATGAACGCTCTTAATTCACTCGGGCGCCAATTTACTCGTCACCCTCCGGTCTATTTTGCTGAAACTTCACCGTGAAAATTTTAGTGAAGTGAGCTGGCATTCCACCAGATACTAGAGATTGGCACCATCGACGATTCACTTCGATTTCACTTCACTTAAGTTTTTACAGAATAGATCCGGTTGTCTCTGTCATGCGGGGAACGCGCGCCATACCGTCAGTGCCGATTTTAGCAATACCGGCGCCCCGGGCGAGATTTCTGTGACGCCCCTCACTACTCTTGAAGGGTAGAGGGGCGAAAATTTTAGCTTTTGTTCTTGTTTGAGGAATAGAAAAATGCAGGATGCTAAAGCGAGCTCGAAATTTTCAGTACCCCGCCACGGAAAACTTAGGATTCTTTTATGCAGAAAAGTTTGAGAATTCAGACTTCAGAGAACGCAGGGTGCAAGGGCGAGCTCGAAATTTTTTAGCACCCGGCTGCGTCTTTTCTTTGGCCCATTTATATGAAAATAGTACCTAAAGTTTGTCGACTTGTACAGTAAAGTTAGAGAAAAACATAACTCTGTCTTTTTATTTTTTTTGGGTGGGTTTTTTTTTTTTTTTTAAAAACTTTGCCCCACACTTGGAATTTCTCCTGTATTGTGGGTGCTTTTTTTTACAAACATTTAAACTCACATACACAAACAGCCAGACCCGGAACAACTATTTGTAGGTCATACAAATATTTGTTCCGTGCGGGAATCGAACCCGCGACACGCAGCGCAGCAGTCAATTGCTTAACCACTGCGCCAACCGTGCCGTCTAAGTCAGTTATTTCAAATAATAAAAATATCATTTAGAAGGAATATTTAAAATTAGAACAAATGAGGTAAACCCGAAAAAAAAAAAATGACCCCAATGACAGAAATACCTATTTTTTTTATTAAATTTTTTAATTATTATAAAATATAAATTTTCTAGATAGAAGTGTGACCTAAAAAATATAGATATATATGTACCTACCAAATTGTTAATTAATTAATATGTAGTGGCGCCGAGTTGCCGAGTCTGGCCATACCGCTGATAAACCCGCGATGGTTTGTGTGGTATGTGTAAAATATATCAAATGCATGTAAAAAAAAAAAAAGAAAAAAAAAAAAAAAAAAAAAACCTAATAGGAAATCTCAATGAATATTGTTCTCTTGAAATGTATAATTAAAATCGATGATGTTAGAAACATTAATAGCATTAATGAGGAAAAAAACATTAAAAGGTATTGTGATTAACTGCCATCACATCCCCGCTACACAAAGGACTATTGTAAAGCAGTACATTAGTCATCAAGGTAAAATAAAAACAAGGAAATTAATTGTAAGCAAATTGTCATGATTTCCAAATATTTATTAGATTTTGTGATTTTAAATCATCATCTGCCTAGCCTTTTCCCAACTATGTTGGGGTCGGCTTCCAGTCTAACCGGATGCAGCTGAATACCAGTATTTTACATGGAGCGACTGCCTATCTCACCTCCACAACCTAGTTACTAGGTAACACGATACCCCTTGTTAAGACTGGTTGTCAGACTTTTTGGGCTTCTAACTACCCGTAACGACTGTCAAAGATCTACAAATGACAGCCGGGACCAACGGCTTAACGTGCTTTCCGAGGCACGGAGGGGTCTTGGTATGTAAAGATGGTCACCCATCCACAGACCAACCGCGGCAAGCGTGGCTTAACCTGATCGATCGACCCGTGCAGCTGTTGTTACTTAGCCACAAGCCCCTCTGATTTGTGATTTTAAATACTAAATATAAAATTAAAAGTATGTGATTTGCCTCAAATGATTATTGTATCAGTGTAATCATGAAGTTTAAAAGTATCTCATTTGACAGTTACCGTAAAAGTACTGATTTTTTAATGGAACAGAATTGGAAACATGACGTTTGGAGCGTCGCTTAGCTTCTAAGTCAGTTCGGTTTGAGCCTCGAAAGCTAAAGGATGTCTTCAAAAAGTCTAAAGTCTAAAACGTTATTGTATTAAGTACCTAATTAAATAGTTTGATAGATAATGCTAAAAGTGTACAGAAATATTTTTTACTGAAATGGTGTATTATTACACAACAAACTTAAATTGTCCGTATATTCAAATCACGACTGTCACTTATTTGACAGTTGTATGAACTGACTATAAAACGGCAAAGGAGAATGCTCATAACTGTTTGGGCAAAAAACCCAGAGTCGAAATTTATTTATAGGACACTAGCGGACGTCACGCGGTTTCACCCACGTAGTTCTCGTTCCCGTAGAAGTACGAGGATAAAATATAGCCTATGTTACTCGCTGATAATATAGCTATCCATTGCTGAATTTTTCAAATCAGTCCAGTGGTTTTTGAGTTTATTCATTAGAAACATACACACATACACAAAAATACAAATTTTCCCTCTTTATAATATTAGTGTAGATGACTATATGACTATAAATTTTTGTTGAATTTGGTCTATTCTGTTTGCGTAGATAAATCGCGGTTTTGAGTGTTCTCAAAGACAAATTAAGGAAAGAATGACATAATTTAGGTTTGTTAAATTATTTATTTAGGTTGAGGAAGAATTGGTCCATCTGATGGTTCAAAAAAAGCCATTTTCTAATTATGTTGGGGTCGGCTTTCAGTTTAAATGGATGCAGGTGAATACACTTTTTTTTTTGGGTGGGAAATTATCAAATAACTTCTCCCGCTCTGGGCGGAGCGGGAGGGTGTGTCAGACTCTTACTGACTAAAACCCACCCGTGTTCCTTCAGTTGCCCTGTTGCCGGGGGCCACGATTTCCCTTTCGGTTTTCTTCGAACCCCCGGCAGGCATTGGCCCTAGCGGACCCAGTCAATTCTGCTGACATCTCTTTGAGGCGCGCGTGGAACACAACGCGCCGTCGACCCGGGCTTGGTCCTTATCGGACGGCGAGCTACCCATTGCTCACCGTCCGCAAGCCCGCGCCTGCGGCGGCCGGAAATCGGCTCGCGATTCCCGCCCCGGGCGTCTCCTTCTATTGCGGTGGTTAGGGGAGTGAGGGCGCGAAATTTGCCTCTCCCTCACGCGTTCCGCTTCCTCCTTCGCGAGCATTACCGCTTTGCAGAAGGAGGTGACGGCCTGCCATTTCCTCTCGCTCCGTACCATGGCCTGAACCAGGGCCGGACGCGAGAGATCACCGCCGCCGATCACAATCCGAGTTTTGTTTGAAAAATTCGTCTGCTCAACAATGTAAATAACACAATGAACGTTTTTTTTTTTGAACTGTCAAAATGAAACCCATTGCGATCAATTGTCATTTTATGTTTGTTACGCAATTACCCCGCCGGTCTTGACCTGGATCTCGCCTGATGGAAAGCGATGGATGCGGTTTATGTTGGAACGAAGATACCCAGGAGATACTATGAAAGAGTCTTCATGGGTGTCTCAGTGCACCCTGGGCAGCCTTTCCTTGATCACACATACTGAGTAGATAGATGGGTGAAGCAGAAAATGATACTAGGAGATTACTAGAGAGTTAGGTGGACGAGTAGGTGTTTACATGTATTTTTTAACTTGACACCGAGTCAGTAAGTCAGTTCAGGTTCGACGCTGCAGACTAGTGAGAATTGGATCCCAAAAAGATAATAAAAAATCGACCAAGTGCATGTCGAACCAACCACGCACAATGAAGGGTTCCGTAGTTGGGATGAATTTATTCCAAAAACAAACTTAACTTTGTAGTTGAAAAACATGTTCTCGCATACGGAATGTTTAGGAAAACATGTTTTTGTAACTGCAAATATAAGTTGGTCGATTATTACTCGTTAACTTGTAGAGCCTACTTAGCTTTGATAGTTTTCCTTTTAATTACGTTATTTAAACTACTGCCGTGTTTTTTTTACATATCCAAAACCAACCATTTAGCTGGCAGGGGGGGCGAAATCATGGCCCCCGGCAACATGGCAACTGAAGGAACACGGGTGGGTTTTACGCATAGCGGGAGAAGTTATTTGATAATTTCCCACACAAAAAAAAGGGGGGACACATAATTGACTCTAACAAAAATTTGCACTTTTTAATAGTTCGCAAACGGATCCGAAACTATAAGGGTTCCTTGTTTACTCTACAAATTGTACGGTAGCATGCTGCGAGAGCAGTGGTGGCCCAGTGGGAGAGCAGTGGTGGCCCAGTGGTAACGGCCGCGACTTACGAGTTGTCTGACGTAGGTTCGAACCCAGACAGGCGCTTTACTTTGTGTAAATTATTTCATCACCACTGCTCTTAAAACGGTGAAGGAAAACATCGTGAGGAAACCGTCATGTCCCAGAACCGAAAATTCGAAGACATTGTGACATCTACCAACCCGCACTGGGCCCGCGTGGTGGATTACGGCCCGCTCCCTCTCACAGAGAGGAGGCCTGTGTCCCAGCAGTGGGAACATTATAGGCTGATGATGATGATGCTGCGAGTGATGTGAGTGTACCGAGTGGCAAGTACGCACCGAGTGCATGTTTATACCTGCCGAGTGGGCAAGCAAATAGTGCGGGAAAGCACGGGGGTGGGTACTCGATCTACTAAATAGAACAGGGTCCGAGTGTCTCGCCGTTTAACTCGGCCGAGCATTCGGTAATGTATTTACACGTGCACCGAGAGCACTGTCTCGCCCATCTACTCGGTACGTGTGATCAAGGCATTAGGCCCACCATAGTAGCATAATACTATCACTGTTTGCAGGGCAGTTTAAACGCAGGGAAAGTTGTACTGCACTTGGTTCAAAATCGCTTGACAATTCACTTGACTCCTATGTTTTTGACACTTTGTAAAACATTGGACTCAAATTATATAACCGAAAGACCGATTAAACACACATAAACTCATGCTTTCTTGTCATGAGGGTAGGCAGAAACCACAGAACGCCACCTGCTTCGATACTCACAGGGTCGACCCACCAGGACCACGGGTAACAAGTGACTCTTTTTGCCTTGTTTACGATCATACATCTGGTTATACACGCACAAAATAAAAATAGCAATAGATAAAATTTGTCGATTTTTTTTATAAGTTTTCGAATCTGAATACGAGGCTTTTGGCTTTTGGTGAATGTATATTATGATTTATGTATTTTTAGGGTTCCGTTAAAAAACGGAACCCTTATAGATTCGTCATGTCTGTCTGTCTGTCTGTCTGTCTGTCTGTCTGTCTATCTGTCTGTCTGTCTGTCTGTCTGTCTGTCTGTCTGTCTGTCCGTCCGTATGTCACAGCCACTTTTTTCCGAAACTATAAGAGCTATGCTGTTGAAATTTGGTAAGTAGATGTATTCTGTGAACCGCATTAAGATTTTCACACAAAAATAGAAAAAAAACAAATAATTTTGGAGTTCCCCATACTTAGAACTGAAACTCAAAATTTTTTTTTTCATCAATCCCATACGTGTGGGGTATCTATGGATAGGTCTTCAAAAATGATATTGAGGTTTCTAATATCATTTTTTTCTAAACTGAATAGTTTGTGCGAGAGACACTTCCAAAGTGGTAAAATGTGTGTCCCCCCCCCTGTAACTTCTAAAATAAGAGAATGATAAAACTAAAAAAAATATATAATGTACATTACTATGTAAACTTCCACCGAAAATTGGTTTGAACGAGATCTAGCAAGTAGTTTTTTTTTAATACGTCATAAATCGTAAACTTATCGTTACTTGCTGCTACGGAACCCTTCATGAGCGAGTACGACTCGCACTTGGCCGCTTTTTTTTGTGTAATGTGCGTTTATTTTGTGCAGAATAAACAATTTTTCTTTCTTTCTTTCTTTCTTTCTCTTCACACCGGTTGTGAGTACCTACTACACTCCTGACCTTTCTAAAGAATATCACCAATAACGTCACTATAAGGTCTTCGAAGGACAAGTTATCGAGACGATCGAAAAATAATATCTTTAACGTTTAATTATCTTCTGGGCAGAAAACAATAACAAAGTGTAATTGTTACTATTATATTAATGAATGAATGTAATATCGGCCTCCGGTTCCTTGGCAACCAACAATAGGTAAGTACCTACTTGTATGATGTAATTAAGTACGAGTTATTACTTCTATTATACACTTATTCGCCTAATTCTTGCAATGAAATTAATAATATCTTTGTTATAAAGATTCTGTATTGTGTCCTCGAATATTTATTATCATATTTCTTTCGATTTAACTACGAGAGGGCTTGTGGCTAAGTAATAACAGCCGCAAGGGTCGAATGATCAGGTTAAGCTACGCTTGCCGCGATTGGTCCGTGGATGGGTGACCATCTTTACATACTAAGACCCCTTCGAAAGCACGTTGAGCCGTTGGTGCCAGCTGTCATTTTGCTGTCAGTGGATCTTTGACAGTTGTTGCTGGTCGTCAGAAGCTCGAAAGTCTGATAACCAGTCTTACCAAGGGATATACCCAGTAACTGGGATGTGGAGGTCAAATAGGCAGTCGCTCCATATAAAATACTGGTATTCAACTGCATCTGGTTAGATTGGAAGCCAACTCCAACATAGTTGGGAAAAAGCTAGCCAAGTGATGATTTCTTACGACTTGTAAAAGAAAAAATAATCATTTTCAGATGCTTTGAAAAACTAGAGGAAACAACCAGATCCTAATGTTCACAACAATATATAAGTACCTCATAGATTTTATAATATCAGTAACCAAATCAAATTAAATATCGTGGGAATAATCAACGTGTTCATTAGAATTTGCCAATAATTGGTTTTCCAATAATTAGTTATAATGAAATTGGGTCTAATTTTGTACTTACCTACTTTAAAATAATATATGTTAGTGGACACAGATGGATAGACAAATATAATTTTTGCAATATAGAAGAAGAAACAACACACAAAAAAAAACATAAAGCGTAGAGGTGCAATATATGTACAATATTAAAACAATGAATGAAAAAATGCACCGACCCCAGCGTGGTTTAACCAGACTCGATAAATCAAATGAACCCCAAGATTTGCACTAACCGCTGAAGCCTCATGTTTCATGGAGCTGGAGCGCGGTAATGGTAGGGAAGACGTGCCCTCAGGATATGGAAATATTTGCGAGCCGTACCGGATATGCATCCTAGAGTAGGCAATGGAATAATGGAGGGACCGGTGACATTTATCTGTGGATAAACATACTAGCTTTTGAAAGCAGCTTCGCCCGCGTGGATGTCGAAAATTATCACACGAGAACGTACTACCGGGAAAAAATGTATTACATAATAACATAACATCACTCCTTGTTTTCCCGAAAAGTTTGGGCAGAGGTGTACTTGTAACTGGTGCACCCACATTTCGCCAGTTATGTTTAAGTCCCATGTAACAAATACAGACTCCGAGCTGCTACTGAGAAATTCCAGATAGAAAAACCCATTAAACACTTTGCCCGACCCGGGAATCGAACCCAGGACCTCATGCTCAGCAGTAGCGCTAAAAGTATAAAAAGTATTCTGTTTGTTAATCTAGGTTACAAACTATCTGTGTGCCAAATTTCATTCAAATCCGTTCAGCCGTTTTTGCGTGAAAGAGTAAAAAACTTCCACCCATCCTCACAAACTTTCGCGTTTATAATAATATAATATAAAGTAAGAATTTGTGAACAAATAAATTTAGCTTTAAATTTTATTGAAACTCCTTGAAACACGTTTCCGAATGAAACTTTTAATTATGAAACACCTCTCCGTCACGTATTTCGTTCGTTTACTTGTTTCTCTGAAATATATTGAGAGTTAACATAAAATGAAGTCGCTATGTCTGTAAAGTTTTACCTTAATCCTGAGAGAGACAATTCGTTTAAACTTTCAAAACTGTTTAATTTGTACTAAAAAGTAAATTGTACTGAATAAATTAAGTGAGTTAAAGTAGTTAAAATTTTTAATTGGGACTACTCTAATCTACCAGTTATAGGTACCTACTAGGTAGTTAGGTATTCATAACCAAGTTAACCGAGAGCAAGTTAACTCTGTGATCTAGTGGCTAGATCACCTGTCTCAGACCCATTGGGAGCAAAAGGCAGTCACCTCGTATTTAAGTTACTGAGAGGGAAGGTGCATAATACAGTTATTTTAGGGCAGGTGAGTCTGTGCGTTTCATACAGGTACGTGTGGCGATGACGGCAGCCGCCACTGCTGGCGGAGACTGACTGTAAACTCGAAGCATTTATTTCAAATAAACCAATTACAAGTACTTTTGAATTGTCAAGGGGTCGGTCAGTCAGAAAGATGAAGCCATTCCAAAGCGTAGTAGGTACCTATGGAGAATAACGGGCAAGAAACTCCACGGACACTCTTTAAATGAAAATATTGGTTACATCATCAAATTATACATGTGAGAACAATGTAGAAAGACGTGCACGTTAAAAGCGTCCGTAATAAAAATATAAAAACAAAAACAATAAAAAAATTTAAACAAATTAAATTAAAATTATGTTTCTACGTATGTTGTGATCGCCTATGCGAGTCCCATAAAAAAAAAAAAAAAATCAAATAGGTTACAAACGAAAATACATTATTGTTGTTATGGTTAAAAATTAGGTAAAAGATGGATTACAACTGGTTGGCATAAGAGTAAAGACAGGTATTACATAATTATGCTGTGACCACAGGGTCTGTACATGAATTGGGTGAACCCTGCCTCTAAAACTAGGGTGACCTGTATCTTAAAAGACAGCAGACAATAATTAATACTTTTTGTCTTTCTTTAAAAAAAAAAAAAACTCGCCGAATGCATAACTTCCTCCTTTCTTTTGGGTCGGTTAAAAAGTGACCAATGGCCATGGAAAAATATAAGGCTCAGTTTAATATTACAATATTCATTCTGAAGGTCGCAGTCAAAATATCCTATATTAACTGTGACATCGGACGATATGGCAATATTGACTTAGGAAACGATATAGGAAACTGTTACAAATATGAATCTGAAGTAGTCTTGATGACATTGCATGCGGCGGGTATTGATTTTCTTGTAGTGTGTCTCAAGTTGAAGATCATTATCGATCATTGTCGTATAGGTACTTACTTTTACAATGGTTGTAAATATGTGAACACCATGTATCTATTACATAATAATTTTTCTGTCTTTGTTTAATTTTTAATTATTTTTACCTATTGTGGTATAGTAATCTTATTCCAGGTGCATCGTCTTCACATGTAATTATATAATTAATGTATACAAAATATTGTAAAACATTTTAAAAGAGTAACGGTGGAGTTTCTTGTCCATTCTTGTCCATACGAAAACTACCTTTTGGAAGGGGCGACTAGAATCAATTCTATTTTTTGTATGACGTTTAAAAGTAGGTACCTTTTATGTGCCTAATTGAAATAAATTATTTGACTTTACTTTGTGACTTTGAAATTACGTGCGGTAGGTACAAAAAAAAAAAATATACAAACATCTTTTAATTCAAAAATAAGTAACTTTAATTTCGGAAATCGATAGCTTTGGTTTTCAAACACAGCTACTTATCACACCACAAACTAAAAACGGTTTTATATAGAAAAAAAATGCTTCCAAACAAAACAGGCGAAATATCTTTTTTACGGCAAACATCGTAAACGGGGATATTGTTACAGAATTTTAGTGGCCATCATTTTCAAGTCCCCACTTAAATAACATTTTCAGTACTATTACTGAATTACACTGAACAGCTTTTTACAGATTTTCATGAATTGTTAGAGGAAACGTGTCTGTGAATACAAATGGCGAATCCATAGAGCACAGACAAGCCTCGGCGACCGCTATTAGAGGCGGCATTGTCAACATTTTCCGTACAAAGCAAGCGTTTTACCGTTTACTTATATGTATTAAATATAATTTATTATATATATTTTTTTTTTTATAAAATATAATATAATATTAATTTGGAGGGGCTTGTGGCTAAGTAATAACAGCTGCACGGGTCGATCGATCAGGTTAAGCTACGCTTGCCGCGGTTGGTCCGTGGATGGGTGACCATCTTTACATACCAAGTCCCCTCCGTGCCTCGGAAAGCACGTTAAGCCGTTGGTCCCGGCTGTCATTTGTAGATCTTTGACAGTCGTTACGGGTAGTTAGTAAGCCCAAAAAGTCTGACAACCAGTCTTACCAAGGGGTATCGTGTTACCTAGTCACTAGGTTGTGGAGGTCAGATAGGCAGTCGCTCCATGTAAAATACTGGTATCCAGCTGTATCCGGTTAGACTGGAAGCCGACCCCAACATAGTTGGGAAAAGGCTAGGCAGATGATGATGAATATAATATTAATTACTCTTTCAAAACCTCCCTCTCACAGAGAGGAGGCCTGTGTCCCAGCAGTGGGAACATTTATAGGCTGATGATGATGATGAATATAATATTGATATTATAAATTGTAAAATTTGTTTGTTTGTTTGTTTGTAAGTATGTATGTAAGGGATAATCTCCGGAATTACCAGTCGGATCTGAAAAAATATTTTTGCATTGAATAGCCCAATTCTTGAGGGAGGTTATAACATCACGTTACGACCCTAAAGTGCCGAGCAAAAATAAAAAAAAATCAGAAAGATCGCTAAAGTGGGAGATAGACGTGCGAACTTTAAAGTACGCGGTTTTTAACTTCGCGAACTTACTCGGCGCCGTCGGTGACACTCGTGAAGCTTGCTCACACTGTATTGCGATGTTTTCGAATTTTCTGGACCAAACTTAACAAACATTACAAAATTCAAAAGTCATTTATTCAAACTAGGCTGAGAATCAGCACTTTTCGAACGTCAAAATTACATAAGACAGTCCCCCAAAAACGCCCACCCTTCACCACTTCCTAGTGCCTTTAGCTGGGAAGAAATGGCGCAACAAACTCCCCAACAGCGCAGCTGTCTGTTCAAGTTAGAAAAAAATTATTCTATCCAAAGTATGTAAAATAATTTACATTTAATGCACAAATGTCGAAACAAAATGAACTTACTCAGCGGTTTTAAAGTTTGCGTACTTAGTATAACACACGGGCGAGTAACGTCGCTGAGTCATAAGTACGCGTACTTGCTCGCAAGAGTTAGTACATAATAGCGCGGGCGGGCGATGGGATGCGACGCGGTGGGTCGGGCGCTGAAATTTCACGCGGACGAAGTCGCGGGTAGAAGCTAGTGGCGTATTAAGGGGGAAACGTCAGGGTAGCCCGCAAAATTCAAATTTTCTTACGTTTTTTTGCATTTTACAGGTCAGTGTCAGGTTTTATGTTAAATAAAATATGATTTGCGGTCGTAACAAATATGGTTTAACTCAATTATAATCATTACAATCAGCAATACAACTCCATAAGTTAGCAAAGGTGTCAAATGTCCTGATTTCATGAAATCGTGACATTTGACACCTTTATCTTCTTCATAATCACTATTGCTGAAAAGCCATAATTTCGCGGGCTGCCCTAATGCTTCCTCCTTAAACAAAAGGCTTTAATTTTGATGAAAGTATTTTTTTGTGGTTTGGTGATTGATTGATAGTTGTCCGTGGAAGCAGAAGTCCGTTCAACGCATTTTCGGTGCCACCAAACCCAGTCTTCTTCTATTAGTATTACCGTCTCTGACGCTGCCGATGCCGGCGCAGGCGTATCCGTGTTCTGTGAGTAAATCGGTCCAGTGTTCTAGATTTATATTTTCTCAACGGGTCATGCCTTGCCCTTTTTGTAAGGGGTAATTGAATGTTACGAGCAGTTTAATACAAATTCATGATCGTGGTAGCACTGTCCGCCTTATGAGTTTAACTTGGGAGAAAAACTGACTCGTACCGTGACGGTAAACGGCATGACGCTCTCTTAGGGCTTCTTCACACGTACTTCAACCACATCACGTCGCAACGACAAAATGCTGTCAAGCACGCACGTTACATGTGAATAGTATCGCTGCAGCTTTTGTAGTTGCGTTGTGGTATCGACAAAATGTCGATGAGGTTGCGTTGTCGCCAGTAGTTGCGATGCGGTTACGTCGTGTGCAGATACAGTTCAACTCCAGTTTTCATAGCGGAAACACACACTGTCGTTGCGTCGACGCAACGTTGTGTTTGCGATGTGGTCGGCCACTAGTTCGCAGTGTCGCTGGAGGTTGCGTTGTGGTTGCGATGTAGTTGCGATGTAGTCGGTATCACACACACGGTCGATAACGGCTGCAAAATGTGGTACGTGTAAATAGTCCTATTCATTTTCAATACGAAATATACGCCCGGCCACGCGGTGTGGTTGAGGTGTGGTTGTGGTCGTGGTGTGGTTGTGGTACGTGTGTAGAAGCCCTTAGATGTAAGTTATTCCTGCGTTGGTACAAAAACATGTGCGTGTGAACTGAAGGACCAAACTGGGGATCGCAAACAAAAATCCTAGGATTTAGTAGTAGTCTTAAAACAATTGTAGAATGAACCTGGGAATTTGTAAATAAATATATTAAAAAACTACAACCTATAAAGTGTGGTCTCTCAGTGCTTACAAGCCATTAGCCAGATCTCAGAAAGTATCTTAAAAATGAAGGTTTTGTGATTGCAGACATTTAGTAAGGAATTTTTAATGATATTTACTAATGCCTTTTGCCTCGTTTACGTTCATACATCTGGTTATACACGCACGCCGGTTGCTAGTACTACGCACCTGGACTTTCTGAAGAACATAGCAGGTGGCGTTCTGTAATTTCTGCCTACCCCCATGGGAAGAAGGCGTGAGTATGTATGTATGTATTTACTAATGAGGCTTGTGGCTAAGTCATAACAGCCGCACGGGTCGATCGATCAGGTTAAGCTACGCTTGCCGAGGCTGGTTCATGGATGGTTAACTATTTTTATATACCAAGACCGTGCATCGGAAAGCATGTCAAGCCGTTGGTCCTGGCTGGCATTCGTGGATCTTTGACAGTCGTTACGGATCCTTAGCAGCCCGAAAGTCTGAGAACCAGTCTTAACAAGTGGTATCCGTATTACCCAGTAACTGGGTTGTGGAGGTCAGATAGACTGAGGCTAGGCAGATGATGAAGTGACGACTAGATGACGACTATAAGAGATGTTTGCAAGAAAAACACACGGTGTGTTGACCAGAAATAAATTGGAATAAGGGCAGTAAAATGATGTGTCAATAGGAAAAGGTATTAAGACGCAGATATAGTCGATTTTTAGAAAATTTGTAATTGTTATTTTTATTTGACATTTGTAATTTGATAATTTAGACAATTCTTGATTTAGTACTTATTTTTTCTGACATTGGAATTTAATTATTTTGTAAAATTAGAATCATTGTTATTGTCACAAAATTTGCATGCCGAATTTAGTTGGCGGAATATGTAGAACTATTGTGTATTTGTTATAAAATCTGTAAAATACCATATTTCAGGCAAATAAATGAATCTATCTATCTATCTACCTATGACAGTGACCTTGCATGGTTAGCTTGCGTGTTCTATACTGAGCTCACGCAACGCGTCGTACGTCTAGCCAGTAATAGGACTCGCCCATCAAGGGTCGCTGTCCCGTAGCTCGCCGTCCGATAAGGACCAAGCCCGGGTCGACGGCGCGTTGTGTTCCACGCGCGCCTCAAAGAGATGTCAGCAGAATTGACGGGGTCCGCTAGGGCCAATGCCTGCCGGGGGTTCGAAGAAAACCGATAGGGACATCGTGGCCCCCGGCAACAGGGCAACCGAAGGAACACGGGTGGGTTTTAGTCAGTAAGAGTCTGACACGCCCTCCCGCTCCGCCCAGAGCGTTATTTGATAAAAGGGTCGCTGTCCCAAATTAGACGCATTATTAATTTATTACACGTAAAACAAAAGGTATTTTAATAAAACAAGTAAACTAAAAGATCAATAATTTAATTATCTTTAAAATGATGAAATTTTCAGAAAAATAAGCTCGAAATATTTTGCGTCATTCTCAGTTTTTTATCCGCGTTAGACATTACTTTACAAATTAATTTCACTATGTAATATAAACATAATCAAAAATGTGCCTATATTAAAATATTAGGAAAATGCTTTAATTTAACATATATTTTTTCCAAATCACTAACACTACTCGTTTAGACGTCATCTTCAGTATAAAACCATTCAAAGTCGGTTATCGTCCCCTTAAGGGTCAACTTAATAAAATGTTGCCATACTGGGACCATGCCATGTTGGACCCAGCTATAAGGAAGCGACCCATTGTCACTATTAGCTCAGGTATGCACGGGCTTTTTACGAGTCGATTTTTTTGTCGCGCACTGAATTTTCAGTTCTCGGTGTTGGGCCAAACATTGAGAATCCAATAGAGTGCACTTCCAAAAAATTCAATGTTTGATTTTCAACTCTCAGCGCTAAGCAGAGCGTTGAAAATCCAGTACGCGATACAAGATCACCCTTGGGTACGAAGGCTTATAGATTCCACTCCCAACTCATAAACGACATGAAGAATCTTGACGTTTAAGGGTAATGTCCTACTTAAAACTGACTTCCTGGCATAAAAAAGCTTCTAAGCAAACGTCGAACGACTTCAAAACTTTTTCGCCATACATTGCGCGTTTCATTTGTTTCATCAGCTGTCAAATTCGGAGACTACACACAAAAAACGCAACAGAGTGCAAATAGTCGTTTTGTCTTGTGATGGTCGAGGTTCGACAATTCCTGCCGAATTTTTTTATGACTTTATTTTACTCTAGGGACATGACGCGACAAGTATGCAAAATTAGCTGCGATTTCCATTGCTTGGCGGATAAGGTAATTTTATTTAATTGCTTAGCTACTTTAGATCATAATAAAATAGGTCTGTTAGTATTGCTTATACATTTGTGGTTGTTTTGGAGAATCTATGGACGTCGTGATTCTGGTATGGTGATGTCAAAGTCAATGTGAAATAATTTATTTCATAGTACATTATTATTTCTATGTTTATTTCAAGTAGGCCAATAAAAGGCATTTTTGAACGTCAAAATTTCAAGAAAACAGATTTGATTCCAGGCGCCCGTTCCAAAATAAGAACCGTTAGTTTATTAATCTATCGATATTATCGTTGTTAATAAACTATTGAAAAATTGTGACCTATATAGGTGAAATGGATTCGGTTGGAACTGTGAACAACCGCGCGCGCGCCGAGTGAGCGAAGCGAGCGGTGCCGCGGTAGTTTCCAGCGAGCACTACTTCCAACTTGTTCGAAACTAGGCAGGCTATTTAGTATTAGAGCAAGGTGCAGTACGTTGCAACCTAGTTTGATACCAATTCAAAATTTGTTGGTTTCCCATAGGTGGATGGGAACTATTGAAACATAGTGCAGTAAATTGTGGTTTGTTGCAGTTCACAATTTTTCTACAGTAGGTATAAACTAATGAAGTTCATAAATTATACGGTAACATATACAGTTCATAAATTATACAGTAATCTATACTAATATATAAAGCTGAAGTGTTTGTTTGTTTGTTATGCTTTCACGCTAAAATGGCTGAACGGATCTGGATGACATTTGGCACACGGTAAGACTATGACCTGGAGAAGGACATATAGAAAGAAAGAAAGAAAAACTATTTATTGAGACTCGCACAGGAAATCACAAATTAAAACTAAACACCTTCATTATAAACATTAATAAAAAAACAAACAATAATAATAAAAAAAAACAAAGTAAAATTAAATTACATTTATGCTACTATTTATTCTGGATCGCAGACTAAGTCGCGGGCAACAGCTAGTAAGTAATAAAAGAAACAACAACAATTTCCCAACAGAGAAAATCGAATACACATACTTTGTCCTTCCATGCAGTAGGGATGTATCTCTCTGTGTACGTTCGATGATATCTCTTTGGTTCCGAATGCCTCCTTTGTTTGCACAAACCGCTCGAATGCGAACCAAGTTGATCCACTATTGAACTGAGAACCTACCCTCAATCGCTTTGGAATTCTCGTCTCGTCTGGTTGAATGTCTTCTCAGTTTGGATTATAATGCAACTGAGGAATTACTAACTCATCCAAAATAGTCCATCCCTCTAACTTCCCGACACTTAATAGTTCAAGCATTTTATTTATTTTTTTGCATTTAATTCTTTTTTTTCTTTGTTTGTTTTATATTGTTTAAATCTCTGAGTCTATATGTTATGTTATGCCCTATCCCTTCACATTTACTAACTAATTGATTATGTTTACATACCCTGGTGATCTGCGATACAGGTATTCCTAGTGCAGACACCAGTCTCTCACAAACTATTGTCACAATTTTTCAAGTCTGTCTAAATTATAAGATGCCATTATTTGTGAAGAGAAACTAAATTATTTGAATTTAAAATTTGAATTTGAATTCTGTGGGACTTTGATTTCTCATAGCCGGATTGCGTAAATACAAAAGCGGATGCAACAACACCCATAGTCTATGCTGCATTATCTTGCGAATGGTTTAAAGCAGTAATAGTCCACTCGAACTCAGCTGCAACACAGCGGTTTGAAGTGCAGCCGCATTTGTATGTAAAGACGTAAGGCAAGACGAAAGACGTAGACGAAAGACGAAGGCAGACGTAGGCAATGTAAAGACGGATTCAAGTCATTCAGACACGCATAGTATTATTTTCGTTACAATCTAACGGATCTATATCACAAGAATAACCTTTTTTAGTCTTGTGTCTATACTCCGTTTGAAATAAGATTAGACATTTAAACAAACGTTTTTTACAGTCCGTTCAACCGATTTTGACTTCTATTGCGTAAGCATAAGGATGGCATTAAAAGCAAAAAAAGTGTTTACAAACCAACTTTTTACTGCAGCTGCCATTTGTCATGCCACCAACGCAATAGAAGTCAAAATCGGTTGAACGGACTGTAAAAAAGGTTTAGTTAAATGTCTAATCTTATTTCAAATGGAGTATAGTTCTTCGACAGTTTAAATATCGAAAAATTGTGAACTGGGTGAAATGGGTTAGGTTCGGTTAGAACTGTGACCATATGCGCGCGAGCTGGGCGAGCGCTACTTCTAAATTGCTCGCAGCTAAGCAGGCTATTTAGTATCAACGCAAGGTGCGTTACGTCGCAAGCAATTTTGATACCTGGAGTGTAGACAGAGCGAGTACGTTTAAAATGTATTGCAGTCGTTTTTGTTAAAACAATGTCTTTCGGAGCCGATCACATTGCAGACAGTTTTAAAATATCTGTGGTGTAATCGTGTTTGTAATACCTACCTACTTTATTCATACTGTAGTGGGTGCGTTACAGAACAGCTACTACTGTCTGTGTTGCATCCGCCTTTGTATTTCCAAGTAACAATCCGGCTGCGTAAATATCTAGCAAAATAAGTTATAGATTCGTTAAACATAAGTACAGGAAAATACAGTTCATTTGAAAAACCGGTCAAGTGTGAGTCGGACTCGCACACAAAGGGTTCCGTACCACCAAGAAATATTTAATACTACTTTTTTAACCGACTTCCAAAAGGAGGAGGTTATCAATTCGACTGTTTGTTGTTTTTTTTTTTTTTTTTGTATGTTTGTTACGCGATTACTCCGTCAATTATGAATTGATTTTGATGATTCTTTTTTTGTTTGGTAGATCATACTTCAGAGGTGGTTCCATATAAATTTTATTAACTTTACTTGGGTAGTTTTTGAGTTAGCTTCAATAATACGTATTTTTACCTCGCTTAGTATGTGAATGATATGTATTATGATAACTTCTTGTCACTGTTATTTACGTAGCAGGTAGTGGTATTCGAATTTGTGTGGGGTAGGTATCACAACTAAAAAGTGAAAAATAAAAACTTTTTACAAAAAAAAAAAACAACCGACTTCAAAAAAAACACTACCTACAAAGTGAAAAATAACTTTAATTTCGGAAGTCGGTGACAAAGAACGAAAATTCAAAACCAAAGACACCGACTTCCGAAATTAAAGTTATTTTTCACTTTGTAGTGTTTTTTTTGAAGTCGGTTGTTTTTTTTGTGTAAAAAGTTTTTTTTAAACACGTTTCTTGAATGGGATCCCTTTAATTTTTAACTTTATTTTATTTATTGCTGTTATAGCGACCATAGAAATGTGAAAATGAACTGTGAAAATTTCAAGTGTCAACATACAGCCCGCTGACAGACAGACGGATGGACGGACGAACAGACAGCGGAGGTTTAGTAATAGGGTTCCGTACCCGAAGGGAGCCAAACGGATGAAAGACGGATGAAAAGATGAAAAACAAAACTCAAAAACTCTTGACTTAAATAAAAATGTCAGTAATTGCATAATCTTTTTTAATTATGGGATCCAACGATATATCACACGTTTATTTGCATTTTTTTTATTTTTCGTCCCTCGGTACATGTATGGGGAGAGTTACTGCTAATTGTTTTTTTCGTGATTTCACTACACTATTGTTTAGCGGTATACTTAATACAAATACAAGGTGTATTTCTGTGCACCGCTAAACATTTTTCTAAGTTTCATGAATATAGTGCAAATAGTATCCACGTAAAATGGCTGTGCAACATCCGGACGGACAGACGGACTGATAGACAGCCGGACGGACAGACGGACATTTGGCTACGGACCCCTAAAAATGTGGTGTAATAAACAAATGTCAAATATGATACTAATGCCCGTTTTCACCGACAACTAAGTGGCACTTAAATGAATCCCTAAATAAAAGTGCATTGTTGGATTTATAACTCTCAGCGCTGAGCCTTTTTTTTGGGTGGGAAATTATCAAATAACTTCTCCAGCTCTGGGCGGAGCGGGAGGGCGTGTCAGACTCTTACTGACTAAAACCCACCCGTGTTCCTTCAGTTGCCATGTTGCCGGGGCCATGATCTCCCTTTCGGATTTCTTCGCAACCCCGGCAGGCTCAGCACTGAGCCTAGCGTTGAAAATCCAACAGTGCACTTTTATTTAGGGATTCATTTAAGTGCCACTTAGTGAAGGTGAAAACGAGCATAATTGTAACAGATCTTATAGGATCGCTTACAAAAACTTTACTAATTAGTTGTTGTGGCGCGGCAAGATGCGTCATCTAGCTACGAAGTTAATGTGGAATCACCGAAGAGGTCCGATAAGAGTGTTGACAGTCAGTCTAGCAGGGGTCCAAGTCTGCTATCTTTATAAATTCGTCATTCCAACACAATCCCATTGTCATTTTGCTAAAAGTTCGTAATCTACTAATTCATAATGGTTGATCATTGGTCGGTCAATGGTCTCGTAATAGAATTGTGTTATAATGGCACTGTCGTACAATACGACCAATGATTCCTAAGTCAGTCATTCATTTGTCATTATGTACGAGATTACCAATAAGTGCCATTTCTTTCAATGGAGTGTCAGTGGCTGACCATTGGAAAGTCATAATGACACCATTACATTAGTAGATTACTAAACTTGTTATAATCAACAATTTTTGAATCAATGATAGACCATTCTGATACTATTGTAATAGCAGACTTGAGGCTCAGAGCGTCTGAGCGTCGCATCGATGGCTGGATGACAGAGAGTACGTTAGAGGAGCCACTGTTGTACCACGTCCACGACGAACTGCTATATTCCTGCACAATCCTGATGATATTGAACCTGTTGAATCACTCATACGATGACCACTACTGGTAAAGGGTATAAAAATAGTTTTAGGTGTAACTCTTAGTGCAAGAGTCCAAAACGCTATTTAGACGCTATTTAAAATTTACATTAAACACAAACGCTATTTAAAAATTTACATTCGCCGAGATAGGTACAATGAAAATATTTCTGCATAATGCGCATTTGATATGAACCCACTAACACGGAAAATCCACTGTTAATCCAATTAACATAATTAGGATTGTAAAATAACGCTGATTAACAGTATAGGTAATTAAATTAAGCATTGATAACCAACACGTGCACTGTGCAGTATACAATATGTATACATCATGTAGGTACCTTACTCAAAACTGTAAACGAAAACATTGTGAGGAAACCGGCCTGTTCTACGCTGGTCCTGCTCCACAGCCACTTGGGCTCACTAGTTAAAATTTTTATATTTGGAAGAGTTGCTTTCCCTTTTTTTTAAATTTTGTTTTTGACATTACGAACTTAAATGTTTATTTTTTTTAATTTACCAAGTAAATTGTTTAATGCTCCAATTAGATAATAATGATTTTCTTACTTTTTGGTAGTAAAATTCTATTAATTTCTTAAATACATTGCAAACTATAGTTTTGTATAAATTAGAAGCATTTTTTTGATTTTTTGTAAATGTGAGTACCATGGAGCCGTTTATTATGTTATTAAGACGAAAAGAGCATGGCAGTTGAGAGAATGTCAAGCTCACTAAAATGTCTCGCTGATGGTGGCGAGTGTGTTGGATCATTCGGTTCCCTACAAAATGGTTGAGCTGGATGGTGCTGATCCACGCGTCATGTTCGCTAATGGGCGCCGTCAGTTGAGACTGGTCATCTCTTATCTGCCAGGGCTTATTTTTAATCTTATATTTTCAATTGCTTTGATCATTTTTTGTACATTGTTCTCACATATAGAAGCAACCAGAATAATGTACCCAGAATTTTGTAATAACTATATTTAAAAGAGTGGCCTTGGAGTTTCTTGCCCGTTCTTCTCCATAGAGATCTACGTTTTGGAATGGGCAACTAGCTTCAACTTTCTGACTAACTGACCGATTTTTTGACAGTTCAAAAGTGCCTATAAATGGTTTAATTGAAATAAATGCTTTGAGTTTGAGTTTGAGTTCTAGAACCAAAAACTCGAAGACAAAATGTTTGACATCTACCAATCCGTACTGGGCCTGTGTTAGGTATGGACGTTATTTTACGTCACTAGTTACAATAACTGGATACGAAGCACGTAACCGAATAGCTAGTTTCGAGTTAATCTGTATAACACGTTATTTTGTAAGTAGTTACATTTTCTATGCAGACTAAAGTTTATTACTAAGCCGGAATGAAGTATAAAAGGAAGTTTATTTGAGTCATTCTTACGTTAATGATGTAACTGCATATGTAGCTACAAAAATTTATTCGTTCCAAAAACGTAAAGCTTGTGATAATATAACGTATTACGCAGGTAATCAATTATATTTTCGTTTCGCAAACAACTGTGATACTTCGATAGAATAACCACGTTGAATCACCGAATAGAATTTGAAAAATAACTAGTTATTAAAATCACGTGTTTTCAAAACAGGTGACGTCTTCGAATTCACTAGTGTTACGTTACGTTTCGCGAAAATCACGTAGGTAACGACCCAGCCTTACTTATAGCACAAGACTAAAAAAGGAACAGACTGCAAGCTTCATACTAACGCTTTGCGCGAGATCACTACTACACGCACAGCTTTGTGTGCGTGCAGTGTCACAGACAAGGCGCGCGGGGGGTGCACCGGCGCCCGCTAGAGGCAAACTGGTTTGAGCCGGCTCATTCCGAAGCCAACGTTCAGGGGTACGCCGCGCGCCGTGTGCCAGAGCGGTACGAGTGACGCGGACATTTAGGTTAATAAAAATGGCAAATTGTTGTAAGTACTGTGTGTATCAATAATAGTAGGAAAAGCAAGGTTTATTTTTTTTATCCAAAGGATTTTGTCAGGTTATTATCTATATCTACCCATACCTACTCATTTTTAATGCTTATTGCAGAATTATTTAGTTTCGAGATAGGTAGTATCCTAAATAAAGATGGCCATAAAGTTTTCCCATAAGAATTATTATTTATTAATCTTATGGTTTACCGCCTATATTAGCGAGTTATTGTTTGTCTCCTATTTGTTTCGTATTTTTGTTTTAGTAGGTTTGTAGGTACCACTTACGTTCGTGAAATAGTAAAACCAGAAAGGAAACTTTATAGTTTCGCCATGTCCGTCTGTCCGTCCGTCTATAAGTCACGGTATTTTAAGAAGTAACCAACTTCAAAAAAAGCAAGCAACGTATGCATCTATGTATGTATAACTATTTGACAGTATAAATAATTACTTACATACTTTACTATCGTATTTTATTAGCATATAAGCTTAATCAGCCTAGGTATAATGTTCCTACTGTTGGGAAATAGCCCTCCTCTTTCTGTGAGAGCGAGTGGGCCGTAATCCACCAAACGGGCTCAGTGCGGGTTGGTGGATGTCATATGTTTTCGAATTATTGGTTCTAGGACATGCCGGTTTCCTCACGATGTTTTTCTTTACCGTTTTGAGAGCAGTGGTAATGAAATAATTTATATAAAGTGCCTGCTTGGGTTCGAACCCTAGACTCGTAAGTCGTGACCGTTACCACTGGGCCACCACTGCTCATTTTATTACCCGACTTCAAAAATGGGAGGGTCTCAGTTCAACAACGATGCACGCATTGTGTGTATAATTATTTCACAGTATGATTAATTAAATAGGTATTATTTAATTTTAAACAAACTGTTAAAATAATTACCGGTTCGGTACCGTAATTGGAAAACGGAAAACTCACGGGATCACCTCAGTCACAGTGCGTGTCCGTTCGTCTGTCCGTCTGTCCGTCTGTCCAGCTGTCCAGCTGTCCATCCGTCCATCCATCCGTCCGTCCGTCTGTGCTCATCGCCGAATCTCGACTCTCACTTACCCGGTTTTTTAATCTGTAATAACCGAGTGACAGCCCTATGAAAGTAGGTAAGAATTTTGAACTCTGTTAGGAAGCTTGCCTTCTGCTCGTTTTTATTCTTGTGCTTATAGTCTGTGTGATATAATACGGTTCACTTCTTCTTACAGAGAGAAGGCCTCGCAGCAGCAGCAGTGCAGTGTGGCAGTGGGAACTCGGACAAACTTTTCCCATACGTTTGATAGGTAGGAAATGAGACGCCAACTTATTTTTAACCGACTTCCAAAAAGGAGGAGGTTATATGTTCGTCGCATATATTTGTTTTTTTTTTATGTATGTCCATCAATTTCTCCGTCAATTGTGGACCGATTTTGAAAATTCTTTTTTTTGTTTGAAAGGGTATACTTTCAAGGTGGTGTCATATGAATTTTACTAACTTTGCTTTGATTTTTTTTGAGTTAGCTTTAATAATACGTACTTTTTTCCCACTTAGTATGTGGATGATATGATAATTTCCTATCACTGTTATTTACATAGCAGATAGTGGTTTTCGAATTTGTGGGGTCGGTACCAAAACTAAAAAGTGAAAAATAAAAACTTTTCACAAAAAAAAAAACAACACTAGGCTACACACTACCTACAGTTATATTCACCCAGAAGTTGCCTCTCTTTCTATCGCGTAACTCTTAGATCTTCTGATTACGTTGGACTCACTGAATTGGCCTAACAAATCGAGCCCACCGCGTACTTGTAGCTTCATAACTAAAATGCGGAGTGAACCTTCTGTATTTATTCATCTGTGACCCCGTCTCAAATATCCATTCTGTATTGTACGTTTGATAAAAACAATCCGCCATTTTAAGTTCATTTTATGTTTCGTGATGGTGACGTTGTTAGTTGGAAAGCCGCAAAGGAATATTGGGCACTCGCTCAACCGAAAATACCTATCGAGTAACATAGACCGTTGTTACTCGATAGACCGTTGTTATTCGATAGACCGTTGTTATTCGGTGTAGTATCTTCGATGATTGGGTACGTAAATGGTGGTTTTAGATGGTACTGAATTTCCATTTACGCAAAAGGTTTAAGGCACATTTTGTTCTAAGAGGTCGTAAAAAAAAAGTTTTTCTCAAAATATTTAAAATTTCCAGTTATTTTACATTATTATGATACCGTCTCGCAATCAACTTATAGCGTTTATTCTGAAAGTTGGCAACGTCGCAAATAGATATCAAATATTTCGCTGTTTTGATTAATTTGGCAATATTACTGTATGGAAATAAGAAAAGTGGCTAACTAGTTCCCTGGAATTTTATATTGCAATTATAACACTGAATTTGTTGTTTGAAAAAAGGCATTTGGGAAGTTTCCAAATACTTTTTTATATCTTAAACTAAATATTCGGTATTACGATATTAATTATTGCATTTCATAATCAATATTTTAGTTCCCTAGTTATCCACATTTTTTAATTCCATACAGTAAATATTGCAAAATTAATCAAAATAGGTAAATATTTGACAACTGTTCACGACGTTGCCAACTTTTAGGATAAACCCTTTTAAAGGTTCCATATACGTATGCGTTTCTATCTACGTAAATAGGTAGGTGTGTATGTTTCAGTAATCCAATTCAATTGAACTTTTTCTCCGCATTCAAACGATTCAATCGCATGAAGTTAACCCTGTTATCACATTAACGAATGAACCGATCCTTTTGAGGTTAACTGCTGATATTATCATAAAAAAGACTGCAGTCAATTGCGCGTTAGATTAGCTCTGTCGTTCCAGTAATAAAATAAATCGCAAATAGTGGTAGGAGCACAGATTACGTAGGAGACTTGTAAAGCACATTTGAAGTGAAAACTTCTTTAGGCGCGTTGGGCATTTTTGAGATGGGACTAAACCATTGATTTTGCGACACTGTTACCGAGTTTACCGTGGAGCAAAAGACATCAACGCGTTGATTACCGCGGTGCCGATTTTTTTTCAAGTTTTCACTTCTATTGGCACTCCCGGAGTGCCACTGTTTTTTTTTTTTCGATAAATTCGATCTTTGACTGATCAACTGTCAGTTACACAACGTCATATGAATCCAACTTATTGCTGGTGTTTTTAGGTACCTATCTATAAAAAAAAGTACAATGGGCCACACATCAGTGGTAATGCAGGCCTTTCTGTTTTAACTCGGTACTACACCAGGCTAGCTCAAGGTCAATCATTGACTGATCAATTGTTAGCTTATAACACGTCTTAAGAATCAAGCCTATTGCTTGTGTTTTTAGGTATCTACTAGCGGACCTGACAGACGTTGTCCTGACCGAATACCGCCACCTATCGGGTCCGATTGTGAATCTAAACCATTCCCAGATCCCCTTGAACACACACAAAAAATTTCATCAAAATCGGTCCAGTCGTTTGAGAGAAGTTCAGTGACATACACACTCACAGAAGAATTATATATATAAAGATATAGAGGGATATAAAAAAAAAAAACAGTGGCACTCCGGGAGTGCCGACGGAAGTGAAAACTTGAAAAAAAATCGGCACCGCGGTAATCAACGTTGATGTCTTTTATTCCATGCACCGCGGTAATCAACACGTTGATGTCTTTTTAATAGTCAAAAGCTGGTGTCGAAACAGTGTTGCGAAATCAATGGTTTAGTCCCATCTCAAAAATGCCCAACGAAGCAGTCCTTGCAGCCGTACTTATAATGTTTCGTGTATTTTAATAAGGGAGATTGTATTAGTGAGATTGGCTTGTGGCTAAGTAATAACAGCTGCACGGGTCGATCGATCAGGTTAAGCTACGCTTGCCGCGGTTGGTCCGTGGATGGGTGACCATCTTTACATACCAAGTCCCCTCCGTGCCTCGGAAAGCACGTTAAGCCGTTGGTCCCGGCTGTCATTTGTAGATCTTTGATAGTCGTTACGGGTAGTTAGAAGCCCAAAAAGTCTGACAACCAGTCTTACCAAGGGGTATCGTGTTACCTAGTCACTAGGTTGTGGAGGTCAGATAGGCAGTCGCTCCATGTAAAATACTGGTATTCAGCTGCATCCGGTTAGACTGGAAGCCGACCCCAACATAGTTGGGAAAAGGCTAGGCAGATGATGATTGTATTAGTGAGATTCCGATTGTAACGAAATATGTAGCTCAATAGTTAAGATTAAAAAACTGAAGTGTTAAGGTACTATTCCGTACCCGGCCGCAGGAGGCAACTGCAGGCGACATGTCGCCGCGACACGACTGCTTTCTATGAACGGGTCGAGTACGGAATGGTACCTTTAGACGACATAAAAATTTGTCGCTGACGGTCATCATCATCAGCACAGTTCACTGCTGGACATAGGCCTCCCCGATTGCACGCCATTTAGCTCGATTCTCGGCAACTCGTATCCAGCTGCTACCAGTCACCCTGCGAAGATCGTCACTCCACCTAGCCTGAGGGCGTTTTACCTTACGTTTGCCGATATGCGATCTCCACTCAAGAACACGTCTATCCCAACGGTCATCAGTTCTACGTCTAATATGGCTGGTATATTAACATTTTAGCTTGCTTATTCTGTGAGCTATGTCGACAACTTTGGTTTTTCGTCGAACTGTGGTACTCGTATAGTAAGTAGTAGTAGTATAGGACTGTGAATTAAAATTTGTGAAAAAAAAGTTTTGTGCAAAAAGCAGTAAAATCTCCTTAGTACATTGCAATGTACCTAAATAATGGACTTTTAAAGAGTTTCAAAAGACGCTTTATAAGCGTTAAAGTGTTCCTTCAAAATACAAATCTCAATTTTATTCATAAAGTTTAGCCCTTGAACATAGAAATAAAAAACTAATTCGCGCCGTTGGGACTTAACTGCCATGAATAATGTGCCCTGAAGAAGTCTAAATAGCCTATAGGGAGTTTTTGTGTAGGGGATGGATAAATTCAGTCAGTTGTAGATATTGAGGTTTATTTATAAAAGTATGCAAAAAAAAATTAACATTTGTTTGTGAGTGTTTTAGATATAAAAGTTGCTTAAGAGCGTTAATGAAAAAAAAAAGGAAAAATTCAAAAGTCATTTATTAAAACTAGGCTAAGAATCAGCACTTTTCGAACATCAAAATTACATAAGACAGTCCCCCAAAAACGCCCACCCTTCACCACTTCCTAGTGCCTTTAGAAACCTTTAAAAGTTGGCAACAACGTCGCAAATAGCTGTCAAATATTTACCTCTTTTGATTAATTTGGCAATATTACTGTTTGAAATGATGAAATATGGCTAGTGAACTAGAATATTAATAATGAATTGCAATTATAACCCAAAATTTGATATTGTAACCGTTATAAGTGTAAAAAAGGCATTTGGAAAGTTTCCAAATACTTTTTGTACATCTAAAAGTAAACATTCGGTGTTACAATATCAATTATTGCATTTCATAATCAATATTTTGCAATGAATGTTGATCAACTGTCAAAATGAAACAGATTGTGATTGCTCGTGTGTTACGCAATTGGGGTGCTGTACTTGAGCAAGTAAGTGTAAAGTGTGATTCTTCATAATGTGCATATATCGAAATGAGGGAATATATGCTTAATTTTATCGTCGGAATAAAAAAAATTTTTTTTAGTATGAAAAATTAAAAAAAATCTCTTTGGCCTCTTATTTATAAATTTTACAATTATTGTAAAAATTCATGAAAAAAATAAAAAGTTTTGTGAAAAAAACATGTTTATTTTCAATTGAGGGTAGATTTTTTCTCAATTTTCATTTTATGTGGACGCCGAATTACTTCCAATAATTATGGAGCTTGTTTCATCGCAATAGATGATTTAGTTTAAAAGTTACACAGTTTTACTACAATTTTTTTTATTCCATAAAAAGTATAAAAAATATATAAATTTTTTCAAATATTTTTTCTGTCGTTAAAATTAAGCATAGATTCCCTCATTTCGATATGTGCACATTATGAAGAATCACCTCGTATATTTTAATAATCAAATTCAAATATTTATTGCTTGTGCCATGTGTTTTACAAGATCTTAAAATAGTTTAAAGTTCATATGGACTAGGGTACAACAATTTAATACAATATGAATAGAAGAAACGTGCTTTAAAATCATTAAGTAAATATTAATTAAATGTACGTACCTACGACATAATATAAAATAGAATATATTAATAAGTTATCATTAAAAAACTAATCAGCTTGTAATAAATAAAATCATATATGTGATATACGTCATTATAAATTATTATTACTTATACCTATAAAAATTCAATTAATTAATCAAATTAATTGTTTTTTTTTTTATTGACAATAAAATTAGATATCATTAAAAATTCAATTGATTTAGTATAAATAATGTCACAGATTAAAATAATATCAAAAATTCAAATAAAATAATAAAAATCACAATAGAACACACTCCTGTTTTTCTAAGAAAAGCAGTCTAATAGAGGAAAAATCTTACATCGACAAGAAGAAGACCACTGCACAAAACCAATTTATTTTTTCCGAATAGGGTTCCGCATTAAATTGGGTCATGCAAACAGCGCTTGGAGAAAGCATTATTATGCATAATCTACGAGAAAATGTTATCTAAAAATTACCTCTATTCTTTCATATGTAAGTGTAAATTTACCCTACATTTATTATGTATGGTAAGCAATCTCCGAGCTTCGCATATGTTATTTTTTTTATTTTTCAACGAAGCCACGAGGTAATTTTGTCGCCAGATGAAAGTCAGGCAATTGTTTGGATATTTTTGTATAAAAGTGTGTGGGACCCACGGCTTATGTTGCCCTTATCTACAGTTTTTTCAGTGTTAAAGATTATGTAGATTCTTTGTTTGAAGGCGTAAAAAGAACCCTATATCGATCAGTGAGGGTGTTGGTAAGTATCGTACTGAGAGTATAATGTGGACATATTCAAGAAACGAGAAAAAAAAATTGCCACTTTTTTTTCAATGGGGAATTTTACCGGTTTATTACATAGGGCGCGGCCGGCCGTCGTTTAGCGGGCGGGAACCGGTTTAATAAATACCAGTTAAAACCAGTTTAGTTGGGTTTTACTCCGAACTTTTCTTAAGAACGTGAACGTTTTATGAACTTTATTTTAACCTAAATTAACCGGTTTATTCGACGAGCGGCATGTTGGTAAACGCGTTGCAACTTGTGATTACTTGTGAGGATGCCACGCTGAATAAAAACTAAACAAAAAACCGGTTATTATTGCTCTAAACCGTTTAATCAGAAAAAATCTTTATGTAAAGACTCTTCCAAAACCGGTTTGTAAAAACCGGTTTATACGAACGAAACCGAATGTAAAGGTTTTTGCGTCAAGTACATAATAACGGTTTGAAAATTTAACCGGTATCCGAGCCTTGATAACAAGTCATAACTTATGACCCCTGTTGAATATTTTCTAATTTACTGGTAGGTACTAAAAATGTGAATTTTAAGTACAGACGCCAGCACATCAAGCTACCTGAAATTGTCAAATTTTCCCAATCAACTTTGAACCTTAGACATCAGCGATAAAGTTGAAAATCTATTAAATAAATTTGACAGATTATAGTAGCTTGCTGTGTTGGCGTCTGTATCCAGCACTATCTTTTTTATTTTCAATAATAAAAAACGAAAAACTTTTTGGTATTGGTACTATTATTGCAGTACTTATGTGCCCCTTTCGGATTAGACAGGGTTTTTTTACATATTGTAGAAGATGTATAAACGTAAACGAAGTAAAAGGAGTATGTAAGAATCGTAGCAGGTGGCGTTCTGTAGCTTCTGCCTCCCCCATAGGAAGAAACCGTGAATTTATGAGGTGAGGTGACACGAATCCATAAGTTTACCCTTTACCGAAATTCGCTCAACGCACAAAAGAAGTTTTCACTTAATTCAAACTAGGCTGAGAACCAGCTCTTTTTGTACGCCAAAATTACATAAGACAGTCCCCAAAACACCCGCCTTTCACCATTTCCTCTAGCTAGGAAACTCCCCAGTATCTGTAAAATTACAGAAACTTTCAGACTTCAACTCTATGGCTAGAAGAAAGATTTTTTTTATTGTTTGCGAGAAACACAGTTTTCTGAAATTATTCTAGCACAATATGAGACTGAATTTATTCATTTTCCATCTATCTCGAAACCCAATTCGTTTTAATTACCGTCAGGCATCCCGCATTTTCTTTGTTAAATATTTACAGACAAAAGCTCTCGTGTCAGTTACATTATCTTTATTCTATTTTGGTTCCATACTTGTTCCATATTATCTTGCCTATCTAACAAAGAGTGATGATTTCTATATTCAAATATTAAAAAAGCGGCTAAGTGCAAGTCGGACTCGCCCATGAAGGGTTCCGTAGCAGCAAGTAACATTGAATGAAAGGTAAATTGCGGTTTACGATTTATGACGTATTAAAAAAAAACTACTTACTAGATCTCGTTCAAACCAATTTCTGGTGGAAGCTTACATGGTAATGTACATTTTTTTTAGTTTTATCATTCTCTTATTTTAGAAGTTACAGGGGGGACACACACACATTTACCACTTTGGAAGCGTCTCTCGCGCAAACTATTCAGATTAGAAAAAAATGAAATTAGAAACCTCAATATCATTTTTAAAGACTTATCCATAAATACCCCACACATATGGGTTTGATGAAAATTTTTTATTTGAGTTTCAGTTCTAAGTATGGGGAAACCCCCAAAAGTTTTTGTTTTTTTTTTCTATTTTTGTGTGAAAATCTTAATGCGGTTCACAGAATACATCTATTTACCAAGTTTCAACAGCATAGCTCTTATAGTTTCGGAAAAAAGTGGCTGTGACATACGGACGGACAGACAGACAGACAATGACGTATCCATAGGGGTTCCGTTTTTTGCCATTTGGCTACGGAACCCTAAAAATGACAATAATGGAAATGAGAATTTATTACTTACTGTAATCCATTAGGACACTTGCATACTTAGCGTTGTACTTACACTGTCGTCGCGTAGAAACCGCGTGGCTACTGCGCCAACGTCGCGTTTACGCAGCGTATACGTTCGCTGCACGCCTACACTAGATGGCTCCATACCAATATGCATATCTACAGAAAAAGAAACGATATGTGTCGGAAAAGTTCATCATTCGAATAAAAAAACCGGTCAAGTGCGTGTCGGACCACGCATAATGAAGGGTTCCGTAGTTGGGATGAATTTATCGCAAGAACAAACTTAACTTTGTATGTTTTGTCGATTATTACTCGTTAATTTGTAAAGGCTACTTAGCTGTGATAGTTTTTCTTTTAATTTCGTTGTATATGCTACTGCCGTGAATTTTTTCACATACCCAAAACCAACCATTAACCTTGCAGGGGGGGACACTTGACTCTAACAAAAATTAGCACTTTAAAGCTGAATATTTCGGAAGCAGATTCCTAAATCCAAAAATAGTTTTAGCAAACTCACAATATTTTTAAACGACCTTTTCAACGACACCCCACACTATGGGATTATTGAGAGAAAAAAAATCATCCTCACTTTACGTCTAGGGGAGGTACCTGAAAAAAAAATTTTTCATGATTATATTTCACCACTTTTTTGGCGTGATTAATATGTATACCCATGCCAAATTACAGCTTTATAGTATTAAGCGTCTCTGAGCTAAGCAGCGGACAGACAGACAGACAGACGGATAGACAGACGGACATGACGAAACTATAAGGGTTCCTTGTTAACTACCGAACCCTAAAAAGAACACTATATTTTTTGGTCCGTTCATGCACACCTCCCAAGGGCTTCTCTTTCGACGTAGCCATGCAGGTTTTTATACAAATTCCCCAGAGGGTAGACAGAAAACGAAAATACATTTTCAGTATAACCTTTCATTGTGAAAAACCTCGAAATGTAAATAACGGTAATACGAGGAATGGAAGCGTGTTACATTCGTCATTTCTTTGAGAACGGTTTTTTCGGGTGAATGTGAAGGAAGGCGGCCATTTTGTGCTGATTACGTTAAAATGTTTCGCGGTGATTGCACTTTGAAAGCGTACGTTGACAATGACGTGCTTTATCTGTGTTTTTTTTTTGTCACGTATTTTAAGGTTTAAGCCTGCTGTCAGCTGTAGGATGTGTATAGCGCTATGGTAACGTGAGTTAAATAAATGAAGAAGAGATCCTTCAATAGGTCGTGTTATAGTCACGTAGCCATTCCATAGAAATATCAAAGATTAACAGTTGTGATTATTTTAAATTACGGACAATTTAAGTAAGCAGACTTATAATTTAAGTATCCTGACTTTACAACACTGTTTTTAGTTAGTAACTAACCTAGTGACGGAGTTTAAATACCGCCCATGAGCCTCTGACTTGGCTTCACATGCCGTCAAGCTTTTTTACCCGACTATGGCGAAGCAAAAAAGAGGGTTATGATTTTGACCAGTATGTATGTTCATCTGTTACTTCATAACTCCTAAACTACCTATCATAATTTGACAAATGAGGTATAATTGAAAGCGTCTTCATTGTCCGCTGGTTAATAGGTTATGTGACGTCACATTAATTGCAAAATGGCGCCCTCTAGAGCAGGGTTGTAACGGATGTCATATAACGGATGAGGATGCGGATGAGGATATCGAGATAATCGAGTTTGAGGATGCGGATGAGGATACGGATATTGGAAAATTCCTTATTGAGGATGCGGATGAGGGTGCGGATGCAGATGTCGTACAAAAAATAGCCCTTGTTTTTTGTAGTATTTATATTTGTATAGGTTGTAGGTAATTATTTAATAGGTAAAAAAAAAAAAAAAATTAAAGTTGTTAATAATCACCGTGAGGAGGCCTGTGTCCCAGCAGTGGGAACATTATAGGCTGATTATGATATATGATGATGAAATTTGGTAACTGAAATTTCAAATTGTGGAGTCAAATGCACAACTTTAATATTCAAAATTAAGTAAAGGTAAATTATATTTGATAAAAAGTAACTGGCAGGCCGTTTCGCCTTCTAAGCGGTTTCTAAGTTCATCATAAATAAGGGCCTGCTCCACAAAATAATTGTTCGCTCGGGATACTTGCCAGTGGCGGTGATAAAAGAGCCGTGCGCTGTTGAGTTAGAAAGACGTGTTACTAATTGCTCTTACATTTTTAATCAAAAATTTGGTCCAAAGTTACAGTGTATTGTTGTTCGATATATCAAAGTGCGGAGATTTGAATAACCTATTTAATGGTGAAAAGTGCAAACCAATCCATCAAACCAACAAAAAGTTATCAAGTGAAAACATTTTAAAATTAACCTAACGAACTGTGTCCCTGACCTACGACAACCCGCGCGAAGCCCGCTGAGGTGAGTCACCACGTAACGTACAAAATTAGCGACGAACTTGACTATCACTGCACGGAACAATTTGATCATATACCCACAAAAATGAATTGTGCTGGATGTAAACACCCAATAGCTCGCGGAGAATTGCTGAGATGTAGTATATGCCCAAAACTTTACCACTACCGATGCATCAACATGACCTCATCGTACTATGTAGAAAATAAAAGTAAACTAACTAACTCATGGCGCTGCCCATCGTGCAAAACTACTATAAGGCAGATTAGAAATGACGACACACCTGTTAGGAGACAATCTCCACCGAAACTCGACGACACAATAATGTCCATTGCCGACCAAATACAAGATGACCAAAGTATACTGGGAGATACAGGAAAATATGACACACCACCAACAAATAAAGACACTGCTACAACCATATCACCCATCATATTACAGACAGAGCCGATTACATTAGAAAAAATTAGCCAATTATTAGATAGAAAATTAGAATTGCAACAACAATCTATCTTGTCAAAAATCAAAAGTACAATTCAATCTGAAATAAAAATAGCTGTACTAAAACTGCAACAAGACATAAGCCAGAAAACCGAGCAACTATCTCTTGAACAAACAAAAATAAATACCAATATTATTCACATAAACGAAACAATACAGAAACTTGAGATAGAAAATGTAAAACTTAAAACAGAAATAGCCGAGCTACAGAACAAAAACATGCATCTGAACGTGAACGACACTTCCACAAACGATACCTCTAAAATAATAGTTATCCACGGCCTGAACGAATATTATCAAGAAACAGAAAAAGACCTCGAAGATAGGGTAATATTTGCATTTCTAGATACATTGAATATCGACCTCACTGGCTATATCGAAGAGCTGAGTCGGATAGGACGAAACGGACTGAGACGGCCACTACGGGTGGAACTAATTAGTAAAAAGATGACTAAATATATCGTAGAAAACGCGGGATATTTAAAAAGTTTAGGCTTATGTGTATCTGGATTTCTTGACAAGACATCATTACAGAAAAGAAGACAACAAAGAGAAGGACGGACTATAACGCAACAAAACGAATATCTCGATTTGGACGCACTAAAAGAAAGAAGAAAATTTAGAGAAGAACGAAATCTGTGGGGAAGAAGCAACGAAAATCCATCTGAAAACACATTCATGAGCCACACCCTGACTGCACCACAAACTACATCTGTTGCAACCACATCCACTATGCCACAGTGTAAAATCAGCCACGGTGATGAAAGTCACAAACGACCCAAAGACCATACTTTTCGACTTTAAAATATTTATACAAAACGTACAAAGTCTCAAAAATAAAACTCATATTCTTGAGAGTATACTAGATAATGAACCTTATAATGTAGTCTGCCTTACCGAGACGTGGATTAGAAATCATCAAAAAGAATTAATTACAGTCAGTGGATACGAGTTCAGTTCGGCCTTCTGTCGACAAAATCACCGAGGCGGTGGAGCCGCCATTCTGACACAAACCGGATTAAAATGCAAAGAATTACCTGAAATTACCAATCTATCCATCGAATATGTTGTGGAATGTTGTGCCATAGAAATTAAGTCACCAAAACTAATTATTATTCTTGTATACCGGCCCGATCGAAATATAGAAAAGTTCTTTAACTTTTTAAATCAACTTCTGAAGCTCATTACACTAAAGTACAAAAACAAACGCCTTATAATTACCGGAGATTTTAACTTAGATTATTTTAAAAAAGCTAAGGAATACCAGAGATTTAACAATATCATGACAGAACTAAATCTACAGCAAATAATCAAAACTCCTACAAGAACCACAAAATCAACATCGACTTGTATAGATCTTTTATTCACAAATAATAGTAGCACAGAATTTGAAATTACTGTTAACAATAATGGTATCTCGGATCACAATAGCTTAATGTACAGCCTTAGGAAAGACAGAGAAGCGCAAAGTCTTAAAAGGACACCCTACGTTACTAAAAGAATCTTTAACAATACTAATTTGACAAATTTCCAATCAGCACTAAATAAAATAAACTGGGATGACATTTTTTATCAAAACTTTGACATAAATAAAACTTATAATAGATTTCATGACATTTTACAATCTCATTTGAATAAATACATACCAAAAAAACGGATAAAAACAATGCAAAATAAAACAAACAATTATCTTACTAGGGGACTAAAAAAATCATGCAAAAATAAAAGATTGACTAGAATTATTTCGAATCAGCTCAATAGCACCATATTTAAAAAACACTGCAAAGAATACTCGAAAATGTTAAAAAGATGCATCAAAACTTCAAAAAAACTTAATTACATAAAAGAGATGAATGCCTCGAAAAATAAAACAAAAACGATGTGGTCAGTAATAAATAAAATTACTAAACCTAATAAAACTAAACAAAATCATAAGAACATTACCTTAAAATTAAATAACGTAAAAATTAAATCACCGCAACAAGTTTGCACCACATTTAATGATTATTTCATATCGGTAGGTGTAGATAACAAAAGTTCGGGAGCAGCGGCGCCAGCGCCGTGTGGGCCATCGTTACATTCGGTGCATAAGCCCGCAATAAACTCCATGTATATCGATCCGGTAACCGAGCGAGAGGTTTTTAAAATTATACGCGGTATGCAAAATAAACGTAGCTTTGGAGTGGACGATATCCCGCCGATACTAGTAAAAAAATGCGTAAAGGAGCTTACATCGCCGCTCACTAAACTGATAAATATTTCTTTCGACGAGGGACGATTCCCAGAAAAACTTAAAATTGCGAAAGTACGCCCAATTGCGAAAAAAGGAGGAAATTCAGAAAACCCTAGTAATTATAGACCTATTGCACTGTTGCCCACTATCTCAAAAATTTTCGAAAAAGCAATGGCGAATCGTGTCAATAAATTTTTAGAAAAATATAATATTTTAGATAAAAACCAATTCGGATTTAGGAAAAAAATGCTCAACTACTCTAGCGGTATACAACTACGTACAGGAAATTTACAGTTGCATTAACGAACGAAAGTACGCTATTGGACTATTCCTAGACATGACGAAGGCGTATGACAAGGTGTCACACAAAATTTTATTACAAAAACTTTACGGTTCGGGTATTAGAGGACAAGCTTTTAATTGGTTTAAATCATATTTACAAGACAGAGTACAATTCGTAGAAATAGAATATTTAGATAGCGTTGACCAAGAAATGTACAGCATAGGATCAGACATGGCTACCATTAATACTTCAATACCCCAAGGAAGTGTTTTAGGAAGTACCTTATTTATATTATACGTAAATGACTTGCCAAAAAAGATAAGTTCGTCGTGTATTTTGTTCGCTGACGATGTTTCTTTATTATTTAAAACGCCCGTGAATGTTGACCATCTAGCTATTGAAAAAACTTTCATAGAAACTGAGCAATGGTTGAAAAAGCATAATTTAGAAATAAACATAACGAAAACTAAAATATGCCAATTCAGAACTTACCAAAGAACTCCACTAAACCTAAATATATTAACACAACAAATAAAATTAGAAGAAATAAACGAATTTAAACTTTTAGGCCTAACATTAGACTCAAACCTAAATTGGAAGAAACATGTAGAAAGTACAAGAGCAAAATTGTCCCAATTTATTTATGCACTAAGCATATTGAAATGCAACACAGATTATAAAACCGCCTTAACTGCCTATTATGCGTACGCCTACTCCTGGCTGAATTATGGTATTATTCTGTGGGGGGACAGTACTGACTTTTTGGACCTTTTCATTCAGCAAAAGAAATGTATCAGAATATTGATGAACATAGGCCAACGAGAGAGTTGTAGGCCACACTTTATTAAACATCAAATTCTCACACTACCAGCTATATATATACTGCAAAGTTGTATATTCGTTAGGAAAAATAGGCACCTCTTCAAATCTAATATCGAGCTAAATGAAAACTATAACCGACGGAACAAGAATAGACTAATACTACCCATCACAAACATAAAATTTATCGGGAAAAGCCCACATTCAAGACTAGCTAATATATTTAATAAGCTACCGGAAAGTTTAAAATCCCTACCAAATGACTCAATTTTCTTGACGCAGTTGAAATCTCTGTTAATAAAGAAAGGCTACTATACCGTTGAGGAATTTAAAGTTGACAGATTGTGAATCAATTGACCTCGTAATAATAAGCTTCACGTAAATGTGAAAATAATAATAAATTACTTTACTATATTACTATAATGTTATGCTTACTAATAATGACTAAAATAAATGAACAAAGTAATAAAAATGATTTCAATGAAATAAAATGTAATAATGAATGAATTAATGTTTTTTGAAATGTAATGAATTGTTATAATTAGAATCAATATTATATAATTATGTAATCATTTGATATGTAAACATTTGCAGTGCCCTTACAGGGTACATGTCTTAATACTGTGTCATGAAATTTTAATGCATGCCTACTAATCAGTGTTTTACATGTTAGCAAATAAATAAATAAATAAATAAAAAAAATCGAATGATTTTATACCTAGTAAGCCGACGTAAACACAGAAGTAATATAATCTCGGCGGGATTTTGTCGCGCACTGGATTTTCAACTCTCGGTGTTAAGCCGAACGTTGAGAATCCAATGCGCTGGGACGCACTCTCGTCCCAGCGCGTAGAAAAAACACACTGATGGATTTTTAATTCCAGGCGCTAAGCAGAGCGTTGAAAATCGAGTGCACCAAAAAAAAAAAATCGCTGCCATTTTATCCACTGTTTGTGCGAACAAGGTAGGGTCACATCCTCATAGAAATTATGAGGATGCGGATGAGGATGCGGAGCTTTTAAAATCAAAAGTTGAGGATGCGGATGTTTTGCGGATATCAAAATTTATGCGGATGCTCCGCAGTTGCGGATGCGGATACGGATATCCGTTACAACCCTGCTCTAGAGCACATAAAGTAGTGAATTAAAAATAAATAGTTTTTTAATTGTACCATGTTGGGTACCAGTTGAAAGGACTTGATGAGCACATTACAAATATGTATATATATCATATGTTATAAGTAAATAAATATGTTTAAATTGTTAAAAACGAGCAAGGTGAGACTGCTACGTACGGCGCGGCTGTAAAATTAATACCTTTTAAAATCCAAACAAAAAAAAATTGGTTGCCTGTAAAGTCGGTATACGGGCGAAAGTTTTACGTGACAACGACTTTGAGTGGTAAAATAATTTTAATGTGAATATTCATTCGTATAGTAGGAAGAAGGATGAAATAATAGTAACAATTTAAAACATTTATTAATACAAAGAATTATATTTAAAACATTAATTTATACAAAGAATCTCGCACTGAATTTCATATTAACAAAATTTTATTTTTACCTTTACACATACATACGTATTTATATACAAATATACATACAATAACTTGACGCAAGACATGAACCGGTGTGTATGCCTATCTCTCTCACTCTCTCTCTCTCGCTCTGTCTCTCTCGCTCTTAGGCGGGCTAACTGTGCTCGAGTGGAAGGGACGCGTGCCTTTCACTTTTTATGTCTGTCTCTCTCGCTCTTAGGCGGGCTAACCATGCCCGAGTGGAAGGGACGCGTGCCTCTCACTCGCTCTCATTGTGAGCGCATAACGTGAGCGGAGCGTAACGCAGTTTCTTGAAGTGTCACCCGGCAAACCAATTTATAAGACGTTGTCACGTCAAAAATTCAAACTGCTCTTCAAATATTTTATCACGAAATTATAACCCAAAATAATTTAAATAAAAAGTAAATTCAAGAACTAAAACCCGACTACTGAAAAATCACGCATTAAAAAGTGTGGAACAAGAAAATATTTAAGACAGAAATCAAGACATAGGTACAAAAACGGTCAAGGTAAAGCCGTGGTCGCATGTTTGTACACCTATAAAATTATAATGACATACGACCACGGCTTTACCTTGACCGTTTGTCTTGATTTCTGTCTTAAATATTTTCTTGTTTCATACTTTTTAGTGGGTGACTTTTCAGTAGTCGGATTTTTTGTTAGCGAGTTTTTCTTTCTTTTCAAACTATATTTTTCAGTTGCTCAAAGTAATCCGTCATATTTACGATCCTTAAACTGGGTTCAGATTAGGGATAGCAAATATCAAAGTCCCTAGACGAAGTGCCTATAATAAAACTGTCTGGATCGACCCAATCTGTAGATATATGGAGCCGTCCAAACATACATACTAGGGTTCTTATTACCTTATTCATATCTAGCAATAGATTTAAATGAAATTAGATATTTTCTTGGAATAATAAATAATCTAATGTAATAAATGAGAATTTAGGGTTTTTATCTAAATGATTTAGGGTTTTCATTTGATTTTATTAACACGCTTTTATTAGGTCGACCTGTATGTAACTATGTAATGGAATCTAAAGTAACTAATTTAACCATCTTCCAGGGATCGTAGCATAATGAAAATTAGCAAGTGTGTGTAGTTCTGATGACAATACAATAATATGGTACTGTCGAACTGATCTGATGATGGAGCCGGAAGATAGGCACTGGAACTTCATGATGGAAAATCATATCATAGCTGTTCTGGATTTCTTAGAAAAGTCTTGTAATGAACTTTGACCACGATTAGGTTTCAAGGTCTGATGATGAAACCGGAAGATAGGCACTGGCATTCCATGATGGAATATCGTCTCATAGTCGTGTTTGCACTTGTGAGAAAGGCCACGTGTTGGACTTTGAATACGATTAGGTTTCAAGGTTATAACAAACCTATTTTTTTTGTTTTTACGTGCATTTATAAAAGCGTGTTTTTCTAGTGTTTTTAAACTATTAATTTATTATACATATTTCATAATAAAAACTCCTTTATAATGTTAACGTAAAAATGGTTTGTAATTCCACCACTTCATCATTTTAGCCGAAAGACGTCCACTGCTGGACATAAGTCTCCCCCAGGCACCGCCACTTCGACCGGTTCTGTGCTTCTCGCATCCAGCAGCTTCCTGCGGCCGTGACACTCCACTCCACTTTGTGGGAGGTTGTCTTCCGCGGTACGCGGTCGCCACTCCAGAAACTATCGGCCCCTTCGGTCATCTGTTCTGCGACCAATGTGCATAATAACTAAACTGGTAAAATCCTGTTCTATATTATTAAAGAGCAATATTTGTACGTATATTTGTAATCACGTTCTCGAAATCGGCTCTAACGATTTCGATGAAAGTTGCAATATAGGGGTTTATTGGGATGAAAAATCGATCTAGCTAGGTCTCATATCTGGGAAAATTCGTTTTCTCCGAATTTTCACCCGAGCAGAGCTCTCGGTCGCCCAAAGTTTAGAAGAAGATGGCTACTTTCGAATAATGACATGGCAGCATGGAATTAGTATGTTCTTTCCTATACTGTTAGATAAGCATTCTCTATTTTCACCAGAGCAGAGCTCGGTCGCCCAGGTACTACTTTTAAAATGGGAAAAGGCCTGGGCTAACAGCATGCACCCAGGGTCGTAGCGAAGGGGGGGCATTGTGGGGATTGCCCCACAATGCCCCCCTTCGCTACGGCTACTTTAAGGTAAGGCATTGGCCTTACCTTAAAATACCAATGCACTAACTTAAAAAAAAACAACTAAGACCTGATTTCACCAAACTATTCTTAATGAGCCATTATGAAATGTTCTGTTAAAATTAACGTAGACGTCAAAAAGGTTTACGTTCTATGGAGGGATCTTAACAAGACGTTACTAAATCAAACATCAAGTAGATATTATATGTCATCTAGTGAACAAAAACGACCGGTGTGACTTGTCATTCACTCTCGTTTTTATGCAACCAAAACAAAATGTCGTAACGTCTAAACAAAACGTTCTCTAAATATACTTCACTGGAACTAGCCGTATAATAATGTAATGCCACTGAATTGAAATGTCATAATTCGTGTTAAAATCGAAAGAGTGTCTGTGTAATTATATTTAGTCGTTTTTTAACGTCAAATGTTTTCGGTTCCTTTTGAATTGTGATGATTTTTACTTTATATTTTTTCAATTTAGTGTGTTTTAAAATGTTGAAAAAAGTCGCGGACCTAATTTCTGCGCTAGTGAAAAAGAAATATTAATAGAACTCATAACAAAACTTATACAAATTGTAGAAAACAAAAAAAAAAACAGATGCAGTTACGATTGCTCATAAAAATGAGGGTTGGAAGGTGCTCACGGCAGAGTTCAACTCCCTGAGCACGTTCAAACCTTGTCCTGAAATCTACATCGTCATACTCTTCAAAATAGTCGCTCTTTATATGTTTTAGGACGTCGAATAACATTATCTAAAACTTCAACATTTTCTAAGATATCATCGTTCTCGTCTTAAAAAATAAAATGATACGCTTCCATTGTATTTGACCAACTGACAACCAATTGACGGCTGTTGACGGCCTGTTACTAGCACTAGCAGACCTTTGGAGCAGTGATTAAGTTTAACGCCTTGTTAAGAGAATTAACCATTTGTTAGTACGTGGTGAAACACTCACTACGCCCAACAGGCTGTTATCTATATAATTGGTCGTTAAATTTAACTAACAGAGCATGGTGAAACTAGCTCTAAGTATTCTAAATATCAACTAAACGTTCCCATGACAACGTGATGTTGTCATGGGAACGTAATTTTTGTTTTATATCATCACGTCATCATCCCAAGTATAGCGTTGACAAATAGGAAGTATAGAGGTTACAAATGCTATGCAATAGCTTTACCGCGGCAGTCCCCGAGTGTTACACGTTTTTTTATTTTTATCTGTATATCACCCCCGACAATTAAGTATTAACTGACTCGCACATTACAAATATCAGTCAAGAAAACCAAAAATCAATTGACCAGAAAAGATTAACATTTTTACTTCCACCCTACCTGTAGCCCTACCTGCCCTACCTTAAATTCAAGTCAAACTACGGCCCTGCATGCACCCCCCATAAATTCCTTTCTTATCAAGTTTGGTTTCTCTGCGGGGTAATTACGAAACGCACTATCAATCCCGATGCCATTCATTTTGGCTATGTTATTAACGTAGTCGAACAATTTTTTTTATATGAAGCAATGGATTACTAATTTCCTTAAAAATCCTCCGCATATTGATTGAAAGTGTGTTCTGCAATTGTGGTTTCGAAAGAAATATTTACTAATTTTTTAATGTTTTTAGGGTTCCGTTGCCAAATGGCAAAAAACGGAACCCTTATAGATTCGTCATGTCTGTCTGTCTGTCCGTCCGTATGTCACAGCCACTTTTTTCCGAAACTATAAAAGCTATGCTGTTGAAACTTGGTAAGTAGATGTATTCTGTAAACCGCATTAAGATTTTCATACAAAAATAGAAAAAAAAAACAAATAATTTTGGGGTTCCCCATAATTAGAACTGAAACTCAAATCATTTTTTTTTCATCAAATCCATACGTGTGGGGTATCTATGGATAGGTCTTTAAAAATGATATTGAGGTTTTTAATATCATTTTTTTCTAAACTGAATAGTTTGCGCGAGAGACACTTCCAAAGTGGCAAAATGTGTGTCCCCCCCCCTGTAACTTCTAAAATAAGAGAATGATAAAACTAAAAAAATATATGATGTACATTACCATGTAAACTTCCAGCGAAAATTGGTTTCATCGAGATCTAGCAAGTAGTTTTTTTTTAATACGTCATAAATCGTAAACCGCAATTTACCTTTCATTCAATGTTACTTGCTGCTACGGAACCCTTCATGGGCGAGTCCGACTCGCACTTGGCCGCTTTTTTTTTTCTTAATATGTTTGTAGAGCATTCTTTTTACAATTTAGATTGCTAACATGTTTCATCATGAATGTGTTTAGCTTTAATTAATTCCCATCTCTCAGCGCGTACAGTTAAAGCCTGAAGGATCACTCCAAAGGACTTCAGTCTCGCACGAGTGATTTTATTTTAGCTGGAACTCTCGAAGGGAAGATCCTTCCCGTATATATTAAGCGATAACTTTACAAGGGTAGTATTTAGTTGTAGGTACTGTGTGTAGCTATGTTGGGGTGTACGTTGGAAATATATGCGGGAACTTATTCCTGGAGGCAGTAGATTATTCATTCGGGTTTTAGAAGTAAGTTTGAAATGGGAGGATGAGATTTTGGTATTTTCAATTCAATCATAACTTCGATAGTGTCCTTTGCACAAGAATATAAGGTCTACAAAACATAGCTACTATCCTACTTATCGACATTAATATTGTAAGAGAAAAGATTAGTATTTTTAACTGACTTCGAAAAAGGAGGAGGTTATAAAATATGTTCGTAGCGTATGATTGTTTTTTTTTTAATGTATGTCTGCCGATTTCTCCGTCATTTGTGAACCGATTTTGAAAAATCTTTTTTTGTTTAAAAGGGTATATTCTCAAATTAGTCCCATATAAATTTTATTAACTTTGCTTTGGTAGTTTTTGAGTTAGCTACAAAATACGTATTTTTTTCACACTTAGTATGTATTATAGATGATATGATAAGTTCCTGTCACTGGTAGCAGGTAGTAGTATTCGAATGTGTGTGGGGTAGGTATTACAAGTAAAAAGTGAAAAATAAAAACTTTTTACCAAAAAAAAAAACAATCGACTTCGGTGGCAAAAAACGAAAATACAAAACCCAAGACACCGACTTCCAAAATTAAAGTTATTTTTCACTTTGTAGTGTTTTTTGGAAGTCGGTTGTTTTTTTTTTGTAAAAAGTTTTTTGTTCTCAAAAACTACTGGACCGATTTTTTTTTAATTCTTCCACCTTTAGAATGCTACATCACTGAGTAACATAGGCTATTATTTATAAAGACATCACACGAGCTGAGTCGCTGACGGAAATTTGTATATTATAAATATGAAGTTGAGGCATGAGGTCCTGGGTTCGATTCCCGGGTCGGCCAAAATGTTATTAGGTTTTTCTATCTGAAATTTCTCAGTAGCAGCTCGGAATCTGGATTTGTGCTCGGTTGATGGCAATAGGCTCACCCCCTATTACATGGGACTTAAACATAACTGGCGAAATACGGGTGTACCTGCTACAGGGACACCTCTGTCCAACCCTTCGGGAAAACAAGGCGTGTTATGTTATCAAATTCAAATTCTTTATTTCAGACATGTATCCATAGTGTTAGTAACAACAAAATAACTTAATAACTAGAGTTAGTAACAAAGAGATAATACAAACAAAAAAAAAAAACAACTTGTATGGATTCTTACCCAGTAGCGCAGCAGAGGGAGTCCCACCGATCTGAGAACACGCTCAGGAGACCGTTGATAATAATATTTATAAAGAGAACAGATTTGATTTTTGTGTTTGTATATTTGTTACGCGTTACGCTAAAACGGCTGGACGGATTTGGATGAAATTTATATGAGGCTACCGCGTGAGCTTTCTCTACAAAATGAAAAAGAATCACGTAAATCGGCCCAGTAATCACGGATAAATCGATTAACATTTACTTCTAGTATTCTCCCCTGTCAACCATCACACTATCATTCACTCCCTTCTCTTTCATATCATTCCTCACACAATCCATTCATCTTTTTAAATTCTATTTTAAATGATCCAAATAAAGAAGTGACTTTTGCGGTCACGACCATAATTTAACACTCCCGGCTCGTTAATCGCCTTTCACAAAACCCTAGAGAGAGTGGTATTCATAATTTGTTGGAAAATTCTTTGAGATCCTAACAGAACAGAAGAAAACTTTACACAGTACCTATAATACTTACAACAAAGAAGCGATCTTTAATAACACCGCAGTCAACACAAAGTCGCAAAGATTTTATCAATAATTCAGGAATACTCGCGAAGATGATCTTATTCAGCGACCCCAAGTTTTGTTTTAAACAAAATAAAGACTAAAGTTTGACAAACTTTGTGTATTAAAGGTTTTAAATAAGGTTGCGAAAGAAAATAATGAAGAAAAATGTGAAATGAATTCCTAAAGGTATTTTGCTTTTCTGTATTCCTCACTATAGTGACCGGCACACACTTGCAAAGCGACCTCACTTATTTTAAAATATTTCGTCATCGCGAATTCATACTTCAACGGCTATTTTCATACTGCGACGACAACGACACCGCCATGTAGTCAGCTCGAACGACAACGATATCGGCCGGTATGATATCAGTATGTGACAAGATGTAACCAACAGCTTATTGTCATGCGGTTTGCTACAGTAGCCTCGAATAGTCGCATTGCGCCAGCAAAAGCTTACATCGCCGCGCGATTCCAAAAATGTAATAGTGTATTCGAGGCAATAGCAGCAGTGAACAAGTGCACTATGTCGTCCGCCGATATCGTCACGACAATCAATGTCGGCGACGATACCGTTGACTACACCGACACAGTGTGAAAGCGTTTCGTAGTAACTGTATGAAACTACCAGTCCGACGATATCGTATTGTTATCGTTATCGTTCAATGTGAAAACGGCCATTGACGTCCGAATTTCGGTGTTTTATTTGGAATAATTAAATACACTAAGGCTCCGCGCAAATGGGCCACCGACCACAGCTACCGGTGTCTGGTGACAAGTTGTTTACATGATTTTTAACAAGTTTTGTATGGAATCGCCGTTGGCCGCGACACGCCACCGATGGCGGCCACTCACGACTCAGTGTCCGCGACACGCCACCGGTGGCGGTCACTTGCGACGCAGTGTGAGCGACTTGCGACTGTACAGCAGGAGTGTTAAAAATTGTAGCGACAACTAGTGGCAGCTGCCGACCACCTTCGATTGCGTGGTACCAAAAGATGTGGCGCGAGACAGCCACCGTTGGCTGTGGTCAGGACTACTTTTACCACAAATCACTAAATGATAATTTCTAAACGAATTTACAATATCGTCTTATTTCTGTCAATCGTTCGAATATGACAGAGACCGAAGGTGTTTTAAATAGGTTTAACGCTAAACGCATTTTCTGACTTGTGGTACAACTGGGCCTAAGTACTGATACTGGTACAGTCACTTTTTTGTGGCGCCAGATTTCGTTGATTCTAGTAAAGTTGTAATAAAATCATTAAAAGAAGCGACATGCGGTAACATTTCGATAAAAATGCAATGGATTCAATAAACTCCTCTTTTTTTAAATCGGTAAAGAATTAAACAACATTTTTCCACCATGAAGCATGTGTGTAGGTAAATTTCTTCTTCACCAATTCCACAGCACATTTTGGTTCCCGCAAAGCAATCGCACCAAAACTTCGATTCAAAGAGGTTTTGTTCCAAAACCGCAAACCAAATTGGTTCCCAGCTTTATTCTCCATCTCAACGAACACAATCAACTGGCAACAAGACAATACCCAAACTCCAGGGAATAGAAAACAGACTTCAGTTTAACGTTAGGTTTGTACGTTATCCAATTACCGTCTCACTAAACCTTGGTTAACACATAAACTTAGTTATAGTTGCACGGTAAGGAGTTAAAATGTAATCATCCTGCTTGTTTGTTTTACGGGTCAAAGGTCGGAGATTGACCTTATCTGTTTGTTTTGAATCAAATCAAAACTTTTGATGGACGAAGAGCTATATAGGGTCAAATAAATTAGCTAGAGAAACAGACGTAATGAGTATCGATATATAAATACTAAAAAATAAAAAAGACTAGATGATTTTTTTTAGAAAGAAAGAAAAGAAAGAAAGTTGCATTTACTGGCATTAAGACAGAAAAATACACCTTTAAACTATAAAAACAGAAAACAATGATTATAATGCCAAAAGGGCCTCAGCTCAGCATATTGTCAGATGACAAAACAAAGTGTACCACCTGACGCTGATTTTCAGCAGCAACCCACGAGTGTCATACGCTAGAATAATAATAAACATAAATATGGAAGTGTCAGACCGTTTTAATAAATAAATTAAAGATAACATAAGATAGGATATTATAAAAAAGCTCATACTAAATCAAATAAATGTTGTGACATAGGTACATGTGTGTGTACAGTGTGTTATAATTAATGAGAAACTGAAATAAATATAAAATGAAGATCCAATATCTGTGTATTACCTATATAAAAATAATAAATCTATCATTTATAAATAGATCGTACCTTTAATGCAATATCGTGACTGCGCTCTTCTAAAAATACGAAACGAAGGTTGATGCGGTTATTATTATCATTTACGAGTAATTATGACAATAATAATTGACAAATAAAACTGATAAAATTGAAAATAAATTGATAAAAATTATAAATAAATGTTGGAAATGTGTTTTTTTTTTTTTGTTTATATGACAGATATATCGGCTCGAACATTTTCAACATCCTTTTGATGGCTTAATAAAAATTCTTTTAATTTAAATTTGAAAGTCAAACAACTTTTAGGGCCAATGACCGCTGGTAGTTTTGTTACTTGAAATGTGAGTTGATAAAATCTATTTTATCGTGTTGAGATATCGAAACCCATCACGTCAGTAAAGTTTACACAGAAAAAAAAACGTGTGCACGTGGTAGAAGTGAAACCTTCAAAAATTAAATAAAAAATTGTAAACGCATAAACACGTAATAACACACGTACAACGCTGAGGCCCAAGCAAACTCCCACTATGCCTTGGTAAACGAGCGGGGGTACGAAGCAGAGCACAAAAAGAACCACGAACATAAGAAACACTGTATAATGCTTCCTATCTCATTTTCTCCCACGTTAAATATTATGAATTTATGTGTCTGTCTCTTTTTACTGTCGCTTTTTCGTTTCATCGACTTTCAAATCACAACGATGCTAAAGAAGTTTTCACTTCAAAAAACGATATTTTAAGTGCACTACACTATCGGAGGTTGATGACCCCAAAAAAGTCATCATTAAATTCATTTCTTTTGATGTACAACATCTTTCCTCTCGCTTTCCTGCAATCTGTGGGAGTGATTTCGTGAAAAGGGACGGAAGTGTGTAACAGGAAGCCGGGGAAGCGCGCACTATTTGATTTGACCAATAAGCGCGCGCGGTGCTAGTGTTGGCCGTCAGAAATGACCTTGACGAGGCCCTAAATGCCTCCCCGAATGTTGCTTATTACCAAAGCGAGGTGTCAGATGTTACACATCATATGCGATTACTGTAAGGATCGCTCGTTTTTAAGGGTTCCGTACCTCAAAAGGAAAAAAACGAACCTTATAGGATCACTTCGTTGTCCGTCCGGATGTCTGTCAAGACCCATTTTCTCAGAAACACGTAGAGGTATCAAGTTGAAATTAATAAATACGTAGTAGATCTATGTTCCTAATCAAGCTTCTAAGTCAACGTAATAAAAAAATACGGCCATTTATGTGACATAATTTGATACTCTCAAATAAATCAAAACCTACAGGGTACTTCCCATTGACCTAGAATCTTGAAATTTGACAGGAAGAAAGGTCTCACAGCACAAGTAAAGGAAAAAGTCCGAAAATTGACCATTTGAATTTTATTACATTAAAAAAACAGTGGCACTCCGGGAGCACAAGACTAAAAAAGGAACAGACTGCAAGCTTCATACTAACGCTTTGCGCGAGATCACTACTACACGCACAGCTTTGTGTGCGTGCAGTGTCACAGACAAGGCGCGCGGGGGGTGCACCGGCGCCCGCTAGAGGCAAACTGGTTTGAGCCGGCTCATTCGGAAGCCAACGTTCAGGGGTACGCCGCGCGCCGTGTGCCAGCGGTACGAGTGACGCGGACATTTAGGTTAATAAAAATGGCAAATTGTTGTAAGTACTGTGTGTATCAATAATAGTAGGAAAAGCAAGGTTTATTTTTTTTATCCAAAGGATTTTGTCAGGTTATTATCTATATCTACCCATACCTACTCATTTTTAATGCTTATTGCAGAATTATTTAGTTACGAGATAGGTAGTATCCTAAATAAAGATGGCCATAAAGTTTTCCCATAAGACTTATTATTTATTAATCTTATGGTTTACCGCCTATATTAGCGAGTTATTGTTTGTCTCCTATTTGTTTCGTATTTTTGTTTTAGTAGGTTTGTAGGTACCACTTACGTTCGTGAAATAGTAAAACCAGAAAGGAAACTTTATAGTTTCGCCATGTCCGTCTGTCCGTCCGTCTATAAGTCACGGTATTTTAATAAGTAACCAACTTCAAAAAAAGCAAGCAACGTATGCATCTATGTATGTATAACTATTTGACAGTATAAATAATTACTTACATACTTTACTATCGTGTTTTATTAGCATATAAGCTTAATCAGCCTAGGTATAATGTTCCTACTGTTGGGAAATAGCCCTCCTCTTTCTGTGAGAGCGAGTGGGCCGTAATCCACCAAGCGGGCTCAGTGCGGGTAGGTGGATGTCATATGTTTTCGAATTATTGGTTCTAGGACATGCCGGTTTCCTCACGATGTTTTTCTTTACAGTTTTGAGAGCAGTGGTAATGAAATAATTTATATAAAGTGCCTGCTTGGGTTCGAACCCTAGACTCGTAAGTCGTGACCGTTACCACTGGGCCACCAGCACCACTGCTCATTTTATTACCCGACTTCAAAAATGGGAGGGTCTCAGTTCAACAACGATGCACGCATTGTGTGTATAATTATTTCACAGTATGATTAATTAAATAGGTATTACTTAATTTTAAACAAACTGTTAAAATAATTACCGGTTCGGTACCGTAATTGGAAAACGGAAAACTCACGGGATCACCTCAGTCACAGTGCGTGTCCGTTCGTCTGTCCGTCTGTCCAGCTGTCCAGCTGTCCATCCGTCCATCCATCCGTCCGTCCGTCTGTGCTCATCGCCGAATCTCGACTAGCACTTACCCGGTTTTTTAATCTGTAATAACCGAGTGACAGCCCTATGAAAGTAGGTAAGAATTTTGAACTCTGTTAGGAAGCTTGCCTTCTGCTCGTTTTTTATTCTTGTGCCGGGAGTGCCGACAGATGTGAAAACTTGAAGAAAAATTGGGACCGCAGTATTCAACGTGTTGATGTCTTTTACTCCACGGTGTCGGTTACGTTACAGTGTCACGAAATCAATGGTTTAGTCCCATCTCAAAAATGCCCAACGCGCCCAAATAAGTCTTCACTTAAAAAAAAAAACCATTACAAACTTACATTTGCAGTTGGAGAATTGACCGTGACGTATATCGATGTATGGGAGAATATGTTTCTCAACTACCAAGTTAAGTTTGGTCTTGGGATAAATTCTTCCCAACTACGAAACCCTTCATTGTGCGTGGTCCGACATGCACTTATAATCCCTTTGAAATAAGATTAGACATTTAACTAAACCTGTTTTACAGTCCGTTCAACCAATTTTGAATTCTATTGCGATGGTGGCACGACAAGTGGCAGCTGCAGTAAACAGTTGGAATTGTAACCACTTTTTTGCCTTTATGCCATCCTTATGCCTACGGTATAGAAGTCAAAATCGGTTGAACGGACTGTAAAAAAGATTTGTTTAAATGTCTAATCTTATTTCAAATGGAGTATAGCCGGTTTTAAGCTATTGCATAGCTTTTATCGCGGGCTTTGAGCGCGGCGACCGAATCAAGAAATTCCGTAACGAAAAAACCTAACACCCCCCACTCCGCCTATCATGTAATGACGGATGATGACATAAAACAAAAATTACGTTCCCATGACAACTTCACGTTGTCATGGGAACTACGTTCCCATCATCTCAAGTGTAGCGTTGACAAATAGGAAGTATGGAGGTTACAAATGCTATGCAATAGCTTTACCGCGGCAATCCCCGAGTGCCACACTTTTTTTTTTGTTTTATCATGTTTAGATTTCGGTAGGTCTGCGGAGTTTTACATGCTAATTTAATTTGACCTGTATGTATATGGTCAATTCGATTTAATCACCTTTTAGATAGACCTCTACCACTTTTAAAGCCATAGTAATTGTTACATTTTGGTGCAATGTGGCCGACGGTTTCTACCTCAAAGCTCTAATTGTAACGAAGTTTGTAACCTTTGTTATACACAGGAAATTCTATCGTTGTACATGGAGCTCCCAATCAATGGGTATAACGAACTGGTAAAGGATAGCGCACATAAAAAAAAACAGGCACATAAGTACATTACTGCCGTGGCCTGCTACTATAATAAGCCTTGGCCTGTTGTGGCCAAAGCCTGTATATCTTATATATAAAATTCTCGTGTCACAATGTTAGTTACCTTACTCCTCCGAAACGGCTTTACTGATGTTTACCAAATTTTATATGCATATTCAGTAGGTCTAAGAATCGGCTACCCCTAAGTGATAAGGGTTGTCCACCCCAAACAAATAATTGGCAAAACAACGTTTGCCGGGGTCAGCTAGTGTACATATAGTACTTTTCTCAAATAATGCGCGGAAATTCAAACACGGAATCAATGACGAACAACGATAATTTTTCACGTTGCAATACGTTCATTTGTTTCTTTTTTACTCTATTTACAGCCAAATCGAAATTTAAATAAAATCTCCTTGGTTGTCATGAAGTGTGTCGAAGTAAAAAGTTCGTTCCATTTTTAAATTACATGACAGATATGAGTTTTCATAGTATTTTTATCTACACCCATGCTATAAAACCTCTATAAAAGTTTCTAAAACAGTTAGCTTATTGGCAACATTATAACAGCCAGTGTCATAGTAACCATTACATCATCTAAACGAGTGTTATAATGTTGTACTAAATTTCATGATGCAACTCGTTTCAACGTTCAAACGGGGGACAGCAGCACCTGCTGCACGCATGTGTGTGTGATGTGCTGGTGCAGGCGACGAATTTCTTTATGCTTGATCTTGAATTACAAACACCCAATGGTTTAAGAAACTTTTATAGAGGATTCATGTCATGGGTGTAGATAACGTCTTGTATGCAACTGCTATAATCAGGTATTAAAACACTCATGTGTTAAACCCACATTCGTGTTTTAATACCCCTTATTATACAACAGTTGCATAAATAACTATATTCGGCCGCTAATCACGACAGTTATGAATTTTCATACTAACATTATGGGCCAAGGCGCTCGCATGTATTTGACCAGTACAGCATTTTCGATTTATCTGGAAGAAAGTCGTCAAAAGAGTGCTTAAATTTGAGAAAAGTACTTTTCAACTTTTCCCCTAAAACTAGCAACGCATGGCAATATCCTATGCTATGAAATTCGAAATTCGAACAGTAATAAAACGTAAATCTATGTTGATTTAACTTGATAAACAAAAGAGTTATGTAATAGTTTTGAGCTCACTTTCGAAGTCAATTTTACAGAAACAGAAGCATCCAGGAAATGCTGTGACGATCTCAAATAAATATGGCGTTCCATGGGCAAAAGGATGAAGAAAATGATTAAGGTGACGCAGATAGTCATTGGTAGAACCCACTTTTCATTAACTCATCCGTCGGCTTACCGATCACTGAAACCCTAAATACAAAAAAAAACCGGCCAAGTGTTTCTGTATCGTATTTAAATCGAGCAAAAAACACCGAAAAAAATACCTTACTTGTATGGTGTTTTTTGATTATTAACTTTATGAAATCGTCACGCTAAAAAGTGTTAATACTTGCGACTGTCTTCTTCAAATTCAAAGAAAAAGAAAGAGAGAGAGATAGAACGCCGACAGAAGAAAACAAAAGAAAAGAGTGAAGTGATTACAATGTCGTGGAATAAAATTGCACACATCGGCCCGAGTACACTGCATGCCAGAAGAGAGAAAAAGTGTGAATTTGGTCAAAATGTAAATCCAAGAAAGACTTTGAAATCAAATTTTTCGTCATGCGTATCGTTTTCATAGATTTCAAAGGTGCTAAAGTCGATAGTGAAATCAAAATGTAAGTCCAAGATGGCGGCTGCAAAAAAATATTTTTGTTTTAAATCATACGTGAGAAGAAACTTCGTTCCTGTCCGGGGTCCCCCGACCGCACAGGTTTTTTTTTTATTTTTTTTATTATTTGTTGTTATTTCGACAATATAAATAGACGATCTGTGAAAATTTCAACTGTCTACTTATTACGGTTCAAGAGATACAACCCGCTGAAAGATAGACGGACGGACAACGGAGACTTAGTAATATGGTTCCCCGAAGAATTACTAAACTTTAATGACAGTGGGCACATTGCTCGCAGAACAGATGGCCGATGGGGGCGAAAGGTTCGTTGGAAGGCCTCCGATAAGGTGGACTGATGGCCTTGTGAAGGCCGCAGAAATCCGCTGGATGCGGGAAGCACAGAAACGGTCGACGTGGCGGTGTTTGGGGAGGCCTATGTCCAGCAATGGACATCTTTCAGCTGAAATGATCAGAACCCTAAAAAAGCGACAACATTTTCATCGCATTTACAAATTGTTTCCAGACAGTGACTCTATCTGATAACGTTATCAGCAAAATTGTTTTCCTACATAATTTATTTATCCTGTCGTGTATGAAATTTTCCCGGAACCTGAAGTTTTCAGCTCGTTTACTGACGCCCCTGGGGAGCATTCCGTAATTTCTTACCGTGCGTGACTTGTTTCAAAATGTTGTCATCGCTTCGCCGTTACGAAGTTTCATATTTGTTTTGACTACCGCGAATTGTGACTCTAAAAATTAGAAACTTAAGACTTCTTGTTCTGTCTTATTAAATAAAACATTCATGATCGTTGGTCTAGTGGTCGTAAGCGCTACTGCTGAGAATAAGGTCCTAGGTTCGATTCCCGGGCAAAGTGATATTGTGTTTTTCAATCTGGAATTTCTCAGTAAGAGCGCGGAGTCTAAATTTATGCCCAGTTGATAGCAATATGCCCCTATTTATTACACGAGACTTAAACATAACTGGCGAAATGTGGCTGTACGATAGGTACACCTCTGCCTAACCCATCGGGGAATACTGCCGTGATGTTATATTTATGTAAATCATTCATTTAGAGAGTTATTCGTGAAATGGCTCACACGAGAAATAAATCACCATGTTTTTTGTTGATGCCGTTTTTTCTGCTCCTATGGCATCGGGTACTTTTCGATTTGCAAGAGGTACGCTGAAACTAAAATATTGATTATAAAATGCAATAATTAATATCGTAATACCGAATATTTAGTTTCACTACATAGTATAAAACAAAGTCGCTTTCTCTGTCCCTATATCCCTATGTATGCTTAAATCTTTAAAACTACGCAACGGATTTTGATGCGGTATTTTTTAATAGATAGAGTGATTGAAGAGGAAGGTTTATATGTATAATAACCCGGTTTATACCCGTGCGAAGCCGGGGCGGGTCACTAGTTATATATAAAAAAGTATTTGGAAAGTTTACAAATGCCCTTTTTGCACCTAAAACGGTTACAACATCAAATTCAGTGTTATAATTGCAATTCATTGTTAATATTTTAGTTTCATATTTAGCTTCATATCATACTAGCTGCGCTCCGCAGTTTCACCCGCATAAGTCTCGATCCCGTGGGAAAAAAAAAAGTATCCTATGTTCTTTTCCAGGGCATCATCTATATATGTGCCAAATTTCATCCAAATCCGTTCAGCCGTTTTAGCGTGAAGGCATAACAAACAAACTTACTTTCGCATTTATAATATTAAGGATAAATAGTTACGATATTACTAGCTGACCAGACAGACGTTGTCCTGTCCAATAAAAATCGCAATCGAATTTTCCCGGCAACTTTTAATATTTTTTTAATAACCTGGTTCAGCCGTTTTAGCGTCAAGGCGTAACAAACAAACTTACTTTCGCATTTATAATATTACTAGCTGCGCCCCGCGGTTTCACCCGCATAAGTCTCGATCCCGTGGGAAAAAAAAAGTATCCTATGTTCTTTTCCAGGGCATCATCTATATATGTGCCAAATGTCATCCAAATCCGTTCAGCCGTTTTAGCGTGAAGGCATAACAAACAAACTTACTTTCGCATTTATAATATTAAGGATAAGGAATTTGAATACAGATTTTTTTTGACAGCTGTTTGCGGCGTTGCCAACTTTTAGAATGAACGCTCTTAAAAGATTGCTTAAAAGTGTTTCATTCGGACAAACCTATTGAGGTTTTTGTGATTTTAAATGATATAGAAAGGACAATTACGCCTCTACTTATCCCTTTTGGGAAAGCGGACGTGATGATAATATTTGTTTAGTCATATTTTCATAGTTTTTCTTTTAACTTCAAGTTATCTTGAAGAACTCTTCAATTTAATGTTTTATGAGAGTGGCAGTTGGCGACGCGTATTTTTGGAAGCTCTTTAGTATGTAAGCACGTTGAAGTATGGTTGGTTTTTAGGGTTCCGTAGTCAACAAGGAACCCTTATAGTTTCGCCATCTCTGTCTGTCTGTCTGTTCACGGCTTAGTTCAGAGACTGTTAGTACTAGAAAGCTGTAATTTGGCATGAGTAAACATATTAATCACGGCGACAAAAATGAAAAATAAAACAATGAAAAATTTTTTTTTAAACGTACGTAAAGTGTGGATGTTTTCTTTTCCTTGTCTATCACATGGTGTGGAGTATCGTTGGAAAGGTCGTTCAAAAATATTAGAGTTTGTGGAAACCATTTTTGGATTCGGGGATCGGTTTGCGAAATAAGCTTTAAAGTGCAATTTTTTTTTAAATTCAAGTGTCCCTCCCCTGCCAGCTAAATGGTTGGTTCTGGATATGTGGAAAAATTCACAGCAGTAGCAGTACATTTTGACGAGATATGCAAACATAAATGTAGGGAACAGCTGATATTTTTTTCGCGATTTCAGCTTTGGTCCTATAGTGAAAGTTGTTCATAATGATGAGTACAATGACCCCTTAAGAGGTTTAATGTGAACAAAAACTAACGTTGTACAACGAAATTAAAAGGAAAACTATCACAGCTAAGTACACTCTACAAGTTAACGAGTAATAATCGACCAACTTACATTTGCAGTTGAAAACATTCCATAGAGGAGAGCATGTTTTTCAACTACACTGTTAAGTTTGTTCTTGGGATAAATTCATCCCATCCACGGAACCCTTCATTGTGCATGGTTTTGACACGCACTTGGCCGGTTTTTTGTTTTAATTTTATAGTGTCTATTTGTCATAACAAAATAAGGGCCACTCCAAGATGTTTGCCAGTTCGTTTAAGTAGGTACTAAAGTTGATTCAGCATCTATTTTCTGAGTTCTCAGACAGATGTGTAATGTATTGCGCGACTTCATCTAACATAAAATACTAGGAAGTGGTGAAGAGCAGGCGTTTCGGGCACAATACAGTCCTATTGTGTCATTTTGACGTTCAATTAATTTACTTATTTATTTATTACCAATTTCTGCCCTCGATTTCGTTCGCGTGGAAGTCGTAAAATAAACAATCACATTTTTATTAAAACTCCCTCGGCCCCGGACCCACCGCATCGCATCGCCCGCCTTGCGCCAACTTTTTGTCTTTTTGCTCGACTCCTAAAGGTCATAGCGTTTAAATAGCCTCTCTACCCTTCCTCATGAATTACTCCGTCTATTGGTGAAAACCATAAATTATGAGAAACCGTTCAGCAGTTTTAAGTTTATGGAGTTCGGACAGACAGTCGCGGTGGGGCACCTTGTTTTATCATTTATGTAGTGATTAATATTTCAAAAACTGGTGAATCTCAGACAAATTTTAATAAATGACTTTTGTTTTGTCTTAGTCATTGTTGCTCTCGCTTTTCTTTGAGGCAAATCAGGTTAATACAAAAAACGATAAATAATCTATCTTGGGATTTTATCAAAACCTCTACAAACAAAAACAATAAAACCCACTATACAAAATTACTAAGCACCTGCGGAATAATACATAGGTAGGCATCTTACATCGTAATTCATAAAACCATTAAAATATCACAGAAGATTGGGGACCACCGCGTGCCTGATCGACCGTTTTATGTAATAGCTCCCTTGTGGCCTATAAAATGGCCGTAATAGCCCCCGGCGGCCATGACAGGGAATAGCGGCCTCATTTGTACTAAACTAGGACGCTTAAGGACCATTCTCGTGTATTAAAAGGCTAAGTAGCCACTGATTAATCCGCCGGACAAAGCTAAGACTCACGTTCAGGGGAGTTTTATATGTGGTAGGTAGTTGGTAACTATCACTACCTTTATTTAGACTATTACATGACCTTTTACATGGCATTATGTATCTATTGTGGGTACTTAGGTTTAAAAACACATCTTACACGCATATAAGTATGTACAAGGAAGAAATCTAAAGCAGGCTCCTTTAAAAAAATGCAGATTTCCTTACTTACTTTAAAAAAAATACAATAGACGTGGATATATTTAGTAATACCGCTTAGTTTATTTCTAAAGAGCCATAAAAAACTCCGCAGCACCGATCGCAGCCTACAGTCAGTGCGTGTTTCAGTCTGCGCTCAGCGCTCGGTGTGGCAACACGCCATGTTCGGGTTCGCGACAAGTCCATCGTCATCCTGAGAATGCCTCGTTGAGAGGTGAAACACGTGTCGATTTCTTTCAGGAGTTTTTTAAGGCTTTTTAAAAATAACTAAGCGGAATAGGTTACTAAATATATCCACGTCTATTGTATTTTATAATGAATTTCCGCAAAGTCACGTCTGAATCTTATTTACTTTATAAAAATCGAATGTTTCCTTTGAGTAAGCATTGGCAGCATCTCTATACACTAACGGGTACTTTCCCCGCAGGGCCCGCTTCAACTTTCCATCCTGAGTGCTAACTTGTACAAAACAGGACTGACCCAATCAGTAATACTTACTGAATCAACTTCAGAAGTCTCATTCAAGGAGCTTTTGAACGAACATACTTACTTTTTTGATTTAATGAATGAATGAAGCCTTTTCTGTGTAGGTATATCTAATAATAGGTATACCAGTGGATTCAAGTTCGTGTGGTGACTATCTCGCAAATGGATTGTCGAATCCGCTGTGTTACATAACCGCTAGCTGTTTTACAAAACAGCTCCGTTACGTAAAACAGCTGAACAACGTTGAGCTGGATTGTTGTGTTACGTTTAACAGAACTGCTGCTACGTTTAGACGTAATGCAAAATGGCTTATCTGCAGTCACAATAAGCGTTTGGTGGTGGTTTCTAATGCCAAATCGGTAGCAGTAACTAACTAATCCTGACCAATTGATTTAGGTTACTTCTACTTCTAAGTTGGTCGCAGTTACTTGGCTATTTAATATTTTTAGGACTGACTTTCATAAAACTTTGAAAACTTTAAATATTAAAATTGTCCTTAAAATAACTGTTGAGTTAGGGTAATATTCTCCCATATTACTCGTTTTAATTATTGTTTCGGACGCCATTATACACACAGAGCCACGAGCGGGCGACAAAATTCGAACAAAAATCTACAATTTGATGTATAATTTCATGCTGTTTTACATAACCTCTAATCGTTGACCCGCTGCATACGTGTTAAAGTTCAGTAATTATAGAAAATTGCTAAACGTTGTTTAGATGTTTTACATAACAGAGATGTTTTGTAAAACGGCTAGCGGTTATGTAAAACAGCGGTTTCTACAATAATCTACAAAAACTACATGCTCAGAGCAAATCAGGCATTATCCTTTAGCTTGTTCCAAAGGTTAAGTGGTAGATAGTGCTGCTACAATAACTGTTTTTAAAATGATGTATTATTAATATTATTAGCCTAAATTGTCCCACTGCTGGGAAAAGGCCTTCCTCCATTCCTTCCATCGGTCACGATTCTGCTCTCCTGTTCTCCTTCTTTCCAACTCTTAGAAGCTTAAGGAAACGGGTCGTCCCGCCATATCCTTCGTGGTCTGCCACGGCGCCATGCCGCATTTAGGTTGGGCAGCCTTTTAAGCCACGTCAACGATTTGATTTGTTCAACGATACGGAGTAGTTATCCCAATATTTTAATGTTTTAGATCACGCCATTTTGTCGTCGTTACCCCTAAATCGTCTACGACAACACTTCCTGATTGGTTGATCTAATTAACATTGAGCTGCTTTACGACCGAGTAATGACTAATAAATCCCGTCATAATCATTACCTACACATTATCCAGCGATGGTGGTAGGTATAATAGAAAATGATAGTCGACGTCAGACGCTGGTAATGTTACGCAAATTGACTGATATATTGCCGCGGTAATTGCGCCAGTTAAGATTAATTAGCAACTTGAAAGCGAATACCTATATACTCTGATCGTGTTTTACATACTTCGGGGAATTCAAGTTAGTTAATCGAAAATCAGAAACAAACAGTTTGGCTTCAATCAGTTCAAAATGAAGCAGGCATCTATCTATATACATATATCTATCCATATTATCCATACATCTTATTATATAATAATAAAAAAGAAATGCTATTCGTTGGTAAGCCCATCACTTCAGAACGGCTGGACCAATTTGGCAATTTTTTATTTTAAAACTAGCTGACCCCGGCAAACGTTGTTTTGCTAATTATTTGTTTGGGGTGGACAACCCTTATCACTTAGGGGCATGAAAAATAGATAGTAGCCGATTCTCAGACCTATTGAATATGCATATAAAATTTGGTAAAAATCAGTAAAGCCGTTTCGGAGGAGTAAGGTAACTAACATTGTGACACGAGAATTTTATACATAAGATGTTCGTACTAGTCCGAATCAGGTTATTAAATAAAATATTAAAAGTTGCCGGGAAAATTCAATTGCGATTTTTATTGGACAGGACAACGTCTGTCTGGTCAGCTAGTAATATCGTAACTATTTATCCTTCCTTAATATTATAAATGCGAAAGTAAGTTTGTTTGTTACGCCTTCACGCTAAAACGGCTGAACGGATTTGGATGAAATTTGGCACATATATAGATGATGCCCTGGAAAAGAACATAGGATACTTTTTTTTTTCCCACGGGATCAAGACTTATGCGGGTGAAACCGCGGGGCGCAGCTAGTAATATTATAAATTCGAAAGTGAGTTCGTTTTTTTGTTACGCTTTCACGCTAAAACGGTTGAACGGATTTAGATGAAATTTGGCACATGGTTAGACCATGACCTGGGTTAGGACGTAGAATACTTTTTATCCCGATTTTCCCTCGGAATCGAGACTTATTCGGGTGAAACCACCGCAGCTTCACCCGTGCAGCTCGTATCACTATAATAGGGTAGTTTCCTAGGTAAAAAAAAAGAAATTCTATTTAGTTCGTCTTTCAGATGATAAAAAAATATTAGACACGTATTTTTTGCTTTATCATATTAATCAAAAATAACTTAGAAAACACGCATTAAAGTTGGGGAGTGGGGGCTCGCTACGTCACAACGCAGTATAAAATCTAGCAAGGCGTGACGTCATGCCACATTTTCATGTCAAAAAAGAAAAAAATACGTGTCCAATATTTTTTTATTATCAGAAAGAAGGACTAAAAAAAATTTGGACACAGGCCTATTAAAAAAATATAACAAAACATTAATCCTGTAGGTATTTCCCGCAGGTGAATAGTACACACGTTTCGCAAATTATATTGAAGTCCCATGCAATAGGCTCGACCGCCTATTGCCATAAATAACCAGGCATAAATCCAGACTCTGGGCTGCTACTGAGAAATTCACAATGAAAACCCAATAACATTTTACACAACCTGGGGACCGAACCCAGGACATGCTTAGCAGGATTAAATAATAACATTTTATTCAGACAAAAATACCAGGGTAATTATTGCTTCATCAGCGAGCAAAAACATGCAAGGAATTGATAGAAAGAAAGAAAGAAAGAAAAAGTATTTATCGGGACTCGCACGGGAGATCACAAATTAAACTTATCTAAACAAAAAAAAATTTGTGGCACTCCGGGCGTGCCGACGGAAGTGAAAATTTGAACAATTTTACTGTGCAGGAGATACTTATCTTTTTTGAAGTCGGTAAAAAAGGGAAATGTCAATCATGTCGTTGTCATGTCTCAATGTTTGGAATGTCATTAATTACATCCCAAAGAAAATGTATCGCGCGTTGATGTCTTTTTAATTATGAAAGCTGGTGTTGGTAACAGTGCCACGAGTTCAATTGTTTTTCCCATCTCAAAAATGCCCAACGCGCCTAAAGAAGTTTTTACTTCAAAAAGTAAAATGAAAGCAGAAATTCCTGTACGAGGTCATAAGGCTGCATGCTGCGACATTTACAAATAAGGGTCGCAGCACTATCATTGTGAAATAAGAACCATCCTTAGTCTAGAATAACTAATTCAATTCCTAATATAATTATTTAACCTCAAAATAGATACTAATCCCCGAATGAATCTTAAAGTCGTTACCCCAATATCATAATCTAAAACTGTTTATAAAACTACATATTTACAATATTTCAGGGATAAGGAAAATAATATGAAACACCAAGATATTTTGTCAGTCATTTATATTTCTTTGCCAACATCAAATTCAATATTCTACACCATACCATCACATCACCTATTCTCTACATAATATCACTATTTATTCAGTATTCTAATATTTACCATAAAACTAATAGGCTACCTTAATTTACAGTAGATCTCGAACCAATACCATGACAATCTATCTTTTTACCGACACCGCCACTAAGAACGTCTTACCGTCGCGAACGCCCAACCCAGAAGGCCCGTTATTCCGTTATTCTGACAAATCGAATCTTTGGGTACAATATCCAACAATTACGTATTAATAAATTGAAACCTAACAATTGCATTACAAAGAAAGTATCGTTTTACTCAAAACATCATTTGATATTCATCAACCAATTATTATTATCGCATACGTTATCAATGCTTTACAGATAAAATATCAGTTTGAATTGCCCGATTTTAATCCCTTTAAGTGAGCCATTAAAATTATGAATCCGGTGGTAATATAAAAACTTTTTACAAAAAAAAAACAACCGACTTCAAAAAAAACACTACAAAGTGAAAAATAACTTTAATTTCGGAAGTCGGTGTCTTTGGTTTTTAATTTTCGTTCTTTGTCACCGACTTCCGAAATTAAAGTTATTTTTCACTTTGTAGTGTTTTTTTTGAAGTCGGTTGTTTATTTTTTGTAAAAAGTTTTTATTTTTCACTTTTTAGTTCTGTTACCTACCCCACGCAAATTCGAATACCGAAACCTGCCTACCTGCTATGTAAATAACAGTGACAGGAAGTTATCATAATATCATCCACATACTAAGTGAGGCAAAAATACGTATTATTGAAGTTAACTCAAAAACTACCAAAGCAAAGTTAATAAAATTTATATGGGACCACCTCTGAAGTATGATCTACCAAACAAAAAAAGAACCATCAAAATCAATTCATAAATGACGGAGTAATCGCGTAACAAACATACAAAAAAAAAACAACATACAGTCGAATTGAGAACCTCCTCCTTTTGGAAGTCGGTTAAAAACAGGTATGTCCTGAAGCAATCGGTAAGTATGCTTATGCTAATTTTCAATAACACTTGCGCGCTGTTGAATTTTCAACATTCGGTGCTATGCCGAGGGTTGGTAATCCAACAGTGCGCTTTTATTTAGGTGTCACTTGATGTTTGTGAAAATAGGCAATAATATTATTCATCATTAAAGTTACACCATTATGAACATTGCCAGTCCCATTTTGTGGTTTCGTTATTTTGAAGTATCTCGCAGCGGTTACCGAAACTCCGATTATCGGTTGACAGCTAAAACTGTAGTTTAGAACATGTGACTATGATTTGTTTTGTATCCGTTTTGAAGCTGTTTTGGCGTTTTGTGCCGTTTTTAGTCCTTCGAGCCGTTTTTTGTTAGAAGCGGCAAGGGTTTGTGGGACTATTGTGTTTCGTTTTTTGTTCGAGAAAAGGATGGCAATGTTTTATGAGTGAGTGATATGTATTATAAGAGTAGGTATTAAAGGACGTGTGTAACATTCTATTTTTGTCTTGAGGAATTAAAATCATTATTTTATTGTTCAGTTTTTCCATTTTTGTAGGCACAAACGTTTCTTCCGTACAGAAAACTAGTGGCCCGTTACTGTTTCAAACGGTTTTTACGACTTGACAAAACGTCGAGATTTCTTAGGTAAACGTAACTTTAATATAAACGTATTATAACACAAATCTTTCGGAATAAATTCCCTAAACGATGATGAAAACCTCATCAAAATCTGTTGCGTGGTTTAAAAGAACAACGTGGACATACAGACAAACTCGAAAAGCGACTTTATTTTATAATATGTTTAGATTAGCGACATGATTAATGATTATATACCTACCTGATTAATGACTGCCTCGTTGGTCTAGTGGTCGCAAGTAGGTACTACTGCTGAGCATGAGGTCCCGGGTTCGATACCCGGGTCGGGCAAAGTGTTATCGGGTTTTCCATCTGGAATTTCTCAGTAGCAGCCCGGAGCCTGGATTTGTGCCCGATTGATGGCAATAGGGTCGCCCACTATTACATGGGACTTAAACATAACTGGTGAAATGTGGGTGTTACTATAGGTACACGTCTGCCTAACCCTTCAGGCAATACAGGCGTGATGTTATGTTATGTTATAGCTACGGCTTTGCCCACGTGGATCCTAATTATTTGTTGTTATAGGTAAGTACACACATATTTATTATTGCATTTCATCAATGCAAATGGTAAAAAGCTGTTATTTTGACATTACAAACAGACATTTCAATTTTATTTATTTGTATAAATCATTTAAATACCTAACTTAAAATCCTTTGGTAGTAAGTAAAGTTCATGTCTACTTTGTAGACATTAAGACATCCAACACCAATTAAACTTTCACTACCCCTCATATTCTTAAATAGTTCAGCGCAAATTAAACCAACGTAAAGCGCTTCAGCAGATGCCATCACATCGAACCATTCAACAGCCATCAGCATTGTCCAGGCTAACGAAGTAGGCCTGTCTTTGACACCTCTCAGATGAGATGAAGGTGATGTCAAGTGGGCAGTGAAAAATAGATTGCTATAAGTACCTAACGCGACTACAAGAGCTTTCGGAATGATTGAGATGAATAAAGTGATTAGAATTGATTTAAATATGGGAGAGTGGTATTATGGTGAGTGTTTAGATTTGTATCAATTTGAATATACTGTGATGTATGTGTTAGAGAATTAACATTGTACTTTATAACTTTTCCACAAAAAGTACATTTTGTTTGTTACATTTTGAATTCTGTTAAAATCATATTGGCTGATTGATGACATTTCCTTTGCCTGTCACGTTTCAACGATCGTTTGTAATTTTTGTCTATTGACTCAACGCTTACTAAGTTGAGAACATCAGAGCTCTCGGGCATTCGAGCACGGACCACCGAGAGAACAAGTCGTATAGTATCAAGTGAAGGACCTACTGTAAGTCAATCTGATTTAATAACTATTCTTTAAATATCATACTGAATTATGACCTGTGGCCGTTATTTTGTTTTAAATATTAGATTCTATTGTGTAACTATTGCTAGTTGTGGAATTTATGTAGCAAGTAAGCCTATATAGGTACAATGCTTTATATTTAAAAAATACTAAGTAATAAGTGTAAAGATTATGAGAAATCATGATATGATAATAAATAATTATGTGAGTTGGACGTTAACCTACCTACAATACGTTTTACTTATTTGGTTCCCCAGACTTATAGTACCTAATCTAAACATATAAATATAATACACATCTAATTGAAGCCTAACTTCTGACCTGTCTAATAAATCAGAAGTGGGATTATTCAGCGCCCATATTTGTCACAAATATAATTTTAGAATTATTTTTTTTTAACCTGCTATTTGAATAAAATAACGGTCACATGTTGGGTAAAGGAAATTAAGAATGAAATACATGTTTCACTGTGTGCTTTATTCATGTTCAAATCATTATGGGGATGTAGGCATGGATTGTGAAAGTATTGTGTATTTTGCCGAGGCTACTCTTCGGGATACACATGTTTTCCGGAGCGGTATAATGATGTTCCAACGTGCATGCATGCGTCTTGCCATGGCTACTCTATGGAGACGTAGGCATGGATTGTGAGGGCCTTGCGTGTATCTTGCCGGGGCTACACTCCGGGATACACGCGGGTTTTCTGGAATGGTATTATAGTGTTCCACCATGCATGCATCTTCGTATGTTCACTCTACAGAGATACAGATGTGGGTAATTGAAAAAAATACATATTTCTCATTGTGGGCTGTTCCTAGAAATACTTTGCCATGGCTACTCTATGGAGGTACAGATGGGAACACCACGGTGACAAGATGTGTCCACTCTCACCTTGCCGGGGCTACACTCCGGGATGGGTGTGGATATTTTCTTTGGTTAAATGTGTATTTTTTTGGTGTTTTCCCACAAATATTGTACAGTACTGGGCATGGGTTTTCTGCTGTATCTTGGAGTTTTATTTCGTGCTGAATTGAGTAAATGTACCTATGCACATCACACAGTGAAACGTGAGGATATACTTATTTACAATTAAGGAGTTTATAATACATTGATATGAATAATTACTCGAATGATATTTAATAGAATAACTGTATTTATTGCTTTGCTGAAAATTTTCTTTCTATGATTTTTGTAATAAGATGTTATCTTAGACCATAGATAATTTGTCATAAATATTTCACATGTACCTACCAAGGTAAATAAGAATGTTATTCTAATCATATCAATATTTTCCTACTATCCTGATTCCGATTTGACCTTGACTTGACAATAATAATAAAAGTTTATGACAATGTCGGATAGAACGTCTGCTAGAGAAGCTTTTACACCTCCACGTGTAGTCGAGCGTAGGAGTAGATCTAAGGGGAGGAACACGGTGGTTCGATCACGCAGAGCCAAACGTCTCCGAACACGCTCACGATCAACCACACGTAGGGACACCTCTAGAAGCTCAACATTGGTCTCTTCGGATGCTAAACATTCAAGTTATAGAAATAGATCGTTAAAGCGAAAGCACCGTACCAGATTTTCTCGTTCTATTGGGCGGTCACGTAGCACAGATTCACATTCGTCCAAGGCATACAGGGGACGTTCACGCTCACGTTTGCATAAAAACAAAAAACGCTCACGCCGTGAACGCACACACGTACAAAAGAGACGACATGCTAAACATGCTAGCAGAAGTTCGGTAACGAGTACTACAATAAAATCGACTTCTTCTGAATCGAATAGTAGCAAGCACAGACGATCCCCAGCGAAATCAAGGCGCACTAAACGCCGAAAGCTTTACGTTACTTCTAAATCAAAAGAAAGTAGTGTAGTGGAGAAGTTAATAGATGCGCTAAATAAACGTAATGAAAGTAGCTTCATAGGCGCCAAAGATGTTATCCCAAACTTTGATCCGAGTCAAAAAAATCAAACGATGACATCATGGTTAAAGAAAGTAAACGAAACTGCTCAAATATATTACTGGAATGATAAAGAAATTATTTATAACGCATTACCTAAGCTTGCCGGTCTTTCACGCAGATGGTATGAAGGCTTACCGTCGGTTAAGCTTAACTGGAAGGAATGGCAGGCCAAGTTATTAAAAAGTTTTCCAGACGATCAAAATTACGCTGACAAACTTATCGAAATGTTAGATAGAAAAAGTAAGAGGGATGAAACTCTAGAAGAGTACTTTTATGATAAAGCAAAGCTTGTAAATCATTGTGGGATCGAGGGGAAAAACGCAGTAGATTGTATAGTACAGGGCATTTATGATAATAATATCCGTCTGAATGCGTTAGGCTCGGATTTTAGGCGACCGAGTAGGTTGCTCAAGTATTTACGCAATATTTCTAGCAAAAGTATAAAGGAAATAAAGAAAAACCATCCCATTCAACCTAAAGACAGCATACGGAACAATAAACATCCTTCGTTTAAACTCCGTTGTTACAATTGTTCGGATCTTGGACATACTGTTCCAAAATGCCCAAAAGCTCTCCAGAAATGTCCAAAATGCAACAGAATGGGTCATTTAGCCGAACATTGCAAGCGTGATGTAGATAAAAATAGTTCGAATCCTGTCAATAAGGTACAGTTGATCGAAGCCAGTAAAACTACTTGTAATATTTATACAAAAAATATAACAGTAAATGGCATACCTAAAACTGCTTTTGTCGATTTCGGTAGCGAGTGCACGCTTATCAAACAGACCACGGCGGACGAATTAAAATTAGATACCTCAACAGAGGTACTGCCTGTATTAAAAGGCTTTGCAACTGGTGTAGTATTACCGTTAGCTAAGGCATCCGTCGAGATAAGCGTGGACTTTGTTACTGCCATAGTAGAAGTGTTTATCGTACATAATGAGTTCCTTAACACAGATGTACTTATTGGTCAGACTCTAACTGAATTATCTGAGGTAAGAGTTTACAAAACTAATAGTAGTTTGGTGTTGTACTCAGCGGTGGCCGAAGCAGATAAATCGGAAGTTTACATTAAATCAGATGTAGAGATTAATGGACTAGTCGGTGTAGATATATATTTAGGAAGTAATCACACGGGGCTAATATACTTACCAGGAAACACTTGTTTTAAGACAGGAGAAGAAATTATAATTCCGCAAGGTATATATGCAGTTAAAAATGGCTTAGGCAAAATATTAGTTATAAAGTTGTCTGGGGTTAAGCACGTATTGCATAAAGGGAAACTTATTGCAAGGGCTAACTTATTACCGATCTCGCTTAACATTTATAGTGATTTCCAAAAGACTGACAAATTAGGAGTCTACAAACTGACAGTTGACAAACCTATCGACAACAATCCTGATCCCCTGACAGTGGACATGCTGAAAATAGGTTCTGAGACTACGGATGAACAGAAACAACAACTTTTAAAGTTGGTTAATGAATATCGTGATTGTTTTGCTTTAAACGTGAGCGAGCTGGGAACATCGACTATTTCAGAAATGCATATTACACTTACTGATAACTCTCCAGTCTCTTACAAACCATACAGATTACCATATAGCGAACGCATAGTAGTTCAAAAACTTGTAAATGAGCTTCTTGATAACAATATCATAAAAGAATCTAATTCTTCTTACGCAAGCCCAATAGTTTTAGTTAAAAAGAAGAATAATGATTATCGTTTATGCGTAGATTATAGAGCACTTAACAAAAAGACCGTCAAAGATTCGTATCCTATGCCAGTCATAGATGACCAACTAGACAGACTTAACGGCAAAAGTTTCTTTACAAGTTTAGACCTAAAATCGGGGTACTACCAAATTCCGATGGCGCAAGATTCTACTCATGTAACAGCGTTCGTTACTCCTGACGGACATTTTGAATATACGCGAATGCCATTCGGTTTGGTCAATGCGCCAGCGGTATTTCAACATATGATAAATAAAACCTTAGGGAAAGATAGATTCGACCTAGCCCTGCCCTATATGGATGACATCTTGTCACCCTCTACTGACGTAGCCGAAGGAATTGAAAAATTAAGGAAAATATTTAATTGCCTTCGGAAAGCCGGATTGACTTTAAATATTGAAAAATGTTTCTTCTTTGAAACGAAACTAGATTACCTAGGATATGAAATTTCTAAAGACGGCCTGAGGCCCGGTAGTAGAAAAACCGAGGCAGTAGCTTTATTTCCGACACCAAGCAGCGTTCACCAGGTTCGTCAATTCGTTGGTCTCGCTAGTTTTTTTAGACGATTTGTTCCTAACTTTGCGAGCATAGCTAAACCTTTGACTTTACTAACAAAAGCAAATATCCCTTGGGTTTGGAGTAGTCTCCAAGAAGAAGCATTCAATACAATTAAAACTAAGTTAATCGAACGTCCCATTTTAGCTCTTTATGATACAACTTATATAACGGAGGTACATTGCGACGCCAGCAAATTAGGAGTAGGCGGAATTCTGCTTCAAAAGCCTGACGAAAAATCTCCCCCTAGGCCGGTGGCATACTTTAGCAAACAAACTACTAAAGATGAAGAATACCTACATTCCTATGAATTGGAGACTCTTGCGGTTGTCCTGTCATTAAAGAAGTTTCGTATATATTTAATTGGTATACCGTTCAAAGTGTTCACGGACTGCAACGTTAGTGCGTTGCAGTCCGTGGACTACTCTGACAAAGCGCGACTTGATGCCGCGAATAGCACGGTGGTGGTTGTTATTACAAGAATACGATTTCAGCATTGAATACAGGCCAGGCGACAACATGAAACATGTTGACGCGTTAAGCCGAAATCCTATTGCTCATAGAGACTCGCGGGAACTGTTAGATGCTAGGGAGTATGATATCATGAATATCAGTGCCATCGATTGGCTACAAACTGTTCAAATGACTGACCCTAAATTACAACACATCAAATTGGTCTTACAAAGTAATAAAAAGGAGGTTAAAGATATACACACAAATTTCCTCCTCCAGGATGAAAAGATCTACAGAATAGTGGGGGATCAAAAAAAATGGGTCGTACCTAATGGGGCACGATGGCGTATTTGTCAGTTGTGTCACGATGAGATGGGGCACTTTGGAGTCGAAAAAACTCTTGATAAAATAAAACAAGACTATTGGTTTCCAAAAATGAAACGTTTTGTTCGCAAATACGTGGAAGCATGTCTTAATTGTGCATACAATAAAGCATCTACCAGTAGACCCACTGGTTACTTACATCCAATCCCCAAAGGTAACGTCCCATTTCACACTCTTCATATGGATCATCTAGGACCATTCGTTAGGAGCAAAAAGGGGAATTCTTACATACTGGGTGTTATTGACGGTTTCAGTAAATTTATTTTTATAAGACCAGTAAAAGATGTAAAAACTAAAACCACTATCAAAACCCTGCAGGAAATATTTGACGTAATAGGTAGCCCAAACGTAATAATCACCGACCGCGGTACTAGTTTTACATCAGCGGCATTCACAAACTTTGTAAAATTAATAGGTACTAGGCATGTTCTGAACGCAGTAGCAACACCACGAGCCAATGGGCAGATTGAACGATACAATCGTACAATTCTAGATTCATTAGCCGCGACCAATTACGATCAGGCGGAGCGCGACTGGGATGTCAGAGTAGGTAAATTGCAATGGAGTTTAAATAACATAATTAATAAAACCACGGGTAAATCTCCTTCTGAAATAGTATTCGGACGTCGCACAATCTGTCCCGGGGAGGGTCCTATTTTAAACGAGCTAGCCGATTTAATAGATACCTCTGAATCGGCTCCATCTAGAGATACAATACGGTTGGCTGCTCTTGAGAACACCGAAAAAAGTCAAAAATACATGAAAAATAAATTTGATAGCGGTAGGGCTCCAACAAAATTCTTTCAAATGGATGATTTAGTAATGATTCCCAATCATCACAATCCAGCAGATGGAAAAAGTAAAAAGTTATGTCCAAAGTTTAGGGGCCCCTATAAAATAACTGCTGTTTTAGAAAACGATCGGTATGAAGTCTCTAGTATTATAGGACACTCAAAACGTAAATATAAAAGTATTTATCCAGCAGACCAGTTAAAACGTTGGATAACTTTCGCACCTAGTAATGACACTGACTGCGAAGACAATGACATTTTAAGTAACGAGGTTGTTAATTGCTGTTCCGATTCAAATTAAGATATACAATGCTTACGCTATGACTAATACTTACCTACTCAAACTTTCTGCTAGATTCATGACAAATGCTGACTTTCCTTCCCAAATCCTTCCTAGTTACATGATTACAGAATAAATAACGGGCTGCATCTGGTTACTCTAAAGCTGCTTGCCTGTAAGTATAAGTAGTGGACCGAGGCCGAAGTACAAGCGGTAGTCAGTAACAATGATGAGGCCGAAGTACAAGCGGTGTTCACGCCCCCTAAAAAGTGGACCGAGGCCGAAGTACAAGCGGTAGTCAGTAACAATGATGAGGCCGAAGTACAAGCGGTGTTCACGCCCTCTAAAAAGTGGACCGAGGCCGAAGTACAAGCGGTAGTCAGTAACAATGACTGATGCCGAAGTACAAGCGGTGTTCAACTCCTCTATTTTTTTAAAGATATTTCTATTTTTTTAAAGATATTTTTACATTGGATAATCTTTTCTTATATTTAGTATATTTTTTTCATCAGTAATTAATTGAACTGCGAATCGATGTATTTTGCACTAATCCGAATAGAACTCTACTAATATGTTTTTGTTTTCCAGGTTTCTACACTACCTACATAATCTTATTAGGGCTCATTGCACACACGTACGCATCACCCAGCCGTAAGCGAGTTGTCGCGATCACCTCGCCCTCGCCACGTCGACACCTCGGGTGACCCTGACAGCCGTTCCATTTACATGCAGGGCCTGCGCCTGCGCCTGGTTGAGGAGGAGCAGCAGTTGAGGCGAAGTGATGATGACCAGATGCTAGGCTGATGTGTGCGATGACCTTTAACGGGATTGCGGATTGCTTTATCTGGTATTAGTTAGGCATTTTTTTAATCATTTGTTAGGACCTATAACGGGATCACCCTGATTTATGTACCTATTACTTTAAGAATTATATTTATTAGGAATTGATTGTACAATATATTAGTTACGTTATTATATTTTCATGATCTTTGTTATTGAGTTACAAGTTATTGTATTCGCTGATTCATGTATCTACCTAATAACTTCAAGAATTATACTTATTTGGAATTGATTGAATAATGTACTAGTTAAATTATTATATTCTTATGACTTTAGTTACTAAGTTAGAAGCTGTTGTATTTGCTGATTTATGTATCTACCTATTACTTAAGAATCATATTTATTTGGAATTGATTGTACAATGTACTAGTTAAATTATTATATTTTTATGACCTTAGTTATTAAGTTAAAAGCTGTTGTATTAGCTATTTTATTTTTATTTTTTTTTTACTTGATTTTTATTTTTATTTTTTTCAAACTAGATGTATGTGTCAATTAGGTGCTAGTATGGTCTAGAAATTATTATATTACTGTTTTGTATAGAGACACACAAATATACTCGAATGGCCGGAAAGCAATGGGGTCATTCCTTTCTCAGGACGGCCGTCTGTTAGAGAATTAACATTGTACTTTATAACTTTTCCACAAAAAGTACATTTTGTTTGTTACATTTTGAATTCTGTTAAAATCATATTGGCTGATTGATGACATTTCCTTTGCCTGTCACGTTTCAACGATCGTTTGTAATTTTTGTCTATTGACTCAACGCTTACTAAGTTGAGAACATCAGAGCTCTCGGGCATTCGAGCACGGACCACCGAGAGAACAAGTCGTATAGTATCAAGTGAAGGACCTACTGTAAGTCAATCTGATTTAATAACTATTCTTTAAATATCATACTGAATTATGACCTGTGGCCGTTATTTTGTTTTAAATATTAGATTCTATTGTGTAACTATTGCTAGTTGTGGAATTTATGTAGCAAGTAAGCCTATATAGGTACAATGCTTTATATTTAAAAAATACTAAGTAATAAGTGTAAAGATTATGAGAAATCATGATATGATAATAAATAATTATGTGAGTTGGACGTTAACCTACCTACAATACGTTTTACTTATTTGGTTCCCCAGACTTATAGTACCTAATCTAAACATATAAATATAATACACATCTAATTGAAGCCTAACTTCTGACCTGTCTAATATATGTATATGTCGGAGACGGGTATGTGACTTTCGTTATTATCAGCGATATTTTAACTACTGTGGGCGTAGTGTGGGTAGTGTTGGTTAATGCGCAATAGAAAAACAGTTTGCAGTTCAGATCACATTATAATTTACTATCAAATGAAGCACACTAGCTAAATTATGCACACACACTGGGTGCGACGGCGTTTATTAAAATCACCAATTAACACAATGATCACAAATTACAACTAACACAATAACTGAGCACCACGAATCGAGAACAGTTCCGCGACGTCTTGATTCCAATGCGACCAAAGGTTGAATGCCCTCCTCGCCGTGGCATTAAAACATCGCGACTCTGTAGAAGCGCGCCTTTTTTGGTGTAGGTAGTTCACTCTTGATGTCGCCAGTGGCGCGCTTGCGATTCGTTTCGTGTCCGTACTAATGACCGGATCCGACATATAAATATTAACTACCTTATTATTTAATCTGGAGGAACTTTAGTTTAATCACATATTTGTATAACAGGCATAACTTCATTTCGGGTTTACTTTTAAGGAGGCTTTAGCAATGGTGGCCCAGTGGTAACAGCCCCGACTTACGAGTTGTAGTTGAGGTCCTAGAACCAAAAATTCGAAGACATGTGACATCTACCAACCCGCACTGCGCCCGCGTGGTAGATTACAGCCCACTCCCTCTCACAGAGAGGAGACCTGTGTCCCAGCAGTGGGAACATTATAGGCTGATTATGCTTATAGGGCTTTAAATTATAAAATATGATCTTAATTAAAACATGTGAGATAATCTGGACTAATAAAATCATACACCAAGCAATTGTGGATAATATATTTTCGTCCATCTGAGATTTTTAACACTCTGCACTTCCAAAACTGCAGTATTATATAAATCCACACACTAAACACACAACAACTAAACAAATTATGTCTAGAAAATATTTCCCCGGCGATCCCAGCAGTGGGATTCACATATTAAAGAACAACAACACTTCCAGTTCACAATTTGCGTTATGTCCACACAGTCGATTGTTCTAGAAAAGTTAAATTAACACTATCTATGTGAGCTCAGAGGAAGCAAATGTAGTTTTCAAGGGGATCGTGATTTTAAGTTTTTGAAACAATCTGTATTGTTGGCGCTTGGGGCTACTGGAAAATTATGAATGTTATTTTATAACTCGAGAAGCTCGTAGCTAAGTACTAACACCCACACGGGTCGATCCATCAGGTTAAGCTACGCTTGTCGGGATTGGTCCGTGGATGGGTGACCATTCCTACATACCGAGACTCCTTCGTACCTCGGAAAGAACGTTAAACCGTTGGTCCCGGCTGTCATTCGTGAATCTTTGACAGTCGTTACGGGTCATCAGAAGCCCGAAAGTCTGACAACCAGTTTTACCAAGGGGTATCGTATTACCCAGTTACTGGGTTGTGGAGGTCAGATAAGCAGTCGCTCTATGTAAAATACTGGTATTTAGCTGCATCCGGTTAGACTGGAAGCCGACCCCAACGTAGTTGGGAAAAGGCTAGGCAGATTGATTTTTATTTTATAACTCGACTGTCTCATTGATCTAGTGGTCACAAGTGCGGCTTTAGGCCTATCCCGCACTGCGATAAAAAAAAAAAATATCGCAATTCTGTAACGTAGGTATCTTATGTATCTACACGTGCTGGCGATTTAAAATTCGCGCTCCTTGCAATGCCGAACACTGAATATCATCATATCATCATCATTTCAGCCGAAAGACGTCCACTGCTGGACGTAGGCCTCCCCCAAGCACCGCCACTTCGACCGATTCTGTGCTTTCCGCATCCAGCGGATTCCTGCGGCCTTCCCGGTTTATATTCAACACTGAATATAAACCGGGCGAATAAAAATTGCGCGGTGACATTTAGCAGTGCGGTCTAGGCCTTATTTTATGAGAGTAGGATTTTCGCCATTTCAGATAAAGTGTTTCACAACCTCCGAAGTTATTATTATTTAACCGATGAATGGTATTAAAGACAATGTTATCATTAAATTTACCATTTTACATTAAACAATGTGTAACTGAATTAATGCAAATTATGATAGTAGTTTGTTCAGAATAGTTTACTGAATCGATTTTTCTGTCATTTTGAATATATTTAATTTTTATTCCAAAAATTATTAAAACTAAGTAAATTACAGTTACACTTCCGCTGTACAGTCAAAACAAACCAAAATGGACGAAGTACCTACTACGCTAGACCCTTATGCGTATGCGACTGTATGCGAGTGTAGATTTGTAATTTGACCTCAATTTTCTCCCACAATCATTATAATTAATTTAATAAATAAAATACTTAATGTTTCATATTTACATATTAGTAAAAATTCAGTGTACCCATGTATACCTAATGATTATAACACAATGTTGTAATTGAGGTGTTTGGTGTAATTCCGGGACATTTTTAAGCTATTGCATAGCTTTTATCGCGGGCTTTGAGCGCGGCGACCGAATCAAGAAATTCCGTAACGTAACGAAAATAAAACCTAACAGCCCCCACTCCGCCTAACATGTAATGATGGTTCAACATATTCGTCACGGTCAATAAGAAACCGATCGGTCTCGAGGCACAACGGTGGATCGTTTTTTTTGTCCTCGGGTTCGATCCCGGCTACAGGGATTTCTTTTTGTTTTTGTTCAAAGATATTTTATTGCATGTTGTTTACTTTTATTTTGTTTTTCATTGTTATGGTTAATTTTCCGTTAAAGATTTTGTTAGTTTTCCGTTTCCGATGAAGATTTGTAGTTGTTAAGGTGTTAGTTTGTATTTAGATTTTAAAATTAAATTGTTTGTGCCATCTATGTTCTTCTTTCATTAGGTAGTCAGTTTACTTGGAACCCCGGTCATCACGTTGTCATGGGAACGTAATTTTTGTTTTATGTCAACACGTCATCATCCCAAGTGTAGCGTTGACAAATAGGAAGAATGGAGATTACAAATGCTATACAATAGCTTTACCGCGGCAGTTCCCGAGTGCCACACGTTTTATATTTGGTGGATAAAGCTTATTCGGATGGTATGAACCAGGCCCTTAGGCCGCGTTGCCTAGAACATCTTACCCACTCCGCCACACCACTTAACTCTAGTGGAGGTAGACACATAGTATCATAGCTAGATTTTACCGCTTAGCTACATACCTCGCACATCTCTGGTGGAAAGGCAGCCTTATTCTTTTCAAATAGATAAATTGACTACAGTTTGTGTATTTTTCTGCTGTAATGTCAATTAACGCATTTTTAAGGTTCCGTAGTAAACAAGGAACCCTTTTAGTTTCGTCATGTCCGTCTGTCTGTCTGTTCGCGGTCTAGCTCCGAGACCCTTAGTACTAGAAAGCTGTAATTTAACATAGGTATACATATTAATTACGTCGACAAAGTGGTAAAACAAAATTATGAAAAACATTTTTTTTAGGGTACCTCCCATACACGTAAAGTGGTGATGTTTTATTTTTTATTTTTTTATCCCATAGTGTGGGGTATCATTGGAAAGGTCTTACAAAAACATTATGAGTTTGTCAAAACCATTTTTGGATTCAGGGATCCGTTTGCAAAATATTAAGCTTTAAAGTGCTAATTTTTGTTAGAGTCAAGTGTCCCCCCCCTGCCAGCTAAAGGGTTGGTTTTGGATATGTGAAAAAAATCACAGCAGTAGTTTATATAACGAAATTAAAAGAAAAACTATCACAGCTAAGTAGGCTTTACTAGTTATCGAGTAATAATTGACCAACTTAACTTTGCAGTTGCAAAAACATGTTTTCCCATACATTCCGTATGGGAGAACATGTTTATCAACTACAAAGTTAAGTTTGTTTTTGGGATAAATTCATCCCAACTACGGAACCCTTCATTGTGCGTGGTCCGACATGCACTTGGCCGATTTTCTTGCTGTTCTTTCTTTAAATATCTTCGAGTAAAATGTGTTTCGTCTCGCAATGGCTTCTAAAACGTTTAAATAGAATTGGAAATATTCAACTTTAGACAGAAAGATTGAAATAACGACAGTTTGATGCGTTTCAGGTGCACAGAGTTTTGTTTTGCAATATAAAATGGATTTGAACTTGAGTCAGTTAAGGCGCATGTTCAGTTAGTCTGCGAAATTCCTTAAATTTTCTTACGCGAGGTGATTAAATGGCGTGATTCACGATAGTTATGTTAATATAGTACTGAACAATCTACTTGAAATACAAATCTTAAATTCATTTATTTGTTCACTAACAGACAACGTGCACCCTAAGCCACTGGATCCAAAAAGCATGAAATTTTGCTCAAGAGTTAAATAAATAACGAAAGTGAGCATTAAGGAAGGATTTAGGGGATATATAGGGGATGAATATTTCTATTTAAGTTAGTAATTTTTAATAGGTCAGCAAAAAAAAAACTCGTTTTTCTCACAGTTTGTCAAGTAATAACAGAAATCGTCAACATATTTTATAACTTATCATCATCTGCTTAGCCTTCTCTTAACAATTTAAGTTGGGGTCGACTTCCAGTCTAACCGGATACAGCTGAATACTAGTATTTTAACATGGAGCGACTGCCAATCTGACCTCTACAACCCAGTTACTGGGTAATACGATACCCCTTGGTAAGACTGGTTGTCAGAGTTTCGGACTTCTGTCAAAACGTAACGACTATCAAAGATCCACGAATGACAGCCAGGACCAACGGCTTAATGTGCTTTCCGAGGCACGGGTTCTGGGTATGTAAAGAAGGTCACCCATCCACGGACAAACCGTGGCAGCGTAGCTTAACCTGATCGCTCGACCCGTGCGGCTGTTATTACTTAACCAAAAGTCTCCCCCGTAACTTATAAATTTGTTAGGAAATAAGCCTATTTAATGAAAACATAAAATCTTACATAGTACCGATTTGTTTTATTATCAAATAAATACTGACACGACTCTACAAGACCCATTGTTTTATTTGCAAACTGTCTTAAGTATTAATTTATAATATTTTCATTCAATCCAATTTCATATCACAAATACACTCGAAAATAACAAGCTCCAATTTCGCCCTCGTCAAAACCGTACTCGTTCACACAAATACGTTAATTGCTCGATGTCTTTAAACAATTTAATTGAATCGGTTTATAAAACAGTGCGGTTTGAAACCGAAGCCACTTTGCAAACAAAGTTAGATTAGTTTGCATACTGTCCCACTTCCAGTGGGTACCTACCAAGGATATATTGCATGCACATTTTTTAATGACAAAGTTTCCGCATCACTGGGGAATACTTACTAACTAGAAAATAATGGGTTTTCTTTGCAATTGTTTCGGAAAGAAAAATTGCGGATTCCCCTCGGATCGGAGTATCCTGACCTGTAAAAGTTGTTTTATTTTTATTATGTTTGTAAATTATGTGCTATTTTACGGTAAAGGTATGAAAATTGAATGTAGTTTTAGTGGAAGTAGAGTGTATTTCTTTTAAAGTGTTGCCAGCCTTACTAACATAGGGTCGGGTTGTGGTCATTACATTTATGGTGCGTACGAAATATCTCATCAGGAAATAAAATATAGTGCAACTTTAGTAGGATCCTGTCCGTGTCCATTTTTAACCGACTTCCAAAAAGGAGGAGGTTATATGTTCGTCGCGTATGTTTTTTTTTTCTTTTTTTTAATGTATGTCCACCGATTTCTCCGTCAATTTTGGACCGATTTTAAAAATTCTTTTTTCGTTTGAAAGGGTGTGCTCTGGAATTGGTCCCATATAAATTTTATTAACTTTGCTTGGATAGTTTTTGAGTTAGCTACAAAATACGTTTTTTTTCCCACTTAGTATGTAGATGATATGATAAGTTTCTGTCACTGGTAGCAGGTAGTGGTATTCGAATGTGTGTGGGGTAGGTACCACAACTAAAAAGTGAAAAATAAAAACATTTTACAAAAAAAAAAAACAACCGATCTCCAAAAAAAAACACTACAAAGTGAAAAATAACTTTAATTTCGGAAGTCGGTGGCAAAAAACGAAAATACAAAACCCAAGACACCGACTTCCGAAATTAAAGTTATTTTTCACTTTGTAGTGTTTTTTTTTAATTAAAATGAAACGCTGTGTTTGGGAACGACAACTAATTGATTAACAATTGAACATACTGTTGCATGGAGCTGCTAAAGATTTTACTATTTATGGATTTTATAAACTCAATCTCCTTTGTATTACATAATTGCATAGCACAGGTGTGAGTACTATGTACTATAGAGCTACAATTTACCGGGTAATATGTCTTTCATTGACTTGAATGTGCTTTGGCAGCTGAGAGTATGTCACGCTCACTCAGATGTCGCGCTGATGGTGGCGCGTGTGTTGGATCATTTAGCTCCCTTCAAAATGATGTAGCTAAATGGTGCTGATCTATGCGTCATGTTCGTTAATGGGTGCTGTCAGTTTGGAACTGGTGAGTGGTCATCTCTTAGCTGTCATACAGCTAAGAGATGACATGATGTTTATTTTACTTACTCTGAACGCTTTTAACGACTTTTTACATCGTTCTCAGATGTAATTATAATAAATTCGACATTAATGATGTTACTAATATTTATGTTTTAACAATATAATTTCAAAGAGTGTCCATGGAGTTTCTAGCCCGTTCTTTTTTCAATTTATCCACTTAAATTTAATTTTTTTATTTAAAGGAGATGTTTCATTTTCGGCCATAAAGTGTACGTTAATGTAAAAAAAGGAAAAAATTCCACGAGTTGAGGAAAATATTCTTTCCTGTTTATTCCCCTGATTACTTCGGCACAAAAAATAATAGTTTAACAAATTATTGCCATATTCTATTCATCATGGCGTCATTTTACTTGCATACTGCTTTCGTCCAGAAATCATTTTAACATAATAATATCACGTAGACGTCATTTAAATAAATATGAAAGGCATGTATTTCTGTACTATATTAAGATAGCTATCTTATACAACTTTTTTGATTAATTAGAAAGTGTGATTCATAATAAAAATAAAAAACTGCTTTTGTGGATTGTAGATTTGTAGGTACTTCTGGACGAAAATGGCTAGCTGTCGATGGTCGTATTTCTCCTGACAAACGTCAAACATTTTCGGTTTTTATTTTGTGCCCAAAAAGTATTAGATATTATGGAAAAAAACAGTCTTTATTGTATTTAGGGGTTCGTTTCCCAGGTTTTCTAAAGTTTACATGTTATGGCCGGAGTCCCATACAAAATGAAACGTCTCCTTTAATATAATTTTGTCTGTGGCTGTGTGTGAGTCTGTTACTCAAAAAAAAAAGATTTCAATTTTTAATTCGAGTTTTTTTGACAACATAAAACCAATGTATGTACTTTTTCTTTTCATTTCCTTTAAGTGGTAAAAAGTTGTAGGTTACATATCAACAACTTTTTGGGAGAATTTTGAATTAGATAGTCGGGTAAATTTTATTTGTTTGGGTATCATTTAATTGACTTTCAGAGTTCTACCCAAAGACCCGATTAATATTCCGTGCAGATGCTAATTATAACACACTTTTGACCTTTGTTTGGTAAAATCCTTGTTGATTCTACCCTGTTTTTCCTAGCTCTACCAAATACTGAAGAAAACCGAACACAATATATTCTCACTGCAAAATGTAGGCATTCGAAACAACGATTTATCGTACATTTTTTACTAAAAAGCAACACCGAAAAGCCTTCTTTTAAATCCGTCCGTTAACACGAGAAAACGGAGGAAATATACGAGCAGCTAAATCCATCTCGCCAAACTGGGCAAAACTGGCCAAACTTGGGCAAAGTTTTTAAGCTGTACTGTCTGCCCATTTGTTTGGCTTGTTAGTTGCAGAACTATTTGCGGGAAACTTTTTGTGTTTTTGTTGATAGTGAACAACTAATATAAGTGAAGTTTTTACTACTTACAATTTACGTGTAAATGTGAAGTAATATTTAAGACTAGAGGACACGGTGAACTTCGCACCACGTTTCAAATTTCGTTTTTTCAGCTGTTCCTTTGGGTTCTTCCTCATTTTCTTTTTCCTAAAAAATCCCATATCAATTAATTAATTTCATTTATTTCAGACAAAGTCCATAAAAAACATTACATACATTAAATTAAAACATCAAATTGATATAAAAATCACACACAATAACATAATCCTCAAACATTCAATTATAATAAAATTAAAATACACACATGTCATTTTCAAATAAATTTAAAATACATACAAATGTCAATCGAAACTTAATAATATAAAATTGAAATAAATACAAACAAATATCATCCAAAACAAAAACAACATAAATTACATAATACGAGGGGACGCGCTACTATGAAGCTGCATCCACCTCTGTAACAGGGGGAGATCCCACCGCTCGGACAATACCTTCAGGATGCTGTTCGAGCTGTTTCGTAGTCGACTTAGTAGCGAAGCGCTCCGTTTCCTTATGATCGCGAAAAAATCATCTGTCTGCGCCTCAGCAAACATAGTCGAGGCACTACAACACCGCGGAAACCCTAACAACATCCTGAAAGCATTGTTATACTGCACGCGCAGTGCGCTGTACGCCCGCTGCGTAAAGTTGGTCCACAGGCTGCACGTGTAAAACGACTGACAATATGCCTTAAATAAAGTCATCTTTACTGGTCTAGTGCATCGTGCGAACCTGCGAGCCAACATATTATACCGGACAGACAGCGCCCTGCGCTATCTCTATGTCCTGATTGTCACACAGGTCATCGGAGACCCAGTGGCCCAAATACTTGAATTGCTTCACCCTGTTTAAAGGAATGCCGCAAAGAGTGAGAGGAGGTATAGATGAGTAGCATTTGGTATTTTGAGGCGAAAAAAAATAATTCAAAAATCGATCGAGCCATTTTCGAGATTTTGCGAGACTAACGCATGCCAATCAATTTTTAACCGACTTCCAAAAGGAGGAGGAGAACCTCCTCCTATTATAATTCGACTGTATGTTTTTTTTTTGCATGTTTTTTACGCGATTACTCCGCCAATTATGAATTGATTTTGATGATTCTTTTTTTTTGGTAGGTCATACTTCAGAGGTGGTCCCATATAAATTTTATTAATCTTGCGTGGGTAATTTTTGAGTTAGCTTCAATAATACATATTTTTTCCCACTTAGTATGTGGATGATATGATAAGTTCCTGTTACTGTTATTTACATAGCAGGTAGTGGTAAGTATTCGAATTTGTGTGGGGTAGGTACCATAACTAAAAAGTGAAAAATAAAACTTTTTACAAAAAAAATACAACCGACTTACAAAAAAAAACACTACAAAGTGAAAAATAATTTCGGAAGTCGGTGGCAAAAAAATGAAAATTCTAAACCAAAGACACCGACTTCCGAAATTATTTATTCACTGTTTATCTGTTATCTGGTTCTTCTGTTCTGTTTATTCTGTTGTCTGTCATAATTATAATTCTTAAATTTAATTCTGTATTAAGTTTAACTAATAATGCAATTTGTCACATTAAACGACCAGTGCTCTTCCTCCTCTCTCCTACTTGATCTATGCTGTGCCCGACAGGGTCCATAATTGTGACTAATATAATTATTTCCCTACCAACTATATACATTATGGTACGCTATAAAGAATTTGAGATTTGATTTGAAATCTTTGCTCTCTCTCTTTGCTTTTTAACCGACTTCAGAAAAAGGAGGAGGGAGGTTCTTAGTTCATCGGAATATTTTTTTTCCACTTTTATCAAGCGGTTGAATCCTAAGATACAAATAGATTTTTTAAATTAATAATAATACCAGTCCTTTATGTACATAAATAAATAAAAAATAAATAAATCTTTATTTGAACTAAGCCTAAAATAATATAACAATGGTGTAGTAGAAGTACATACATTGAGAGGCTTATGCTAGATAGTAATACATTGAAACCCTGACCTCTAAACTAGGTTATTACCTGTATCTTAGAAGATCAGTGTCCCTCCGCAACAATGTTACAGTCCAGAAATTTGACAGCTCTAGGTCAACTACTAAACATCGCAAAAAAAATAATGAAGTGTATAATTTTACAATTCAAAAGAAGTGAAGGTATGGCGTTAATTTGTGATTGAGGTGCGTATGTGTGTGTTGTATGTAAGTGTTTGTGTATGAAAGTGAGTGTGTGTTGTGTGTTGAAATTTGGAATTAGATTAGATTACATATCTATCTCATCTTCTCATAGAGAAGGCACGAACTTTGATCTCCAAGTTTGCTCTGATTTCAGACTTATGTTTTCCTGAAATTTGGTTTCCTCACACTATTTTCCACCACTGTAAGTGTGTCAGGTTGTCTAGAACTTAGAAAGCTGTTGATAAAACAAAATAAGAAAAATACTTATTAATACAATCAAATTGAAGATCCAAAGACATCAGAAGTAGTTCTAGCGCTACAGAAATTATGGATATCAAAATGAGTCACAGAATTCACGAGGGATGAGTAAACTTTGTTACTCAACGAGTAAAGTTATTATTTGAACTATCTTTGGATAAACAACGTTCAATTCATGAAGTGTTTTATTTTTCTTCCGTTGTTATGAATGAACTGGGGTAGTGATCTAGAAAATTTATGATGATTTCAATAAAATGCATGAATTTACAAGGATTTTGGATAAACAAGACGTAGTAGCAAAATGTAAAGACTATACAAACTTGGTAGGTATAAAATATTACACAGAGTAAACTTTCTCTTTTAAAAAAAAGGGATATGTCGTGGGACACTCCGTTGGAACAAAGCTCTTTTCGCGGCATAATAGATAGGTTATTAATACAGTCATCTTATTATCTCAAGTTTCAAGTGTCAAAAGGTTTTTTTTTATTTGTAAAAACAAATAAAAACCTTTTTAGTTTTTTAAATAAAAAAAGCAAAGCTCCGTAATTTTTTACTTTTTTTAGAAAAAACTAAAACAAAATATTTTGACACTTGAAACTGACGTTTTCAGTATAATAGCTAGCGCGCACGACTGACTTGACATCGTGACAAAAAAGTTGGGCGCATTTTACTAGCCTCTACAAGACCTATGTAATGTAAATTGTACATAAATCTGGAGGATTCTGTAGGTACAGTCAGGGAAATTGACTGTTAAGGCTCCGTGCACGAAATCGACTGATTTTGATCAATTTTGTTCATTAGTTGTGAGAAAGGGAAACTGAATTTAAACAAAATTATTTGTGACTAGCTGCGCCCCGTGGTTTCACCCGCAGAAGTCTCGATCCCGTGGGAATATCGGGATAAAAAGTAACAAGTTATAAACTATCTGTGTGCCAAATGGCATCCAAATCCGTTCAGTAGTTTTTGCATGAAGAAGATACAAACATACACACACACTCGCAAACTGTCGCCTTTATAATATTGTGTGAGTGTGATTTGAAAAGTCGAATTCGCCTGCTCTATCTTAAATCTAGCTTCTTTAGCCTCATCTCTAAGAGTGCTGATGAGAGTAAATAGCGAAGGTCTTTTACTAAGCCTATTTAGCCTCTAATTCCATCCCTCTACAGGATTCGATGTCCCGTGTCGTTCGTTATAACAACAAAACCAATCAACATTTTTGTTACAATACACATAAAACATGTGAACCTGACTGTACTTCAAAATACGATATTATTAAACTCGACGTAATGGTAGTAGAAGTGGGGTAAAGAAACTCGACGTTAAGGGAATAAAAACGGGACAGAAATCGTAGACTCGACGTCGAGGTAATAGAAGCGAAACAAGGTTCTCGGCTCGACGTAAAGGGACTCGACATAAAGGGAACCATTCAGAAGAGCACTTAAAAAAAACGCCTTTCTTTTTGAAACAACTTAAGAACGCGGCGACGCGTGAATTGTCCATACAAACGTAATACCTAAATCATTTGCAATTTGGGCATATTTTCACTATATTATGTTGTTATTCGGATTAAGACAGTGTTTATCTAGGCTCTTACATCTTCTTTTTTCCAAAAAACTTTTTTAAAATGAACTTTAAGCGAATATAATTTCACACATTTTTACAGCGTAAACGACATGTCTTCATATTGTTTTTTCTGTATTATAAACAACAATATTTATAGTTTTGTTTCTGCAGAAGCATAGCTTATATCATCAGGTTACAAATGATTAAAAAAAAAATGAAAAAATATTAAGTTTTCATTCATAATTTTTGGTATTACGGAACACATCCAAATTTATCACAAATTTTCGAAAGTTAGTAGTGCTATCGCGTCAAGCAATAATTATCAATGTGTGCGTGGTAGTATTGCTCACTGCAGGTGTATACCGCTCTGACAGGCACTCACACTAGCGTAACGTGCTTGGAATTGAATTTTGCAAACATCTCGATTTGTAGTTGCGAGCCGCGTTCGCAAGCCTCTTAAGGCTCAGGCGTGACGTGACAACTCAACGTGACTCTGGTGAAACAATAACTATAAAAACTTCATGGAAATCGTTCTACCAATGTCGCGTCGCGACTATCTGCGGTAGCCTTTATTCAAGCAGAATTCTACTGTCCCGAAGAACTAACACTTAACCTGCACGCAAATTCAAATAACTACAGACCACTTACAACTACTCCACTAGATACTCTAGATCAGTGGTTCCCAAACTATTTTCGAATATTGGGTGAGCCAATCAGAAAACGAAATGACGACTTTCACTGTTCACGACTGTTCACGACGTATGTGAACAGGCGGCGGCGGCCGCCTCTTCTGGGGGTGCCGACCACGCACCAATCTGCTTCAGCGCGCACCGCTGATGCCCGCGCAGCCGTGCACGCTCAACAGGGTAGCTGATAAAATTGACTTGTTTTCTTGTTCTCTGCACGACTTTACTTTGGTGACCTCTAGGGTGTTATGTTATAAATAAGTTACATTTAGGTCTCGTTGGTCTAGTGGTTGCAAGCGCTACTGCTGAGCATGAGGTCCTGGGTTCGATTCCCAGGTCGGGCAAAGTGTTATTGGGTCTTTCTATCTGAAATTTCTCAATAGCAGATCGCAGTCTGGATTTGTGCCCGGTTGATGGCAATAGGCTCGCGAAAATGTGGGTGTACCTGCTACAGGGACACCTCTGCCCAACCCTTCGGGATAACAAGGTGTGATGTTATGTATGTATGTAAATTTAGGTGTTATGTTTGGTTAGTTATTGTGAATTTAGTTAAGAATATTATAGTTTAGCAGTTTTTCTATAATTTAGTTTATATTTAGTTACTAGAAAGTATGGGAATTTTTATGTAAACTTAACTATCGCATTAGGGCGACATGTAAAGATAGATTTAAGGTGTTTTAATAATAAATAAATTAATAAAACTGTGGAATCTGAATAGGCGCTTGGTAAAATAATTGAGTTAATCGAAGGACCGTATATATTCTGTGAAAAATGCTGTACCTGAAAACCTCCTAAGGAAATAACTCTCTTGCTCAATACACAGGGCAGATTTATCCAGACCACGGCACCAGATCACAGCTTCAGGGTGACACAGCAAATCAGCACTCGCGTGAGGAAATGTCTCAAAATAATGTTCGTAATTACAATTTATTGCACGGCAATTTAGGTATGTCTCAGGGAGATATAATATTCAGTTTTGAGTTTAGAACACGTTGGTTGAGTACACCACGCTATTATCCTAGCAGCCAAGGCAAACTGACCGAGCCAGGAGCACGGCGCGGGCGCGCGCGGCGGGCGGGGCTAACATCACCCCACCAATCCGTCCACCGATTTCCAATGCGGGTAGGAAAACAGACGAATGGACAAGCCAAATTAAAACTACCCTATATTTATGAGCAAAGATCGAACAAAAACTAATAAAAAAGTACCGAAATAAATTGGATGTAACAAACTCATGGCAATTAAAAGTAATTAAAATTGAAGTTGATGCTAAAGCTAAATACATACTTCTCATGGAATAGCACTCCTTGTATTTAATTAAGTATTAAAATTTTAGATTGAAACTGAATATTTTTCTTCTTTTTGAACAGTCCTTCGTTCATACAGTGTGGCAGGGACATCGACGCGAAAACTGTTACCATGGATTCAGTACATGATTCTGAACCCCCCTGTGTTGAAAATTTTCGTCGGTAACTTAAAAAAAATCTGCTATTTCATAGAAAAGTGCAATACCTACGCGGTCAAAAGGTATGGAACAGCTGATTTGAAAAAATTAACCGACGAATTTTTCAACCCCTGTGTTAGAATATTCGTCGGTTTTTTTGTTCAGAATCATGTACCGATTCCATGGTAACAGTTTTCGCGTCGATGTTCCTGCCACTCTGTATAGTTATGCCCCTTTTTGTCTCCGTGACAGCCAAGAGGTAAATCCCGAATTTGGAAGTTTTGTTACGTGGGTCGCTGTCCAGTCAAGTTTGGGAACCACTGCTAGATACCATACAACCAGTTTATCCGATATGAGACGAGCTTAGCAAGTTCCCTCATAAATATGGATACCCATCTCCATATTTATAGTGATTGTTCAACTGTAAAGTTTTGGTATGTTTTAGTAATTGGGAACACTTCAATTACAACGCATACTAATGGGTTCTCGGTAAACGTAACGAAAATGTTGCCTTTATTAACGTTTGTAGCTTCGTAACATCAAAGAACTTGGTTTAAACATGATTATATTTTGAATATTTGCTTTCATGCTGTAAAAATGTGAACTCGAGTTTTCCATTGAGGTTTTCCGTCTCACCGGATTCATTTGTAGATATATATTAATTAATATACAATAGACGTGGACATATTTTGATAACCTGTTCCTCTTAGCTGTTTCTAAAGAGCCATAAAAAACCCAGAAAGATATCGACACGTGTTTCCTCTCTCAAAGAGGCATCCTCAGGATGACGATTAACTTGTTGCAAACCCGATCGCGACGTGTTCCCACACCGATGGCTGAATGCAGTGTGAGCCTTTTAATTAAATACAAGTATGCCAAGGTCACCTTTACTGGGAATGTTCACCCCTTATCGCGCTGATAACGGTCCGAGCCGATGTGGACCGAGCAGTATATAAGTGGGTTTGATGGGTGATAAGGCTCAGTCTGTGTTCAGCGCTCGGTGTAGTAACACGCCGTGTTCGGGTTCGCGACAAGTCAATCGTCATCCTGAGGATGCCTCTTTGAGAGGTGAAACACCTGTCGATTTCATTCAGGGTTTTTTATGGCTCTTTAGAAATAGCTAAGCGGGACAGGTTACTAAATATATCCACGTCTATTGTATTTTATAATGGATTTCCGCAAGGTCACGCCTGAATCAATTAACTATCTTATTTATTAATTAAAATTTTCTCAGTTTTTTTCATACTTACGTAGACGAAAGTCTCTATATCAGTATCTTTCTGGCTAAATCCATAACTAGCTTCTGCCCGTGACTTCGTCTGCCTGAAATTTTGGCTCCCGATCCACCTAGTCGCTTCCCATCGCCTCCCAGCTATTACTTCGTTTTCGCTTAGCGTTCATTCTGACTTTTAAACTTTTTGCTCGGTTTCTAAGGGTCGTAGCTTGATGTTAAGTAACCTGTAGCCTTTGTCAAGAATTGGGCTATTAAATGCAAAAAGATTTTTTTAAATCCGACGGGTAGTTCCAGAGATTTCAAAAAAACAAACTCTTATAGGGTTAGGAGCAATCGAACTTCGAAATACTAGTTTTAGTATCATAATTTGAGTAAATACAGAAAGCGTAAACAACAGTAATGACTAATGAGTAACTTAATTGAAATAACTTACATGAAGTCAGGTGAAAATCGGGTCGGCGCATAACCATAGGGCTCACGCGTTATGTGGTAGCTCGAGCGCTGATGCGGGCAGAGCACCGACTCGATTGGAGGGGCTGAATAGTACGGGTTTCTGGCGGACGGTTATTATTTAATATACAACTTTATTATTAGTATAGTTATATAGGTAGGTAGTTATAGAAGAGTTTCTTCAAATACATTTCGCCGGCTATGTAAGTTGACTCGTTCATTATCAGCTTTACATCTCATGGCAGGCATCTCTGGCCCCGTTGCTGATCTTAGCGGGATTTCTCTACTTGAAATATTTTAATGGAGCGTTTCATCATCATCAGCCTATAGCAGTCCACTGCTGGACATAGGCCTCTCCAATTGCATGCCATTCAGGTCGATTTTCTGCAACTCTCATCTAAATGCTACCAGCCACCCTGCGAAGATCGTCGCTCCACCTAGCCTGAGGGCGTCCTATCTTACGTTTGCCGATTCGCGGTCTCCACTCAAGAACACGTGTACCCCAACGGTCATCGGTTCTACGGGTAATATGGCCGACCCACTGCCATTTCATCTTGCTTATTCTGTGAGCTATGTCAACAACTTTGGTTCTCTGCCGGATCACCTCTTTCCGGATTCGATCCCTCAGAGAAACTCTAAGCATAGCCCGCTCCATAGCTCGCTGAGCAACCTTGAATTTATGGACCAGCCGTACCACGAGTGTTCACGTTTCGGCTCCGTAGGTCATAACAGGCAGGACGCACTGATTGAAGACATTGGTCTTTAGACTCTGTCGAATACGTGATGAGAAGACTCAACGAAGCTTCCCAAACACTGTCCAGCCCAGCTAAATTCTTCTGTTAGCCTCCTTCTCAAAGTATGTAGTGTATATACTTAAACAACTCCGGACCCAGGTTGGTCGAAGCAAGTAAAACCTGTTCAGATGGAGATTCATAGACGAATCCGCCAGCTGTTCCATAAACAATAAGACACTTAAAGTAATTTGGAATAGACGCTACAATAGCAAACTTTGCATTCCTAGATCCAGGATAGCTCTATTGCGTAAAAGTATAATATGTATGGCACCAATCTTTTATAATACGTTGCCAAAATCTTGGAGGGAATGTCCAACGGAAAAATTAATAAGTAGGTTGAAAAGCCTTCTGTTAGAGAAAGCCTATTACAACACTAACGAATTTCTGAATGATAAATTAATCTAATTCTTGTAGTTGTGTTATTTCTAATTACTTTGACATTAAATTGACTAATTTTATTAAAAATATTAAGAGTTGTTGACATTATTCTGTAGTAAATTTTAATTTTTAAATTCTAATTTGGACTTAATAATGGATAAGTTTATAATTAATTGATTAAATTTAATAACCTACCTACTTATATTTGTACGCCGTTAAGGCAAAAAATGACTGTGGTATAATTTAATTGTAACATCTTGGCGCAATGTGTGTGTATACTCATGTTTTGGACAAATAAATGATCTTTATCTTTATCTTAATGTCCGAGCCGATTTCCGGCCACCGTAGGCGCGGGCTTGCGGACGGTGAGCAATGGGTAGCTCGCCGTCCGATAAGGACCAAGCCCGGGTCGACGGCGCGTTGTGTTCCACGCGCGCCTCAAAGAGATGTCAGCAGAATTGACGGGGTCCGCTAGGGCCAATGCCTGCCGGGGGTTCGAAGAAAACCGATAGGGAAATCGTAGCCCCCGGCAACAGGGCAACCGAAGGAACACGGGTGGGTTTTAGTCAGTAAGAGTCTGACACGTCCTCCCGCTCCGCCCAGAGGGGGAGAAGTTATTTGATAATTTCCCACCCAAAAAACAAAAAAAATGTCCTGCGTGTCCTGTCAGCTGCACGTTACACGAACTGATGGACACTAGTGATGGCGACAAACACGTGGCCGAATTCTGACCCGAGTTCAGATTCTGGGCCAAATCTAGGTTGCCATTGACACATTAAAGAAGACGTAGGGTTTAAAAGATTTCAAATAGGTAGAGTGCCAATACAAGTAACGCATCCCTTTCCGAAAACTCAAGCATTGCCATCGAACTTTTTCTGCATCAAAGTCCACTGCATGTTTCCATTACATTCCGACATTTAAACTCACTCCGATTTATAGCCATTACCATAGAAACGAGTAATAAAACACCAAATCTCTCACTCCGGCCATCATCACGGTTATTTATGTAATCCATTCGCGTATAATGGGCACGGGGAATGCGAGAAAAACGATACCGTCTGGTCCAATGACCGCTTAATTTTTCAGTTTGGTACATTGGACGACTTAACAAGCTATACGTTCCAGTATTAGCTGACCTTTTGTGGTATGGAAAGTCTACACAATGCGAGGTCAGGTCATACTGGAAACTATAGCCTGCTTGATAAGTGATCGAGAGTACCATAACAGATTATGCATGGCGATCTCATTGTACCGAGTTTGTTTGTTCAATTTTGGGTGCATAAATTCCGCGAGTTTTGTGCCAGAAATAGCTATTTTTATATGGAGAAGAATGTGTTCAAATGGCTAGGATATGGCTGTATTTGAATACTCAATCAGCCTATAATGTTCCCACTGCTGGGACACAGGCTTCATCTCTGTGAACCGTAATCCACTACGCAGACCCACTGCGGTTTGGTAGGTGTCAAATGTCTTAGAATTTTTGGTTCTAGGATATGCCGGTTTCTTCACAATGTTATCCTTTTGAGAGCAGTGGTGATGAAATAATTTACACAAAGTAAAGCGCCTACCAGGGTTCGAACTTACGACCTACAACTCGTAAGTTACGGTTGTTACCGCTGGGCCACCACTGCATTTAAATATTTATCTACTACTGACGTTTTTCGGCGACAGTCGGCGACATGTAGTTATAGTTCGCTTAAACTTTTTATCCCCCGGACAAAAATACTTTCACAACTGATGTCTATATCTTGAAAATAAAAAAGTTATTGCCATTTAAAATTCTAATTTTTTGCACCAAAATTACCTCAAAACCATTAAAAATTTAAAAATGTGGCGATTTTTTTTCTTTTACCTGAAAATTTCCTCATACTCTCAATACGATACTTAACAATACCCTCACAGATCGGACAATGTTTTTATATCTACATATATAAAATTCTCGTGTCACAATGTTAGTTGCCATACTCCTCCGAAACGGCTTGATCGATTTTTATGAAATTTTATATGTATATTCGATAGGTTTGAGAATCGGTCGTAATTTAATTTTCATACCTCTAAGTCATAAGGGTGGTCCACCCCAAATATAAATAATTTATATGGCAAAACAAGGTTTGCCGGGTCAGCTAGTGTTGTATAAAAGGATGATTATTAATCGGGGAATTATTAAAACATAGGGAATTGTTTGTTCATTCCTTTTGTTTTAATAATTCCCCAATTAATAATCATGATCAAAACTTTGATCCAGCCCGTCCCATCTTTGACGTCCTTCCTCCGGTTGACGCCCTAAGCCGAAGTTCGTACCCCACAGGAGGTGCCCTTAGCGCGCGTTCACTTAGTTTATAAGTTTAGTTTAGTTTGTAAGCCCCTGGCTGGAGGCTTTGAGTGTAGCAGTTTAAGGCACCCACAGGTTTGCCCGGTTAAATAGACATGACCTCAGAGGTCAGCTATGAGATGCCCTTCAGAAAAAAAAAAAATTTTAATGTACGCTATGCCCAATTAGTATTTTGTATTCGTCTTTTATACATATAGATATAATATACAGGCTTTCCATGAACCTCTTCGGTCACTGTTTGCATGTTACCTGATCATTTTGACCAGTAAGTAAGTTGTACTTTCCTGCCCTAGTTTGAAAGTCAGGCTACCACGCCGTTACTTTCTCAGAATACTTACTAACGTCGGAGTCGTTCACCTATCCCACAATATTATAAATGCGAAAGCTTTTTTGGTTATTTGTTACTTTGTCTTTTCTCAGGCGGCAACGGAGCAATAGTTCGTGTGTCGATGTGATTGTAGTATAGATAGTTTATGGCCTGAAAAGTGACAGGTCAGTTTTAATACAGAAAAATTCAGAATCCGTCTGCCTTGAGTGATATTATTTAAGCCACAAACTAGACGGATTCTGAAAAAAAACATTATTTTTTTTTCAATTGACGGCACGGTTGGCGCAGTGGTTAAGCGATTGACTGCTGCGCTGCGTGTCGCGGGTTCGATTCCCGCACGGAACAAATATTTGTATGACCTACAAGTAGTTGTTCCGGGTCTGGCTGTTTGTGTATGTGAGTTTAAATGTTTGTAAACGCACCCACGATACAGGAGAAATTCCTAGTGTGGGGTAACGTTTTTAAAAAAAAAAAAAAAAAAAAAAAAAAAAAAAAAAAAAAAAAAAAAAAAAAAAAAAAAAATTCCTTTGATTGCCATCTCATGTACGATCAATGGATGTAATGCAATCGACGATAGTGTAAATTTATCTAGAAGCTATGAATAATAAAAGATCTATTCACTCGACGTTTGAAGACTCCCAGGTTTTTGCTTTCGACAAACCAGGGGGCCTACCCCCAGCTCATAAAGCAGTATTATTTTAATTTTACTTCAGTGTGGGAAAGAGATAAAGCTCTACAGGTCGTATAGCTCCATCTCTTTCTCCCACTGAAGTAATATTAAAATAATACTGTTTATGAGCTGGTGGTAGGCCCCCTGGACTCCAGCGTCCCCCACTCCTAAAAGGTACATACGTCGAATGTTTGTAAGCAATGAACATTTATAACATCATCATCATTTTAACTAACAGACGTCCATTGCTGGACATAGGACTTCCCCAAGCACCGCCACTTCGACCGGTTCTGTGCTTCCCGCATCCAGCGGATTCTCACGGCCTTCACAACGTCATCGGTCTACCTTGAGGCTTCTAACGTGACGTCATCCGGTACGTGGTCATCACTCCAGAAACTTTTGGCCCCATCGGCCATCTGCTCTAGGAGCAACGTGCCCTGCTCACTGCCACTTAAGTTAAAGTTAGGTAATTAACAGCTTAAACTAAACCTGGTCGACCGAGCTCTTCTCAGGTAAAAATAGAGAAAACGATTTTTCCCAGAACCCCTATATTGCAACTTTCATCGAAATCGTTAGAGCCATTTTCGAGAACATGATAAAAATATAAATTTACAGGGTGGCAGGGACATCGACGCGAAAACTGTTACCATAGTACATGATTCTGAACTCCCCTGCGTTGAAATTCATCATCATCATTTCAGCCGAAAGTCCACAGCTCGACAAAGGTCTCTCCCAAGCACCGCCACTTCGGCCGATTCTGTGCTTTCCGCATCCAGCAGATTCCTGCGGCTTTCACAAGGTCATCGGTCCATCTTGTGGGAGGCCTTCCAATGCTACGTCTACCGGTACGCGGTCGCCACTCCAGAACCTTTCGGGTCCATCAGCCATCCGTTCTGCGAGCAATGTGCCCTGCCCATTGCCACTTAAGTTTGGCAATTCTTCGGGCTATTTCGGTTACCTTGGTTCGCCTGCGGATCTCTTCATTTCTGATTCGACCACGTAGGGAAACTCCAAGCATAGCCCTAGCCTTTGGGTGAATTTTAGGCTTCTATTAGAAGGCTAAAATTGGCCTATTGTGAGCGACCACGTTTCAGTACCATAGGTCATCACTGGCAACGCGTTAAACTTATGCGTCGGTAATTTTTTTTAAATCTTCTGTTTAATAGAAAAGTGCTATACCTACGCGGTCAAAATGTATGGAACAACAAATTTTTTTTTGGGAAATTCCCCCAAAAATTTTTTTTTTAGATTCATCTACTGAATCCATGGTAACATTTTCCGCGTCGATGTCCCTGCTATCCTGTATATCTATACAAATATTGCTCATTTAATACCATAGGATTAAAGGTACTAGAAAAATGAAACGCGGATTTAAATATGAACAATTTATTAATAAACAAATGTTAATAGTAGGTTTGTAAAAGGACGCACAGCGCCATTGTTAGCATCCACGGCGAGGTGGTGTATGCTGGAGTACCGCCCTGATGCAGCTCAGCTAGGCTTTCACCTGGTAAAGAAATAGGAAGAGGTAAACAAATATAGTTAAGGCTAACAGATAAGCTTTTGAAAACTTCCAGTGACAAAATTGGTTTTGATATTTCTGGGGTCGGTAGCATAAAAGTAGTTGGGACCTTAAGAGCGGCCGTATTTCTTATTTTCATACAGTAATATTGCCAAAATCACAACAGCGTAATATTTGACAGCTATTTGCGACGTTGCCCACTTTCAGAATAAACGCTCTTAAACAATTCAACTCCAGGTAAAATGCAGGAATATGGTTGTTGTTTAACAATCTTTGTTTTTTCTTTTTATTTGTTTTAATATTTATTTTTAACAATTTTCCTTCCCTTGCTTCTCTTTCATAGAAACTCAAATAATTGTGCTTATACGTTAAACTTCTGCAATGTACCTTATGATGACCTAAACACTGGGAGCCTGGAGATCCGTAACACAGGGTTTCCCTATTACGGACTCCAGTCTTTCGTAAAGGAGCTTTTGTCGAAATTTATCGTTTAGTCCTAAGATGTCAATGCTAAGCCAACCTAATTTAAAAAAAATAATACATAGTAGTCATAAATGCACTAAACTTAAGCGGTGCTTGAAGTGACACTTAACAAGATAGGTGTTTCATGACTCCTTTGTGTTGCACAAACTTTAGGAACCGCCCATGTTGTGCAAATGACGTTGATAGTTATAAGCTGCCCTAATTAAGCTGTTCTTAGCTTAATGAAATGGTGCAACCAATTAAAAGTAGTGATGATTTAGATCTAAATAATAAATATCTTGCTGTTTCACTCAATAAAAATATAGTTGTCGATTCTGTTACACGTGTCAAAATTGAGCGAAATATCACAAATTCCCCTAAACTCGATCTTCCAAGTAAAGTAAGCATTTAACACAAATATGGAGGAAAGATTTCATACCTAAGCTTCCATTTTTATCCAACAAAGCCTTTTTTTTTTTCAGAAAGTGCATCTTGCCTGTCAATCTAGGAGGTTGTTGGCTGCTTAACCTGGCTATCATGTGGATGCCTTATAAATAAGGCCTCCTGCCAGGGCCCACCAAAGCCTGAACAACTTACCTTTGATAACGTGCAGTATGACATGCGCAGGCGGCGGAGACGGGGGCGGGGCGCGTGCGATTGCGCATGTGTAGCGTCCCGCGTCGTCACTGCGCACGCGCGCCACACGCAGGATCGAGTTCGCGCCGTTTGAGCCGAACTCGGTTCGTACACTGAGATGGAAGAAGAGATGTAGATAAAACAAAAGAAGAAAGCAATAAAGTAGACTTGGGATGACGAAACACTATGAAGATTGCCATCAAGACTCCAAGGAGAAGATGACCAGTGTACTTTAGGCTGCATAATGGCGTAAGAGTTTGGCTTTGCAACCTTGCATCGTGATTTATGAATGATCAGCTCGTGAAACAGCACCGAACGTATGAAACTTGAGTCAAATAATCATCATTATTTTAAAGAAGCCTTTTTGATATCTTCTATTTTAGCTACAGAAACTGATTCGTAAGTAGCCAGGATTTTCCGCTTTCTTGGCGTTTACCAACAACCAATTATGACAACATCGTTTCCATTACAAAAAAAACTTGTGTATTTTATTTGTATCATTATTGTCTGTTTCTACATACCTAATCCCTCCTCTAGTGGTGTCATCATTCAGGAGGTCATCCTTCCGATACCACAGCAGGGACGGACCTCCTTCCATCTTCAGGCCATTGACCTCACACCGCAGAGCTACGGTGCTGCCAAGCTCGCACACTTGTTCAGACACCGATGCGCCAGCGCCGTCGACAATACGGACTGACACTTCTGTAAAAAAATAAAGGTTTAAGGACTTTTTTTAAAAGACACCCTAGCTAGACTACTGTACGGTCGAAGAATTATGGCCGGTCCGAACTTTGCGCAGACGACGGTAAAACAAAAATTTATTGGAAGGTGACATGAGGTGAGTAAGCCGAGTCGCGGCGGGATCTTATCGCGCAATGGATTTTCAACTCTCAGTGTTAAGCCGAGCGTCGAGAATTCAATGCACTGGGACTCGTGGAAAAAACACACTGTTATATTTTCAACTCTCAGCGATAAGCAGAGCGTTGAAAATCCAGTGCAAGAAAAAAAAATCGCGATTTTATTACGTCGGCTAAGAGAACATGTGCGAAAGTTCGAAGTACCTATGTTCAGATCAGCCATGATTCATCAGTTGTACTGTATCTATGTAGCAATGACTTATTAAGTCACTCTCATCTTATTAATATTATAAATGTGAAATCTGAAGATACTCAATCACGCGGAAACCATAATACGGAATTAGATCAAACTTGGCACACAGTAGAAACATATCCTGGATGATCTATCATGTCTCAATTTTCAAACTCCATGTGTTCAAAGTTGCGGCCAAAAGTTAGTCTTGAAAAAGCTCAGGAACGGCTTAGTAATAAGAATAATAAAATAATTGATAACGAGTTGCTGAACTCAGAACCATGAGGTTCTGACCTAAGCAATTTTCAAAAGGTTATGAAATTTCTTTTGGGAAAACAAGTTCAAGTAATTATGAAAAATAAAACTTTTGAGGAAGTTAAAGAACAATTTCTTTTTTCAAGTTCTTTGTTGTTTATCCAACTGAAGTTCCGTTAAATTGCTTCAGTGGCTTTTCATAATAATGGTTAAAAAGCTGGTTGGTTTAAATTGGCTTACCTTGGAATATTAAGGTAAGTAGGTACAGAACTGATATATAAATTTTATAACCTTTAATTTCTTGTAAAGCCCTGTCGAGGCTTAGACAGGTGACAGGTTCAAACTTAGGTGAAGTGAGATGTCAATAATTTCAATCCTATCATCAAGTGCAATGACAGCTCACTTGACCCTAGTTTTCACGATGAGATTTTAAAAAAACAGACCAGCTGTGTTTACAACCTAGTAAAAACCGCTTTGGTTAATAAATTCCTTCAAATAATTTCATCAACTAACCAGGCACCCGAAGTGTCACCCTTGCTGTGCGAGGAGGGTGGGCAGACAGTTGACAGTCGTAATGCGCTGCATCAGTGGGACGCACCTCCCGTACCTCTAGCCTCCAGATGTCTGGAGGGATGAAGCGGGCTGAGTACCTGGGAAGAGCAATATCAAAGATATCTTCTAAGAAACACACAAATGATTAATCATCATCATTGACATATGTCACATTAATCATTTGTTGAAAATAAAAATTATAACATACGAGGTGCATTCAATAAGTACCTAGCCTCATCGCCAGAGGGCGCTGTACTTTCAAAAGAGTTTTACCACAGTGTAGCACATTCTTTTTTAATTCTTTTTTCAAATTTTCATTCCAATCCCTTCATTTGTTTTAATTTGACAACTTATGGAAGCGAACGCGTCGATCGGTTTTACAAAAATGGAAAAAGAGCAATATCGTTCGGTGATCCGATTCCTATTTTTGGAAGGGAAAACGCGCATCGAAATCAAAGAGCGCTTGGATGCTGTGTACGGTGACTCTTCTCCATCGATGGCCACCGTCAAGAATTGGTTCAACGAGTTTGCACGTGGCCGTACGTCGGTTTTTGATGAACCACGTCCAGGTGCACCGAAAACAGCTGCTACGGAGGAAAACATTAAAAAAATCCATGATCTCGTATTGGCAGATCGCCGATTGAAGGTTCGGGAGCTAGCTGAGACTGTAGGCATTTCAGAAGGAACAGTGCATCATATTCTTCACGAGGAACTCGGCATGAGAAAGCTGTCGGCGCGATGGGTGCCGCGTTTACTCACACCAGAAAACAAGCGCAACCGTGAGACCACATCGGAGACGTGTTTGGCGCTGTTTAAGCGGAATCCAGCGGAGTTTTTGCGTCGTTTTGTGACCGTCGATGAAACCTGGATCCACTGGTACACACCAGAGACCAAGGAGCAATTAAAACAATGGATCCAGACCGGGGAACGTGCTCCAAAGAAGGCGAAAACTGTAAAATCGGCCGGAAAAGTTATGGCCACCGTTTTCTGGGATTCACAAGGTGTGATCTACATCGATTACCTCGAGAAGGGTAAAACAATTACAGGGCTTTACTATGCCGATTTATTGGGCCGATTCGAAGCCGAATTAAAGAAAAAACGACCCCATCTGGCGAAGAAAAAAGTGCTGTTTCACCACGACAACGCACCGGTTCACACGTCTGCCGTTGCCATGGCCAAATTGGTCGAATTACGCTACGAATTGCTGCCCCATCCACCGTATTCTCCAGATTTGGCCCCTTGTGACTTCTTTCTGTTTCCTAATCTGAAAAAATCACTCGCCGGGAATAGATATGGATCGAATGAGGAGGTCATCGCCGCCACGGAGGCCTATTTTGCAGAGTTTGACAAAAACTATTTTTCGGACGGGTTAAAAAAGTTGGAGCATCGCTGGGCTAAGTGTATCGAACTAAAAGGAGACTATGTTGAAAAATAAATTGCCACTTTTCCAAAATTTTCGTTTACTTTTTGTAGGCTAAGTATTTATTATATTGATGTATTTGTAGATGATAGTGATAGATCAATATATAGCGTTAGTAAAATACTAGTCACAATCCACCGCAAACATAAAATCATTTCCAAGTTTTGCCACAGAAAATGAATAGCACCCGACACTGTTTAAACATTTCACCACGTAGCTTCGATCATTCACAAAGTTTTCCTTACAGCGAATAAACAAACTTTCAAAAGAATTCTTAAGGAGCGCTCTAAAATTCTTCATCATACATAATTTCACACAGTTTGAAAAGTATACGAAACTCTGCTTATCCTGTAGGAAGACACGCTTATTTATATTTTCGTTTCCCCAACTTTGTATGGAGTTTATTCAAGAGCAATATATTAAAAAGTTTCAGGAAGCCGTCGAGATAATTGAGTGCAATAAGTAAGTGTTTTTGTTTTATTAACTTTGTTAAGTTCTACCTGTCATCCGCAGTGTACTGTTGTGTACCCGTCGTTAACAACTCCATCGGCTCTTCGTCGTTTTTCCGCCGCACCCACGATACCTGGCCAACATTCATCATAGTGTGCAGAAAAAGATAAACTTCCTTAAAGATAACCAGCAAATTATAAAATGATAGATGATGAAAGAAAGAAAAGAACGGAAAGAAATAAAAAGAATAATGGAAGCGAATGAAACGTAACAAGAAACATACTTATTACCAGTTTATCATGAAGAGCGTCCACTTTGCAGTCTAAGTGAGCTGTGGAGCCCACTAGAGCTTCAATCTCAGGCGCTGCCGCCGCATAAATGCTGTTCCCATTTCCAACCCTGATTAGACAGAAATTGTTTGTAATTAATGGCATCTTAAACCCAAATATAAACTCGAAGAATCCCAAAAGATACTCTCAGAAATATTAAAGGTGTTTCCAAATTTCTTAACTTTGAACTGTTTACCTAAAAATCCGTTTGCGAAATGATTATATAATTTTAAATGATGCAAAAATTTCTCCTCTACAGCAGGAAAGACAAATAGAAGGAAATTATGTTCCAGGAAGTTTTCTTTCAACGAAAACATTTTTGGTAATTCCATGCTTACCAAAATATTCGTAAAGTTAAATTTGCATGTTTAAAATTTTATATTATTCATCATTACAGTTTTGGTCTTCGTTGAGTCAACAGAATTGAATTAATTTTGGCACTACCGTTCTGGCAAACCATTAGGCGTGGGCAAATAAGGTTTTGTTATAGATGGCCAAACATTAATATTGGTTCATTAATTTTGTTGTGAACATATTGTATTGTTGATAAAGTACTTATACAATGTTTTGTTTAGACTTTAGTGATTCCAACTCTGTGAAATACAATTTGGGTATTACCATATTAAATTGTTTACCGTTAACAAATGTTTCTGTCTGTTAGTAAAGGGAGTTTGTGTCATAGAGGTGAACTATTTTTATTATGTGTTTGTTCAAGTCTGTGAGCTAAGCTTAGGTAAACAATTTAAACTATAAATAAGTTTCAGAAACATCAATGTTCTTATCTAGAATGAACAAGACATAACTTTTCTGGAATGACTCAGACCCCTAGTAAAAAGGCACATTCGGTTTACCTCGTCATTCGAAGATTTAAAAAAAAAAATTGATAACTGGATATTATTATTATGTAGGTACTTACTTTTCATTCCTATGCTGATGTGTATTAGAGTAAGTATCGAATATGTAATTCAGGAGCGGGGCACTTGAACCAGTCTCCCCTGGTTTTCTTCTCCTCTCCATAATCGACGGCGAGTGACCCGATGGCAAAGACATTACCGTCGCTTCAATATACCGTCTCGTATCGCTTGTAGTCACCTCTATGAATGTTCTTACTACATTCACAACCCTTCTCTTTCTATTCTTTTTATTATCAGATGGTGAATCTTCCTTTACTTTGTCTACGATTACTTTAGCACCCTCATTAGATAAACTAACATTGTTTTCACCAACCTGATCAACATTCAGGCAGCACTCAACGTGATTCTTATCTATACTCGTCGGATACTTGAGATTGTTGTATAAGTTAAAACTATGTGTTAGATTTACACTAGAGTAATTAAAGTTCTCGCCAAGTTTGCTTTGATTATGTAGGTCAGAGTTAGTATGTAACATTTGATAGAGTTTGTTTATAGTTGGAAGGGAGCCCGTCTCCTGAAAATTGTTGGTTTCGTTCAATATCCTTGAGGCTACGTCAGCGTCGGTGCCTGAAAATGGAAATGTAAATTTTAGACTCTATAAACAACCAACTATTTTGGCCTGTCTGGGTACACTTTAACCTTTTCGTTGGTAAATATACTGAAAGTTTTGTATTGGGTTGTAACCACTTCAGCCTAGTTTGTTGCCTCTCAAAATATTGTAACAAAAGATGTTTCTACGAACATGTTTCAATCTTGCATGAACTTGTTTGTGAGGTTATCATGGTAAATGTTACTTGGAACTATATAATAGCGTGGGTAATTCACTGGAATTAATATTTCATACTTCTCTTTGTCGCTTCATTGCAATTTCAGGCAATAGAGCTACGTCAAGTTTAAGTTTAACGTTCACATACCTATACTGTTTTTCAAGGACTAATTTAAGCTTCTAAATTCAATCAACCCATTCAACATATGAAATCACCTAACAGATTGCTTTTAAAAGCTCAAGCAATTTTCTCGCAAACAATCTTCCGCACAGTTTATTTAAAATCCCTCTAGAATTAAAATATAATAAGGACACTTAGGAATACAAGCTGAAAGCTCCCGAGAATTTGAAATTTAATTTGTTAGACGACGCGTAAAGAAAATAATTTTTAAATGGTCGACAGCTTACGAAACGGGACCCTTTGAACATACTTCCTTCAAAATAAACAATTTTGGACGGCGATGAATTTGTAATGCTCTTGAGGATCATTTGGAATCTTGGCTTTATGTCTGCAAAGTACAAGATGAAATAAGAGAAAACAAAAGAGGGAACGAAATGATTCAATTTGGAGAAATGTTGTATGTAAATCAGAAAATGGCAGGTCACGATAAAGTTCAATGGAATTGAGAATCTGGAGCAGGTTTTGACAGAACAAATTATGTTCAATTTCAAGACGAGAGAAACAAAAATGATATTATTATGTAAGGCTTTATTAATATGGTAACAAGTTGATATGAAGTCGTTGCTACCCTCTAGAACCTATTTGAACCCATCTATTCCAAGAATGTTCATCCATCTCACATTGTAATTTATATGTCTGTCTTTTTGGGTTACAAATGAATAAATTCATTATTAATTATTATTTTCAAACTCACAAAACTAGGTAACTCAGCATAGTATAATAGTAAATTGTAATTAGAATAAATTATCAAAAGATGGCGTTACCGATGAATCGATGTCATGACAAATCCCGTGTAAGATCACGGACCACTTCCTCTCTCAGAGAGGAAGCCAAGTCCTAGCAGCGGGAATATTAAGGCAGATTTTTTTTTATCTCGTAGTTGACCTCTGAGATCATGACTACTTAACTGAGTTTTCCTGTGGGTGCCTTAAGCTAATACACTTAAAACCTCCAGCCAGGGGTTATTCAACTATGCTAATTAAAACTAGGTGAACGCTCGCTAAGGGCACCCCCTGTGGGGTACGAACCTCGGCTTAGGGCGTCAACCGGAGGGTCGACATCAAGGATGTGACGGGCTGGGATTAATTAAGGCTGACTAGATTATGTTTGTGTACCTAATGTTCCTTCTTTTCTTCAGTCGCTTTCTTATGATTCAGGGGCTTGACTACGATGGGCAATCCTCGTATGCTTTCTAATAAAAAATGTATATAAATTATTCTCACCTCGACAGGGTAGCGCAGCAAGAGCGGCAAGCAGCAGCGCCGCTGTGGCCGGCGCGCACATCGCTTCTACATCATCATTGACTCTGCAACAAAATATAACATCATCAATATTTGTATAATAATTAATTAGCACGGCAAGCCTAGAGGTCAGGCTACAAATTAATATGTCAAAGACCAAGTTGATGACGAACAGCGCGCATCGCAGGATCACCGTGGCGGGTGGGGAGGTTGAATATGTCGATGAGTATCTCTATCTCGGTCAAATAGTCTCTTTCCAGGCAAGACATAACAAAGAAGTTGCAAGACGCACCGAAAATGCCTGGAAGAGCTATTGGGCCATGAAAGATCTAATGAGCGATCTTCCTCTATCCCTCAAAAGAAGACTCATCGACGTGTGTATTCTTCCCATCCTCACGTATGGTTCTCAAACATGGTCTTTGACAATTCAGCAGAGGTCCACGCTCGAGGTTTGCCAGAGAGCTATGGAACGGAGTATTCTTGGTATTAAACTTGTGGACCGAGTTAAAAATACAACAATCCGTTCCATCACTAAAATAACTGATGTCACTCGGAAAGCTGCCACGCTTAAATGGAATTGGGCTGGACACATCTGCCGCATGTCAAACGATCAATGGGCCAAACTTACGACCCAGTGAGCCCCGCTTAGTGGCAAACGACATCGCGGCAGGCCCAGACGGAGATGGCGGGATGAGCTGGACTCCTTTAAGAAAGATTGGTCCTTGGAAGCTCTAAACAGAGAGAGGTGGAAAGAGGGTAGGGAGGCCTTTGCCCAGCAGTGGGACAATAACGGCAAAGAAAAAAAAAAATTAAATACGTAAACAAAATAGTGAACAGCCCATTTAAGGCGCTTGTACCAAAAGTAGACAGAGACAGTATAATGTTTTAACTATGTTTAGTGTTAAACACATTAATTAGCGAGTTGTGGTAAAAGTAACAAGGTGTAAAGTTCTCTTATACTCTATAGAAAAGGGAAGGTCCTCGGACCAGACGGGTGTTGTATCTAGTGGACTGCCCGATGATTGATATCGGGATTCAGTATTTGACATTATATACCAACAATTTTCTATTTTTTTTTAATCAAATTAGATTTGTTACAGCTGTAGTGGCAATCATGTCATTTGGTTTAAATAGGTCCTTAATTTTATTGTTTTGTTTATCTTTTAAATACATTCTTTTCTTTTAGATTTTGTGAATGGGAGAACGTTGTAGGCTGTAGACTTGTGGACCATTTTCTATTTTACTAAGTACCTGGTACTTGTTGATTGTCTGTCCTCCCATTCCTATTAACACTGTAATTTGAAAACATTGTAGAAACAATTTATTTTGAAAAGAGTAACCGTGGAGTTTCTTGCCGGCTCTTCTCCATAGGAAGCGACCAATTGGAACCGTGCACCTAGCTTCTGACGTTTCATAAGTGCCCTTGTAGGTTTATGTGAAATAAAATATTTTGATTTTGGGACATTTTATATATGCTAGTCGTACGGTAAACTCGCGAGATGCAGGATTTTGCGTGGCGTCAGTGTCATGCGTTGTTCGCATGTGGGGATATAGATGCCCCTACACAAGCTGGCCTTAATGGTGAGTGGTTACCACAGCATATGGAAATCTTCAGGGTCATTGTAGGTGCATCATCTCAGAGACAAAGCAGAAATGTTTATATTCGCACTTATGAGTGCGAATGTAAACATTTCTGCTTTGTCCCTTAAAGCCCTTTAAGCTCAAATATAACAATACTTGACGGCTAAAATTGTAATTCCTCTATTTCCGCATGTATGAAAGATCATCACTAGAAATTGGTTCGACCAATTCAGCAGTTTTGAGGGTTCCGTAGCCAAATGGCAAAAAACGGAACCCTTATGGATTCGTCATGTCTGTCTGTCTGTCTGTCCGTCCGTATGTCACAGCCACTTTTTTCTGAAACTATGCTGTTGAAACTTGGTAAGTACCTAGATGTATTCTGTGAACCGTATTAAGATTTTTACACAAAAATATAAAAAAAAACAATAAATTTTAGGGGTTCCCCATACTTAGGACTGAAACTCAAATTTTTTTTTCATCAAACCCATACGTGTGGGGTATTTATGGATAGGTCTTCAAAAATGATATTGAGATTTCTAATTTCATTTTTTTCTAAGCTGAATAGTTTGCGCGAGAGACACTTCCAAAGTGGTAAATGTGTCCCTGTAACTTCTAAAACAAGATAATGAAAAAACTAAAAAAAATATATGATGTACATTACCATGTAAACTTCCACCGAAAATTGGTTTGAACGAGATCTAGTCAGTAGTTTTTTTTAATACGTAATAAATCGTGAATCGCAATTTACTTTTCATTCAATGTTACTTGCTGCTACGGAACCCTTTATGGGCGAGTCCGACTCGCATTTGGCCGCTTTTTTTGTTGTATTTGTAATTGTAGACAAGATTTGCATGAAAGAAAATTTTGGAAAATCCACTGGAAATGTCGGTAATACACCCGAGTGACGCCGGGCACGGACAGCTAGTTTGAAGATAAAAAAATAAATTAAAATATTTTTTCTTTCGACAATGATACCACATCGGGGAGCGGCTTAGTTTTTTTTTTTTTTTCAAATTACGAAGTTTCCTTCTGCTAGATAAGTGTTTAACATAAAAGCAACATTTTCTCAAACTTTTCTTTTATAGGTACCTTGTAATAAAATTATTATTCACAAGTACTTTCGACTTCTACGTTTCTGTTTCCCAAAAAAACGGTCTCTGAATAATTTATTAGCTGTTGGTACGAGATTCAATACATTTTAACTTTTATGTAAACAAGCGGGATTTGGGGAGATCCCTAAGGATTTTTGGGTGTACATTTTGTTCGGGTCCACGCTACGGAGTGGTGTTGAATAACCTCCGCGGTATTATAAAAATACAAAGTTTAGGTTTATTTTTGACACTCTCAGGTAAGTATTATCTATGCTATCAGGCGTAGGGTTACCATCCGTCTGAATTTGTCAGAACTTTTCATGAAAAGGGGATTTTAAACTATTGCATAGCTTTTATCGCGGGTTTTGAGCGCGGCGACCGAATCAAGAAATTCCGTAACGAAAAAAACCTAACACCCCCCCCACTCCGCCTACCATGTAATGATGTAACGTAATTTTTGTTTTATGTCATCACGTCATCATCCCAAGTGTAGCGTTGACAAATAGGAAGTATGCAGGTTACAAATGCTATGCAATAGCTTTACCGCGGCAGTCCCCGAGTTTTTTTTTTTCAATGAGAAATTTACTTGTCTACCTAAATGAATATTGAAAAAAACAAGATTAAAAAGTAAAATGTCCAGATTTTTTTGGAAATTTCCGGCTCTTTGTTCGGAGTTTTCAAATTTTGAAATGGTAACACTAATCAGGCGCAAAAGGTTGGATGGATTTTATTTTTTTCATTTATTGGTTAGTGTAGTGAAAAGAGGCTAAAACATCTTGAACCAACCTTTTTTAATGACGGTCCCGTTAGATATCAAAGATTAAATTACTAGTCTTTTTTTTTAAGCTATTGCATAGCTTTTATCGCGGGCTTTGAGCGCGGCGACCGAATCAGGAAATTCCGTAACGTAACGAAAATAAAACCTAACACCCCCCACTCCGCCTACCATGTAATGACGGTTCCCATGATAACGTGATGTTGTCATGGGAACGTAATTTTTGTTTTATGTCATCACATCATCATCCCAAGTGTAGTGTTGACAAATAGGAAGTATGGAGGTTACAAATGCTATGCAATAGCTTTACCGCGGCAGTCCCCGAGTGCCACACGTTTTTTTTTGTTTTATACTACGTTAAGAGTTGCTCTAACCCCTAGGGGTACATAGGTCTAACGCTGGTTGCAAAACCGTTGCCAAAATTCTCCTTTCGGTTTCCCTTTCAAAACATACCCATTATAATATATGAGAGTCTATAATTTTTGCACATAATAATATCTTTGAAATGGTTTCCCTTATTACGAAAACTTTTACCCTTCGCAATTTTCCTATTTTATTGTTTTAGGGTTTTGGGAGAAATCTTCTCATACCCGTTTAATTCAAAAGTATAATAAATACCGTAGACAATGGTCTTTTTGTCGCGAAAAACAAAACATTTGTAATTATAATTTACGTTATTTACATGTTCTTTGTCCATTTTAGGCAAAAACATTATATGAGAAGTAAATGAAAAACAGTAGGAATTTAAATAAAATACACCTCCCTACTAATTAATTTGTGTTCAAAACAGTACATTATGTTGCATATGGATTGCTTAATTAGCTGTTTTACATAACCGCTAGCTGTTTTACAAAACAGCTCCGTTGTGTAAAACAGCTGAACAAACTTCAGACGTAACGTAATGCAAAATTGCTTATCTGCAGTCACAATAAGCGTTTAGTGTATCTTATAATGCCGAATTGGTCGAAATAATTAAGCTAAGACACCCTGACTAATTGGTTTAGGTTAGGTTAGGTTAGAACTGAGACCAACCGCGCGCGAGTGGAGTGAGCGTAGTGAGCGGTGCCGTATCAGTCAGCGGCCGGCGAGCGCTACTTCTAAGTTGATCGCCGTTACTTGGTTAATTAGTATTTTTGGACTGACTTTCATAAAACTCTGATAACTTTAGAAATATCATGTCCTTAAAATCACTATTTTCACTTGATTTATGGATCATTTCCACTCATATTACTCGTTTTATTTATTTCTGTATCGGACGCCATTATTATTTGTTACCACGACCAACAAAATTTAGAACTAATATCTACAATCTGACGTTTAATTTCACGCTGTTTTACATAACCTTTAACCGTTGATCCGCTGCATTGATAAATGCAAAACGTTTATACAATTCTGCGTGTTAAAGTTCAGTTATTATGGAAAATCGCTGAACATCGTTCAGCTGTTTTACGTAACATACTGAACCCCATTTCGGGGGATTTTCACGCGACCGACAAACTTCACTCATTCTAAAACTGTTTCATTCTCTGAGTCAAACTATTAAATTTCATTCGATCCGGGGTTTAAGTGGGTGCAATATTTGCTCTTGGTTCAATTGCTTTGCATTTTTCTAAGTGCAAAGGGCCACTGACGTCATAAAAATAAAACAAAGATCGTTTCGTCACAATTCCGAGTTTGGCTTACACAAACACTATCGTAAATCGTAGCAAATATTCCGATGAATAAAATTATTCATATTTTTAAACGCCAAAGTGTTAAAACTTCAACATTTTATTCAAATCTTCCCACTCCCCCACAATATTAATTAAAACATCACTCCAACCGCAACAAATAATTAACTCGTTTAAGAAAATAATAGCCTTTACAAGTACCAACAAAGTTCAGTCTCACTAAATGGCACGAAGTGTTAATTGAATGCCAGTACTTTAGCCAAGCTTGGCCGACACTGGACCACGCTTGTCCAAATTGGCCTTACAAGTTTGTCCTCCCAAAAGTTCTCGAAAGTTCTCCACTGACAGTCGAGAATCTGAATACAATATGAGCCGGTTTTGTCAGAAGACATGGAATGTTTAATTAAATTGTGTAGGTACATGATTTAGTTACAATAGAACTCTGGTCTGAACGGTAATTAATTCCGAAACAGGTAGTCTCAGATATAATTTAGGGCTTTGTTTATATAACGTGATTGTAAAGCCTCCAGTAATTACTTATAATTCTTAAAGTGGCATGAATATGAAAGCTATTTGGATTTAAATTTCATGCAACGAATATTAAACGTGACGTCATAGAAACATATTTTTAGGGTTCCGTAGTAAACAAGGAACCCTTATAGTTTCGTCATGTCCGTCTGTCTGTCTGTCTATCTGTCTGTCTGTCTGTCCGCGGTCCAGCTCCGAGACCCTTAGTACTAGAAAGTTGTAATTTGGCGTAGATATACATATTAATTACGCCGACAAAACTGGTAAAACAAAATTATGAAAAACATTTTTTTTTAGGGTACCTCTCATACACGTAAAGTGGTAATGTTTATTTTTTTATTTTTTTACCCCATGATGAGGGGTATCATTGGAAAGGTCCTTCAAAAATATTGTGAGTTTGTGAAAACCATTTTTGGATTCAGGGATTTGTTTGCGAAATATTAAGCTTTAAAGTGCTAATTTTTGTTAGAGTCAAGTGTCCCCCCCCCCCCTGCCGGCTAAATGGTTAGTTTTGGGTATGTGAAAAAAATCACAACAGTAGCTGATATAACGAAATTAAAAGGAAAACTATCACAGCTAAGTAGGCTCTATAGGTTAACGAGTAATAATTGACCAACTTAACTTTGCAGTTGCAAAAACATGTTTTCCCATACATTTCGTATGGGAGAACATATTTTTCAACTACAAAGTTAAGTTTGTTTTTGGGATAAATTCATCTCAACTACGGAACCCTTCATTGCGCGTGGTCCGACACGCACTTGGCGGGTTTTTTAAATTAGTAAAGTCTTGAACCAGTCATAATTATTATGTATAATAGCGAATAGAAGAAATCTACTGCTCAGTGCAACGATATTCGAATTTTGAATGTCACTCAAATGACAGCACGCAATTCCAAATCGATCTCATTTATTTTTAAAATAAATTCTTGTGGATTCGCATCTTGACTCCATTCGAATTTCAAAGTAAATAGCGCAGTATAAAGAAGTAGTTACCAGTTATAGAGAATAACACTACTGAGCCTTGAGACTTCTACCTACATTCTCGAAATAATATTTCTTTTGATACATTTGTTACCAACGGCTGACATTCGATTTAACTTATCTTCTCATCTCCTCTGGCCTATGTGTGTATTTTTTATTTATTTATCATACCTAAAAAGAAAGTTAGAAATAGTATTTATTTAGGTATCAATTTGATAAAAAAAAAATAGTAAGTAGTAAGCTGCAGCTGTGATCGATTGTGCACTTACCTCAGGGACCGTATTCAATTCCAAGATAAAAAGCTAAGCTAAGTTTGCATAGAAAGTGTATATAGGTATAGTATTCGATTCAGATATTGCAGTTCAATCCTTGAGGGACTTGTGAATAAACGAAAGTCACTTGGATCGATCCGTCTGCGAGGTTAAGCTACGCATTAGCTGGCTGGTTCATAGATGGATAACCATTTTTAACACATCAAAACCCTTTGTAGGGTTTTGATGTGTTAAAAATGGTTATGGGTATGGTTAGCTTGTGCTCGTAAAACCATTGTTTCGTTATTATCGAAAACCAAACATAGACTTAAAATCAAAATATTGACGATATTGATATTCTTGCTTTACACAATAGTAACAAGACGTCAATCTCATGAATGTTATTTTCGAAATTATAAATAAAAATAAAATCTTAGTTGTCTATGCACGCATGTCAGACGAGATAAAAAAAATATTGTTATCTGTGGGCCTGGTTTTTACCCGAACATGCGCGCACGTTGTCGTTGGGCCATGGAAGAATTCCGTTGTAGCAGTTTATGAAACCATTACTTATCAGGGGTTATTAGATTTATAATAGTATACACTGTGATTCTTCATAATGTGCACATATCGAAATGAGGGAATCTATGCTCTATGAAGAATCACACTGTAGTATCACACAAATGTTTTTACAGCCTAGAAACTGAACATCATATATTGATGATATCTGTGTAAAATAAAATGGTTTGGTCATGTTGAGAGGATGAGTGAAAGGCGACTTACAAAGGGTATTTTCAAGATAGATGTGAGTGGAAACGCCGGGAGGGGACGCCCTAGGAGGAAATTATAGTGACCTTATTGGTGATGTTCTTCAGAAAGGTCAGGTGCATAGTACTCGCAACTAGTGTGCGTCTATAACCAGATGTATAAACGAAAACGAAGCAAAAGGAGTATGCAACTATGTAAGGGTAAATTTCGTTGCAGACAGTTTTAAGAATTTTCATATCGACAGTATTTTCAGACTATTAAGCACTTGCACTAAATGTTTGCATGCCTAATTTAAGGTAGAAAGTATAAAGATCTCTAATTATAAAACATCTACATTTTTTTTTCTATTCTATTCTATTCTATTCTAAACCGTCTACGACAGCATTATGTAGAGGTGTGATTATTTTTATTGATTAATTTAAAATAGTGTATTTATACAGGGTGGCAGGAACATCGACGCGAAAACGGTTACCATGAATTCAGTCCTTGATTCTGATAACCCCTCCGTCGAAATTTTTCGTCGGTTATTACACTATCTTTCCAGTTCGTCATAGTTGCATAATATGTATTTATTATTTTATAAAGTAATTTTATCTATTTTAGTGAAATGTGTTTATTGAAGTATGTTTATATTTAAATTAGTGAATAGTTATGTTTTTATTTTATGTATTCTGTTTTCTTTTCTACACACGTTGCCTACATCTCTTTAACTACTTTCCTATCGCAGGTATGCTGGAAGAGATTTCTATAGAAATAAGCATCACCTTTGTACGTATTTTTCTGTTCCTTTCTTCTTATCTGTTTATATGTGTGTACATAAACTGTTAAATAAATTAATAAAAATCTGCTGTTTCATAGAAAACTGCAATACCTACGCGGTCAAAATGAATGGAACAGCAATTTTTTTTTAAATAACCGACGAAAAATTTCAACGCAGTGGGGTTCAGTACCATGCACTGAATCCATGGTAACAGTTTTCGCGTCGATGTCCCTGCCACCCTGTATGTTAAAAAGATAAAAATTCTTTTAAAATTTTTATTTTGTTTTTTTTTTTTCTTTTTGACCATAAATTGGAAATCCCTTGATTTCAAATTAAAAACTGTATGTATCCATTTTTAATGCTTATTTCATAACGATTCCAATGATGTTAGTTTTGTTATACAGCTCCCATAAAAAACTTTAGAGATATCGTCATTTTAATCTCAAGTGGTTCCGCAGGATATCGGGTATTTTTTCGCAAAAATGGCCACTGACACTTGATCGTTTATAACGTGCACATATTTCCATACATTTTATGGACGTAGACGTCCATGATAATAATATCTTTGACCGTAGAAATTATAAAAGTGCACATTCGCTGCTGCTTTTTAGGGTTCCGTAGCCAAATAGCAAAAAATGGAACCCTTATGGATTCGTCATATCTGTCTGTCTGTCTGTCCGTATGTCACAGTCACTTTTTTCCGAAACTATAAGAACTATGCTGTTGAAACTTGGTAAGTAGATGTATTCTGTGAACCGCATTAAGATTTTCACACAAAAATAGAAAAAAACAACACATTTTTGGGGTTCCCCATGCTTAGAACTGAGACTCAATTTTTTTTTATCAAACCCATGCCTTTGGGGTATCTATGGATAGGTTTTTGAAAATGATATTGAGGTTTCTAATGTAATTTTTTTCTAAACTGAATAGTTTGCGCGAGAGACAATTCTAAAGTGGTAAAATGTGTCCCCCCCTGTAACTTCTAAAATAAGAGAATGATAAAACTAAAAAAAATATATGATGGACATTACCATGTCAACTTCCGCCAAAAATTGGTTTGAACGAGATCTAGTAAGCAGTTTTTTTTTAATACGTCATAATTCGTAAACCGAAATTTTATTGTGTTACTTGCTGCTACGGAACCCTTCATGGGTGAGTCCGACTCGCACTTGGCCGCTTTTTTTACGCAACGAATAATCAAGTCGCGAAACCGCAACGTAAATATACAGCGCAAAACAAACAGTTCGGAGAGTGTATGTGATTTCATACACGAAAAAGTAACTGCGCTCGCTTACGAATATTTTGAATACCTTCCTTTATGAAAACATTTTCATCATATTCAATACCAGCTCAAAGAAGTTTAAAATTCATCAAAGTTAAAGCGACCGTAAAAAAAAATATATACGTAGAAATTACGTCAAAACAACGCGGCGAACTGGAGAGGAGACGACAAAAAATGCGATTACCATAAATAAATTATTCAAAACATAATTCTGTTCCGCAAACCTTAGTGCCACCTTAGACGGTTCAACTGGAAGACGCATTATACCTCACATAATCCCATTTGCTTTCGTGCATAATGAGGTTTAAAGAAGTGTCTTAGACGGTAAAGCTTGCGACGAAGGATTATACTTATTCCATTTTTTACTCGACTAGATGCTTTAATATCTGAGATTTAAGCAGATTTGGTAAGGTAAGAAAAAGATAATACTTATTTGTTGTCTTTGTCTCTTTTTGGAGACGAGACAGGGAGAGGAATATGGAAATAATCAAATCATATTATGGCAGTAGTAGAAATAGACGGTATTGTAAAAATATATTTGTTCTTGAGTCATTATCCTATATCCCCAAGGATAGGATAATGACTTACATTCGTATTTCTATGTTTTCCTCAAGGAAAACAGAAAGACAAATGTATGGAATGAACGCCAATATCGTAACCACGTTTCACGTTTCAATTACCTTATAATTTCTTATCTTGTGTGTTGTCATCAAAATAACTATATTGCACTTAAAATTTAGTGTTTGTGTGACGAAGTTCTCACTATAAAAATTTGCAAACTTTATGGTAGCCATGCATGTTACAATATACTTGCACAAGTTTAGAATTGCACCAGTATTGAAAAAGAAACTTTTTTACAAAAAATACAACCGACTTCCAAACTACAAAGTGAAAAATAACTTTAATTTCGGAAGTCGATGTCTTTGGATCAGTTTTTTAGTTTTTTGACATCGACTTTCGAAATTAAAGTTATTTTTCACTTTGTAGTTTGGAAGTCGGTTGTATTTTTTGTAAAAAAGTTTTTTTTTCACTTTTTAGTGGGTTGATTTGTAATTTATCTAAGTTACAATAGCCTTATGCCAATTGCTCATCAAAAATACCCAAATCGCTATAGATGTGCCTTTTATATTTGAAGAGTTCCCTCGATTTCTCCAAGATCCCATCATCAGATCGTGACCAAATGACAATGGGACCAACTTGAAAGTATATTCTTTCAAACAAAAAAATAATTTTTCAAATCGGTCCAGCCGTCTTCGAGTAATCGGAAAACATACATAAAAAAAAAAAAAAAAAAAAATATCCCGACGAATTGAAAACCTCCTCTTTTTTTTGAAGTCGGTTAATAACACAAATCTAGAGATATGCGCAAAAATCATTCAACTCACGTTACTCTATACTTGTGCAAGTGTAAACTTTACGCAAGTATATTGTATCATGTATGTGTTACCGACTTCTTCATAAAACAACTAGCGATCCACCCCTGCTTCGCACGCTTTTTACGTCGTTACAAAACATCGATATTTTGTATCATAATTGTAGTTTTAATACTACACATACATAACATCGGGGTAACGCATATCTTAGTATTTTGAAAACAAAATCCCGTGTACACGACCCTTTTTTTTCGTAGGTAGGTGTTACTATAGCGGCCGAACGCTGCAAGCAAGAATAGTCCTTACAGTGTACAGATATGCGTTTCTTTAATAGTACATAACATCTCGCCTGTATTCCCCGAAGGGTTAGGCAGAGGCGTCCTTATAGTACACCCACATTTGTGTTATTAAAACTAATGTATCCTAAACATAAATCATTCGAAATAAATTCTCTAAATGTTGGTGCAAACCGCATCAAAATCCGTTGCGTGGTTTAGAAGAACAACGCGGACATACAGACAGACACGCAATATGGCTTTAATTATAATACGTACTAGCTTGTCCTGCGGCTTCACATGAATATTGGAAAATATCACGGGAACATACTGTCGGGACTAAAAGTTTCCTACTTGTTAATCCAAGTTATGTATAAACGATCTGTGTGCCAAATCTCACCAAATCCGCCGTTTTTGCGTGATTGAGTAACAAAATTTCAAACATTCATATTAAAATTAATAACATTAGTAGGAGAGTTATAGAATAGAATAGAATAGAATTTTTCGTTATTCGAGTAACCAAGACTCAACAAGATTGTTAGTAAAATATGTTAGTAAGCACAGACACTAAACAAAAACAAGGATAACAATACAATAACAGTTGGTCACCGTTGCGACATCCCATCAGAGACGGCACAACAGTGACCAACGTATTCACAGTCCAAGCGAGTCACAACCATTCTTAAGACACTGTTGGAGCTGCCCCACACTCTGCGCACCAGGGAAGCGCACCTTTTACGCATTGTTGCGTAAAAGCAATCTACTTGCGCATCCCTGACGCACTACAGAAACGGGGCAGCCCCACCAGTATTCCATATCAGTAGTACAGAAGACACAAAATCCTTACATATTATAAAATAAAGTCCCCCGCCGCGTCTGTCTGTCTGTCAGTCTGAACGCGATAAACTCAAAAACTACCGAACGGATTTTCAAACGGTTTTCACCAATGGACGAAGTGATTTATGCGGAAAGTTTTAGTGTTTATAACAATTAACAAATATATGATAATTCATTATTGTTTTGTGTAAATTGGGTAAAATATGACGATTATTGTTGAAGAAGTCGGAAAAAATCATGCCGACTGGGAGCTTTACTGGCGTGCGCTGTGTTAACCAGAAAAGATACATCAAATTTATGTTCTACGGTATTGTTTATCTTAAAAATGTCAACAAAAAAGTTCGAGATGGCATATGTCTATCTTCTAAGGATGACCAACAATAACCATTTTTATCTTTCAGAATTTGATAAAAATTTATTTATTTTTTTTATTTTTTTTTTATTAAAACTTTATGCACAAGTAAAAAAATACTGTACAAAGGCGGACTTAATGCCTAAGGCATTTTCTACCAGTCAACCTTAGGGTGATGCAGAGACAAAACATGGCAGGTGCAACATAATGACAGATAACTTGAAAATGAATACATACTAATACATAGATACATAAATACATACATATAAACCGAATAAACTTTGTCAGGAGAAATAACGATAGGTAGAGGAGAAAACAAATCCAGCAAATCAGCGCTGCAAAGATTTTGCCAACTTTTCACGAATATGTTCACGTGCTTTCACTTTGAAAGATAACCGACTGGTTGCCGTCCTGATGTTCAGAGGGAGCGCATTCCAAAGAAATACCGCCTGGACGAAGAAAGAAGAGTGAATAAAACCGGAGCGGTGAGAAGGACAACGTAGAAGACGATTGTTGGTAGAACGAAGATTTTTACTATGGGCAGAGCATAGGTATTGAACATGGGAAGTGAGGTAAGTAGGAGAAGTGGGTTTGTCGAGTATAGAATACAACATAGACAGAGCCCTCAACTCTCTGCGCTGACGTATGGGTAACCATTTTAAAAGCAATCGATGCGCAGACACATGATCATACTTACGAAGATTGAAGACGAATCGAATGCAGTTATTTAGAAGGCGATCAAGTTTATTGAGGAGATCTGCATTCAGGTCATAGTAACACACATCACCATAGTCTATTATGGGAAAGATTAGGGACTGTACAAGCAGTGCCTTAATGTGTGATGGGAGAAGATTTTTCAACCGATAGAGCGACCGCAGCGTTCCGGTGACTTTTTTACTTACAGTCGTGACCTGCTTTCGCCAGTCAAGACATGTGTCCACATGCAGTCCGAGGTCCTTAACATCGGAGCTAAACGGGATGACTGAGTTGTCAAACATTACAGGTGGCACAGTTAAGCCATTCAGCTTCCGCATACCATGGGTGCTCCCTACAATGATAGCCTGACATTTGGTAGGATTAACCGCCAACCCAAAACGATCAGACCAGTTTTTAACCACACCTAAATCCCGGTTTAGCTCCTCAATCGCATCGGATATGTTGTCCACACTAGCTTGGCAGTAAAGCTGCAAATCGTCGGCATACAGATGATACGCAGTGCGAAGTTCGGTGGTAATGAGATTAATAAAAATGGAAATGAAATTTAATTGTTATTTCCGAAGATTTTTTGACCGGTATAGTAGGTATTAATCCTTATTCAAAAAAATATGTTATTTAAATTGGGCATTTATTTAGATTAAAATATGCCTTTAAATCATACAATTTAAATTAATAGTTTAAAAGATATCACAGTTTCAAAATTACGCGGAGCAACGCGGGCGCAGCGATTCTCGATATTCGAAATCTCGGTAATAAGTTCTTGTGGGATATTTTTCGACATCCGCGCAGGCGAAACCGCGGGCAAAAGTAAAATAATAAAACGTAACTATACCTAATGAAAGCCAGCAAATCCTAGACTGTCATAACGTAGTAGCCTCGTCGTATGCCTCGTAGTCGTTTGTAAACGTATCTCCGTCTAATCTCGTCGTGAAGCGGGACATAAGTTCAAAGTGCTCTTATTAGTAGTTCCAGTCTTAAGTCTGTCATCCATGCTATGGCAAATGTCTACTTGAATAGTTAAGTTCGTAGGGTATTGTTGTAAATGAAGAATAGTTCTGAAATAGTGTAACAATGTTTCAAAGTATAGAGGAAAAAATAAAGGATTCCTCTTCCTACTGCAACTATGACTGTGTCTGACTAGCGTTTTTTGTCTTTTTATTTTCCACCCATTGTGAGCGATGAGCAAGCTCACAATGGGCCGTATCAGAAGGCTAAGAGGCACCCAAAGGGCAATGGAGAGGGCTATGCTTGGAGTTTCCCTACGTGATCGAATCAGAAATGAAGAGATCCGCAGGAGAATCAAGGTAACCGACATAGCCCGAAGAATTGCCAAACTTAAGTGGCAATGGGTAGGGCACATTGCTTGCAGAACGGATGACCGATGGGGCCTAAATGTTCTGGAGTGGCGAACGCGCACCGGAAGACGTAGCGTTGGAAGGCCTCCCACAAGATGGACCCATGACCTTATGAAGGCCGCAGGAATCCGCTGGATGCGGAAAGCACAGAATTGGTCGTAGTGGAGGTGCTTGGGGGAGGCCTATGTCCAGCAGTGGACGTCTATCAGCTGAAATGATGATGATGATGATGATTTTTCACCAACCACATTAATCAATCTACCTAGCCTTTTCCCAACTATGTTGGGGTCGGCTTCCAGTCTAACCGGATGCAGCTGGATACTATTATTTTACATGGAGTGACTGCCTATCTGACCTCCACAACCCAGTTACTGGGTAACACGTTACCCCTTCGCAAGACAGGTCGTCAAAATTTCGGGCTATACGTAACGACTGTCAAAGATCTACAAGTGACAGCCGGTACCAACGGCTTAACGTGCTTTCTCGGAGGGGTCTTGCTATGTTATGGATGATCACCCATCCACGGACCAACTTCACCAAGCGTTGCTTAACCTTGAAGATCGACCCGAGTGGCTGTTTTATTTAGCCATAAGCCCCTCTTTTCCACCCACCACATACGAATAAAAAAAAACCTAGTGTTTGTCTTGACTCATCCATTTGTTTGAACTCCTAAACTTAACGTCTAACAACAAACAAGTCGTGATCAAGTTTGTTTTATGTTAGTATTTTATTGCCTCATCAAACAACTTAGTTTGCATCTCCTTGATAAACAATTAATTATCTTAAGAGACTGTTGTTGTAATTAGATTAGTTGGGCGCTCGTGTATCAACACGTACTTAAGTACCTAATGTAAGTACTGTGTTAGTAGTTTCTAGTAGTTCTGGGAAGTAAGATCCCATATTTGTTTTAGACGTGGTACCTCTTCTTCTTCTTCTTCACTTCGCTCTTGACAGAGCGGTAGTGGTCATGAACTGACGATGAGTTTTGTCCAAACGCAGGTGTAGTTTAAGCTCGCCTCACGATAAAATACAATAGACGTGGATATACAGGGTGGCAGGGACATCGACGCGAAAACTGAAACCATGGATTCAGTACATGATTCTGAATCCCCCTGCGTTGACATTTTTCGTCGGTTATTAAAAAAAAATCTGCTGTTTCATAGAAAAGTGCGATACCTACGCGGTCCTAGGTGCCCCTGCCGCCCTGTATTTAGTAACCTGTTCCGCTTAGCTATTTCTCCACACCGAGCGCTGAGCAGTGTGGCAACATGCCGTATTTGGTTTCGCGACAAGTCCATCTTCATCTTGAGGATGCCTCGTTGAGAGGTGACACACATGTCGATTTCTTTCAGGAGCTTTTTATGGCTCTTTAGAAATAGCTAAGCGGAACAGGTTACTAAATATATCTACGTCTATTGTATTTTATAATGGGTTTCAGCAAGGTCACGCCTGAATCAATTAACTATCGCCTTACGATCTCCCTCCATCTGGTTCTGTTAGATGACAGTCTGGTGCAATCATTAATACATTTCTCAATACTGATACAACCTGTAATTACTGAGTCACTTTAATCTGATTGCATTTTAGAATAATAATCAATGTTTGTGAGGAACTTTGGCTCCTGAGATACAAGTATATTTTTACTTAGTTCCGGAGCCAGCTGTTCTACCTGATTTTGACCTCCACTAACTCTATGTGTTTTCTCTTTGTACAATAAACTTATTATTTATTTATTTATTTTAACAGCATCTCCAACCGAGGATTTAATTTGATCGGTCCACCTCATCGGTTCACCTCTCGTGTGGCCTATTACCTTCTACTCTGCCCTACACCACTAGACGCTCTATGGAGTCATTATTCCGTCTTGAGACATGACCAAAGAGCTTCAGTATTCGAGACTGTACTAGTGCTGATGGATGTTGTTTGATGCCGAGTTGACGTGGTACTTAAAGAACCTATAAATGATAAATTAATGCTTTATTTTTGTAAGTAGGGTTGTACAAACACTTTTCCACGTCAGTCATATTTTTTTAAACTATATGATGTTAGAAAGAAAGAAAGAAAGAAAGAAAAAACGTTTATTTACGGTAAACACGACGCAAGATTTTTTTTATTAAATTACAAAAATGAGAAAAAGTTGGGGGAAGCATGCGTCACATCCACGCAAATCGGCTATCGCTCAGCATTATGCTACGACCCTGTGCAAGACAGAGCCCCAGCGCTGGTTTTCAACGACAGCCGGCGCCGACGTAATGACGTCGACCGGTGCAGCAAACAAATATTAATTAAGACGCTGTACCAGTACAGCGTACTTAAAGAAAAATAATTTAGATGCAACTACAATACACAACGGATCCGAACGGAACCATCTCCTATCTCACTACTCTGAGAAAAAGGACAAAACAAACTGCCAACGTTTATTAGAAATTCGAGGGCATATTTAAGGGTATTATACAGACAAGCAAACTGAACAATTTTCTACATAGAACGAACATTATAATCGTGAAAAAATTATCAGATCTACCATACAAAACTTCAAAACTTATTCGACCCAAACTACATTATTTAAAAATTAATGAAAGTCATGTTTATGAAGTTGTATCCGTGAATGGTGAAAAACATTATATAGAAAATCCGGCCACCTACGAGTCAGACTCGCACACGAATGGTTCCGTAATATTTAATAAAAACGCCTCAAAAAACACGGTTCTTGTATGGGGACCCCCTATATTTTTAACTTTATTTTATTTTTTTTATTTTAGCGGCAAAAGAAATAAACAATCTATGATAATTTTAACAACTGTCTACCTATTACGGTTCATGAGATATAGCCCGCTGACAGAGAGATGGACCGCGGAGGCTTCCAAGGTTTCGTTTGGCACTGTTCGGATACGGAACCCTAAACCGAAAAAAAAACAGACAGATTGATAACCTCCTCCTTTTCTGAAGTCGGTTAAAAATGATCCTATCTCTACCAGACATCTACGTATTAAAACTAAAGTGCTAGTTTCGAGATTTAAGTAAGTTCTCGTAAATGTAATTCGTAGTTCACCCTTGAATGTAATTCTACTAACCTAAGTTAAATTCCAAATAATCTTTATTTGGATTAAACCTGGCATAGAAGTTTAACCCAAAACCGTTTAGCAGCCTTTCAGCTTACGAAAATATTGAAGCGGCTGGAAAATTTTGTACACGTTTCGAAGTCTAAATTCTCGTCTATATTTCGAGTCGGGCCTCGAGTTAAGGGCTATAACTCATAGCTAACTGTGTTAGGTAACATAACAGACGGCCGTGTATTTCCTTTGCAATTTTGTATTTTTTTAGTGTTTCCGTGCCGTATTTGCTTCGGGAAAAAGAACTGTCGCTCGTTTAAGGTTTTATTTTCTACTTCACGCTTATTCGTTCGTGTAAGTTATATATGGTTGCTTCTCCATTAAAAAAACTTGACTACTTCCTTAGGTCACGATTTAGTTTTAAAGATTAAAAAAACACAAAGTCACTTACATGACAACAATGCTTCTAAAATAAATTATAAATATAAAGTTCGTCACAATTGTCACTGTATCTATTATGATACACCCATCCAATGCATATTGTTTTTAGGAATGTATTGAATTAATGTAATTTTTATACATATTATTTATTTATTTATTCAGCCAAACATAAAAATATCCTCACAGGCTAGACCCAATGCGATATTGTAGTACACTTAAAAATGTAATAGTTCCACTGCTTATATCATAACCAGTGATCGGAATAGGCTGACTATATTTGCCTAAACTTCGGAGAACAGAGACAGAAAGTAGAGACTTCCTTACGACTTTATATTTTTTTCCCGGGATTCGGGAAAAATCTTCAGTGAGTTGAAAATAAGCTTTATATAATATAATTTTTTTGTTGACAAAAAAAATTGTGCATGTTGCATAAAAAAGTAAAATATATACTTCAATGATTTGATATAACAGTTAGTTGGATCGTAAATATAATTCGAATACATGAATTAAAGTTAGATTATATTTCGGGATTTTACGTGAAAATCCCGAAAATTTGATAATTGCAAGTTTTGTTAAAAATAGCCTTTACACATCTTAAATAAAGCTTATTTTCAACTTACTGAAGATTTTTCCCGAATCCTGGGAAAAAAAATATAGTCCTAAGGAAGTCTCCACTTTCTGCCTCTGTTCTCCGAAGTTTAGGCAAATATAGTCAGCCTATTCCGATCACTGATCATAACAAATTCTATAGGTAGCTATTCTTTCAAATTCACCTAAAGCGCAACAGAATATTTCGATGTCATCAGCAATGAGGTTGAGAGTGCGGACCGCGCTCATCAGCGGCGCCTCACGTTAGTTTGCGCGCGCGGTACCGCCAGCAACCGCGGCTGACGACGACGACCCATATACCCGTCTGGCACGACTAGTTCCACCCTTCGCAATATATCCGCATTGTGTATCTTCCCTCTAATTATCTTAAAGATGTGTGTAACAAGTGTGAGTTTATTGTGATGTCATTATATTTTTAGGGTCCATGAAGGTACCTAAAGGGTGCCAAATGGAACCCTATTACTAAACCTCCGCTATCCGTCTGTCTAAACGTGGGCTGTATCTCATGAACTGTAATAGATAGACAGTTGTACAGATTGTATATTTCTATTGCCGCTATAATAAAAAGTAATAAAAATTAAATTAAGTTAATAATTAAAGAAACGTGTATTTTTGGCGTTTTTTGCTCGATCTTAGTACAGTACGGAACGGTTTTTTAAATATATTTTTGAAATATTGGATGACTTACATTGATCCAGTATGTTTCAATTCATTTTTGCTGGATCGGCAATCAGCCAACAAGCGTTTGATCTATACAAAGCCTGCGCTTGGATTCTGTAATAGGACTGTATTAAAAAAGTGTTAGTTTATGTCAAATTTTAATATCGATCCAGTGTCAATGGATTCCAGCGCATAACTGAATCAATGTTATTCTCCCTTGATGATAAAAGAAAAACTTTTTTATAAAAAAAACAACCGACTTCCAAAAAACCACTACAAATTGAAAAATAACTTAAATTTCGGAAGTCGATGTCTTTGGTTTTGTATTTTCGTTATTTGCCACCGACTTTCGAAATTTAAGTTATTTTTCAATTTGTAGTGGTTTTTTGGAAGTCGGTTGTTTTTTTTGTAAAAAAGATTTTTTCTTGCTTTTTAGTGGGTCAATTTGTAATTTATCTATTTTACATTAGCCTAATGCCAACTGCTCATCACCTTTTACAAAATATTGCTTTTCCCGATGTAGGGACGTTCATCGTTGAGGAGTTCTCCTGGTAAGTACCAGGAGTTCTGATGGTGAAGTCACAATCAACCAAGAGCAACTGCACGAGTTACTATAAAAAATACTCAAATCGTTATAGGTTTGTTTTTAATATTTGAAGAGTTCCCTCGATTTCTCTAGGATGCCATCATCAGATCCCAGTTTCCTTATCATGGTACCATCCTTGGGATATTTCCTTTCCAACAAAAAAAAAAAAATCATCAAAATCGGTTCATAAAGGACGAAGATATCCGCGAACACAAATAAAGAAAAAATAAATAAATATATATATACGGTCAAATTGAGAAACCTCCTTTTGTTGAAGTCGGTTAAAAACGATTTTATTTCTGTAAGTAGGTTTGTACAAACACTTACATGTTCAAATTAAATTATGTTTTAACTAGATGAGTTCTGTTTTTCCTATCCGACTATTCTAAGACTGAAACAATCTAGAGGTCACAGATGTTCCAGTCATGACTGATAAGATCGGCTTTTTATTAAGAAAATTCCTCAACCAATTTTATCAAATCTAAGTATAATTTCATTCCCTACAATCTAAAATGTAAGCCTGAATTTCCGATTCTCCTCAGCACCTCACAAGAAGCTCATTCAATAGAATTGCTGAAGCAGTAAATAGAATAGGTATCTATTAGTAATTTTGAATTGAACTTCAAGCTGCGACGTTAATGGAGGTTCATTGTAAGATGTAAATTGTCGCTTCCATTCGCTTTCAAGATGTTTTGTCGGATAATTCAAGTTGGAAATTGTGTTAGAAACCGATAATACGTATCGTCTTTAAATACGGCTGTCTTCGGTCCTGTCGTTGATTTAAATGTGGTTGTGTGGGAAGTTATTGTGATCTCATTTTGTAAATATAAAGTTTTGTAAAGGTCCTAAATCTAGAATGATAAAGGAACGTTGTTTATCCTATCCTAGTATTATTATTACATTTAGGTATAATATATTACATATACAGGGTGTTTGGCAGAACGTTGAACATACGAAAATGGTGGATAGGTGGGGTCATCTGCTACTTACTCAGCCCAAATTTATTTGGCCCTGACGCCCTGGATATTAAACATTTTTTTTTGCTTTCTTCTAGATTCACAACTTTCTTAACTTTAAAGTGTAATTTTTATAAAAAAATGGGTAAAACAGACATTTTTTTTAAATCTTTAATATTGGCAGATTCTTATAACAGAAAGATGTAAAAAATACTTAAATCCTAATTTCAAACTGCATTAAAAAAAATCCAGGGGGCCAGGGCCAAATAAATTAGGGCAGATGACCCCACCTATCCACCATTTTCGTATGTTCAACGTTCTGCCAAACACCCTGTATATAACGAGGTTAGATGGGGCTCCTCGCTATCAGTATGGTCACACATGGCCGTAGATCAAAATAATACTCTGAAAACTTGAAGGAACTGTGTATTTATTGCTTCACACACACAAATTACGAAAATGTTCAACGATTAAGCCGATCAGAACAGATTAGACTTGGAAACGCGGTAAATTCGATACAGCATGTGGTGACAATCGAAAACGCGACCGTTCGCCTTTTCGTTACGTCAAAGAATTCCTGTCATTTTTGACTGACAGATGTCTACCGTCAGTCATGTGTCGACTGTCAATTAAAAGTCACCATATCCGTATCGACCTTACCCAAGTGTCACACGTGACGTTTCCATTTGATTAATTTAGATTAGCGTAGCTTCTTAGTCTCTTAACCAAAATAAAAGATGGAGCCAGGGTGATGCCATCGCTGTGACATATACAATACAGGGTGGCAGGGACATCGATGCGAAAACTGTTACCATGGATTCAGTACATGATTCTGAACCCCCGTACGTTGAAATGTTTCAATGATTATAAAAAAATCTGCTGTTTCATAGAAAAGTGCAATACCTACCTACGCGGTGAAACTGTATGGAACAGCAGATTTTTTTTTGCGGGTTTGTCCGAAAGGGTTACCGTGGCAACATACAGGCAACTGAAGGAACACAGGTGGGTTTTAGTCAGTAAGAGTCTGACACGCCCGTTCCGCCCAGAGTGGGAGATGTTATTTGATAATCTCCCACCCAAAAAACAAAAGAAAAACATGGCAGTTTGTACTGGATTTGAATTGAACCGTATGAAAAGAGAGATGTTGAAGTGTGATAAAAACTTCTACCGTAAAATATCGCAATGATCAACGCCATGTGAGTGTGGCTTCAACATCCGGACAAATCTATTGAGGTTTTTGTGATGTTTCGGTTTATATTTTGTTTTGTTCCTTTAATTAATAAAAAAAAAAAAATTAAATAAATGGATTACGTCATTATGTACATAATAGGCGTATGAGAAACTCAAATAACTATTACTAATTCATGATAAACTCGTCACTCTGTTCCACGAAACAAAATCAATAGAGCGAAAACGTCAAAATAAATCCTCTGTTACACGAAAAATCAAACAGTCTCGAGTGTATCACAGACATATTTGCACAGGATATTTAAACAGGAAGGAGCTAACAAACGCCTACGTCACGTCCACCGGAAGCGCTCGAAATACGGCCAAGGACGTAGCGAGCGCAAAGCTGAAATCCAAATAAAGAATATGCATGGAAAATACTGCAATGCGAGTATCATGCAAGCAAAGATTAACCGCATCCTTTCTATAGGGATTATTCAAGATACCTATTATTCTTGTGCTATCTTATTAATAAATACTGATTCGATTTAGTTTCCATCCTGAAACCCAGCAGAAACAATAACAAAAAAAAAAAAAATGCAACATTAATTTACCCGGTTCATGAAGCAATTTGGCGTCTACCCATTCTATCCACTTATGTATCCAACACTCTTTGTAATAGGGATGGTTGGTTACTATAAGTTGGAGGTAGGGCGCAATTTCGCACTAGTTAAATATGTTTTTATGGTTTTTCATGGTTTGCTGAATAATCCTCAAATACTAGAATCTTTAGGATTGCTCGTTCCAAACAGTAGGCTGCGACAAGAGCCAAGAGAGAGGCTATTTAAAGTCCCGGAGGCTCGTACAAACCTGTTAAAGTTTGCACCAGTGGGGCGAGCAATAAAGATACTCAACATCGTCTCTCTGCAAGTGGATATCTTTACATGCTCATTGGCGGAATTCCAGAGGGTGACACTTAACATATTGTCCTCTGTATGACTTGTGCCACACAGTGGACATTGTGACTACATTGCTGTATTGGGTTAACCTTGTTAAAACAAACGTAAGTGTGAATAGTAAATAAATAAACATTGAGCACATATCTTTATATTTATAATTATTCTATACGTGTGCTTGTCACCTAACTCTTCCTAAACGGCTGAACCGATTTGGAATTAATCATAATGGAATTTGTAAAAATCTAGCACCTAAGGCGCCTAATGTAATCTGTTATTCGTTTTTAGGGTTCCGTAGTAAACAAGGAACCCTTATAGTTTCGTCATGTCCGTCTGTCTGTCTGTCTGTCTGTCTGTATGTCTGTCCGCGGTCTAGCTCCGAGACCCTTAGTACTAGAAAACTGTAATTTGGCATAGGTATATATTTTAATTACGCCGACAAAGTGGTAAAATAAATTTATGATAAACATTTTTTTTAGGGTACCTCTCATACACGTAAAGTGGTGATGTTATTTTTTTTATTTTTTAACCCATAGTGAGGGATATCATTGGAAAGGTCCTTTAAAAACATTGTGAGTTTGTGAAAACTATTTTTGGATTCAGGGATTCGTTTGCGAAATATTAAGCTTTAAAGTGCTAATTTTTGTTAGAGTCAAGTGTCATCCCCCCCCCTGCCGGCTAAATGGTTGGTTTTGGGTGTGTGAAAAAAATCACAACAGTAGCTTATATATCGAAATTAAAAGAAAAATTATCACAGCTAAGTAGACTCTACAAGTTAACGAGTAATAATCGACCAACTTAACTTTGCAGTTGCAAAAACGTGTTTTCACATACATTCCGTATGGGAGAACAAATTTTTCAACTACAAAGTTAAGTTTGTTTTTGGGATTAATTCATCCCAACTACGGAACCCTTCATTGTGCGTGGTCCGACACGCACTTGGCCGGTTTTTATATTGTGCCGTGTTTTTCTGAACTGAACAAAGCTTTTTTACTTTACTTACATAGTATGTGATTAGTGTTTCTAATAGCAATATGCTATCTCCACGTTCCTGATGTAATTTCCCGAACACACATAAATCCCCGTCTCCATACTGCAAGCTCTCGATGCATCCATACCATCTGCTTGCTTTCCATACAATCCCTTATTTATGCCTTCCTGTGTAGTCTACATCACTAATTGCATCACAACCCACCCGATATTCAATCTTAACTCCGAGCACTAAAGTTCATTATAATAAAAATGTCTCGCAACTTACGCCATTTCCGTGTTCAGTTGCTGTTTTGCAGTAAGTCGTCTTTTACGATATGATAAAATTAAATAAGCATTTTATGCAAGATTAGCTTGTGTTGAGCTGAAAGTTATTGCTGAAGCTAGAAAAAGTAGGGAAAATTATGTAAGTGCTTATGTTAGCCATAAGTTTGTTGTGCTAGTTTGCTGTTTATATTAGTTTTGCTTACATAGAAGCCAATCAGGTTTTCTTTTGAGTTTGAAAAGACGGGTCAGCAGTTTTACGTCTGGCGCTCCTTAGGTAGTTCCAATTCCAATCTTGCTAACTGGCTCTTTTCAGTAGATACACGGTTATTCTCGTGTAGCTCATGCTGTTACGAATGGTATTCGGACTGTTGCTGGGGAGTTTTTCTCGTCACTTTTTCTTCCAAGCTAAACACAAGGAAGTGATGAAGAGTGGGCGTTTTGGGGGCGGTCTTTTGTAACTTTTTTCGTTCAAAAAAATGAAATGCAAATTTTCAGATAGATAGATAGATAGAATACTGTGTAATAGCCTCTTTTAAATGAATGATTTTAATTATGGTTTTGGATGAATTTAATAAAAGTGTTGTTTAATTTATACCTAGGATAGAATAGCTGGACAAGTCTAGTGATTTTTATTCTGCTCTCGGCTAATTTTATCAAAATACTATTTCAGGAATATAAGTACCTACATATTTCAGGATCAGTAAAATTTTATTTTTAAGACGCAGATATATGACAGTGACCTTGAATGGTTAGCTTGCGTGTTCTGTACTGAGCTCAAGCAACGCGTCGTATGTCCAGCCAGTAATAGGACTCGCTCATCAAGGAGCGCTGACCCAAATTAGACGCATTATTAATTTATTACACGTAAAAAAAGGCATTTTAATAAAACACGTATACTAAAAGATCAATTATTTAATTATCTTTAAAATGGTGAAGTTTTCAGAAAAATACGCTCGATAGATTTTGCGTCATTCTCAGTTTTTTATCGGCGTTAGACATAACTTTACAAATTAATTTCAATATGTAATATAAACATAATAAAATATATACTTACATTAAAATATCAGGAAAATGCTCTAATTTAACATATATTTTTTTCCAAATCACTAACACTACTCGTTTAGACGTCATCTTCAGTATAAAATCATTAAAAGTCGGTTATCGTCCCCTTAAGAGAGTAAATACGTTTATTTAGCACATACTAAAAAACACACAATATAAATACAGCACTAAAAAAATGAAAATCAAATAAAATTTTTAAATTGTGATGTGTGATGTGTGTGTGTGATGTGTGTGTGTGTGTAGTGTGGGGGTGTGTGTGTGTAAGTGTAGCGTGAGTGTGTAGTGTGGTGTGTAAGTGTGCCTCACGGCTGCGCCAAATAGGCCCAGTTGAGCAAAAATGCTAGACAACTATAAGTGCTTGACGCTGGTTTTCAACTAGACCTGTGAGTGTGAGGTGACAGATTTAAATCAGTTTTATAATGTAACGTGTGTATGCATTTTTTTTAATGAAAATATATTAGTGTAGTAGGTATGCAATTAACTTTTGTTCCATACGAAAGAATTTTATAAGTGCAACGGAGCATTTTTCTTCATTTGGGTTACAACGCTTGGCGCGACGCCAACTGAATTCTTTAATTATTTCGACCATTTATGCTTTTTATTATTGTTTAGTTTTCTACTATAATGACTGTTAAAAGTATAGTATATTATGTACAATTGCGGTTTTAATATTGATCGTTGAAGAACATAAACGTAATATCACGCACGTTATTTACGAAGCGCTAGGCAGAGGTGCATGTATAGTACACCCACATTTCGCCAATTATGTTTATTATATAATGTTATGTTTAAATTTTACCTCAAATACGGTGAGGGGGGTAATGGCTGATCTTTGCGTTATGCTCGTGAACGGGTGCTGCTTGTGGTGACTGGTCGTCTTGCTGATCATGATTTTGTCATTGTTATTAGTTTACTGTTTATTTATTTTTACTCCGATGGTCCTAGTTTATAATTTGTGACTTCGAGTTACAGCTTTAATAGCTATAGTAAACTGACACGCCCTTTATTCCTAGATGCTTTCATATTTAGCTTGCTGGCTTGTGTATTAAGTTCTGTTTAGTTTTTATTTTCGCTTCAGTATAAATTTCGACGTTTTTGTTGGTATATTGGCGTGTGCGAGCTGATATCTAACAAATAATTTACAGGGTTTTTTATGACTCTTTAGGAATAGTTAAGCGGAATAGGTTACTAAATATATCCACGTCTATTGTATTTTATAATGGATTTTTGCAAGGTCACACCTGAATCAATTAATTGCAAATGGATACCAGATTTACATGGAGCGACTGCCTATCTGACCTCTACAACCCAGTTACTGGGTAACACGATACCCCTTGGTAAGACTGGTTGTCAGACTTTTGGTCTTCTGACTACCCGTAACGACTGTTAGAGATCTGTATACGAATGACAGCCGGGACCAACGGCTTAACGTTCTTTCCGAGGCACGGAGGAGCCTTGGTATGTAAAGGATAGTCCACGAACTAAGCGCGGCAAGCGTAGCTTAATTTACAATCGACCAACATGGCTGTTATCATTTAGCCACGAGCCCTTGGCTTATCCTACTAATAATGTAATAAAAAGTTTGTGAGGATGGATGGATGGATGTTTGTCACTCTTTTACGCAAAAATTATTAAACGGATTTGGATGAAATTTGGCACACAAATAGTTTATAACCTGGATTAATACATATGATACTTTTTTCCTGATATTCTTACGGGATCGAGACTTATGCCAGTGAAACCGCGGGGCGCTGCTAGTCATATATAATTTCACTTCGCTTCGCACGGTTTTTACGGCTTGACAAAACATCGAGATTTCTTAGGTAAACGTAACTTTAATACTAATGTATTATAATACAAATCTTCCGGAATAAATTCTCTAAACGACGGTGAAAACCTCATCAAAATCTGTTGCGTGGTTTAGAAGAACAACGCGGACATACAGACAAACACGAAAGCGACCTTTTTATAATATGTATAGATGAGTAAGTTCCTTTATGCTCGATTCCCATAAACAAAACGAATCGTTTTGCTTACTAATGGTAATATTTTTATTGCCAAACTGGGCATATAAATATATTAGTAAGCTTTTACCTGTGATAACTACTTCCTTAAGGGAGGGTCTACTATGCAAAATTCAAATTCAAATAATTTATTTTGGAAAAACATGCATATTGTATTAGTATGAGCTTAGAAAAATATGTTCTGTGTGTTGTTGTTGTGTGTTTGTGTTGTGTGTTGTTGTTTGTTATGTTGTTGTGTGTGTTGTGTTGTATATGTTGTGTGTGTGTTGTTATTTTCTTTATTTCTTTCTTTATGTTAGTAACATTAAAATAAAAAAACAATATTAAAGTCAAACCAAAAGTTTAAAAAAAATACCAAATTAAGATCAAAATTAAATTAGAATTAAATCAAAAATTAAATTACCTAAATTACAAATAAAACTAAATTAAATCAAGATCCAATCAGAATTAAATTAAATCAAATTAAAATAAAATCAAAATTATGCCAAAATTAAAACAAACCTATTACTTTATTATTTGTAAAGATACAAGAGCCTTAATTTTAACCAATAACGGTCCGTAAATTATAGGAATCGGCCATTAGTCTCTTCAAAACATAATTATAATTTATTAGATGTCAGAAACTGTATCTGCCAGTAACATTATAATTATTATAATCATGATTATCACACTTACAAAGTACAAAGCTAGAAGGGAACTAGTAATCAATTCGAATCTTCGTAATAGAGAAACATCAAAGCATACATAACTCAAAGACATAATAAACTAGAGAAATAGGTACTTATTTATGAATGTACTCTCTTCTTTGTGTATGTCGATAAATAATATTATATCAAGTAGGCTTACATTATTTATAAATTATTGTTACAGTACGACACAACTTAGATGTACCATCGCCGAAATTCGTAAAACCATACCCTAATTGCGAAATACAACATAATCACAATTTGTTTCGATTTGAAATAGATTGCTAATCAATTGCTTCATAAGTTGGAAAAAAAATATCTGCTCAACAACGTAAATAACGCAATGAATGTTGTTGAACTGTCATAATGAAACAAATTAGGCAAAATTGTTTACGAAAATAAGTTACGCAATTAGGGTAGGTACTGATCACCATCCGAACTGAGTGCGCCTTCAAAATTACTAATCTTTATAACTGAAAATGATCTTTACGTAAACGAAATAACTTGTAAAGTCATTTAACTAAATATATTCGTAAAATTGAAATGAAAGAATGCAAATTTTCAAATTTATGCTTCTGTGTCAGAGGGCGTTCCCTTAAACGCATTAATCTCTATAATTAATATATAAAAATAAAAATTTTTGCGTAGAAAAAGGTATAAATGACAATAAATTTGAAACGTCCTATTTAAAATAAACATAATATCGCGGAATTTGTACCTAGCGTATAGGCGTTGCCCAAACCCGGCTTTGACGTTGAAAGACAAGTACGTATCAACTTCTTTTTTAAATATTTAATAATGAGAAAAGAAATGCATTTATGAACGCTTTACTATTGCGGGTTAACGGGAACGCTTTTCGTTAATTAACATACTGAATACAGGATGTCAGGGACATCGACGCGAAAACTGAAACCATAGATTCAGTACATGATTCTGAACCCCCCTTTTTTTTTTTTTTTTTTTTTGGGTGGGAAATTATCAAATAACTTCTCCCGCTCTGGGCGGAGCGGGAGGGCGTGTCAGACTCTTACTGACTAAAACCCACCCGTGTTCCTTCGGTTGCCCTGTTGCCGGGGGCCACGATTTCCCGATCGGTTTTCTTCGAACCCCCGGCAGGCATTGGCCCTAGCGGACCCCGTCAATTCTGCTGACATCTCTTTGAGGCGCGCGTGGAACACAACGCGCCGTCGACCCGGGCTTGGTCCTTATCGGACGGCGAGCTACCCATTGCTCACCGTCCGCAAGCCCGCGCCTACGGTGGCCGGAAATCCTCTCGTGACTCCCGACGCCCAGGGCGTCTCCTGCTGCGGCGGTTAGGGGCGCGAGGGCGCGAAATTTGCCTTTCCCTCACGCGCTCCGTCTCCTCCTTCGCGAGCATTACTGCTTCGCAGAACGAGGTGACGGCCTGCCATTTCCTCTCGCTCCGTAGCATGGCCCGAATCAGGGCCGGACGCGAGAGATCACCGCCGCCGATCGCTTCCACGAGGACACGGCGATGCTCTGCCCAAGCCGGGCAGACCTTCTGAACCCCCCTGCGTTGAAATTTTTCGTCGGTTATTTTAAAAAAAATCAGCTGTTTCAAAGAAAAGTGCAATACCTACGCGGTCAAAATGTATGGAACAGCAGATTTTTTTTAATAACCGACGATAAATTTCAACGCAGGGGGGTTCAGAATCATGTACTGAATCCATGGTTTCAGTTTTCACGTCGGTGTCCCTGACACCCTGTAGTTTGAAAAGTAATAATAAATTGAAAAAGAAAGTTGGTACTCAAAGACGAAAAATAAAAGGGCAACAACGAACGGAGCCTCTGGATTCGGTCGACAACGTTGAAGAGTCACGGTAACCGTTCACTGCGACTCTTCAAAGTTTTCGAGCGTTCAGTATTTTACAGCTACAAGTCGATAATCCTTTGTGAAAGAATCCTTTACAGCGATAAAACTAATCAAGTGCTTCCTCGCATTACTTAATTAACAATTCCTTGAACTACTTCTAATGAACCTTCTCTAATAACTGCCTTTGTACCGGGACGTACACTACCTTTCAGAAAACTGAGCTAAGCTTACATGAAGTTTTTATTTTTATTTCATTAGTTTATTGTACCAACGTTTATATTGTGCCGCGTGCGGGGCAGCACCAACAGCCTTCTGAATGCAATTTTGGGAAGGGTTGATTGTCCGGTTGTGAGGCACTGGAACACCGTTCACGGATCTGGAGGTGCCTTATATAATATTAAATAGTGGAATTGTAAATAATAATTAATAATTTTACTAACACAGTTATAAGTACTATTTACTAACAATGTATGGAATGTTTTTATTCTGAAATAAATGATTAATAATAATAATAATTGCGTTTATTTAATTATTTTTTATAAGAATATTTAAAAATGTAAAAAGTATGGTTTATAAATGAAATAAAAAGAAATAATAATTGTAGTGGTAGACTTTATAACCTACTCTCTTCATTATGTCTTCATAAAAAAAATGCCCCTCCACTCCCTCTCTGTCTTGGGTCGTTTCCCAGGTGGACCAAAGTGTTATTTAAGAAGCAGCCCGGAGTTTGGATTAGTGCCCGGTTGAGGACAATAGGCTCGCCGCCTCCTATTACATGGGACTTAAACATAACTGGTGAAATGTGGGTGTACTATAAGTACACCTCTGCCTAACCGTTCGGGGATTACAGGCGAGATGTTATGTTATAACAAGGAAACACTGTCTATCAGAATGGTCCCTTCATTGGCTCGTCCAAGTGTCACGTCACTAACAAGACAGACCTACATACCTGTTTGCCAATTAGTTGGTTGGACAGTGTCACGTTGATCTTCTACACGCATTTGAACAGCAGCACTTTACTTGAGCCCAACCCTTCGGGGATTACAGGGGTGTTGTTATATTATGTTAAATAAAAAATAAAGTTTAATAAAAACTGTAACCCGACTACGGGAAAATAAAAATGATCTGAAAAGTACGAAACAAGCAATTATTTCATTTTTATTTTCCCGTAGTCGGGTTACAGTTCTTTATTAAACTTTATTTTTTATTTTATACTTTTCTGTTTTTACACTTGATAAACGTAAATAAGAGTAGAGTAATACAATAGTTCAGTAATTAACCTATTTTAAATACCAATAGCAGTGCATAGTGCTTTGGACGAAACCGTAGAGCGATTTATTTCGACGCCAACACCATATATCGATATCGAGCTTCGAAGAAATCCAAAATATAAATATTTCGTTGTACTTGTTTTTCATAAGAGTGGAATTTCAAATCGGTACTACTTATTAAGATTTGATTAACTGCACGTTGGTAACATCTTGCGATACTACGTAGCGCAGTCTTACTTTTGCTTGTTTTTAACGATTTAAACATATTTGTTTACTTTGAAAATATCATATTATATACATATTTGTAATGTGCTCGTCAAGACCTTTCTTTTGATACCAAACATGTCATGATCATTCCATTTTAATTTTTTTCGAGGTTAGAAATTTACGTGTGAAGTCCACCAAATTAAATTTAGGGAAAAATTATATAGCCTATGTCACCCGGACCATTATTACAAATCTATTTATACCTCATTCATCAAAATCGGTTTAGTAGTTTAGGCGCTACGGTGGAACACACGTAAAAACAAACATACATACATACATACAAACATACATACATAGACTGCTAAAATCATAACCCTTCCTTTTGGCTTTGCCGTAGTCGGGTAAAAATAAACCAGATTTCTGATTTGCGAGAGTAAAGTTCAAAATTCAAATTCAAAGTTCTAATTCAAAATTTATATTCAAAATTCAAATTCTAAATACAAATTCTAAATTCAAATGTCATTTATTCAAACTAGGCTAAGAATCAGCACTTTCAGAACGTCAAAATAACATAAGAGAGTCCCCCAAAAACGCCCACCCTTCACAACTTCCTAGTGCTTTAATTAGCTGGGAAGAAGTGGCGCCACAAACTCCCCAGCAGCACAACTGTCTGTTCAGTTAGAAAGAAAATTACTAAGCCTGAATATTATTTCTTGTAAAGCAAGTTATAAACGTGTATTATGATTTAATCTTTCAATCAATCAATCAATGCGCCTAGCCTTTGTACAACTATGTTAACAACAAAGGTTTGGAAGATCTGGATGAATGGCTCCTTAGTTTGGATTATAATGCAACTGAGGAATTACTAACTCATCCAAAATAGTCCATCTCTCTAACTTCCCGACACATAATAGTTCTAATCAATTTTTTTTTCATAATTCTAATTTTTTTTTTTATTCTTTGCATTTATTTCTTTTTTTTGTTTTATATTGTTTAAATCTCTGAGTCTATAATTAAAAAAAATATATATAAATGTATATATTGAAAAAATTGTTAGTAGTTAGTTAGTCCAGCAGTGGACGTCTTAATAAAGGTATACCTAGTGCAGACACCAGTCTCTCACAAACTATCGTCACAGTTTTTCAAGTCTGTCTAAATTATAAGATGCCGTTGTTTGTGAAGAGAAAATAAATGAATTGAATTGAATGTTGGGGTCAACTTCCAGTTTAACCGGATGCAGCTGAATACCAGTATTTTACATGAAGTGACTGCCCACCAAACCTCCCCCCCGACCCTAGCTCGACGATGCGCCAGCCTGCGTCGACGCTGAGCCTGTAGATTTAAATTCCCCTGTTAATAATAATTACCCACTTATGATCCAGCCTGTCTCCATCTTGCTGTCCTCTCCCAGCGACGCCTTAAGCCACGGTTCGTGCCCTTAGCGGTCGCCTAGTATATAATTTATATTAAGACCTGGCTGGAGGCTTTAAGTTAGAAGCTTATGGCAGCCTCAGGATAGTCCTATTAAGTAGTCATGACCTCAGAGGTCAGCTACGAGACGCAGTTTAAAAAACCATCAGGCATCAGGTAATACGATACCCCTTGGTAATATTGGTCATCTGACTTTTTGGGTTTCTAACTACCCGTAATGACTGTCAAAGATCTACGAAAGACAACCGGGACCAACGGCTTAACGTACTTTCTGAGGCACGGCGGGGGTTTCGATATGTAATTGATGCATGATCACCCATCTACGAACCAACTGCGGCAAGTGTAGCTTAACCTATATCCTTAAGTGAAATGTAAGAAGGTAGATAGGTAAGTACTAAACTTCTAGTAGTAGACGAATCGAAATGCCCTCCAAATAAAAATTCCCGTGTCGTAATGCACAATTCCCAAACTGACAGTTGACGGTCGTTGCAAAACTCATGGGGCGTGAATTTTCGAACTCTGGGAAATCACTCACGGAAAACTCGTGCCCTGATGATCTCAATTGGATTGGTACGGTGTATACTAGACCTTTTGTGCCAGGGGGGACAAAAGGACAATGAGTTGAAGCTGTCCATTGTCCAATCAACAGAAATTGGGTGGGTTTGTATTTTCTAAAGGAACTTATTGTGTATGCCAAGTGTGCCATACTTTCGTTTTTTCCCATGGGGTGGGGTAAAATTCCAAATTTTTTTTGTTTACATAGCCCTTTAAAAGTAGTGTGTCTACTTCATAGGAAAATACATAGGTATCTAAAACATAAGTAATAAGCATACCTAATAACTAATAAGTGTATTTTGTGTGTGTTGCTAGCTTTTCATTTATTCAACACCTATTTGGAATAAATGAGCAAGCAAGCCGAAAGGACATCATGCAATACCTTTTAGTTTATTATCGTTTAGTCAAATATTCAATCCAATTTTATTAGTATTCCGACAACGTTAAATATTATGAAAATAAATTGTTTTCCACTCTTTTCAAAGCATCCATAATAGCCAATAGCGGCTTATTGGCGATTCGCACGAATTTACTCGCCCGATTCTGACGAACTGACACTTATAAAATATACGAGTTTTTCTTGAGGCGATTCGCACGAAGTTAATTTATTTGTAGGCGAATCGACAACTCCAGAAATCGATTCGCCTACAAATAAATTAATTTCGTGCGCATCGCCTCGAGATTTTATTTTTATTATATAAATGTGTCGATTCGCCCGTTTCGGGCGAGTAAATTCAGGCGAATCACGAATAAGTTATGAAATCCAATAGTGGAATTTCTACGAAAAACCTTATTGCTATTTAGGCATTTCTACCTACTCGATTTTGATCCAAAAATAAGAAACCCTACAAATTATAGACATATTATGAGGAAAAAGTCCGGGACTAGGTCTATATATTTTTTCGTACATGAAGTACATAAAACACACATGTGGTCCGTATGTACAGTTACGGCACAATATGGTCATCGGCTCTCAAAGGTCAGGACTTTATTTACGAACGTACAGAATATAGCACATTTTTGTTACGAGTAGGTTCCCATTTTTTCTCGAAAAAAATGGGACGAACTTTTTTTGAGCGAAATTACAAAGCATAGCTAGTTAAAACAAAAAAACTTGTTATTACGTGAGCACGCCGCTTGTAAGAGCGGTTACGCACTACGTCCGATCCGAATCCGAATTCAATCCGAATTGGAAATGTTCTAAATTCGGACGGACAAATATCGGACCTAGTGCGCAACCCCTCATACAAATAGTACTATAGCTACTTCGGACCGACTTTTCTCGGATTCGGATCGGACGTAGTGTGAAACCGCTCTAACAGTGTCGAAATATTGATAGGTACCTCAATTCGACAATATCATGGAAAACCGAGTGCCAATTTAAGTGTAAGATAAAAAAAAAACAGTTGCACTCTGAGTGCCGACAGAAATAAAACTTGAAAAATGCGTTGATGTCTTTTTAATGGTCAAAAGCTGGTGTCGTTACAGTGTCGCTAAATCAATGGTTTAGTCCCATCTCAAAAATGTCCAACGCGCTTAAAGAAGTTTTCACTTCAAAAAATGCAATTTAACGAAGCATAATTTGACTAGGTATCCTTGTCTACCATTATAAACTTCTAGGAAGGAAAACAGTACGTTCTGTGGCGGAAATACATAAATTAAATCACAAGCTTCGACGCGTCTCTTGTAGAAACAACTGATGAATATTCTGCTCAAGGTAGGTACCGGGTACCATCCTCAAATTAGATACTCTTACACACGGTTTTTGAATTGAAAATTTGTAGTTGAAACTCAAACTCAAAGCATTTATTTCAAATAAACCAATTACAGGTACTTTTGAATTGTCAAGGGGTTGGTCAGTCAGAAAAATGAAGCTAGTTGCCCATTCCAAAGCATAGTAGGTACCTATGGATAAGAACGGGCAAAAAACTCCACGGACACTCTTTTAAATCAAAATATTGTTACAAAATATTGGTTACATCATTCGTGTGGAACTTATACATGTGAGAACAATGTAGAAAGACGTGCATGTTAAAAGCGTACGTAATAAAAATATAATAACAATTCAAAAATTTAAATAACTTAAAATATACCGTGGCAGCTAAGAGATGACCAGTCACAACTGACGGCGCCCGTTCACGAACATGACGCATGGATCAGCACCATTTAGCTCAACCATTTTGAAGGGAACTTAATGATCCAACACTTGTCACTTGTGAAAACTTGTCAAACCCTACTTTAGCATTAGATACTCCTTAGTCTCCGGCCAGTATTCTTGAACGATGTCAGATTTTGAATGAAATTAGTACGACATTGGTCAATTTTGAATAGAGAATTTGACACAATCATGCTTGAACATCGTTCACTTTCCGTATTGTTAGAAACGGTAGCGTTCTAATGTCATTCTTAAGGCTCTTACAAAAAGGCGCGACACGCGACGCGCCTGTTTGTAAAAGCCTTAAATCTGTCAAAAGAAAACTCTTAGTTTACTTACATTTTTGTAACACAGTAGGTACCTAAGTTTGTGGCATTGATTTTTATATACGGGAATTAACCTTCAGATTCCTTTAAAAATCTAGGGCCCATCATCTGCCCAGCCTTTTCCCAACTATGTTGGGGTCGGCTTCCAGTCTAACCAGATGCATCTGAATACCAGTATTTTATATAGAGCGTCTGCTTATCTAAACTCCAAAGCCCAGTAATTGGGTAACACGATAACCCTTGGTAAAACCGGTTGTCAAACTTTCGGGCTTCTAAGAACTCGAACGTCTATTGAATTTGTAAAAAAGAAACTGAAGAAGTACGTGCTTAAAAATCGGCTGCCTACCCACTATGTATTATTTTATAAGGATCATTCCATACTAAACCATAAAAGTTAACCGTGCACCTGTTTTAACGGTTTACTCTAAACATTGAATCGATTAAATTCCGCAAACAGGCATTGTAAAAGTCAATCGACCAAACTGCGTGATTCCGCAGTGAACATAAATTTTTAAATCCATTACATTATGTATCTCGCTCGAAGCCTGCCAATAAAGTCGTAAAAATCAACTGTTCTGTAATTTATATTACGTTAACTAGGTACAGTTTTTATTTTACAGGCTTTTCTATTTTTGCTTTTTTTTATTGGACGATTGCTCAATTTTATTTATTTAATCATAGTATTTACATAATATTGGGTGACTGGTAATTAGTGACCGTTACTTAACTCGTGACTTTACTCATCATTATGAACAACTTTTAGGTACTATGGGACAAAAGCTGAAATCGCGAAAAAATAATCAGCTGTTCCCTACATTTTTGTTTTTTGTGAAAATCAGTCACCCTTTATATACGCTAACAGACCTAAAATAATAATGTATTTTTTTATCCTAACATAATATGTCCAACATTGGATTTTTTTGTCATAGAGGTTCATATTTAATTAGTTAGCTAAACTTAGGAGTTTTGATGGGTATACAAAGATATCTGAATAATGACAAAACAAAAACATATGGTGTATTTTTGCCAACTAATCCAATTTGACCCAGTACATACTAGCTGACTTTGCTTTAAACTTCACCCTTCCGTTTGAACAAAAAATCACAAAGCGTTCCTCGTTTGTCGTATATTTATTTTTGTTTTGATTTTTCAATCACCGCTTCCTCATGTTCAATATTGTCTGATCCGCGCTGCTCTTCAACAAAGCCAACAATATCAGCATAGATAAAAAGTTGAACAAAATTACAAAGCTCTGAAATCTCTTTGATAACTTCCGAAATTCCTCTTGCCGTGTGCCCCGAACAGTCTCCATTATATAACAGGATGTGTCCCGGAATGTTCAGATGTATGGAGCTCCTACGATAAAGGGAAATTGTTCAATACAGTTTTATGCTTCAGTTTTTCGAGTACCGTCGGTCCACTCACTTGAATGTTTTTGCTAAATAAATCATCCGATTACCGTCCTTTCGGACGTCGAATAACCGTCACCTGCCAATTTTGTATGGCTTTTAAAGTGCTCCTGTTGTGTTTTTTTTTTGTTTTACTGGTTGATAATGCACTTTACAAGTGCTTTTTTAGAGCCCTATGAATAAAGTATCTTATTTATCAAGTTTGGCACATTTTTCTAGTCACGTTGGATGCTACATATCTGACATAAGACTGACTTTAACGCTAAATAGGTACAGTTCGTTTTAAAGTCCCAGAGACTAATTTGACAGGTGCAAATGTCAAACTCCAAATTGAAAAAACAAACAACAATCACTAGAGATGTCAAATTAGTCTCTGGGATTAAAAACAAATTAAAGGAAAGAGGTAAACAACACCTATGTAAATAAGAAAAAATAGTAGTTTATGAAACTGTTGCATGATAAGGGGTATTAAAACATGAGTGTGTGTTTAAAAACCGAGCCGTAGGCGAGGTTTTTAATAGTATCACACGAACGTAAATACCCTAGTTATGTGCAGTTTCATACACTACTTTATCTACTCTCAAACATTGGGATTGAAACAAATACTAAATAAAAGATCAAAGTTAAAGATCAAGAATAAATTTAAAAATCCCACGAAATTCAGTAAGTACTACAAAACAAATGAATGTCGCCTGCACCAGCACATCGCCGCACATGCGCTACAGCGGGTGCTGCTGTCCCCCGCCAAAAGTTGATGGAAACTCTTTGGTGATATTAACTTCTTGGATTAGCGCTGTATCGTAACAGAAAAAAATTGTTTCATAGTATTATTTTGTTAGAGAAAAAGTGTTATAATATGATTCTATTTTTAAATTTCGGTATTCTGTTTATAAAGTATGTCGATATAAACTCGTTTTAAAGTTCATAATTCGAATATTACGCTATGAGAGTAGATAAAAGCTTTTATACTCCAATATAGATCTTACACAGAATAGCTACACACATATATGTAAAAACATCTAATAGGTAGTATTTTGTACTATTACCATGTAATATTTTACTCCTTTTATGAAAATCTTCTAATGCAGGCACAGGAGTGCCATTCACTTTGAATTTCGTAACACAAGACTAAACCGCCATCTTTTATATTTATGTTTAAAAAAAGAACAAAAATCTTATGCCGTTTAATATCCTCAAAAAGTGTCGAGATCTCTTTGAAATTGTAAAATATTTTAAAGACAGTATCTTTTATCCTTACCTTTGAGTATTTTTTTAAAAGAAAGGTATTAATGTTCATTTTCACGCCTAAAACCGGATCGCGGTTAATTTGAATGAAAAAGGCTTTTTGGATTGTTAAGGTTTAGTGATTTTTCTTTTTAAATGTAGTAGTTGGCATGTAAATCTAAGTAAAAATGTGGAGTCTAATACTTTGTTAAATATCCTTGCTATAATACAAACCAAATTTATTACAAACCATCCTCTTGCAATTTAAAACCACAAAGGTTTATATGAAAATCTTTAGAGAGTTTAACAATTAATAATAAATACTTTTTGCCAAAGTACGAAGTCGATAGACTGTTTGTACGTTCCTCTGTTTTACCTGGGTTTCTATCTGAAACTATTTAATTGATAAAAAAATATCTTTCATTGTTTGAAAGTATCCAGGTGGAAATTATTTGAGATTGGAATACCTGATAGGAATATCAACAGAAAATCTAGTCTCTAGACAATAGATTTGATTGAGGTATTCCACTTAGAGCACCGATTTCAAACGCACTTGAGCGAACGGCACCCAAACAATTTGTTGAGTTCGGTTCGGTGGAATAGTATTGACAGCAAAATCAAATTGAATAATAGATTTAAGTTACAGCCTCAGTTAAGACGAATATAAAACAAAAAAAAACGGGTGGCACTCGGGGACTGCCCCGGTAAAGCTATTGCATAGCATTTGTAACCTCCATACTTCCTATTTGTCAACGCTACACTTGGGATGATGACGTGATGACATAAAACAAAAATTACGTTCCCATGACAACATCACGTTGTCATGGGAACCGTCATTACATGGTAGGCGGAGTTGGGGGTGTTAGGTTTTATTTTCGTTACGGTTTTATTTTCGTTACGTTACGGAATTTCTTGATTCGGTCGCCGCGCTCAAAGCTCGCGATAAAAGCTATGCAATAGCTTAAAAAAAATACCAAACAGCCGTATCTTTTCTCAAAGCAATATTAAAAGAAGCGTATTTTTTCAAGTCTTCAATACACGTAACTCAAAATATCTTTATACTCGTATATATAATTCTTCTGTGAGTGTGTATGTCACTGAACTTCTCTCAAACGACTGGACCGATTTTGATGAAATTTTTTGTGTGTCTTCAAGGGGATCTGGGAATGGTTTAGATTCACAATCGGACCCGATAGGTGGCGGTATTCGGTCAGGCCAACGTCTGTCAGGTCCGCTAGTTTATATATATAACTCCGAACAAAAAGGTTTTGTGAGTAAATAATAAATAAAGGTATATTCATTTAGGTTATTATACAAGCATAAAGCATCAAACACGTAGGTGCGAGTGCGATCTCATACCGATCGCGAAGGTTGGGAAAATTATGCTAAACAAGTCGATCTTACTGTAAAGCTGCGTTCAGACTACAAATAATAAAAAAGTGGAAGAGACGTAAAATAAATTAATGCCATATATTACATAGAACAGCAGTGTAGGGGATAAGTGGAAGGAGGGAAGGGAGGCATAATAATAAGTAACATGCTACAAAACATAATTATGTTACTATAACCGTGATAATTCGTCTGAAATTGCCAATAACGTTGTTCACTATCCACATGTGTGAAAAAGACTTGCTGCAAGAAAATTACTGGCAGTCTTAGTAATCAAAAGAAGTAAATTATGATACGTATTTTGCCCAAGTTGGAAAGGTGAAGATGTCTTCAGTTTTAGTTGGTTGGTAAAAATTAAAACACTGTACAAGGTGAAATTGAATTCACGGGCATCCTCTTAAGGGGTCATTGTACTCATCATTATGAACAACTTTTACTATGGGACCAAGCCTAAAATCGCGAAAAAAAAAGTCTGTGGCACTCCAAAAGAAGTGAAAACTTGAATAATTAAAAAAAAATACTTCCAAAACCTTTAAAGTAAACATACTTGCATAGAACATTGATCCGTAACGTAATATAAATAAAGAGCACAATCGCGTTTACAAAAATGAGGGGTCGGTAACGGTCTCGCAAGTTCAATTGTTTTTTTCCATCTCAAAAATGCCCAACGCGCCTAAAAAAGATTTCACATAAAAATCAGCTGTTCCCTACATTTATGTTTGCAAAGCTCAAGCATTTAGGGAACAGATGATATTTTTTCGCGATTTCAGGTTTGGTCCTATAGCGAAAGTTGTTCATTATGATGAGTACAATGACCCCTTAGGAGGATGCCCATGAATTATATTTCACCCTGTATATGTACATACATGTAGATGGGCTAGGGTCGTCACGCAGTGGGTGCCTGACGACGGGCGTTGTCACCGAGGCAGGCCTAAGAAACGCAGGCGCGGCGACCTAGACTCTTTCTTGACTGATTGACCAGAAAAAGCAGCAGACAAAAACACATGGCGAAGTATGGGGAGACCTTGGCCCAGCAGTGGGATAGCACAGGTTAAAAAAAATAATATAAATATGTACATTCAGCTGCATCCGATTTAAACCGGCAGCCGACCCCAAAATTGTTGGGAAAAGTCTAGCCTAGCCATTTTGATGAAGCAGCAGCTCAACCTGGAGATCTGTCATACAGGTCCCGAACCCAGTATAGACTTCAGCACTCACAAAGGTTTGAATCTGCCTGTAACCTATTTACCCTGTACCAAATTTGTACCTTTTTGAGAGAAATAAATTACTATTATTAACTTACACACGAAATACTGTATATCTATACTCCATAGGTTTAGGTATTTAAATAAAGGTAGACAAAACAAACCACGTGACGAGACAGCTGTCAAGTGATCGACTAAACGTAATACCTGTCACTTCAGTTGTTATGCTACGTCACAGTTGTACTCTTCAATTTAGCAACGTTAGACATCGTTGACGTTTAGAAATTGGGTTCTTTACAATAGACAGATTACAAAATCTTATAAATCAGACAAAAAAAAATGTGCTCAAGCAGTTACATTTACGAAAAGTAGTTGAAGAATAAACGATAAAGTTTAACATACATTAATAAAAGAGGAAACTATGGTAAAACACTAAAATAAATTTAATTTGGTTTTATTGTTTTTTAACAAGAAAGTGTCATCTATAAAAACCCTTTTTACGATTTGTTTACCTTTTTTTAACTACCTAAACCTATGGAGTATAGCTAATCCAGCGCTGGGGCTCTGTCTTGCACAGGGTCGTAGCATAATGCTGAGCGATAGCCGATTTGCGTGGATGTGACGCATGCTTCCCCCAACTTTTTCTCATTTTTGTAATATAATAAATTTTTTTTCTTGCGTCATGTTTACCGCAAATAAACGTTTTTTCTTTCTTTCTTTCTTTCTAATCATTGTAGTCGAAGGTAAATAGACCTCTGATCGCACCCTTACACCGAATATAATAATAATTTCACAGCACGTAAATTCAGTAGCGTTCATTTTGATATCAGTGAGGGCGCCTGTGACGTAATAATAATTGCTAGTGATGTTACCGACGAGAGCAATAGTTACTTTTAGTTTTAAATCGATTTTCACTGAAAAACGATTATTTTTTATCGATTTTAAGCTTACATCAGTTTGAAATTTAAATATGCCAAGTAAAACTCTGAAATTAAATGGCTAGGCTGATTGATGATAATGACTTCACGAACCACACCGAGAATTTATTTATTTATTTATTATGGGACAATAAACAGCTATAATATAAAATGTTTACAAATAATAATATAGTATCTTGTGAGCCTATATTATTATTTGTAAACATTTTACAACATCCGCATGTTAACAAAATTAAGATAAGGTAAAAAAGTGCCACTAGATTAGCATTACTCAGATATATAAAATAATTGATTATTAAAATACAATACAATGAATTAATTATTAAAAAAAAATTAAATAAAAATAAATACATTTTGGATAAAATTTAAAAAATAATAAATGGTTTAATTCCTTATTGTTACAAATAAGAATGATCAATAAAATAAAAAAAAATCCAAGGAATTGTGTTATTAGAAATTTTTGGATAAGTGCTGCTACTATGGACTTTCAATCAAGTTTTCTTTTGGCCTTTCAATTTTCCAGCATACCGGTTGCTGCCTATATGTTTGAAACTTAGTTACAATTTTAGAAACATTCATTTGCGTACCCAATTCCTAACCAGAACCCACACCAACCGAACTCCAAAGTAATCAAACATTAATTAATACATGTTGACCCCGAAATCAGACACCCGGAAACACGATTAGCATTTCCATGACTATATTATAAGGGTTGGTAAAAAAATATTGACAGTCGTCCCGATTACGTGTCGTATGGGGTGAAGGGAAGGGGAGGGGGGAAGCTGGAACAAAATTATGCTAAACGACTCGATCCCTTCCATGTTATATGGAAATAACAATTTCGCAGCACATAAATTTGGTTGTTCCGGATGATATCTGTCGCAATTTAAATGTATTCTTCTTGGGTTTAGAGGCAGTTTGTTGTCAAGTACTTACAAAGCTAGCTTTTTCTTTTCATTTGAAGGTCTTGGTAAATAGGCCAATGAATGTATGATTTTCCAATCTAGGCAACTTTCCACCAATCACTATTCCCAGAGTCATCATCATCATCATTATCATCATCAGCCTATAAATGTTCCCACTGCTGGGACACAGGCCTCCTCTCTGTGAGAGGGAGTGGGCCGTAATCCACCACGCGGGCCCAGTGCGGGTTGGTAGATAATAATAATATCTTTCTTTATTCAAAAAAGTTACAACATTGTTACAAACACTAAATACATTTACAACATACAGAAGAAGTGTCTTAAACATAGGTCCCCTGGCTCCCAAACTAGGTTTATACCTGTGACTTGGGAGTCAGTGTTCCTCCATTAAAAAAGTCGTTACGTATGTCGTTGGTTATTAAAAAAGCAATGAAAAATAAAACAAAACAGATGTCACATGTCTTCGAATTTTCGGTTCTAGGACATGCCGGTTTCCTCACGATGTTTTCCTTCACCGTTTTGAGAGCAGTGGTGACGAAATAATTTACACAAAGTAAAGCGCCTGTCTGGGTTCGAACCTACGACCTACAACTCGTAAGTCGCGGCCGTTACCACTGGGCCACCACTACTCTGCCAAGAGTGCTCAACCATAAAAAAAAATAAGGTTAAGATTTTTTTTTGATGCCTAACCTATGTTTAAAACGCCTATCTGGTATCACAAAATCCCTGAGTAACATACAATAGACCTAGAATGTTGTTCTTTTTAACCCAGTATCTAAAATAACTACACCAAACCACTCTCATTTAAGAGCTCTCTCATAAATTATTCTGATTTATTCAATACGGGCCTAAGTAATTAGTCTCTCATTCGATTAATCGAATTCCAAAGCTGAATTCGATTAGCCCCGTCCCTAGTAGTACGTTCGTAATAATTACGTACGAACATGCGTAGATATCACAAACGATTCGTATTCAACAAGCGTACCTCTAACAACGTTTTCACATGCTCATATTGTTCATTGTTATCTTGTAACGTGTCGCACCGAAATATATTTTAAAGGAATCGATATCGATTTAGGCTTTTAGGCAGATGGGAGAGGAATATGAATTGGGACTCAAAACTTTTTATTCAAGGTTTCTATGTCCTAAACGTGACATTTACCTAATTACACGACTACGGCAAAGTCAAAAGAGGGTTATGTTTTAATAGGCTATGTATATATTTATGTACAACGTTCTTCTGTTCCCTCATAAGTACTAAACTGCTTACTAATCGTATTTTGATAAACGAGGTATTCTTAAATGATTCCTAACCCCAAAATAAGTAAAAGAAAATTTTAATTAAAACCCAACTGTATAATTCGTTGCCAAAATATTGGAGGGAATATACAACGGAAAAATTAAGAAGTAGGTTAAAAATCTTCTTTTAGAGAAAGTCTACTACAGCACTGACGAATTTCTGAATGATAAATTAATCTAATTCTTACAATTGTGTATTCCTAATTACTTTGACATTAAATTGACTAATTTCATTACACATTATGAGTGGTTGACTCTATTCTGTAGTACATTTTAATTTTTTAAATTCTAATTTGAACTATTAATTGAATAATGGATAAATTTATAATTATTTGATTAAATGTAATAACCTACCGACATAGCCTACCAAGATAACCGACATAGCCCGATGAATTGCCAAACTAAAGTGGCAATGCAGTAACCAAAGTCGCAGAACGGATGGCCGATGGGGCCGAAAGGTTCTGGAGTGGCGACCGCGTTCCGGAAGACGTAGTTTTGGAAGGCCTCCCACAAGATTACCTTGTGAAGGCCGCAGGAATCCGCTGGATGCGGAGAGTACAGAATCGGTCGAAGTGGAGGTGCTTGGGGGAGGCCTATGTCCAGCAGTGGACGTCTTTCGGCTGAAATGATGATGATGATGAATAACCTACCTACTTATATTTGTACGCCGTTAAGGCAAAACATGACTGTGGTAAAATTTAATTGTAACATCTTGCATGCCATGTGTGTGTATACTCATGTTTTGGACAAATAAATGATCTTTATCTTTATCTACGACCAAAATACTAACAAAAATGTGGCTTTTTGCTTGATTCGCACAAATTAACTCACCCGAATCGGGCGAATCGACACTTTTAATTAAAGGGGAAGCGTCAGGGTAGCCCGCAAAATTCAAATTTTCTTACGTTTTTTGCAATTTACAGGTAAGTATCATGTTGTATGTTGATCTAAATATGATTCGCGGCCGTAACAAATATGGCTTTACTCAATTATAATCATTACAATCAGCAATACAACTCCATAAGTTAGCAAAGGTGTCAAATGTCATGATTTCATGAAATCATGACATTTGACACCTTTATCTTCTTCTTAATCACTATTGCTTGTTACAACCTCGAATCATATTTTAATCAATATAAAACCTGACACTGACCTGCAAAATGCAAAAAACGTATGAAAATTTGAATTTCGCGGGCTACCCTGACGATTCCCCCTTAAAAACCTTTTTTCTAGAGGCAATTCGCACGAAATTAATGTATTTGTGGGCGAATCGAAACCAAAAACGCTAGAAATACATATTAGGCAATTGGCGCACTTTGAATTTTATGCACTAAAATTAATGTACTTTTTCCTTAACTATACTCTAAAATGTCGACAAGACAAGACACCGATGTCGATTTTTCTTTCGGTTTTCGCAAAGTCGGAGTCACACGTATGTGAGTAAGGACCGTACTTACATGACTAAGTAATGACGTGTGACTCCGTCTATTACGGAAACCGAAAAAGATCGACATCTGTCTTATTTTTGATGTGAAATATCTATAGTGGCAGGTCAGGCTGCGTCGACACGCCAACAGTACCAATGCCAAACCAACGCCAACGCTAATGTTGGCGTCGGTAAACTATCTTTTTATGCATATAATAATTTCGATATTTCACATCTACCAGTTGTCCTGCGACGGCTCATTTTTTTTTTTGTCTATAAAGAGAGAGATTTCTTTAACTTGGGCTTCTTGAGCTGTCTAACGTTACTCAGTTTTCCCTTTCAAATGCTTTAGTAGGTCACTTCACACATTTGGTGCGAGGGGATTTCAGGTAAATTCTGAATTTCTGCCGGTAGATGCAATTCTTGAAACGTTGCAAGACTGGGGTTTGGAACGTGTTAGTTGACTTGCACTTGCACTGTGTCCCGTAAGAGCCTTTTGCGAGATATTGGATTGCTTGGATCATTAAAGCCAGTGTGGTTTACCTAGAAAAAGTCCTTTAATTTTTATTTACTAATTCTTAAAAAAGTTGAAAAGAAAAAGTAAAAAATCATGATGTTGATGACCAAGTCGATATAAAGCTGTGAATTCACAGACCGCTATTTTTGGCAATAGTTGCTGGGCAGAGAATAAAGAAAATCTTGTCATTTGTAGTTTTTTTTATGGAAATACTGGCTTAATTATTATCAATACTCCCAGTATTGATAGAATTCTATGTTTTTCTATGACAGTTAAGGCACCAAGTGTAGCATAGGCATAATATTCGACATCCATATGTGACTGGCCTATTAACATATCTAACTCCACCAAACCATAATAACCCTGTTGCTAGGGTTGACAAAACGCAAACACCTCACAAACCATAACTACTTTAACGCCTCTTAATATATTAGAAAATGTATTCAAACGGACACCGTTATTATTCATACAAAGCTTATCTTCCCCTCGCAGTGTCCTGAGGAAGTCAGTTTTGCATAAACATGAAGCCAAGTCGGGCCAAGTGCTAACCTAGTTACATACGTGCAAAGTAGCTTCGTGGCTAAAACGCAATAAAATGCCGGTAAAGAGCCGTGATTTGTTGCGACTTAACGGTATGAGATTAAATTAACAACGGACTCGCTAGTTTGCGTCGGGTTTTATTTTGTTGTTAGCCGGCTATTTTGTAACTGTAAGTGAAAGGGGGTTATGGCGATCATGGGTTGGATGTTACCTGTACAGTCATAAGCATAAGTACGTTACACTTACGCAAGATTCAAAAGCGATTTTCTACTAAAGTGTTCATTTCGTGTGCTGAGGAATGATGTGATAAGACAGCGGCGTGATTTAAAAGAAGATTTAGTGACAAAAATTGAAAAGGGTATCCTGAGATGGTTTGGTCATATTGAAAGGCGACTAACGAAATGTATTTACAAGGCAGATGTGACTGGAAAGGCCGGGAGGACGTCCTGGAAGGACATATACTGATCTTATTGCTGATGTTCTTCAGAAAGGTCAGGTGCGTAGTACTCGCAACCGGCGTGCGTGTATAACCAGATGTATGAACGTAAACGAGGCAAAAGGAGTATGTAAGGATCGTAGCAGGTGGTGTTCTGTAGTTTCTACCTACCCCCATAGGAAGAAGGCGTGAGTTTATGTATGTATATATTCATAGAAATTGTATGATGTTACGAACATAGTATTTTCGAAACCATACTGTTATTACATACTTGTACGTATGTAAAGGAAAAAATAAAAAATAAAGGGAAGTGCTCATTGGGCTCATTGTCAAAAAATTCATCCGCATCGCTGGCAGCGTTGCCACGTTGGATGGCAATGCTGATTCTTTGGCTTAAGAATTGGCCAGCCCTCTGGTCACGTAAAGAGTCGATCAATCGCTTGACGATGTCCCGGAATACTTGGTGAGCACTCGGACCCCATGGCCCTAGTGTTTCAACCCCAAACGGCTCACATATACATAATATATATAATACTTAGTTGTATATACATAGTATAAATATTCAAAATGTATATTATGTTAAAATAAATAAATTAAATACTGTTACGAAATAAGTCTTTTTCCAAAGTTTTAGTAGTTATTTTACGAAAAAATCGCCATTGTGTTTTGAGTCCTAAGTTTAAGGCATTTATGTTCGTGATTACACTGGTAACGCCAAACCCATGATCGCCATAGACTGCTTAGGTTTGTATTCAGTTACAAAATAATTGGCCAGTAACATAATTAAACCCAACGCACACTAGCGAGTCCGTCTCATACCGTTAAGTTGCACAGCTCTTTACCGCTATTTTATTAAATCAGCGTCCAATTAGGTGAGGCATCATTATTTTCCAAATTACATTGGGTTGGCTTCTATATTTGAATATTCGAAATTCTATAGGACGCGACAGCCATCTTAGCTCTAGGTAAAACAGAATTATTGGGAAATGCCGATATCCTGAGGATAAATCCACCGCCCTCTCGAGCTTTTGACTGTCCGTGACTGTTGAATATTTATTTGTATGACAATGGACTGAGGATTGTCGTACCTCGTACACTAAGATCGGTTATCCATTCTACTCACTATGTAAAGCCTGAATAAATCGAAACTTTTATTTGTCTTTTTATCGTTTTCAAAAAGGAGGAATCGAGACGTCATTTTCATTTTGAAAACGACGTCTCGTTTTACTTTTTTATAAACATTTCTTATTAGTCCAGCTCGTGGCTAAATAATAACATCTGTATGGGTCGATCAAAGGTTAAGCTACGCTTGCCGCGGTTGGTTCGTGGATGGGCGACAATCCATTACTTATCGAGACCCCTCCGTGCCTCGGAAAGCACGTTAAGCCGTTGATCCCAGCTGTCATTATTAGATCTTTGACAGTCGTTACGGGTAGTCAGAAGTCCAACTCGGATAACTAGACTAATCAAGGGGTATTGTGTTACGTAGTAACTGGGTTGTGGAGGTCAGATAGGCAGTCGCTCCTTGTAAAATACTGGTATTCAAACTAAAGTATTTATCAAGGAAGGGAACTGTCTCCTGAGATACAGGCTTATTACCTAGTTCGGGAGGCAGAGCTTTTATGTTTTTACAAATAAATTACTTTTATTTTATTTTTTATTCAACTTCATCCGGTTAAACTGGAAGTCGACCTCAACATAGTTGGGAAAAGGCTTGGCAGATTGAGTCAGTCTCCGATTCAGTGGTCCTAGAACAGTAATTGCATTGATAATGATTATGTTGTTGTTTAATTACCTTCAATATATCTTAGGTTCAACCCAGGAATATGTAATTTAATCGAGTTTACCTATCGACCTTGGGGCCTTGACAAGTAGCAATCGCTTTTAAAGCGTTTCATATTTCTACCACGACTTTTAAAAGGATTGACATAAGCTTTTCGGTAGTTTATGTCAAATCCATACATTTTTGACTTAATTCCATACAGTAATGTTGCTAAATTAATCAAAACAGGTTAATATTTGACAGCTATTTACGACGTTGCCAACTGTTAAGGTAAATCCTCTTAAGACTAGGTACTACAAACACAATTTCCACGCAAACTCCGCCCCCATGCACCCCACCACTCCACTATGTACTAAACGCTAACATATCAGTAATAATGTTGAATATTGCGTGCGCTCTTTGGTTGTGTTCGAGCACGGAACTAAATTTCGTTAGTCTCAATTCTTATTTCGTATATAACTAAAGTAATAATTGATCTAGAGAAAAAAATATCTTATATTTGGATATAAAACTATATTTTCATAATATCAATAATTATTTTAGACATAAAAGCCGAGTAATCTTGTTTTTGTTTCAAATATTCTTTAAAAGTGACATGTTTTTTGGATAAAAAATGAATCGAGTGATAATGTTCCAATTACGTAACTGTCTTATATCCGAAAAAAAAAGATCCAATAAATCATATACTAAAATTTCATTTTGATTGTATGCGTGACTTTTTCAGAATATTAATGCAAATTAACATACCATTTAGGGAGCCTCCTTTTAACAAGAACTGGATTTCGCGATAGGCTTTTTTTTTTTCAAACCATTAGCTTCACTTCGCTGATCAATCTACCCGTGATATTCCCATTTAGTTTCACAAGCAAATTCACATAATTTCCTGTGATACAGGTTAATTGTGTGTCAACTCTCGTATTGATTTTGATACTGATTGGATCGGCAGGTGATTGATTTTCAATTTGTCGATGTTGCTACATGCCAACATGTCATATTGGATATGACAGCTTTCAACAGATGTACCTATTAGTGTATGTAACCTGCAACTATGAAGAAAAGGTCCCTTAAAAGCTCTAAAAAAGTTAGAACCAATAGTTACATTACATTCATAGGTAGACCTACACGGATAATAATAATGGGAATCTTAAGTCAGTATCTTCAATTATTCTTCCTTCTAGATACCTAAAATCTGAGACCAGGAGTTTTAATTAACTTCTGGAGGGAGGTGGGCTGGTTGGAATAACTACCAAACGGCCGCTATAGCCCACGCACAATGGTCCACCTGACAGACTAAGTGCGGAAACCAAACCCCATTACATAGAATATACCTAAAATCTGCCTAGCCTTTTCCCAACTATGTTGGGGTCGGCTTCCAGTCTAACCGGATGCAGCTGAATACCAGTATTTTACATGGAGCGACTGCCTATCTGACCTCTACAACCCACGATACTCCTTGTTAAAACTGGTTGTCAGACTTTTGGGCTTCCGACGACCCGTAACGACAGCCAGGACCAACGGCTTAACGTGCTTTCCGAGGCATGAATGAGTCTCGGTATGTTAAAATGGTCACCCATCCACAGATCAACCCCGGCAAGCATAGCTTAATCTGGTGGATCGACCCGTGTGGCTGTTATTACTTAGCCATGAGCTCCTCCTTCTAGATACCTATTAGATTTTTATTTTAATAGTTTGTTATTTAATATAGTTATAATCATCATCCCAACCGTACCCCAAAGGCCCTACCCTTATCCCAATTTACTTGTAGTCGGCTCTACATATCTTTTTCTTTTATACTTCTTTCCATATATCTTTCCATACATCATCTCGGTAGTCATCCTCTTTCTAGTCATATCATCTTTCACACAGTTCATCCATCGTTTCTTTTGCCTTCTCTTTCTTCATCTTTCTTCTTTTTAAATTTAGTAGGTATGACTGCCTCGTTGATCTAGTGGTTGCAAGCGCTACTGGGCTAATTTTTCCATCAGGAATTTCTCAGTGGCAGCCTGGATTTGTGACCGGTTGACGGCAATAGGCTTGCCCCCTATTACATGGGACTTAAACATAACTGACGAGGGTGTACTTACTATAGGTCCCTGCGTAACCCTTCGAGGAAACAAGGCGTGATATTATGTTAGGTAGTAGTAGTGTAATCCAGTGCTTATAATTTTTATCCTCTTTAATAAATAAGTCCTTCAGTATTTCATACAAAACATTGATCAAGCAGGGGCCATAGTCTTTCCATAGTCCTAGATAACCAGTTCACTTTAGCCATTCAAACCCATAACCCAATATCTTTGTTTACAAATCCTGCAATGGTCCTACACCAACCGGGGATTGTCCTTGGATGCACATACATAGTGCGAAAAGGGATAATAATTGTCGGTTGGTGTCTCATTTAATTAAAAACGTCTAACGAGCTTCTGCGAGTTGGTTTCAGCCCCTCGTACGCCTTCCAAAGGTCCGGGACTCTAGGGTCCCAAGAAATGTCAAGAGTCCCTCTAAGTATCTGCTTAACTAACTTCAGAATCTGGACTATATCGGATATTTTCTTCTGCACTAGTAAAACGGGTAACATTTCTGAGTAACTTTGATTAGCAAGAAATCCGACAGCCTCACTTAACCTAGCCGTAATATGGCGTTATAATATTGCGTAGAACAGGCATCAACAGGTTTATCACGATCTAAACAATGTATGTTGGTCGTCCGGCGGGTAGCGAGATGGGACCACGATATACGCAGGTCAACTATAGTGGTGCCACAGATTAGTATAGATAGGTCGCTCCGCAAAATCATTTAAATAAAAAGCGGCTCTTGCTACGACACAATAAACTGCAATTCAGGTTGCACAGCGCTTATTACCTACAGTAATATTCATCTAGAAGTTGCCTCTCTTTCTATCGCGTAACTCTTATATTTTCTGACTATACGCCCACTGAATTCGACAAGTCGAGCCCACCGCGTATGTACAGTATTTCTATTTTCTTAATGTCCCACGGGAATCATCGCATTTCCGAATACAAACGAATGCTAATTTACATGTTCTTCAATTTATTCATAGATTTATCGTGTATAATAATTCGAATTCAGAACTAAGTACTTTATTGTTGTTTTGTTTTGATTTCCGTGTGAACTATATAGAGCTGTAAAACTATTTTCCTATCTACGATAAATCTAATATTAATGGACATGGAAATTAGCATTCGTTTGTTTTCGAAAATGCGATAATTCCCGAGGAACATTAAGAAAATAGAAACACTGTACCTAATTGTAGCTTCATACTAAACATGGCAACAAAACAATGTCAAATGTCCTCCAAACGAAAGTTTATTCGCAAGAGAATTGCAGTTAAGTTTATTCACATTGTGATTGCTAATTTAAACGTATAAAATCTACATATTGAAGGACAGAAACGGATTAGTTAGACCTTTCAAATTATAAAGGTTACCTATAAAATTGCTCACTGCTCCGCTATGACCAACCAATGACCAATGTAAAGTCCCCAATTAAGTAGATAAATTGTATTGGTTATAAGTACAAATATTTGCATGCTAAACGGTAGAATATACAGGCTGCACACGCTTAGCATGACCACAATAGAAACGGGTTTTGTCGACGGAAGAATAGACAAAATGACAGATAAAGAATCACAATCTGTCATTTTGTCTATTTTTCCGTCTACAAAACCTGTAGAAAACTTGTTTCTATGGTTGTCATGAGTGCTGGAACCGAATTTTTAAAGTGATAACTTCTTTAGGCGCGTTGGGCATTTTTGAGATGGGAAAAACAATAGAACTCGTGACACCGTTACCGACACCTCATTTTTGTAAACGCAATTGTGCTCTTTATTTATATTACGTTACAGATCAATTTTCTATACAAGTATTTTTACTTTAAAGGTGTTGGAAGTATTTTTTAAGCTATTGCATAGCTTTTATCGCGGGCTTTGGGTGCGGCGATCAAGAAATTCCGTAACGAAAATAAAACCTAACACCCTCCACTCCGCCTACCATGTAATGACGGATGATGACATAAAACAAAAATTACGTTCCCATGACAACATCACGTTGTGTTGGGAACGTCATCATCCCAAGTGTAGCGTTGACAAATAGAAAGTATGGAGGTTACAAATGCTATGCAATAGCTTTACCGCGGCAGTCCCCGAGTGCCACACGTTTTTTTTTGTAAACGCGATTGTGCTCTTTATTCAGATAATTTAAAAAAAAATCTAGGCAAACAAATATTTTCTATTCTAATATATGACCTAATCTCAAATAAGTTCGTCCGAAAACTGAATATGTTTTCTACAACTACCAGGAGTTAAATAACTTCCCATTCCTTTCCGTCATACTAATCAAACAGAGACCGGAACAGATGGCCATAAACGCTAGCTCATATATTATTCAGTGGTCGTTTCAACCGCTTTTTATACGGTTTCAGACGCCAGTGACGGGAACCTTAAATATTGTATGGGAGGCTAGTTATTCTTGTACGAGTGATTGCGACCGTGTAAACCGATTTTGAAGTGGCTGGTCAGATTTACATCGCCTTTTATAACCACATGTGAATTTTCAGAAACTCACTCAAAACTTACTTACTTATAACTAGTTTAAAGCCTTTTGATTGGTTAAAACTACTTTGAAGTAATTTGAGTCTTTAGTGAGGTTCCGTATGCAATACGGGAAAGAATTACTTTATAAAACATTATTTCTTACTGAGAAAATGAATTGGAATTGGATTAAAAATAATTGATTAGTCAGAAATTTAAACGTTACTTAAGAGCGTTTATTCTGAAAGTGGGCAACGTCACAACTAGATGTCAAATATTTCGCTGTTTTCATTACTTTGGCAATATTACTGAAAATGGAAATAAGAAATGTGGGTAACTAGTTCCCTAGAATATTAATAATGAATTGCAATTAGCACTGAATTTGATGCTGTAACAATTTTAGGTGTAAAAAAGGCATTTGGAAAGTTTCCAAACACTTTTTTTACATCAAAAACTAAACATTCGGTATTACGATATTAATTATTGTATTTCATAATCAATATTTTAGTTCCCTAGTTAGCCACATTTTTTAATTCCACACAGTAATATTGCTAAATTAATCAAAACAGTAAATATTTGACAGCTATTTACGATGTTGGCAACTTTTAAGATAAACTCTCTTAAATACATGCATACACTTAAGCATAATCAGCCTATAATATTCCCATGATTGCTAGGATACACTGGATACAGGCCTCTTCTCTTCGAGAGGGAGTGACCTAAATAATCTACCACGCGGTCCCAGTGCGGGTTTGTAGATGTCACATGTCTTCACACCTAGCAATAAAATCGTCGAAGGTAAATTATTGTGAAAAGTTCTAACGCAAAACCAGAGCAAATATAGGTCACACGTGGTACCAGACAAGGCTGACAATAGGATTATTATTCGACATAAACCTTCCCGTAAATATAGAAGTCGTAAAGATCACCTAAAGCCTAAAAAAGGCCTGAAGAAATAACACAATTGGAACACGTGCTACATACTCGTCCTACTCATTTTAAGTACCTACAATGTTGAATAAAACGTATCTATTGTTATAGAAGTACCAAGGTAAGTAGATATGTGAACGTTTTATTTATGTTTAAAGTTGATATTATTTTACCTACTTAGATACTATATACTTGCTAAATCTATATATGTCAGATCCGGTCATTAGTACGGACACGAAACGAATCGCAAGCTCGCCACTGGCGACATCAAGAGTGATCTAACTACACCAAAAAAGGCGCGCTTCTACAGAGTCGTGATGTTTTAAGGCCACGGCGAGGAGGGCATTCAGCCTCTGGTCGCATTGGAGACAAGACGTTCTCAGTTATTGTGGTAGTTGTAATTTGTGATCATTATGTTAATTGGTGATTTTAATAAACGCCGTCGCACCCAGTGTGTGTATAATTTAGCTAGTGTGATTAATTTGATAGTAAATTATAATGTGACCTGAACTGCAAACTGTTTTTCTATTGCGCATTAACCAATACTACCCAAACTACGCCCACAGTAGTTAAAATATCGCTGATAATAACGAGGAGTCACATACCCGTCTGAGTGACCTGACCACTTGAGAACGGCTGGACCGAAATGCATTTTTTTGTTTTAAAATGTTTGTAATAGTCCGAATCAGGCTGGTTCAAAATTGCCGGAAAAATTAGAAAATTCGGAAAAACTGAAAGTGTATTTTCTATAGGATTTCTGATGGACAGAACAACATCTGTCGGATCAGCTTGTTTTTAATATTTACCTACGTTAGTTCGAAAATGAAGACTAAACTAAACTACGACAAAAAAGTCAACTAAAAGGTGTAAAAAAACATCAGAGACAGACAAATTAAAGATTCGGAGTCACATGTAGTCTGTCCGATTTATGCCCTAACACATGTGACTCCGGATTTTTAATTTTCTGTCTGTAGATAGGTTTTAGTTTAATAATTTTTAGTTTTAAATTATTTTGGGGTGTTAATGTAATATATTTTTTTAATGCACTAATTCAGCTCTTTCATTTGATACCCAACATGGTATCATAAAAGCTTTTTAAAGTGAAACTTTTATTACATCGTCTCAAACTTTTTCGTCTGTGTGTTGCATGTCGCGTGACGGTCGGCCGCGGAGTAGGGATAAAGTGAAAAGCACTCGTCAGAGCAGCCAAGGCCAATATGGCGGCGCCTATTATAGTTCGCTTAAAAGTTTCACTTTTACCGTGGTTTCATAAAACCACACAATCCTTTTTTTTTTGTTCTTGACTTTTTGTCCTCTTGGGGGCACCGTATTCAATTTAATGTAAAGACGCTTCCAACGATACCTCATATGTCAAATTATGATGAGCAGTTTATAAGTTATGAGGGAAAAGATGAACATACTTCACACATACCGGTCAAAATCATAACCCTCCTTTTTGCTTCGCCGTAGTGATTTTTCACTTGAAACAATGCACACCTGTGCCTGACCCTTCGGGGATTACAGACATGAAGTTATGAGACAATGCAAAAAGTTCATTTACCTTTTCGCCACGTGTACGATATTACTTTTCTCATAAAAACAAACATTTACATCATTCACACTTAAAGTATAGAATAAAACCATCTGCACTCCAAGAAATTCAACCATGTAAACACATACCTCGAACAAAATTCAATCTGCCTAGCCTTTTCCCAACTATGTTGGGTCGACTTCCAGTCTAACCGGATGCAGCTGAATACCAGTATTTTACATGTAGCGACTGCCTATCTGACCTCCACAACCCAGTAAATAGGTAATATGATACCCCTTTGTAAGACTGGTTGTTAGACTTTCGGGCTTCTGACGACCTGTAACGACTGTCAAAGATCCACGAATGACAGCCGAGGTCATGAGCGCGGAGGAGTCTCGGTATGTAGAAATGGTCACCCATACACGGCCCAACCCCGGCAAGCGCAGCTTAACCTCATGGATCGATCCGTGCGACTGTTATTACTTAGCCGAGAATAAATAATAAAAAAAAAAATCGTTTCTTTTTTTTCGCAAAATTGTTTTCTTCGTTAAATAAGCAACCTTTTACCTGTCTCTACTTAAATCTATTTTTATTTATTTCAGCCGTTCAGTCTTGCGCCTATAAATTAACTCTCAAGCGTGGGAGGGACAATGTGACTATAATCGAACCTACAAGGTAAAACATCAATGTAATTACCCTCCTTCACAATACAACCAAAAAGTTTTATAACCTCAAGCGAACCTTTTAAAATTCGAACACGTGTAAGAACGCACACACAAAAAGTCCCAACGCACACCCACAAATCCTGGCACGTCCCGACAGAAATGTGTATAGGTATCTCGCCACAACAAGGAACATTTGGAAACAACACAGATAACCACAGAACAACATTACCAGTCCTCCAACTAGTTCATGCCTGTCCAACTTGTTGATAAGTTAGATACCGCCATTCAAACCTTTTTAACTTGAGCAATCGAACCCCAATGGAGGATACCTCGATAATATAAACGGTTTGTAGGCTGCCGTGTAAACTTTGCAATTGTGTTTTTTTTAGGGCTGTCGTCTGTCGTCCGTTCTTCTAACCGCGGAAAACGGAAAAAAGGATTATGTTGTTGTCTGTCTGTCAGTCTGTCAAGGCCTCATTTTTCTCGAGTTGAGGTAACATAGTTGTTAGTTGTTTTATTGTATTATTCTCTTTTTTTATGCACGTGTGTCTGTGACAATTAAACTTATTTTTCTTTCTTTTTCTTTCAGATATCAAAGACTAAAAACTATAGCCTCATGCTGGTGAAAAAATTCAAGCTTCTAGTTAATATTCCCTGGTATTTAGATGTCGGTATTGAGACTGTCCGAACTCCAACAGAGCTATACAACGAACTGATTTTTAATTCAATTGACCTATTTCAGAGAGAAAAAAATCATTAAAAAAATTGCAAAGGTTTTATGTGCTGTTTTAGTTCGTAAGATTCGTATTTGCATTGAAATAAAAGTATTATCCCGCGTATGAGAAAATTTAAATTGATCGACGACAAATCGTGTTTGTTTACCTATTTTGGCGAGCTTGCGCATGTGATGGCTTGACCTATTAATAAATAGACACGGCAACGTTTTTAATGAAGATTTTTTTTAAATGTGACCTATATTAAAAAGTGGTTCAATTGATTCTGCTCGTTATTCTGATAAAACTATTTTCAGGTTTTTCGCATTTAACGCTACACGTTATTTATAGGCAAGAGCAGAAGCCCTTTGTACACCAGTGACATTGTTGGACAAAAGTCCAGAAATTGCGTTGTGGCTCAAAAGGCAAGTCACTCTATGTAAAATAATAAAAACTTTTACAAAAAAAACAACCGACCTCCAAAAAAAAACACTACAAAGTGAAAAATAACTTTGATTTCGGAAGTCGGTGTCTTGGGTTTTGTATTTTCGTTTTTTGCCACCGACTTCCGAAATTAAAGTTATTTTTCACTATAATGTGTTTTTTTTGGAGGTCGGTTGTTTTTTTTTTGTAAAAAGTTTTTATTTTTCTCTTTTCAGTTGTGGTACCTACCCCACACATATTCGAATACCACTACCTGCTACCAGTGACAGAAACTTATCATATCTACATACTAAGTAGGAAAAAAATATGTATTTTGTAGCTAACTCAAAAAGTATCCAAGCAAAGTTAATAAAATTTATGTGGGACCAATTCGAGAGCACACCCTTTCAAACAAAAAAAGCATTTTCAAAATCGGTCCACAATTGACGGAGAAATTGGTGGACATACGTAAAAAAAGAAACAAACATACGCGACGAACATATAACCTTCTCCTTTTTGGAAGTCGGTTAATAATATTCAGTTAAATCTGCGTTCCAATAGAAGTCGATATAAAAACGCTAGTTATCTGATTACTATTAAATAATAGCTCCTTTTTGCTCCTAGTATCTAAAAATGCCCCGTAATTTAAGTAACCTTGAAAAAAACGAAAATGACCGATTCTCATTACAGACAAGCGAACAACGTAGAAAAGTACAAAATTGACGATTAATTAAACCATTAAAAGAAATCATTTTCTATTTGTCGACGAACCCGGAAGCCGAAGAGACGGTATTGAGTTAAAAAAACAAAAAACTGGCGAATATTATATAAAAAAAGACATTTCGTTTTTCCACGAAAAATTCTTTTCACTGTGTCATTACATAAATTCGTTATTCAGTCGGAGAAAAAGCTGGTAAGGCTGGTCACAGATGATAAAATGGACAGAAAAAGAATTTATGCGCTTGGTCGAGCGAAAAGGGTGCAACTAGCTTAAGGGCCACGGAAGGAAAAAGGCTGTTCCGTTGCAGAAAAGTGGACCGGAAAACCTTTTCTCTAGCATATAGGTACCTAGTTACTTAGTAGTTGTACTTATTGAAGCTTCAGTGTATCTGGTAGAAATTCTACATAGCCCAATTATTACTGCCTTTCACAAACCTCGACAGAACAGGATCTAAGTTCGACCCCATTTTTTTTTGTTTGGGAAATTATCAAATAACATCTCCCGCGACTAAAACCCACCCGTGTTCCTTCAGTTGCTATGTTGCCGGGGGGCCACGATTTCCCTTTCGGCCTTATTCGCAACCGGCATCGACCCTAGCGGACCCCGTCAATTCTGCTGACATCTCTTTGAGGCGCGCGTGGAATACAACGCACCGTTGACCTGGGCTTGGTCCTTATGGGACGGCGAGCTACCCATTGCTCACCGTCCGCGCCTACGGTGGCCGGAAATCAGCCTGTGATTCCCGACGCCCAGGGCGTCTCCTCCTGCGGCGGTTAGGGGCGCGAGGGTGCGAAATTTGCCTCTCCCTCACGCGTTCCATTTTCTTCTTCGCGAGCATTACTGCTTCGCAGAAGGGGATGACGGCTTCCCATTTCCTCGCTCCGTACCATGGCCTGAACCAGTGCCGGGCGCGAGAGATCACCGCCGCCGATCGCCTCCACGAGGATACGGCGATGCTCCGTCCAAGCCGGGCAGACATCCACCGTATGCTCCACCGTATCTAAGTTCGACCCTAAAACCGTGTTCACACCAAAGCGTATGCGTCCACTATAAAATTAATGAAAAAATAACTTCAGCCGCCGACTGACTGTCCTTTATTTTTGATACATTTTTATAATCGGTGGCTGACTGTACGCTCGATGTGAAGCTGGGCGTAAGCATCCGGAATGCCTTTGAGAAGTATACAGTTTTTTATAATAAGTCACATACATACTTCTTTCTTTCCGGTTCTGATTTCTTCAGATCAATCTGAACACAGTATGACGTTCTAAATTCTAGATCAGACAAGTTTACAAACATATCTATTCTTATTTTAAGAAAGGTGTGTGGTGAGTCTACGTTTCTTAGATTCTGAATTTCGTATTCCGAATGTTTCCATCTGGCCTAAATGATGTAGAATCGGAATAAGACAAAGTCCAGACGAGTGTGTGACAGTTACGAACATTAAATGAAGATAGAACTCGAATTTGCACCTACTAAATATGAGGATTTATAACCTTTTGATAAAGTTCAAACAAGCAAAACAGAATATTATGTTATGGGATACACGTGCTGTAATTTGCCTAACCTCAAAAAACAAACTTGATTAATTATTATAAAATACCAAATAGGTATTAAGTTCTACGAAATGTTTTTTAACGGTAAAAGGAAGACCACCTGAAAAAATACATCGAATCATATTATTACCGGCCTTTGGTTCATTTAAATTCATTAAATTCTACCCTTATTAACAAATTAGGACAAGCTCACTGCTCTTTCTAAATGTTTTTGTTCGGAGGGGCTTTCTAATAAATAAATGAAAATTACTTTTGTGTTTTATTTATTTAGGTGACGCCCTATCTTTTTTCGTTTGGTTTGTAATTCGTCGAAGGGTCATTAGCGCTCGGTAACGGTATTTTTGTATAGAATTTTAAAGAGATTTAAAATGTTCCTGGTTGAAGGCCATTTTGGTCATATGTTTCAGCCTATTTTAAATTTCAAATAAAATATGTCAATCTGTCCTAATTCTGATGAACGTTTCTTTTGTAAAATAAGAAGAATATTTTTTGTCAAAGCTTATGAGGAAATTTTTACTAAACGAGTCTCCAGAAAAAAAAATATAACTACGACTTCCAAAAAAAAAGACACTACAAAGCGAAAAATTATTTTAATTTCGGAAGCCGGTGTCTTTGGTTTTGAATTTCCTCTTTTTGACACCGACTTCCGAAATAAAAGTAATTTTTCGCTTTGTAGTGTTTTTTTTTTGAAGTCGGTTGATTTTTTTTGTAAAAAGTTTTTATTTTTCACTTTTTAGTTGTGGTACCTACCCTACACAAATTCAAATGCCACTACATGCTATGTAAATAACAGTGACAAGAACTTATCATATCATCCACGGGAAAAAAATAAGCATTATTGAAGCCAACTCAAAAACTATCCAAGCAATGTTATTAAAATACACATAACCTCCTCCTTTTTGGAAGTCAGTTAAAAAGGACTTTCTTCGATCGATAACTTAGAATGAAATGGACAAAAAGTCGTGATAAGGACAGTCGGTGAATGAATATATGTATTCACCTACCTAATCTAGTAACCTTTTTTTACCTGTGGTCAGTGACTAACCTGGTATCAGAGTTTTAAAGTCACCCATGGGCTTCTGACTTGACTTCACATACCGTCGAGAAATATCTCCCAGGCACGCCGGTTTCCTCACGATGTTTTCCTTCACCGTTTTTTAAGCAATTGATAATTTATACAATACGCACATAAATCCGAAAAGTCAGAGGTGCGTGCCTTGGGTTCGAACTCGAGATCTATGACTTAGCAGTCTGACAGTCACAGCAATAGGCTATCACTACTTCTAACCTACCCAACCTACTAGTAACCTACTGGATAAGGGTGGAAACATTTCTCCGTACAAATAAAATAATACGGGCTATTTAGAAACAACTGACTGAATACTAACTCCACAGATTTTTTTTTTAGGTAGGGTATCTCGTAGTTGAACTCTGAGATCATGACTACTTAACTGGGCTTTCCTGTGGGTGCCTTAAGCTACTACACTTAAAACCTCCAGCCAGGGGTTATTCAACTATGCTAATTAAAACTAGGTGAACGCTCGCTAAGGGCACCCCCTGTGGGGTACGAACTTCGGCTTAGGGTGTCAACCGGAGGGAGGACATCAAGGATGGGACGGGCTGGGAACTCCACAGGGTTCACACACAGTCAATATTGAACTAAAAGGGTAACAAAAGCACTTCAACCCGTTTAATATTCAACATATATTATTTCGTTGTTAATATTGTTCAATCATGGTTTCCGAGTATATTACGGAAGAAATATAAGTTTCTAAATAAGAGATGATGTAGGTATGGGGTTTACATTAATAATAGAACTTTCTTGTAGTAGTCGTTTGTGGAATAAAATTAAACTTGTCCACCGAAAACCACAAGATTTTGTTTCGGTGCCGTAACGCTGGGGCTACATTGTTGCGTTATCGCAAACTTAACTTCGTGCGGTCTCTGTTGCTGAGCGAGACGTCGAGCGGTGTACGAGAGAGAGCGCGCGAAGTTAAGATCGCGATAACGCGATAATGTAGCCCCAGCATAAGTGAAAATAGTGGAATAACGTAGCCGTTCGCACGTGCGTTTGAAATCGTATTCTTTTTGTGCGCTCTCTGTTGCTCAGCGACACGTCGAGCGGTGTGCGAGAGAGAGCGCGCGAAGTTAAGTTCGCGATAACGCGACAATGTGGCCCCAGCATAAGTGAAAATAGTGGAATAACGTAGACGTTCGCGCGTGCGTTTGAAATCGTCTTCTTTTTGTAGGTACCCATTAAAAATACACACACGTCCTCCAATATAATATATTCAAAACAAACACCCACTCATACAATATTAAGCAGGTATATATAAGCAGGTGTATATATAAGCAGGCAATAGGTAAGCAGGGGGAATGGCGCTCACTGGGTAATGGCGCTCACCTCTGTAACTCTGTCAAAATGAAACGTAGTAATACGCCACATCGCGTGAAGCGCGAGGAGAGAGGGCCTCTAACAGACAGCGATGCAAACGGACAGTCAGCTCGCGTCATGTGACCGTGAAGTGCGTTTCTTCGTTTGCGGCCGCGCTGATCTAGTTTTTGGTTAGAGTTTTTTGTCGGTAAGTCCAAAACTTTAATGCTTATTTAATTATTAATTTTACTTTTCTGACGATAAAACTATTCTATTTTGTGATAATGCAATCAATTTTCAACAATTGTGTATGATATTTTTTTTAATTTCAAATTAATTACAAAACGACCGTTTGGGGTTATACCGCTCATCTGAGCGCCATTACCCCTTAGTGACTTATTTTTTTATTGTTGTAGTAATGCCAAGAAATCGTTAAAGGACCACCGCTAAAGCGGCTTGGACCGAAGAAGACCTTCAATCTGCTAAAACTGTGATTGATGGAGGTTTATCCAAAAGAAAAGCCGCAAAACAATATAACATGCCATTTACTACTTTGAGAGATCGACTAAAAAATGAAAACATGAGCAGCTCAACACTAGGTTGCAAGCCCGTTTTCAACCAACAGCAAGAAACTGAAATTGCTGAACAAGTTAAGTTGCTGGGTTCGCTATATTATGGACTCAATGTCGCAGATTTGTGTAAAATTGTTTATAAATTATGCTGAGCTCAACAATATCAAAAGCCAGATGGATACTTCTGTGATTTATGTGTCCTAAAATAAAATATTACTATTTCTAATTTATCTTACCTCAAATAATAATAATAATTTTATATTATATTATAATAATTGATGTTGATTTGACATCGAAGACTTTAATATATTTGTTAAATTGAAAAAGGTTTATCTTACGTACAAATGGGGATAATTGATGCTAATTTGTGATTGTAGACTTTACTTTTATTGCATAAGGTTGATCTCATTAATATTTCTTTAATTAAAATGTATCTTACTTGTTATATTCCAAAAAACATGTTTGAGCGTCACTACCCCGTACCCTGAGCGTCATTACCCAAAGTCAGGGGCAATGCCGCTCAAACATGTTCTTTTTATAATGTTTTCCTACTACTAGTAGGTTAAAGATATATGCTTTTGTTGTTAAATTGTTGATTACTCGATAGTTAAAGACTTTGTTATTTTTCTTAATTTTGATTTATAATAAATAATTTAAAAAATACACCATGTTTTCCTTAAGTGAACGCCATTCCCCCTCCCTACCCTACATCATGTAACGCCTTTAATACCTCCACATATTTACCGCAAACGCCTGTAATACCGCATTATATTTGAAACAATGTTTAAAACAATGTACTGGGTACTAAAACGCCAAGACTTTGGAGGTTGCCGCAGAACTTTGAACGCTAATCGAAATGGACTGCGTGTGCACTCAAACGATTAGTGAAAACTATTAAAATATCTGATAAAAGGTGATTAGGAAAATACTAAAAACTAGCTTCTGCCTGCGACTTCGTCCGCGAGCCTGTTAACCTTCTTCAAGACTTGGGCTACCCAATGCAAAAATAATTTTTAAATTCCGATTGATAGCCGGAGAATGCTCCCCGCATTAAAACTTACAAACAAATAAATTTTACCTCTTTATAATATTATTATACTATATTAAATTATATATTATAGTATAGTATAGATAAATGCCACGCTTCAACATCAATATATCATATCCGTATGTATAAATTTGATGTTACAAATGCGAAAATAACTCTCTGTTACTTTCTCACGCCATAACAGCTAAACGGATTTCGATAATTTGGCACGTATGTAATCCATGCCATGAGTTAGGGCATAGGATACATTTTATTTCAGTAATTCATTTATCAAAGTCAAAGTCAAATAACTTATTTCAATTAGGCACATAAAAGGCACTTTTGAACGTCAAAATTTACAAAAAATAGAACTGATTCTAGTCGCCCCTTCCAAAAGGTAGTTTTCGTATGGAGAAGAATGGGCAAGAAACTCCAACGCCACTCTTTTAAAATGTTTACAATATTCTCTATAACAAATTGACTACTACCAATATAAATTGCCTGTATTTTCAAATCACCACTGTCATTCTTTGAAAGTTGTATGAAATTACTAAAATACGGCAAATTGTAGTCAGAAGTAGGTAGGGTAAACATAACATAACATCACGCCTTGTTTCCCCGAAGAGTTGGGCAGAGGAGACCCTGTAGTAGGTACACCCACATTTCACCAGTTATGTTTAAGTCCCATGTAATAAGGGGCGAGCCTATTGCCATCAACCGATCACAAATCCAGACTCCGAGCTGCTACTGAGAAATTTCAGATAGAAAAACCCAATAACACTTTGCCCGACCCGGGAATCGAACCCAGGACCTCATGCTCAGCAGTAGCGCTTGCGTCCACTAGACCAAAGAGGCAGTCAGGGTAAACAATCTTTAAAAATTAAATTGATAAATTCCGGTTTATATTTTCGTGAAACCACACGTTTACAAGGGTAGGTTCTGCGGTTATAAACTTTAAACGAGTTTGCGGCTTAACAAACTTATGATTGACTAATATGTGAGTGTGGTTTTGTTCGCCGCCTTGTTAACAGAACTTTGTTCCGATTCGTTGGAATTTCAGAAATTAGTACGTTTGAAATCGCTCCTCGAAGTTTTCGGGAAAAACATTTTTGCTTGTTTCTAGGTAAAATGCTCTGTAAGAAATTATATAAACGTTTTCATAGATAAAAACTAATGCTAACCTATATGCGGGAAATCAAATGCCAAGAAGGGTAACAACTATTTTATTTAGTTTTCACATTTTGACTAACTGACCGACTCTTTGACAGGTCAAAAGTGCCCGTAATTCAATTGCTTTGAGTTTACATTATTTCATATTTCCTCGCTCTCGCTCACATAGAACTATCACCCTCACAAGTATGATAGGTTTGTTAACTTCCCGATTTAAAACAGCCACCACCATTCGTAGTAAAATGAAAAAACTGGCCAAGTGCGAGTCGTTCCGTACCATTATCTATAAAAACGGCAAAAAATTACGTTTGTTGTACGGGAGCCCCCTTAAATATTTATTTTAATTCAATTATTTATTTTTAAAGTGAATATATAACTAAATATTTTGTGAATATTTCAAGCGTCTACTTGTTGCCGTTATCAATATCGAACAAAAACGAGCAAGAAATCACGTTTGTTGTATGGGAGCCCCCTTAAATATTTATTTTATTCTGTTTTTTATTAGTATTTGTTGTTACAGCGGCAACAGAAATACATCATCTGTGAAAATTTCAACAGTCTACCTATCACAATTCATGAGATACAGCCTGGTGACAGACAGACAGACAGACAGACGGACGGACAGCGGAGTCTTAGTAATAGGGTCCCGTTTTACCCTTTGGGTATGGAACCCAAAAAAAGAATGACGCCAATTTAATTTTTTAAATATATTTTATGTAGTTTCGTTACAATAAATTGTAGGGGAGAACGGGGTAATCGTAGTCAGCGGGCAGTGGTGGTCACGTTCATAACATTCAAACGAAAGAGTGTAGACAAAAGAATATCAACCATAGGGACTCGTTACATACACCTCCCACCCCGCCCGCGTCGCGCGGTCAGGGCGCGGCCATCGTTTGCAAGGGAATGTCGCCGCACGTTTTCGCGCGCTTTGCATCTTATTTTACGAGTGAACAAAATTAGCGGTAAGTACATTATTTTAACACGAATATGTAATTAAACTTGTTTGTTGTGTGACTGTATGTCTAAATAATAGTTTTAATATCATTTTGTGGTGATTTAACAACAAATTATTTTATTTAGCATTTTTTTTACCTATTGGGTATAATTGGGCAATGAGAGTCGGTGAAATGCGGACAATGGGAGTTGACTCCCATTGACCGCGATGTTTGTTAGTTGTGTTCAAACATTGATTAATTTTTATTTTTGTTTTAGGAATGCCAAAAATACGCCCTAGGTCCACTAACAAAGCTCAGTAGTCCGATACATTATCAAAAGCAGAAGACCTCATGAAACAAGGTCACTCTATGAGGTATGCTTCTAAAGCTACGAATATACCGTTTTCTAGTCTTCAAAAGCGTGGTCCAATTTCATCTACACCTGAACTAATAAATTCAATTCCATCTACATCATTTGCAGCAATAGATCCAATGCCATTTACAAAATCCGCAGCAATGGATCCAATGCCATCTATATCATTCGCAGATTGCTGCGAATGATGTAGATCTATTGAGATCCAATGCTATCTACATTATTCGTAGCAATAAATCCAATGCCATCTACATCATTAGCAGCAATCGATCCAATGCCATCTACATCATCTGCATCAATTGATCCAATACCATCCCCATCATCTGCAGCAGTAAATCTAGTATCGCTTATATTATTAGAAGATTCAATTGATGCAAAATTAAACTCAAATATAGAAGACCTGATTCCACTACCCCGTAAAACACCTTATGAAAAGGCAAGAAAAGGCCAAATGAAAAAACATGCAAAAATTCTGACTTCAACACCTTTCAAAGAAAGTCTCATTGAAAAAGAAAATGAAAAGCGGCGAAAGCAGAGAAAAAGAATATTAAAGATAAAGGAGGTAAAGGTAACAAGCACAAACCTCAGAAAAAGGTGGTAAATAAAGCCAAAAGGCGCGTGCTCCAAGAAAAAACACTTCTTCGGAGTCAGATGTCAGCCTAAATCAGATATGTGATGATAATGAGGAAGATGACGATGATGCTAGGAATGTCTGCCTGATATGTGGAGAATTTGGCCGCAACAACGAGTTGTGGTACAGATGCACTTCTTGTGGGTTGTGGGCGCACAAAGACTGCACTGGGTGGGATACACCACGAGGTTATGTGTGTGATAAGTGTTGACTCTCATTGCCTATTTAGTGACCATAATTATCCGCATATGCTGACAATGGTGGTCAACGCCGTTTTTTTAAAAAATATTTATAGTTCCTAAACTGTGATGCCAAAGATAATAAACTTATTTGAGACTGATAGTTTGTTAATTAAAGTAACTTAAGAGTTGATTTTAATCAAGTTCTAGACATAAACCTGTTATTTATTTCAATAACTGCTTAAGTGACTCTCATTACCCCTTTCTCCCCTACCTCTCGTGAGGATATACCACGCTTCTTGCATATAAATATTTTATCTATGATCATCATCATCATTCTCTTTCCCTAATCTTACATTTGGTCACGTTTATTGCAGTCGTCTTACTATAATAATAAATAAATAACCAAACACAAAAAAAAAACTGAGCATCTATCCTATCTTGTTGCGGCTACACAACAAGCTATACATTTCCAGTGTAAGCTGACCTCGCATTGTACGGAAATCCAATTTTTTTTTTTGTGTAATTTGCACTGACGTTATGCTTATCAATGTATAAACACGATAAAATAAAAATAAAACAGATTTTCTGAACTCATGTTTAAATTAAACGCACCACGCAGTCGTTGACACCAAAAAAAAAAAAGTGTGGCACTCGGGGACTGCCGCGGTAAAGCTATTGCATAGCATTTGTAACCTCCATACTTCCTATTTGTCAACGCTACACTTGGGATGATGACGTGATGGCATAAAATAAAAATTACGTTCCCATGACAACATCACGTTCCCATGGGAACCGTCATTACATGGTAGGCGGAGTGGGGGGTGTTAGGTCTTTTTCGTTATGGAATTTCTTGATTCGGTCACCGCGCTTAAAGCCCGCGATAAAAGCTATGCAATAGCTTAAAAATATCATCAATTCTTTTTTTTTTGCTGCGTTTATTTATTGATACCCGTGGATAGGATTTCCGTACAATGCAAGATCAGTTTATACTCGAAATGTATAGCTTGTTGTGTAGCCGTGTGTACAGACGCCAGCACATCAAGCTACCCGAAACTGTCAAATTTTCCCAATCAACTTTGAACCTTATAAAATAAATAAAAAGCCTTTATTGTTGATCTTAGTTACAAAATTTGTAAGTATGCCTAAGAACTCATTAATACTATTTAAATCTAATATACTTTATAAACTGTTATACTATTCATTTTTAACTGATTCTAATTCGGCAAACGGTAGTTAGTCCTCAACTTGTCTTCCGACAAAGGCCTCCTCTAAAGATCGCCATTCAATTCTATCCCTTGCCGTTCGAGTCCATGTTGGACCCGCTATTTTCTTGATATCATCTTCCCATCTCTTAGTTTGTCTTCCTCTGTTCCTTTTGCAGTCTAGCGGGTACCATTCTGTTATTAGTCTTGTCCATTTTTCCTTCTTCTCTCTTGTCATATGTCCTGTCCATCTCCATTTTAGTTGTTTGTATGTTATGTATGCATCCTTATACTTCACCGATAAAGTTGAAAATCTATTAAATAAATTTGACAGATTGTAGTAGCCTGATGTGCTGGCGTCTGTACCATTGTAACGCGGACGGCATATTAGGTACTAGTATTAACAACCCACGCACGTCACAATTTAATATCGTTCCACTATAATAACTGTTGGTAACAACAACTATGAACAACTGCGGACGCGGCGTGTACCTACTTTCAACTCGTTCCACTAATAGCACTAAATTGTTAGAGTACACTAGTAATTAGTACCTCTACTGGTGACTAGGGATGTTTTTAGTTTATTGAAGTGGCCATAAATTGCTAGAATTTGATGTAACGTGTGTCTAGGTACTCTGTATGATTGTGGTGTGATGGAAAATTATAGGAAATTAACCTAGTATTTGCGCGGTGGTGTCGTGAGAGGTGACTTTAAAACCGGCCAAGTGCATGTCGGACCACGCACAATGAAGGGTTCCGTAGTTGGGATGAATTTATCTCAAAAACAAACTTAACTTTGTAGTTGATAAACTTGTTCTCCCATACATTTTGCGTGTTTTTGCAACTGCAAAGTTAAGTTGGTCGATTATTACTCATTAACTTGTAAAGCCTACTTAGCTGTGATAGTTTTCCTTTTAATTTCATTATATAGGCTACTATTGTGATTTTTTCACACATCCAAAACCAACCATTTAGCTGGCAGGGGGGGACACTTGACCCTAACAAAAATTTGCACTTTGAAGCTTCATATTTCGCAAACGGATCCCTGAATCCAAAAATGGTTTTCCCAAACTCACAATGTTTTTAAAGGACCTTTCCAATGATACCCCACATCATGGGATAAAAAAAGACATCACCACTTTACGTGTATGGGAGGTACCCTAAAAAAAATGTTTTGAATAATTTTGTTTTACCACTTTGTCGGCGTAATTAATATGTATACCTATGCCAAATTACAGCTTTCTAGTACATAGGCGCCATCTCCACGGACGAGAGAATCGCGGCGATAATCACGCTGTGCCTTCAAATTATCGCCGCGATGATGTCGCCGTGTGGAGATGGATTCATAGAGTTCCTATTGAATTTGACGGCACGACGAGACTATCGCCGCGATTTCCTAGCCCGTGGAGATAGCGCCTAAGGGTCTCGGAGCTAGACCGCGGACAGACAGACAGATGGACATTACGAAACTATAAGGGTTCGTTGTTTACTACGGAACCCTAAAAAAGCCATGTTAAAAAGAACTCATAGAGGGCGGATGTCACCAATGAAACTGAACGCGATTATCACATCAAAACTGCGTTCAAGAGCTGTCAGAGTCATATTCCATGAAAATGATGACACTGACAGGGAGGAGCTGGTGGCTAAGTAATAGCAGCCGCACGGCCATCCATCAGGTTTAGCTACGCTTGCCGGGGTTGGTCCATGGATGGGTGATAATCTTTACATACCGAGACTCCTTCATGCCTCGGAAAGCACGTTAAGCCGTTGGTCCCGGCTGTCATTCGAGGCTCTTTGACAGTTGTTAAGGGTCATCAGAAGCCCGACTTACCAAGGGATATCGTGTTACCCAGTTACTGGGTTGTTGAGGTCAGATAGGCTGTAGCTCTATATAAAATACTGGTATTCAGCTGCATCCGATTAGACTGGAAGCCGACCCCAACATAGTTGGCAAAATTCTAGGCAGATTGAATTATGACACTGACAGTTCTTGAATGCGGTTTGGATGTGCTAATCGCGTTCAGTTTTACAGGTGAAATCGGTCCTCAATGAGGCACTAAATCTGTTAAAAATATAACCAGGCATACCTTTTTCTGTTCCTAAAACCAGTCAGCTCATGGAAAATCTGAATTGGTTGTAAGATCGTTGCGTAAGTCTCGACCCAATACTTCATATCCGACTTTTTAACCGACTTCCAAAAAGGAGATATGTTCGTCGCGTATGTTTGTTTTTTTTTTTTCCACCGATTTCTCCGTCAATTGTGGACCGATTTTGAAAATTATTTTTTTGTTTGAAAGGGTGTGCTCTCGAATTGGTCCCATATAAATTTTATTAACTTTGCTTTGATAGTTTTTGAGTTAGCTACAAAATACGTATTTTTTTCCCACTTGCTATGTAGATGATATGATAAGTTTCTGTCACTGGTAGCAGGTAGTGGTATTCGAATGTGTGTGGGGTAGGTACCACAACTAAAAAGTAAAAAATAAAAACTTTTTACAAAAAAAAAAACAACCGACCTCCAAAAAAAACACTACAAAGTGAAAAATAACTTTAATTTCGGAAGTCGGTAGCAAAAAACGAAAATACAAAACACAAGACACCGACTTCCGAAATTAAAGTTATTTTTCACTTTGTAGTGTTTTTTTTGGAGGTCGGTTGTTTTTTTTTGTAAAAAGTTTTTTGTAAAACATTAACAATGAGATCGTTTCAAATTCTACTCGGGAGTTTCCATCAACATTCACCTTTAAAATTACTATCTATAACATAATTAATTAACTTATACTAGTAACTGGGCGATCGAGCTTTGCTCGAGTGAAAATAGAGAAAACAAATTTTCTCAAATATGAGACCTAGCTAGATCGATTTTTCGCCTCCGTAAACCCCTATATTGCAACTTTCATCGAAATCGTTAGAGCCGTGTTCGAGAACGTGATTACAAATATTATATAAAATACACAAATATTGCTCATTTAATAGTATAGGATAGAATAAAAGCAAATTTCCAAAAACCTGAAAATTTGGTTCGTTAGTAAGATATAAATGCCAAGTTCTTAGCATTCCGAATAACTTTCTTGGTTTCTTATAATTTTGGAACGGTTCTAACGAACTAACTCACAAATAATTCATCCTTTGATGGTAACATTTGCAGCAAGAAACTATTTTATTTACTTAGAAGATATCTCTTTCAATTTCAAAGTAACGCTTGTCCTAGTTTCCAACTTTCGTCATTATTCGCACAAGTTTCTTAAAGAATAAGAAGTGGACATTGCTAAGTACTTGTTATTAAAACTGTTAGGATAGGTATTTCTTATGGATTCAATTTATACTTCTGTTGAAATTATAATCATTTTTTATTTGGTTTTCTTAATTAAGTAGTGTCAAGTATAGTTGACGTCTATGTTGTGTATCTACTTATAAATAGTGCCATGCACGAAGATGCACCCCACTCTGCTCCGCTCCGTAATAAAGTACAGCTTACAGTACAGTAATCGCGGAGAGGGGCGCGTCTTCGTGGATGGCACTATTTATAAGTAGATACACAACATAGACGTTTGTCCACCACCGCTGTCAACGGTTGGTCAATGAGTGTTAGTTTAAGTATATATGTGTATCTTTATGTTTTAATATGGCTATAGTAAACGTATGTATCGCTACTTCGGCAAGCTTTACAAACTCGGGGTGCCCGACCGTCTCGTCCTCATCTTACGAGACTTTTTGTCAAATCGCACCTTCCGCTATCGAATTGAATGTGCTCTATCCTCCCCCCGTCCCATTCGCGCCGGAGTTCCTCAGAGATCGAGTTTCCCCTCTTATTTTTACGCTATTCACCAGCGATATCCCTATAAGTAAAAAGACGCAGTTGGCTCTATTCGCAGACGATACGGCCATTTACTATAGAGGCTTCGGCCCCGACTCATAGCCACCATTCTCCAAACCGCAGTCGATAAACTCGGCGCCTGGTTTAGGAAATGGAGGATTGAAGTCAATCCCGCCAAAAGCCAAGCGGTTCTCTTTTTGAAACCGTTTAAAAAGACCCAACCCCGTCTCCCCCGACCCATCACCATGCTAGGCAAGCCTATCCCTTGGAAGAAGCGAGCCAAATACCTAAGGTGTAGTCCTCGACCACCATCTCTCCTTTAAAGAGCACTTAACCCAAGCCCGCGCGCGAGCCGCATGAATCCTTGGAAGGCTTCACTATATCCTAAATGCACGTAGCCAATTGTCACTACGGTGCAAATTGCGTATTTACACAACGTGCATTCGCCCAATCATGACCTATGCGGGTGCTGTTTTTGCACAAGCTAGACCCAGTCACATCCATAAGATGCAGACATTACAGAACCGTTGCCTTCGGAAGGCCTCGGGAGCCCCCTGGTTTGTTAGGAATGAGATCCTCCATCTCGACCAAAAAATCCCCACCATCCACCAATTTCTCAAACGCTCTTCCAAGCGTTACTTCGATACTGCCGCCAAACATCGTAATCCTCTGGTAGTTACACTCCCTCTAGTATCAATCGAACTCGCCGCCCTAAGCAAATCCTAACCGACCCTGACGACTCCATTACCCACCTCCAGGAGAGCAGTAAAGAAACCAGCACAGTGTACAAAAACAGATGCCTCTCGTCATTCCGACCTCGCCGCCGAGGACCTTTGCGATCGCGACCGCGTCCCCGAGTAAATGATACTCCCCCCCGACCCTTGCTCAATAACGAGGTGCCAGCAGTTGTTGCAGCTGAGCACGTAGCTTTAAATTCCCCGACTAATAATCACGATCAAAACTTTGATCCAGCCCGTCCCATCCTTGATGTCCTCCCTCCGGTTAACGCTCTAAGCCGAGGTTCGTGCCCCACAGGGGGTGCCCTTAGCGAGTGTTCACCTAGTTTTAATTAGCATAGTTGAATAATCCCTAGCTGGAGGTTTTAAGTATAGTAGCTTAAGGCACCCACAGGAAAGCCCGGTTAAGCAGTCATGATCTCAGTACCAAAAAATTGTCACGATAGTATCTTAGTAGTCTTGTTTGTAATATGTTTTATGAACATTAAATAATCATAAAAGTAAGACATTTTCTAAAACATTTTCATTATTTGAAAACTTAAGTTTGATTGTATATTTAGTGAAGATAACACATTCATTAACAGCAAGGTAATTCGTTCTTTAGAACTTAGGTTTGCATTAACAGGCAAAGTTGCTTCCAAAATCTTTTCGTGGGCATATTGGGGTTTACTTACAAACGTCAAAAATGTATGATTAAATAGCCGCTAATCATAACTTAACTTTAAGCAACGTTTATAAAATAAACCCCTATATTACTAAAAGTAACGATTGGTCGATAGAACGATCCACTTCCAGATATATAGAACCCGAGTATTAGTCAATACTTTAATAGCAATTCTATTCCTTCACATATCTACATAAGCCTAATGTATGTAAACTTATACAATAACAAATGTATTAACTGTAGCAGAACACAGTTATTATTTAAATTTTATAACTACTCAAATGGCGTCTCTATTTCATGGATTTAAATGGCCCCATTAGACATGCTATATCGTAATTACGTGTGGGAGTGTACTTGGCTAAATGTACTCGTACCTGATTATATTCTAGGTCGTAAATGAAGTAAATTCATTGTTTAGGAGAAAAATATGAACACTATGATGTCCTTTGTACACGGCACGGTTTCTTAGGCTAAGCGTGCAGCCTGCAGAGCAGATTTTGTAATGCATGAACGTACTGACAGCTGCGTACGCTGTGGCGCAGGCACGTGCGACGCAGACATGTGACTGACCTGCTCTGCGTCTCGTTTGAGAGTCGGCACAGATTTCTGCGCGACGCGTGCAGGTCTTCAATTGTTTTTTATCACTAATTCATAATTTTGTTTCAACGACAGATTGTTTGCGAATGTGTCTGTGTAACTGCGTCGCAGCATGCACTCGCGGCCTATGCTTCGCCTGCCCTACCCTGCAAAATCTGTGCTGTGTTGCGTCACCTGCGTCTCAGCCGCTTAGCCTTATCGTTACGTCGCATAAGCCACGCCGTAGAAAAAACATGTCTATCAACAAGCTTCCTTAGCGATCCATACAACACTGACGACCGTGCCGATGTAGCGGTTACATCGCCACATACGCATCATAGACATGACGTCACACAAATCCTGCATCGCGCAGTTAGAGTTTACCGAGCGATCGACATATATACAAGATTTCAACTACAAACCGATGGGCAGTTGCCCGCCAGACACAACACCCGTCTGGTCGGAGGATCCTTCCTTTTCTACGGTGGATGAGTGAACTTTACACCCTGTTCCTCATACCACTAAACCTACACACGGCGAATAAACCGTAGTTTTTTACGGTAAGAAAAACGTGTGTGTACAAAGGGCCTAATATTACAGTAGGTTTTGTGAAAGATGGTTGGGTCTAGAACATGGGATGCCGTACTTATTCTCCAAATAAAACGGTATGTTTCCGATCCAGATGACCCCATAACCCACCTCCAGGAGAGCAGTAGGGCCACCAGTACAGTGCATAAACACAAACGTCCGATATTCCGACCTCGCCGCCGAGGTCCTCCACGACCGCGACCCCGAGTAAATACCTATACTCTCCCCCCGACCCTTTGCTCGACAACAATGCGCCAGCCCGCCTCAAAGCTGAGCTAGTAGCTTTAAGTTTCCCAGTTAATAATAAATGTCCAGATTTTATCCAGTCTGTCCCATCTTGCTGTCCTCCCCACAGCGACGCCCTAAGCCGAGGTTCGTACACAGGGGGTGCCCTTAGCGAGCGCTCGCCTAGTTTTAATTAGCATAGTTTTTGCCCTTGGCTGGAGGCTTTGAGTGTAGAAGCTTAAGGCAGCCACAAGAAAGCCCGGTTAAGCAGCCATGACCTTAGTGGTCAACTGCGAGATGCCCTAGCTAAAAAAAAAAAAAACGTGTGGCACTCGGGGACTGCAGCAGTAAAGCTATTGCATAGCATTTGTAACCTCCATACTTCCTATTTGTCAACGCTACACTTGGAATGATGACGTGAGGAACATAAAACAAAAATTACGTTCCCATGACAAGAACGTCATTACATGGTAGACGGAGTGGGGGGTGTTAGGTTTTTTTCGTTACGGAATTTCTTGATTCGGTCACCGCACTCAAAGCCCCCGATAAAAGCTATGCAATAGCTTAATCGACGGCATGTCAGTGGTAAGAAAACAAACATTTAAGCTGGCCTCCTATTCTATTGAAACTGCGTACCTACACTACGCTAGGCCACCTCAAGGTACGTGATACTACGTAGCCAGACAAAACTTTATCACAAACGCTTATAAGTAAACATCATTGTGCTAACTATTAGTAATACTTAATTATGTCTTCCACTGACCCGGTAACGCCGCGACTTACGAGTTGTTTGAACTCTGACAGGCGATTTAGTTTGTGTAAATTATTTAATCACCGCTCCTCTCAAAACGGTGAAGAAAAACATCGTGAGGATCTTCTAGAACCTAGAATTCGAAGACATAGGACATCTACCACGTGGTGGGTTACGGTCTACTTCCTCTGACTCGGAGGCCGTGTCCCAGCAGTGGAAACATTAAAGGCTGATTATGCAAATATATCAGCAAACATTTTTTTTTTTAATGTTGTTATACGCCTGTACCTACATACTGTTGCTAACCAGAGCCATGACAATTTCCTAACACACACAAACATAGTCATCAAATCCCTCTACACACGTACACTAATTACCATAATGGAGCCAGCTTTGTACCAACAAGTTCTTAAACAACTTGTAACTAAAATTACGTCAACTGTTAACATAGGTAACTAAACAGTTTGTAGCATCCCTACGGGTGTTCTCACACTGAACTGTAACTTTACATTACCGTAATCGGTGCCCCATTAAAACCCCGGAAGTGGTGTGTTTGCGTATAAATCTGTCATACCGTTTTTAGGAGTAAGTCAGTCAACAATGATCAAAATTGATCATGAAAATATCATGTTCTTCACAGGGACGATGAAAAAAAAAAATCGTAAATCAGGTAGATTATTAGAAAAAAAAAAAAAACAGTGGCACTCCATGAGTGCCGACAGAAGCGAAAACTTGAGAAAAAATCGAGACTGCGGTAATCAACGCGCTGATGTCTTTTTAATGGTCAGAAGCTGGTGTCGTTACAGTGTCGCGAAATTAATGGTTTAGTCCCATCTCAAAAATGTCCAACGCGCCTAAAGAAGTTTTCACTTCAAAAATATTGGACACGTATTTTTTCTTTGTTTACGTAATCAAAAGACTGATCAGATGATGAGAAAAGGTTAAGCAGAGGTGAACTACATAAAGTCCACCCACATGCAACAGGGGCGAAACCTATTGATATAAAACATCGTGCAGACTAGCGCGACGCGACGTCGCGACGCGACTCGAACAATACAATTTCTATGAAAACTTCACGGTATAACAATAACCAATGTCGAGCGCGCCGTGCGTCGCGTCGCGTCATCGCATCGCGCTAGTCTGCACGAGGCTTAAACCGGGCACGAATCATGGCTCCGGGTTGCTACTGAAAAATGCCTGATAGAAAAACCCAATAAAACTTTGCCCGACCTTTGGGTTGTCATAATTATTTTGAAGTTCAATAGGTATCCAATTTACCTTTGAGCCTCATTGGAAAAGCCATGAATTAATATATCGTTTGAAAAGTATGTGACAGGTCATTAATTTTTTATCAAGTCCTCTGAACCTACCTACTTGTTTGGTATCACGTGAAATAGATATTACGTAGAATGATAACACTTTACCAAGGAATTGTTAGTTATAATAATGTAATGTAAACATATTCCATAATGTAAACACTAGTCTAGACAAAAGTAAGTATTTTCTTGTTTACAGTGTAAAGTCTGTAAACTTATGTTGTGGCTTTGTTTTAATTTAAAACGTTTCACTTTAGTCTGTTATATAAATGAAAATTTAAAACTTCGTGTGTTTTTTATTAACAGTGGGTTAAGAGACCTTTACTAACATCTTATGAATCTTGTAATTAGATCTGAAATAAAAAATTGTATTATTTTATTATTAAATATATTTAGTAATATGTTTTTATTTACTAACATCAGGTTAAGACCTTTACTAACAACTTATAGATCTTGCAATTTGATGTGAAATAAAATTTGTATTATTATATTATTAAATATAATATAACACATTAATTGAGTTCAAAAATGTTAATAAAAATTCAAAGAATTTATTTTAACTTTTTTCTCTGTAAGATTTTTAATTTATTTATTTATTTAACCATTTATGTGCACACAAATAATACACAGACAAGACAAAAGGAACAGAAAAATACGTACAAAGGTGATGCTTTTTTACTCAAAACAATGTTTTTTTTTTTAACAAGATGTCATTTTGTTGTAAAAAATACATTCCATTATTACCTAAGCCACGCATGAAATTTAATAATATATATAACTAAAATATATTTTTGGAACGACAAGTTCTAAGAAGAATAGTCACTTTATTGTTTTGAATATGCAATTTTTTTTGGACATTGACCATAAATAATAAACTTAATTACTTTAAAAAAAACATAACATCTTACCGAACCATTCCATCCTATTTTAGATATTATTGTTAGTTCGGGATTAGCGGCAATAGAAATGAATTATCTGTGAAATTTTCAACTGTCTACCTATTACGGTTCAGGAGATACAGCTCGCTGACAGACACATAGACAGACGGAAAGCGGAGACAGTAATTAGGATCCGTTTGGCACCCTTCGAGTACGGAACTCTAAAAAGCTAGAGCAAAATTAATATTACAGTACCATATCAACCGATGTCATCCATTGGGGTTAACGATAAGTAAACACATCGCTGTCCCCGGCGAATAAAATGGTAATGTGCTATAAGATAGTTTTAACTTTATTTCATACTAGCGACCCGCCCCGGCTTCGCACGGGTATAAACCGGGTTATTATACATATAAACCTTCCTCTTCAATCACTCTATCTATTAAAAAAAACCGCATCAAAATCCGTTGCGTAGTTTAAAAGATTTAAGCATACATAGGGACATAGGGACAGAGAAAGCGACTTTGTTTTATACTATGTAGTGATTCGATATTTAGAGGTCCGATTACACTCTGTCAATTTTTTCATATATTTCCTACGGATATTTCAGAAGTTACGAGATTTTAAGGTGTATTGTAATAAATGTAAAAAATCACTTCTTTTGGTATTTGAACAATTCCACTATGTATATTAGTTAATAAGATATTCACAAAAAACTGTTTTTAGGGTTCCGTAGTAAACAAGGAACCCTTATAGTTTCGTCATGTCCGTCTGTCTGTCTGTCTGTCTATCTGTCTGTCTGTCTGTCTGTCCGCGGTCTAGCTCCGAGACCCTTAGTACTAGAAAGCTGTAATTTGGCATAGGTATACATATTAATTACGCCGACAAAGTGGTAAAACAAAATTATTAAAAACATTTTTTTTAGGGTACCTTCCATACACGTAAAGTGGTGATGTTTTATTTTTATTTTTTTATCCCATAGTGTGGGATATCATTGGAAAGGTCTTACAAAAACATTATGAGTTTGTCAAAACCATTTTTGGATTCAGGGATCCGTTTGCAAAATATTAAGCTTTAAAGTGCTAATTTTTGTTAGAGTCAAGTGTCCCCCCCCCCCCTGCTAGCTAAATGGTTGGTTTTGGATGTGTGAAAAAAATCACAGTAGTAGTTTATATAACGAAATTAAAAGAAAAACTATCACAACTAAGTAGGCTTTACTAGTTATCGAGTAATAATCGACCAACTTAACTTTGCAGTTGCAAAAACATGTTTTCCTATACATTCTGTATGGGAGAACATGTTTATCAACTACAAAGTTAAGTTTGTTTTTGGGATAAATTCATCCCAACTACGGAACCCTTCATTGTGCGTGGTCCGACACGCACTTGGCCGGTTTTTTATTTTTCCTGTAAAATTAGGTTTGTACGATTACGGTTTGATTCGCCGGGGACAGCGACATAACGCATTTAAATTGACTGTAAACTTTACTGAGAGATACACAGTTAATACTGTTTACTTCGGAAAGTCAAACGTTAGTTGGCAGTAATTATATTTAAATTATATCAGTCTCAAGGGTAATTAATCTTGCCTTTCGAACTGTTTTCAAATGTAAACAGTATCAATAGCGAAACGTTGTATTTGAATAAGAGAAAAGTACTTTAATTCCTTTGCAAGAAAATATCTTAAATGATTTCATTAAAAGCCACTTCTGGGAAGATTTTAGAGTTCTTTTACGATGGTATTTCGTGGTAATTAAATAATCCTTAATCCAAGCTTCTTAATATCTGTTTATTATGATTTTATCAGGATAAATTCCGTCACAGACGTAGCTTTAATATATATATAGCTATGTCTGTGACGTAGCAATTATATAACAAGTATATTAATATACTTTTTTGCGTAGATTTTGGTGACGTATTTAGACATTTATTTTATAACTCCGTCTGAGGTCGCTTGAAGATTACTATGTAAAATATATAGTAATATGTCTTGTTATAATATATATTATGGCTACGTCTGTGATGGGCTTAAGTTAATTCTAAACTGACGAAATGTGTGTGTACTATAGGTAAACCTCTGTCCAACCCTTCGGGGAAACAAGGTCTGATTTAGGGATGGCGATTCTTTCCGAAAAAGATTAATTTGAATCGTAAGCTGATTCACAAAAAAATCGAGGTCTAAAAGATCGATTTCTAAAAAATCGTTTTTTTCTTTCAAGTTTGCATTTTATTGTAAATATAAATCCATTTTATGAATAACAAGAAAGATACCATAATAAATGATCTATTATCAGTAAAGTAAGTTTTTTTTTTAGTTCAGAGAATTCGATAATAACAATTATTTTTATTACCATATCAAAGTCAGATCAGGAATGAAAGAATACATTTATTTTCAAAATGTATTTATTACATGAAAAAGTTAAAGTTCCTAAAGCTTCAAATCTAAAAAAAAAAAAAAGTGTAAAAGAGTGTGGGGGGTGTTGTGTGTGTGGGGGGGTGTGTTTGTGTGTGATAGTGTACGTCAGAGGGTCTACCACCAGGTCAAAAGCAGTATTATTTTAATATTAACTTCAGTGGGAGAAAAAAAGGAACTAGGTATACGTCCTGTAGAGCTTCATTTCTTTCCCACACTGAAGAAATATTAAAATAATACTGCTTTATGAGCTGCTGGTAGGCCGCCTGAAGACTCTCAACTGCTTTATAATTGAAATATTATGACGGCCACCGCTCTTCTAAGAAAACGGTGGCTTTAAGTAACGTTTGTAGATCTTGGCCTCAATCTTTATTGTCATAGAAGAATCATTAATTTTATTACACTATTTCTTTTAAATCAAGAATATTATCCGAACCTAACTCCTCTGACTGGTCGTGAAGAAAAATTGGCCGTCAATAATGAGAAATGGGACCACGCACAGTAAAATTAAAATTCATTAAAATTAACGATTCAATTATAAAGACAATAAAGTCAAATATTATTCTGGAGAGCCCTCAATTTGTATTAAGTAATATTGCAATTAATAATAAGGAAGCGGAAGTTATAATTTTCGAATAGAATAACTTTGGTGTGAATATATTATTTAAATTATGAAACGGCTTTGAGAGAAACATGTTTTCGTCTCGTTTTTAGGGTTCCGTATCTCAAAAGGAAAAACAAAACCCTTATAGGATCACTCGTGTGTCTGTCTCAGCCAATTTGCTCCGAATCTAATGGACCGAAAGTTCAAATTTGGTACACTTATGTATTTTTGTGACCCAAATACGGACATGTAACGTAAATAAATGAATATGGGAGTCACTTTTGGGGGGCTAATGAGAATATTAAAGAACAAAGTTTTTCAAACTGTATCGTGTGACATATCAAATGAAAGAAGTTGTTGAGAGGAACTCAAATATTTTTGGAACGAAGTTTTTTAACGCAACTTGTAAACTTTCAGAAATCGTCACGCTAAAAAGTGTTAATACTTGCGACTGTCTGCTTCTAATTCAAAGAGAAATAAAGAAAGAGGGAGAGAACGCCGGCAGAAAAAAACAAAAGAAAAGAGTAAAGTTACAGTGTCGTGGGATAAAATTGTACACATCGGCCCGAGTACACTACAGCCGGAGCGAGATAGAGAAAGTGTGAATTTGATCAAAATGAAAATCCAAGATGACGGCTGCAAAAATTTTGTTTTTGTTTTAAATCATACGTGAGAAAGAACTTCGTTCCTGACTTTCCTGACGAGGGTCAGGAATCGCACACGTTCTTTTTTTATAATTTTAAAATAAATGCATTTAAAGATATTTAAGAATATTAGATGAAAATTACCATAAAAATTTTGAAAAAATTACAGAGAATGGTTCTTCACTCATAGATTACAGGAAAACCTATAAGAAGTCTATGGTCTTAAAATAACATGGTAAATCTCTCAATATTGTGCGTACAAACTTACATTTGCAGTTGGAATGTATGGGAGAACATATATTTCAACTACAATGTTAAGTTTGTATTTGATATAAATTCATCCCAACTACGGAACCCTTCATTGTGCGTAGTTCGACACGCACTTGGCCGGTTTATTTATGTAAACATGCAAACACGTTGACTTGGCGTGACCGAGTACAACAGCGTGATATCAATCTTATAATGATTTAATCTTCTTCATTATGATAAGTACCCAGTTTATTGCAGTGTAGGTTATGCGGTGTTTAACAATCAGTCATGGAACGGTGTTATAATTATGAAAAAAGAACATGATTAAATAACAATCAACAAAGTAACAATATCAAGGTTTCTTCAACTGACATGGTAATAAGACATCACCAAGTACAACAGCGTGACACGATATCATAGTTTATTATTTAAAAGAAACTGTACTAAATAAATTACTTTCCAACATCAAGTAAACGAAAACAATACAATTACAACGCATCTCTCTGTTAAATAAACAGTTACATGACATCACCGAGTGCAACAACGTGACAACGTTATTTGTGTGACGTGACGTGCGCGTCCGCAACGCTCCACGCCGTGACTAATAAATGACATGCGGTTTCACGCTGCAGTGTTCCGTAAATATTTGTACGTCTTTGTGTTATTTGACGTAGAATTTACGACTTCAATTCAACGCTTTGTTTACGTGAGATATGAAATTCTTGGAGAATTTTGAAGTCATTTCAATGACAGACTAGACCTTACCCTAGTTTTTTTTAAAATTTAGATTAGAAACAAGCCGATGTCATCGCAGACTCGCCGATACGTTGCTATCTCAGAGACAAATTTGAAAAGTCTCAGCTTTACAACAAACTCTAAAAACCGGAATAAAGCAAGAATAATGTATGGTGGTATTACTTCCCCGAACGAGCTCTCTCACAAAGACCCGTACCGTACACGTTACCTTATGGGGACAACAGTGTATAGGAAATCTTTGTCCAAGATACAATTTAAAGACGATTATTAACATTTTATACAACAGCGTGACAGTTTTTATTGTGTGACGTGACTTGCGTCGTCGGCAGCGCTTTACACGGTAGCTAATAAACGATGTATGTAACAGGCGACAAATGTTGAACATCTATTTATGGTAACAGGAGGATTTTTCAAGGAGGAACGAATTTTCTTTTTACCTAGATTTTTTATCTGACGCTATTTTTCGTAACTAAAACATGAAAGAATTGTATTAATGTGACGTCGAGAAAATAAAAACATAACATCACATCACGTTTGTATTCTCCGGAGAGTAAGATAGAGGTCTACCTATTAGTGCACCACTATTAGTGCTCTGCGTCCAGCGCTCGGTGTGGTAACACGCTGTGTTCGTGTTCGCGACAAGTCAATCGTCATCCTGAGGATGCCTTGTTGAGAGGTGAAACACGTGTCGATTTCTTTCAGGGTTTTTTTATGGCTCTTTAGGACTAGTTAAGCGGAACAGGTTACTAAATATATCAACGCCTATTGTATTTCCACAAGGTCACGCTTGAATCAATTAACTATCTATAAGCGCACACAGATTTTGCCAGTTGTTTAAGTCCCATGTAATAGGGGGCGAGCCTATTACCGTCAACTCTGTACCTTCAGTGAAAAGTAATGTAACTGGAAAATCATGATTTTGAAAAAATTTATGTTAAAGTTTAAAAAAAATCTGACTCTTTGTCTACTTCACTAAAATGAGTACTGATTACTGACATTGGTAAACAATATCTTAGAGCACGATTTAGTGTAAAAAGAAACAGATTAATTTGTATAGCTTTTTATAATTAAAAAAAAAATCCAGTTGTATCACCTAACACAACATATATTAAAGTCATTTTATGTGTAAATTAATTTAAAATGACTTTTACACATTATTTATTGGTTGGTGTTGGATGATTATGTGTACTTAAATATATCACTTTGTACTACTAATTCACATAGATCGTGTAATAAGAGTCACATACATTTGTATTAATATACATTAAGGTACTTGAAATATTTGTTCAGTTCACATTATTTAAAATGTATTTTATTACACATTAATAAATGTAAAACATGCTTAGTTAGAACACTTTGCACCAAAATAAGCTTGTACAATTTTAATCTTAGAGGGGTAACGATTAGACCAAAAAATTGCATTTTTTTACTGTTAAACTTAGTTTAAGAATATTAAAACTGGTATAGGTCAAGTTATATCACTTTTCACTGAAGGTACAGAACTGAGCACACATACATACTGCTACTGAGAACTCAGGACCAGGACCTCATTCGCAGCAGTAGCCCTTGCGATCACTTGACAAACGAGGCATAAATAATAAACACATACATACATAAACTCACGCCTTCTTCCCATGGGGGTAGGCAGAAACTACAGAACGCCACCTGCTACGATCCTTACATACTCCTTTTGCCTCGTTTACGTTCATACACCTGGTCATACACGCACGCCGGTTGCGAGTACTACGCACCTGGCCTTTCTGAAGAACATCACCAATAAGGTCAGTATATGTCCTCCTAGGGCGTCCCCGCCCGGCGTTTCCCTTTATATCAGCCTTGTAAATACCGCCTTTCATTCATCCTCTCAACATGCCCAAACCATCTCAGCATACCCTTTTCTATTTTTGTCACTACATCTTCTTTTAAATCACACCGCTGTCTTATCACGTCATTCCTCAGCCTATCGTTCATAGTCAGACCACACATGTTTCGCAAGGCACGCATTTCCACAGCATTTATTCTACTTCCTCGTTGGTCTAGTGGTCGCAAGCGCTACTGCTGAGCATGAGGTCCTGGGTTCGATTCCCGGGTCGAGCAAAGTGTTATTGGGTTTTTCTATCTGAAATTTCTCAGTAGCAGCTTGGAGTCGGGATTTGTGCCCGGTTGATGGCAATAGGCTCGCCCCCTATTACATGGGACTTGAACATAACTGGCGAAATGTGGGTGTACCTGCTACAGGGATACCTCTGCCCAACTCTTCGGGGAAACAAGGCGTGATGTTATGTATGTTATTCTACTTTCATGTTGTTTTTGCCACACTCAACATTCAAAAATAATAAACTTCAACAATATTTTACTTGGGTAAGTTTTTCTAATTTATTAACTTACTAGCTTCTGCCCGCGACTTCGTTCGCGTGGAAGTCGTAAAATATCACAATATACTACTACAATAATAGCCACATTTTTATAAAACTTCCCTGTATACCCCCCCCCTTCCCTGTACTACATTTGTAGTTTTATTCTCAGCAGCCAAAATATACGGTCAGGAATGGTGACTCGGGAGCAAGCGACGTAACAGTTGTTCGTATGAGAAGCAGCTTGTCCTGAAGTCGACACCGCAGCCTTCAGTCTTCGATGTCGGCCCCTGTGACTTGTTGATCACAAAGCATAAACTGCACGCGCTTAAACTGGTAATGATGGGGAAGTAGTGGTATACGCGCTATAAACACTGTCTCGCCATCGACACAACCTGTTAGAATTTCCGTCTCGATGACGTTTCTCTGTAAAGACATGACTTTGAGCCGGTTTTCGTTACACAGATATACAACCGGAAAAGATACTTGCCATTTGCGAATTAAGAAATTCTACGGGGTAATATGTGGCATTAATGGAGGTGTATATCACTTCAATTTGTGAGAGAATACGGTTGATCGCTGCAGCTTGATCATTTTCGGAGTTAAAATGGACACACACCCAAGAATTCTCTTGGTACGGTATTTGACTGATGTCCTCGTATATCAGAACGAATAAGATCTTCTAAAGTGGGATCTACTCTACCAAGAGTCTCTGGTAAAGTGCCTTCACCAACTTTTAGAAGAACATCGGAGAATTCTTGAGCATTTGAATTCACGCCAAACCGAGCTCATATGATGATGGTCAAGCTCAGTTTATGAACTCTCGACCATAGAGTCGACCTTTTCAACGAAGTATTCACTTTGTTTGTCAGAACTGTGACACCACCCATCATATCTTGGTTCCTGCGGATATCCTCCAGGGTTCTGTTTACAGCTTCCACTGCTTTTCTATTTACCATAATGCATTCATACTATACGATGAAGCGCAATCCCTATGCACACATCTCTTGTTCTGTTGCGTGACACCCCACAAACAGGCGTTTCGTTGCTCTCTAAATCGATGGGAATCTTAAACATGGCGTGCGCTGTTTTGTCACCAGGAAGCAGTGTGGCAGCGATTCCAGAAGATCCACATACATACATATTTTAAAATCGCTGGGACAAATCTGCTCTCAAAATCTGTAAAAAACATTTTATTCCTACAGTCTTTAGCTCTTAAATGATTAGAATACAACCTTGAATGTTTTGTGACTGTAAAGTACTTGTGACGTAGTAGGTTTCCATAGCTTACGAAGTTTTCCTTTTTTTTGTGAATTAATACTACTATTAATTCACCGACCCCACAGTCAAACCACTACTACGGTTTTTTGGGGATTAGCATAATAGTTACATTTACCATTATGTGAATAAAGATAAATAAAATAAAATAAAATATAATAAAAAAACCGTTTTACAAAATGTAAAAAAATAGTTTAAAAAAACAGATGGTAATCGAACTTACTACCAGGACTTCAAATCATTCGTCCAACCGCTTACTTATTCGCTTTGTTGAAAGTTAGCTAAAATAGCCGTTTCTATATAGGTAATTATGTCATGATTGACTGCATAGTTCCATAAATGTATAGCTTGATTATAATCATTTAAAAAGTTAAATCTGTAACTATCTACAATAACCTAACCAATAACCTTTTGGCGCGTCCTTTTATAATTTGCAGAGAAAAATAAGAAAATAATGTAATATTGCTCATCCCCCATAGCAAATAGCGTGTTAGTCTATACCCTACAATTGGAACAGACAAACATTCTAAAAACTATATTTTCCGCTTATGAATCGTTCCCAGACCTCGTAGCAATAACTTTCTTTCAAAAAATTTAACTTCGCTACGATTTTATTATAATATATTATAGGGACATAATCAAAACAAAAAAAAAATCGTGTAACGAAATGTGAAAAAAAAGAAAACAAAAACCGTAGTTGGGAATCGAACTTACAACCCCATGTATGCAAAGCAATCGTCCAACCGATGAGTTAATTGCTTCGTTGAATGTAACCTTAAATAGCCGTTCCTATATATTTCATGATTGACTGCTCAGTTCCATAAAGGTATAGCGTGATGATAATCATTCTAAAAGTTAAATCGATAACCATCACAATATCCTAAAAATTTTGGCGCGTTTTTTTTCCAAAAAATATGAACATAATATAATATTGCTCGTCCCCCATAGTAAATAGCGTGACAGTTTATACCCTACAGTTTGATCAGACTTATAGGGAACACCTATGCAAAATTTGAACAGAATCTATCCGGTAGAATTTGCGTCATGCTAGAACATAAAAATACGACATAATGTAATATTGCTCATCCCCCATAGCGAATAGCGTGATAATTTATACCCTATAATTTGACCAGACACACAGGAAATATCTATGAAAAATTTTAACAGAATCTGTCCGGTAGAATTTGCGCCATGCTGGAACATACATACAGACAAACAGACAAAAATTCTAAAAAAAATATTTTCGGCATTAGAATCGATCCTAGACCTCGTAGCAATTACTTTTTTTCAAAAATATTCAATGTACAGTTTTGACTTCGCTACGATTTTATTATATGTATAGAAGTACATTGTTAGTTGAACTCGAAGCTGTAACGCCGAAATAACTTAATAATTGTTTTCAAATAACACAATAGTTAAGTTATATAGCGAAAGATTATTATTATACTGAAGTATTATATATAATCTGCGGAGAAACAAAGTATAAAACTTTTATAATAATAATTATTTCACGGACTTTGTAAGTAATATTAATACTACTCCAGGAAATACTTCCTTCATAAATCAATGTATTTGATTTAATATAAGAACCTTAATTCCGAAAATAGTTTAGTATTTTTTGCAATGTGTTGCAAACTATGCAACACCTCCTTTCCTGCCTTTTGTGCCCCAAACAATACAGCCAGAGTAACCTCAGCACTGCTATTGTCGATGCCGTGGAAGTTGGTGAAGTTTTAAGTCAACAAAATCGAATTAACTGTCGTGCCATCGACACGAAGAAGAAGCAGTCATTTTTAAATTATTAATATCTTCAAAAATGGTTCATGGCACGCTCATTAAAATGATTACCTAACATTTTTTTTATGTGTAACATCTTTCCTCCCGCTTTCCTGCAATCTGTGGGAGTGATTTCGTGAAAAGGGACGGAAGTGTGTAGCATGAAGCCGAGGAAGCGCGCGCTTTTAGATTTGACCAATGAGAGCGCGCGGTCCAAGAGTTGGCCGTCAGAAACGACCTTGACGAGGCCTCGCCCCTTAAATTTTGCTTTTTACCAAGGTAAGATGTTAGATGTTACACATAATATGCAACTATTTATTCACAAAACATACAAAAAAAAATGTTACATCAACAAACAATCTGATATAATTTAGTGTCTAAAAACCGCCGGCAAAATTCTAAGCCCAAGAATAGACAAGCCGTCCGTCCGTCCCCGGATGTGGCCTAGTTTCAAAGTGCCTTAGGTGCACGCCGACGGGTATATCTTTTGTAACTACTAAAATTTTTACAAAAATATTTATTGATGAGTATGTATAATTAAATTAGTTCCTAGGGTTAAAAAAGTAATCTTATAAAAAGAGATCAAAAAACTAAAATACTGATTCAAAGACACCGACTTCCGAAATTAAAGTTATTTTTCACTTTGTAGTTTGGAAGTCGGTTGAATTTTTTTGAAAAAAATGTTTTTTTTTTCACTTTTTAGTGGGTTGGTTTGTAATTTATTTAAGTTACAATAGCCTAAGGTCAATTGCTCATCAAAAATATCCAAATCGAAATAGATGTGCCTATAATATTTGAAGAGTTCCCTCGATTTCTCCAAGATCCCATCATCAGATCGTGACCAAATGACAATGGGACCAACTTGAAAGAAAACTCTTTAAAAAAAAAACCGACGAACTGAGAACCTCCTCCTTTTTTTTAAGTCGGTTAAAAACCCAAGTTTAAAAAAAACATGAACACCTGATAATTGTTGGAGTTCTGTGTTGATATCATGCTAGCGAGGGTTTTTGTTACAAATTCAAATCCCCCCAATCGAAAGGTTAAATTGAAAACACAAAATAACAATAAAAACATTCTGTTACTTTTAGCTAAAACCTTTATCAACCCTGAAATAAAATTCACGGCACTTAGCATTTGGGCGGCTAACCACTCATTTTAAATTGAACGGTTTTTTTAATAAATTAAATTAGTCTTTTCTCATGCTTCTGACTAGCTCATCAAAAGGCACAAGAGGCTGAAGAGCTTAACTAAGTAATTTTCCGGGAGATAGATCAGATACATTATGTATAATAAATAATCCTTAACACTTAAAATCATGCCCGTATTCCCCGCAGAGTTAGGCAAATATGTACTTATGATATGAGTGTAGGTACATTAAGAGTAGTCAAAAAGGAAACGCCGACCTCATCTAGTTTTTAAAATATGATTGATGTGTAAAACTGTTTGTACAAATCTACTTATAGAAATAAAATCATTTATCATTTACACCTCTTAATAAAAAAATAGTTTTTTTTTCCTTTTAGATAATTTGCAAATAATAATTTAATAGTAGATTGTTATACGAGGGGCTAAAGTAACCCATTCTATCGAGGTAGTTTTACTCCCGAGCTTTAGCGAGGGAGTTGATAGAAACCGAGTTGTAATGGGTTTTAGCGCCGTGTGTTACACTCTACTTTTCACTACGATTGCAAGAAAATAAAATAATCCAGTACAATATTAAATAGTTTATTTTATTTAAAAAATAATTACAATTTGTTCAATCTGAATTTTTAAGGAAACTTATTATCCCGGTATGCGGTAGAAAAAGCTAGTTTTACATAAGAATAAAGACTTTTTCGTTTTTGTAGGCTCGTTGGTTACAGACAAAAATTATTTTTTCCCCTAGAGCAAGAAATGCTATTTTTTTCCCCGCTGTACCCTGTGAATCCAAAACACTGTATCTGCAGATACAGTGTTTTGGATTAACAACGTTCATTCGATTTCTTTTAGCCTGTTCCATGCTATAGCATTCATAGTTTTTTTACTTTGTATGAAAAATACTGAGATATAAGAAGGCAAATTACACTGTATCTACTTAAAACTCAAGCTTAAAACAGAAAAACACGGCAACTGAAGATGCAGTGTATTGTCAAAATAATTTTCGCGCGTTGCAAGATACAGTGTTTTGTCAAAACAAAGTAAAAGGGCTAGCGCGACGCGGGTGCGCCAATCAGAGCGAGGCCGGGCGATCGATCTCAATGATTATTGGTTGATCTGTTGTTGTTGACAAATGCTTACGCGCCGCGCCGTGATTGACAGATTTTCTTTGTTTCCGGAGTAGGTAATAGGCGAATTTATTAATGTGATTATGTGATTATTTATAAGTTCTTGTGCAATACAGCCGATCCCATATTGGGAAAAAATTAAGAGAAATTTGGGTTTTTTCTGAGAAATTTCTGTCAAAATAAAAGTACTCCATGACGGAGGGGAGGGGGGGCAATCTTCTTTGTGCAACCTCTTCCAAAAACAAAGTACTCCATGACGGGGGCAAACTTCTTTTCTTCGGCCAGTCCTTTCTAAAAACGAAGTACACCATGACGGGAGGGGTAGACTTCTTTGATCACCCCCTTCCAAAAACGAAATACTCCATGACGGGAGAGGCAAACTTCTTTGATCACTTCCTTCCAAAAACGAAGTACTCCATGATGGAAGGGGCAAACTTCTTTGATCACCCCCTGTCAAAAATGAAGTACTCTATGACAGGAGGGGCAAACTTCATTGATCACCCCCTTCCAAAAACGAAATACTCCATGACGGAGATGGGCAAACTTCTTTGGTCACTCCTTTCTAAAAACGAAGTACTGCATGACGGGGATGGGCAAACTTCTTTGGTCACCCCCTTCCTAAAACGAAGTACTCCGTGACGGGTGGGCAAACTTCTTTTCTTTGGCCACTCCCTTCCAAAACGAAGTACTCTATGACAGGAGGGGCAAAATTCTTTGATCACCCCCTTCCAAAAACGAAGTACTCCATGACGAAAGGGGCAAACTTCTTTGATCACCCCCTTCCAAAAACGAAGTACTCCATGACGAAAGGGGCAAACTTCTTTGATCACCCCCTGTCAAAAACGAAGTACTCCATGACGGGCGGAGCAAACTTCTTTTCTTTGGTCACTCCCTTCCAAAAACGAAGTACTCCATGACGGGAGGGGCAAACTTCTTTGATCACCCCCTGTCAAAAACGAAGTACTCCATGACGGGAGGGGCAAACTTCATTGATCACCCCCTTCCAAAAACGAAGTACTCGAAAACGGGGGGCAAACTTCTTTTCTTTATACACTCCGTTTAAAAAACGAAGTACTCCATGACGGGGATGGGCAAACTTCTTTGGTCACCCCCTTCCAAAAACGAAGTACTCGAAGACGGGGGGCAAACTTCTTTTCTTTGGCCACTCCGTTTAAAAAACGAAGTACTCCATGACGGGGATGGGCAAACTTCTTTGGTCATCCCCTTCCAAAAACGAAGTACTCGAAGACGGGGGCAAACTTCTTTTCTTTGGCCACTCCGTTCCAAAAACGAAGTACTCCATGACGGGTTGGCAAACTTCTTTTCTTTGGCCACTCCCTTCTAAAACGAAGTACTCTATGACAGGAGGGACAAAATTCTTTGATCAGCCCCTTCCAAAAACGAAGTAGGTACTCCATGACGGGAGGGGCAAACTTCTTTGATCAACCCCTTCCAAAAACGAAGTACTCCATGACGGGAAGGGCAAACTTCATTGATGACCCCTTCCAAAAACGAATTACTCCATGGCGGAGATGGCAAAATTCTTGGTCACCCCCTTCAATATAGGGGGCGCTGCCCCCCCCCTTTTGTTTTTAAGGAGGATTTATGGCCCCCTTTTCCCCCCACTTCCGCGGTCCCTGTGTAAGACTGACTTTGTAACAGTTAATCTATAATAAAATTTTGAATAAAATATAAAAGTTGATCATTCAAGTTGGTCATTTAATAAACTCATTTCATTTTTTTGCAATTCCCAATGTATTTTGATCTATCAATTTACTCCCATCTAATAAAAATACTGACTACAATTATTTACTACCTATCATCATACATATCTAGGCCCTGTTTTATCAAGTCAATACACTGTAACTCTAAATACAGTGTATTGCCTTAACAATTTTTTCTATCTCTTCTGATGACTATTACGGCAAAACAAGTTATCCCTGATAATTCATCATGTATATTGTACATATATATAAAACATACTAGGCTTGATAACTCATAAAATTACCTTTAACTTGATACCAAACAATAAATACTTTCCAAAAGAAGTTTTACAGTAATCGTCGAAAAACAGAATTAAATGTATTTGCTCGTTTTCTCAAAATCAACTTTTCGTAGTTACAGTGTATTGGATTCACAGGGTACCGCTCTGGTATGCTACAATGATGGACTTTTTAACAAGAGGAGTGAAAAAAATTTTTTACCTACCACTAAAAACTTATAAAAATATTCCAGGCATTTTTGCAATATCTGTAACAACGCAGCCGACATCGAGCATAAAACCTGTACCTACCGACGACAGCGATCATAAATTGTGTCTGCACCGTGGCTGTTGGCAACCTCGTCGTTGTAAAGTTTTATCTTTGGCTAGATCTGCATTGTTTTTATTTTTGATCACCTGTCTTACCTAAAGTTGAAAGAATTTTTCTTTTGCCGCAGAAGAAGAAAAATTTTAATTGATGCGAATGGCGAAAAACCGGAACACATTATTGAGTTATTGTTTGAGAAATTAATACAGATTTGAATTTATCTGTACCTTTTACATTTCTTCGTCTTTTGAGTGGAAGGCTGTATGAAAAATTTTGTTGAGTGCGGCAGTTGAAAGGTTTTAAAAAAAAAACTGCTCAAAAGCGAGTCGGACTCGCGCACCGAATCAAGGGTTCCGAACCATTTTAAATTTTCATCGGTGAGGCCTTTATTCTTAACACTGCACACTGCCGTGTAGAATATTGCAGTTTTAGGTCAGCGCCATCTCTTGACCGATAGTGGAACTAATGTAATTTAAGTTGATAATTTCTGAAAAAGTGTGCTATTTAGAGAATTCGTTTTATTTTTCCTGTAATCTTTACATAAACTTCTATGACACAGAATAATTTCAGATTAAAAAAAAAATCATCAAAAGTCGAAAACTGCGGCAAAATAAATTTTTTGAGAATGTGCAAATAGCGCTCTTTCATATGATACCCCACATGAACTAGTAGCCCCACTTCGAATTTTTAAGAACCCTGTTTAGTCTCTGGTGCAAAAAATAAAACATATTTCTTTCTTAATTGCAAAATAGTTGGGCAAACGTCATCTAAAACTATTCCAAATTTCAAGTTGATAGCATTAGTAGTTCTTGAGATATCCAGCTGTGACAGACAGATGGACAGACGGACTGCACCACCATAAGGATTCCTTTTTACCATTTTGGTACGGAACCCTAAAAACAATTTTATTTATACCCATTAATGGGTTTTAATTTGTAACTAGACTTACTGTAGTCTAACTAGACTACCTAACTAGGTAAAGTAGGTACGACAACTTCGATGTAGCTTAAATTTGAAAATTTGCGTTCATTTATGTCAATTTTACGAATGCGTTTAGCTAAATGACTGTACAAGTTATTGTATTTGCGTAAAGATAATTTTCACCCCAACCAGTAATATACAACGTGCCGCTACAATGGCGACATTAATTCAACACACGGGTAGGGCTAGTGGCCAGTAATCATAAAAATATAATAAGAACAAATAATTCGTTACCTAACTGAAAAATAAAAAAAATTACACGCTCGCCGAGATAGGGCTCTCCCTTTCCTTCAATTCGCCTTCTCTTTGCACGTTATTCGTTTCTCCCGGTAAATGACCTCTGCGCTACAGTTTTTAAGTACAGATTGCACTAAGATGCTATTTTAGAAAATTGTAAATAAATCAATAAATAATGACGTTTAATGAAATTAAAATATCTTTATAAAAAGAAAACGCTAATCCGTATAAGTGTGTTAAATTAATATCACGATTAAAGCGCCACGCTGTAGATTGGTGATTTTGAAGGCGCACGCAGTTCGGATTGTGATCGGTTTTACGAGTTTTGCCGATGCTACATCTAAGTTGTGTCGTACTTTACCTGGCAAAATAATATTACTAATATTTTGACTAATATACACCCGTTACTTAGATAGAAGCTATTTAATAACCTTCAGAAAATGTTTCAATTGACCCCGAATCGTTTGTTTCAACTGCCACCACACCCCCTCATTCCCAATATTTTATCAAACAGTAAAAAAACTTATTGTGATAGATTGGTACAAACCACCATTTACTTGATTCGGATTTTCGCAGGAACAATGGTTGTAAACTACTATAAAGAACGAGGAATAGGTTCAGAGCAATACGTAAAGGAATAATATTCGAAGAACTTACTTTTTGTGTCGAAAAAGCGATACATCGATAGCATGTTCGACGCACTTGGGCCGGTAACGGGCAAGGTGCGACGCGGTTCGACTTGCTAGACGCTTCCTTTACCCTTCGGGACCCCGCCCGTAACACTAAACGTCTGCGAATTATTCAACTTGTTTTAATTGACCCATGTTTCAATTGACCTCCTCTAAATTTTAAATTAAAACGGTGAAGGAAAACATCGTGAGGAAACCGGCATGTCCTAGAACTGAAAATTCGAAGACATGTGACATCTACCAACCCGCACTGGGCCCGCGTGGTGGATTACGGCCCACTCCCTCTCACAGAGAGGAGGCCTGTGTCCGTGGGAGCATTTATAGGCTGATGATGATGATGATGAAATCTTAAATTAACAACACGTGATGAGTAAGAGTCGGTTAAGTATTTGAAACCACGTAACGAGGATTTAGCATGAATGGATTTTTTTTCTAAAATTGGCATCAGGAACAACCCGTGGAGACTAATAGTTCTTTCTGTATATTATTATGAGATGCTACCACAGTATAAATAAGTAAAAGTATTATGTGTCACGTGTAGTGGCCCTAGGTAATTTTTTCAAAGTTAATTTTTAATTTTTTTTACTGCCCTTGAAATAAATTACTGACTTACAAACTAAACTTAAACTTATAAACTAGGTGAATGCTCGCTAAGGGCACCCCTTGTGGGGTACGAACCCCGGCTTAGGGCGTTTACCGGAGGGAGGATATCAAAGATGGGACGGGCTGGATCAAAGTTTGGATCATGATTATTAATCGGGGAATTTAAAGCTACGTGCTCAGGTGCAACAACTGCTGGCACCTCGTTTTCGATCAAGGGTTGTGGGGGCGCGGCAGTCGCGATCGCAAAGGACCTCGACGACGAGGTCGGAATGACGAGCGTCTGTGCTTGTGTCCTAGTGAACTCGTTTCCCTACTAGACTCCTGATGGATGGCAGTCGGGTCGTCTGGGTCGGTAAGAATATGCCTTGGTCGGCGAATATGACTGATTCTATTCGGGACATAATTGGCGGCATCGACAACCAGAGGGTTGCGATGTTTGGCCGCGGACTCAAAGAAACGCTTCGAAGCGCGTTTGAGGAACTGATGGATGGTGAGGGATTTTAAGATCGATATGGAGGCTCTCGTTCCTCACGAACCAAGGGGAGCCGGTAGCTCTACGGAGGAATCGGTTTCGGAGGGTTTGCATCCTATAAAGATGATAGGATTTTGCATGAGCAAAGACGGAACCCGCGTAGGTCATAATTGGGCGAATGAAAGCTGTATAGATCCGCAATTTGTATTTAAGTGACAATTTGCTACTTGCATTTACATAGGACGGATAATAATTCCCTACGGCCGCTTGCTAGATAAACCTTCCGCGTCTGTTCGTAACTGCCGTGCACTCGATACTGTTGCGTACTGATATACACTGAGATTTCGAAGCGCGTCATTTCGACCGTTTTAAAGATACTGTTACTTATTTATACTGTGATACTACGGTAGAAAAATAACTGGAATTTGATCAAAAACTAATTTAAACAACGTGATTCAAAACCACTTTCAAAACAAAATAAATAAAATACCCACAACTTGTTATTAACAGTTATAAACTGCTGCAAACATTAAGACTAACGATATAACTTCACCATTGTATCTAGGTACTTAGTAATCCGCAGAATAAGTTTATAACAAGATAACAAATAATAGACTTAAGTTTTGAATCGCGAGTTTATCTCTGAGCCTATTACATTTTCTGTTTTGTTACTACACCAGGTTTCAAGAAGACATTCTTTTAATTTGTTGTAGGTATTGTGTTCACTATCTGTTGTTTATTCAGAATTTAAATAAAATGTACATAAATAATAATTTATAAGTACCTAATAAAAGCTAAATATAAATATAATATCCTAGTTTTACTAATAACAGACTAAAATACGGGGTCGAAAAAATCCTCCGCATCGCTGTCGACTTGTAATGTACCCAAGAGACTGGCCGCATTGCCACGTCATATAGCAACGCTTAACCTCTGGCCAAGGCAAAAGCCAGCCCTTGGAGATCTGTTGTTAAATCGTATGTATGGTTTGATTAACATCAACTTTACTGAGATTCAAGATTCTAAAATTGTGTGGGAAAAAATATGTGAATAGTTGTTGTTGTTGTGTGGTGTTGTTGTTGTGTAGTTATCGTGTATAGTAAATTGTGTGGTTTTGTAATATTAATAAGTGGGAGAGTGTTTATCGTTTGTTTTACAAATTTAGAATAGTTTTGAACAAGGCGCGGAACCGGTTTAAAAAATACCACTTAAAACCAGTTTATTTGAGTTTTACTCCGAACTTTTCTTAAGAACGTGAACGTTTTAAGAACTTTATTTTAACCTAAATTAACCGGTTTAGTCGACGAGCGGCATGTTGGTAAACGCGTTGCAACTTGTGATTACTTGTGAGGATGGCACGCTGAATAAAAACTAAACAAAAAACCGATTAATATTGCTCTAAACCATTTAATCCGAAAAAAATCTTTATGTAAAAACTCCTCAAAAACCGGTTTCTAAAAACCGGTATATACGAACGAAACCGAATGTAAAGGTTTTTGCGTCAAGTACATAATAACGGTTTGAAAATTTAACCGGTATCCGAGCCTTGGTTTTGAATGCTATCTGAAAGAAGAAAGAAAGAAAGAAAAATAGGTTTATCTGCTAACTACGTAGTATTATAATCAATGAATGATCGGAGTAGGTAGATTGATTTGGGGTTCAATGAACTGGCACGTATATATTAGTATGAATATGCCTCCGGGATTCCGGGATTTTGAAATGATTAAGATTTTTTTAAGGAATTTCAAATGTTGTATTTTTAATAGTATATAGGTGATCGGCCTTCTATAGTAAAAAAACTATGGTATGGCTAAACTTGAGTAAAAAGTAAATCAAATCAAATCAAATCAAATCATTTATTTCTTTACAAAAATGGGTATAGTACATAGGTGTTATTATAATAAGGTTCTCCATATACAAGGAGAGTGGAACCGGCAAGAGATGTCGTGCGGTGTCCCACAGGGTTCGGTCCTGGGGCCGCATCTGTGGGACATCGGATACGACTGGGTGCTGCGCGCCGACCTCCCTAGCGGCGTCAGCGTCGTTTGCTACGCTGACGACACGCTTGTCCTGGCGCAGGGGGGGTCGTACCAGGCGGCGGCCGATTTAGCGACACGCGGGGTTGCGACAATCGTCGATAGGATCCGGCAGCTGGGACTCGAGGTGGCCCTGCACAAGTCTGAGGCCATGGGTTTTCATGGTCCTCGGAATGCGCCACCGTCGGGTTCCCAGGTAATGGCGGGAGGGGTTCACATCGGTGTCGAGTCGACGATGAAGTATCTGGGACTCGTCCTCGACAGCCGGTGGAACTTCGTAGAACATTTCCGACGTTTGGCTCCCAGACTCGAGCGGGCCGGGGCTGCATTGAAGCGGCTCCTGCCCAATCTAGGGGATCCAAACGCCTCCTGCCGGAGGCTCTATGCGGGGATCGTGCGGTCCATGGCCCTTTACGGGGCACCGGTGTGGGCGCGTTCATTGAGGCTGCGGCCAGCCCGCCGGTTGAACGCGTCCCAGAGGGTCATGGCCATCCGGCTGGCCCGAGGATACCGCACGGTCTCCTGCGAGGCGGCGAGCCTCCTTGCCGGATTACCGCCATGGGATCTGGAGGCAAAGGTCCTCGCGCACGTCTGGGAGTGGCGCGAGGAGGCGAAACGCCGGGGCTTAACCCCGATGCCGCAAGAAATTGCGGCACAGCGGACAGAGCTCCGGCGGGATCTCATGGCGTCATGGAGGGTGCGATTGTCGCAACCCCGCGCTGGGCACGCCACAATCGCGGCGATAAGACCCGTCTTTGAGGAGTGGCTGGAGAGACGCCACGGCGTTCTCACCTTCCGCCTGACGCAGGTCCTCACCGGACACGGCTGCTTCGGGAGGTTCCTGTTCAGGATAAGGCGGGAGGAAACACCCGGGTGTCACCATTGTGTGGATCGGCCTGAGGACACGGTGGAGCATACGGTGGAGGTCTGCCCGGCTTGGGCGGAGCAACGCCGTGTTCTCGTAGAGGCGATCGGCGGCGGTGATCTCTCGCGTCCGGCCCTGGTTCAGGCCATGGTACGGAGCGAGAGGAAATGGCAGGCCGTCACCTCCTTCTGCGAAGCGGTAATGCTCGCGAAGGAGGAGGCGGAACGCGTGAGGGAGAAGCAAATTTCGCGCCCTCACGCCCCTAACCGCCGCAGGAGGAGACGCCCGGGGCGGGAATCGCGAGCCGATTTCCGGCCACCGTAGGCGCGGGCTTGCGGACGGTGAGCAATGGGTAGCTCGCTGTCCGATAAGGACCAAGCCCGGGTCGACGGCGCGTTGTGTTCCACGCGCGCCTCAAAGAGATGTCAGCAGAATTGAAGGGGTCCACTAGGGCCAATGCCTGCCGGGGGTTCGAAGAAAACCGATCGGGAAATCGTGGCCCCCGGCAACAGGGCAACCGAAGGAACACGGGTGGGTTTTAGTCAGTAAGAGTCTGACACGCCCTCCCGCTCCGCCCAGAGCGGGAGAAGTTATTTGATAATTTCCCACCCAAAAAAAAAAAAAAAAAAAAACGTGGGCATGCAAAGGTTTACAATTCCAAATAAAAAATAGAAATATGCAGATCATTGGAATTACAAAAAATTAAATAAAAATGTCAGTGTGGTCATAGCAATAAAAAATATAAAATAAGACTAAGTAAGCGAATCAATAATTATGTCAATCAGGGTAATAGTATGTCAATTAGTTTGTGAATCATCATTAAGAAAATCGTCAATCGTATAATAAGTTTTCTTAATTAAAAATTCATTTAGCGCCCTTTTAAATTTTAGTGTTGTCATATTTTTTATAATATTAGGTAGCAAACGTAAAGTGGGATTCTATTAATAATAGTTACTGTGGTGCGTGCGACGAGAGATGGGACTTACCTCTCCGCTATCCTACTGATGCACGGTTGTCGATATTTCTAATGTAGTAGTTTAAGAATCCTTACTTTGACCATATTTGATTCAATCCCGTAAGTACCAAAATGAAATCCCGGATAAAAGGCTTATCCATGTTCTGATTTCTATGACTATTCATGATGCGAGTATGTAAAATCAATCTACCTACTCCGATCACTGATTATTATATATATTTTCATCTCCATTCATTTTTTATCGGATGATAATAAGAAAGAAAGAAAATAAATTTATTTGTCTCAGGTTAAGGCAAACAATTTTCACACAAAAAGAAGAAGAAAAAAAGAATAAGAATTAAATCTAATAAACTCAAAGGCATCATTTATTCCGAAGACATAAGAAAACACACTATATTGTTGTATGTACATTCAAACAGACTACCTACGTCTATAAAAAAACCGGTCCAATGCGTGTCGGACTACGCACAATGAACGGTTCCGTAGTTGGGATGAATTTATCCCAAGAACAAACTTAACATTGGTTCTAGTTGAAAAACATGTTCTCCCAGACATTCCATTCAACGTAAGATTGTACGCACAAAATGCCAGACTTGCCTGCAATATTCATATATTATATTATTATAGTAAAGAACCATTCACTGTATTTTTTTCAAAATTTTAAGCTCAGTAGTTTCGGAGATAAGGGGGGGAGATAAGGATAAGGGGGGAGATAGTGAAAATTTTCATCAATTTTCTTAAATATTATGTTTAAAAGTAATTATTTTAAAAATATAAAAAAAAGAATATTGATATCCCTTGCAACAAGCCCTTTCGTTTAATATGTCACACGGTACAGTTAGCATTTTTTTTTAACTTTCTTATTTGCCTCCAAAACTGACCCCATATTCAAAATTAATTTATTTACGTTACATGTCCTTGTTTGGGTCACAAAAATATATAATTATGTGTACCAAATTTAAACTTAATCGGCCCATTAGATCGGGAGAAAATTGGCTGTGACAGATGGACAGACAGATAGACAGACAGACACATGAGTGATCTTATAATAGTTCTATTTTTCCTTTTAAGGTACGGAACCCTAAAAACCGAGGTTAGCTCTACTGGATCCTATATGTAGCGAATCTATCTATTGAAAAGAATTATTATTTTCTATATTCCTAACATCAATGCCTAATGGTTTATTTATGAAATATAGATCAATTCGGTTCATTGTTGCGGAAACGACGTTATCTACTGAATTATTTTTATGAATACCAAGAATATTTTTTCGATAAAGAAATATAATTTCGGTACTTTTCTTGTAAGTAGCAGAAGATTTAGATCTTGATAATTTCATTTAGGTATAGAATGTGGCGATTAGGTTATTACATTAAATTGAGACCACGTATTAAAAAAAAATACAATTAATATTCTAGCAGTGGGATCTTTTTTCGTTTTAGTATTTAACAACATTAATTTGTGATTACACATAACATCACACCTTGTTTCCCCGAAGGGTTGGGCAGAGGTGTCCCTATAGCAGGTACACCCACATTTCGCCAGTCATGTTTAAGTCCCATGTAATAGGGGGCGAGCCTATTGCCATCACCCGGGTACAAATTCAGACTCCGAGCTGCTACTGAGAAATTTCAGATAGAAAAACCAAAAAAAAAAAACAATTGTGATTATTTGGTAACAATAGCATAAAGTTGATGTTCAATTGTTAATACCAACGCCCCGCGCGTGTCTATACAGTGCCTTATTATCAAGGGTGGTTTTCGTGTCAATTTTTACACTATTTATTTTGTTAGAAAAATTAAGTTTTCTATTTTTAGTAAAATTGTTTATTTTATTATTTTAACAGACTGATAACAACTTGTAATAACCGCTGTTTTATTTATCTTATAACCTAATCGCCACTGTATGTATTTTTTTTTTTCAGCGTTGTTAATGTCATACTTATTTTTGCGTTATTGTAACTGAATATAAAATTGTTTTCCTTACAATGGGTGTGGGCCCATGAATGGGCTTTTAAGGCATGGGCCATAAAAGTAAAATTGAAAGCCTTTTTTTTTGTGGGATATTATCAAATAACTTCTCCCGCTCTGTGTGAAGCGGGAGGGCGTGTCTGACTCTTGCTGACTAAAACCCACCCGTGTTCCTTTAGTTGCCCTGTTGCCGGGGGCCACGATTTCCCTTTCGGCCCATATTCGCAGCCCCGGCAGGCATTGGCCCTAGCGGACCCCGTCAATTCTGCTGACATCTCTTTGAGGCGCGTGTGGAACACAACGCGCTGTCGACCCCGGGCTTGGTCCTTATTGGACGTAATCTATCTATAATCTTAAAAAATTGAAATTGAAAGCCTAAGAGCACGAACGTTTTCAACATTAAAAGTTCTCTTGACGACATCTAAACAAAAAACATTGAAACAAACAATGCAAAGAATCGTTTCCGTAATAACTGAGGGAAAAAACAATAAAGGTTTTCTTCCGCTTTTTTTTTCAATAAAAAGCTTGAAAGTCAATTTAAAAGCAATAAAGGTTTTCTTCAGTTTTTTTTTTCAATAAAAAGCTTGAAAGTCAATTTAAAAACAATAGCGGCTATCAAAATGAATACCAACCCTAATATACATATAATCCGTTAAATTGGATCGTTACACCCGCCGGCTAAGAAAAGATAATGGAATTCTCCATTCATAAAGCCTTGAACAGACAGGCGCGACGCGACACCGGTAATTGTTCTATTTTCTTAGAAATTGTTTTATTAGAGTCGCGTCGCGCCAGTCTGCACGAGGCTTAACAACTGCCATTTTGAAACAATTTTGACAGTTCTAAATTGGCCTAATTTTAAATTCAGATTTTTATTTCAATTATTTTGTAAGGAATGTTTATAATCTATGATAGTATAATATTTTGTAATAACTTTCTATGTTTTTGTTTTCTGCCTTAATAGGACTGAGCTGCAGAATGTTTGCCTTTATATAGGACGTCAGAAAAAAAGTATGGTCCGTCCAAATTCTCGATAGTTGGATAATACTAGCTTCCGCCAGCGGCTTCGTCCGCGTGATATCCTTATAAATTACTAGCTGCGCCCCGCGGTTTCACCCGCATAAGTCTCGATCCCGTAAAAATATCGGGATAAAAAGTATCCTATGTGTTAATCCAGGTTATAAACTATTTGTGTGCCAAATTTCATCCAAATTTGTTCAGTCGTTTGAGCGTGAAGAAGAGACAAACATACACATACACTCACAAACTTTCGCCTTTATAATATGAGTGTGATAGCCTATGTTACTCAGTGATAATATAGCTTTCTACTGGTGAAAGAATTTTAGAAGTGTTTGAGTTTATTTATTACAAACAAACATACAAAAAATCAAATCTTCTCTTTATTTTTAACTAGCTTCTGCCCGCGACTTCGTCCACGTGGAATAGTTACTTTGAGCTAACGCTAACTTTCACCCTTGACTTCGTTAACGTAAAAGGTGAAAATATATATATATATATATATTTTATAATACGTACTTTACCTAAAATAGCTCCATTTTAGGTACCTACATCACGCTTTTATCAGTAAGAGTGGAACTTTAAAACGTTAGGTAAAAATACTGGTTCTTAAAATCTTATAGGTACCCATCATGTAGATTGTAGGTTATTCTCAAAAAAACTCAATGCTAAAGTTATTTTAAAGTACAGACGCCAGCACATCAAGCTACCCGAAACTGTCAAATTTTCCCAATCAACTTCGAACCTTACAATTCAGCGATAAAGTTGAAAATCTATTAAATAAATTTGACAGATTGTATTAGCCTGATGTGCTGGCGTCTGTACTTCTGCGTACACTATATTTTTAGTTTTGTTTTCTTCCGGCAGAAGTAGATATTGATTTTTTACCAGAACCAGATCTCGATAGGGCAACATATAGTTTCCCGTGCGAAAAACACTCTTGGCGTAAATCTATTCCTACGTGCTTAAATGTTTGCCCCTGGGCCTTATTAATTGTTATTGCAAACGATACCTTCACCGGAAATTTAATTCTTTTAAATGCGCGCGCAGTACTTGATCATTATTTTGTTGCGATGTTATTTTAAAACTGCGATATCTCCTAAGATATTCTTTGAAATCGAATGATGTAAAGGGCAATTTTGTTTTATATTAAATACTTGTGATGAATAACGTATTAATTTGAATAAGGATTAATGTCATGTTTATAAAAACACCTTCGCAAATAACGCATTATTTTTGAACAAATTTGATTAGCATAAAAAAGGTTAGAGTGAGCCAACCTTAAAAGATAGACATATGCTGTAGCGGACTTTTTTTTAGAACTTTTAAAGGGGAATAATTCTGTCATACATGATTTTTGCGAAACTTTAACCATTTACACAGCGCACGCAGCGGAAGCTCTCAAAAGGAAAAAAATAATCCCGATTTTGAAACATTCTTCATTGGTGCTTCGCTCCTATTGGTCTTAGCGTGATGATATATAACCTATAGCCTTCCTCGATAAATGGGCTATCTAACACTGAAAGAATTTTTCAAATCGGATCTGTAGTTTCTGAGATTAGCGCGTTCAAGCAAACAAACAAACAAACAAACTCAGCTTTATATATTAGTATAGATATTAGTGTAGATATAAAAAATTAAAACTTTTGTCCACTGTCAATCTGTAAACCTTTATCGTTGCAGTGTCCATTGAGAGTCATATGAATAGGAATTTACTGTTACTGTTTAGACAAACGACAAAAAAGTCTTGTATAAACCCAACAGTCAAAGTGAAACCCTGACCATTATATTATTTAAAAAAACAAAGATAAATAAAGAAAAAAGTCTTCCTAAAAATAAACAAATTCTCCCACTGGGAACTACCACCTACCGCAAATTGAATTCGATTGCAGCATCGTAGGTTTTTCAGCCCTATTTTTTAGTTTCGGTTTTGTTGCGCAGAGATAAAAAAAGGTCCTAGCGCAGTGTTGGATATTTGGAATAAAACCTTTTTGGAGAAGGAACCTATTGTAAAACTTCAAAATAATGTGAACGTTGATAAAAGTAAGCTGTAGGTTTTGTATTATATGAAAATAATAACGAAATAGCAACAGTTTTAATAAAAATATTCGGGAATACAATAAAAATTAAATGCAAAATGAACATCGATTCAGACGATGTAGTCACTGTCTTCCTTTTTCAAACCCCTAAATATATTAATTCAACCTCGCATGGTTAGATTCCATTTTTAAACAAAAAAAAAACAAACTTAAATAGCCAGATGTACCTACTGATAGAACATGGCAAAATAAAATAAAAAAAGTTGGCAGAATGACCACGTAACATAGCAATCCTCGGTCTGGATTAAAAATATAAATTCGCCGTGGTTTGCAAATCAGCATTTTTACCAGAAATAAATCATTTTGGAATGTAATTATTTTGAAGCGACCAATTGGAACCTTGCACCTAGCTTCTGACGTTTCATAAGTGCCCTTGTAGGTTTATGTGAAATAAATATTTTGATTTTTTCTTTTTGAAGTATTCTCCTGACCAATTTGACCAATTTATTTGTGGCGTTTTATTCCCTAGTTCAAAAATAAATTCTGTGTTCATAATCAGGCTGTAACATCAGTTCATAGAGCTTTTTGTGTATAGACGGGTGATGCGGAGTACCAGCTATACATATATAGATTCAAAATAATTTGTTTGCTTGCTTTATTAGTGTGAACAAATATTTAGTTCATTTTATTAGTCATTTTCAGTTTCAAATATCTTTATTTAATCTTATAGAACACATAACAAAATGCACTTAACCGTAGCTACATTAACACACAAGTTGAGGCACTACAAGAAGCTAGCGATTCGCCTTTCAAAGCTTTTGAAACATAGTTTTATTTAACTGTTTGCAACATATTAAACTCAACACACAATCAATAAGGGTACATGATGATAATAACGCAAGTTATTTAGTAATATAAGGTAGCAAGGATATCGACGCGCAACCTGTTACCATGGATTCAGAACATGATTCTGGACCGCCCTATAACTTATGCCCTATACCTTTTCCCGCTCTGGGTGGAGCGGGAGGGCGTGTCAGACTCTTACTGACTAAAACCCACCCGTCTTCCTTCAGTTGTCTGTATTGCCAGGGGCCACGGTAATCCTTCCGGATAAAACCGCAACCCCGGCAGGCATCAGCCCTATCGGACCCCGTCAGTTCTGCTGACATCTCTTTGAGGCGCGCGAGGAACACACGCGCCATCGAGCCGGGCCTGGTCCTTATCGGACGGCGAGCTACCCATTTCTCACCGTCCGCAAGCCCGCGCTTACGGTGGCTGGGAATCGGCCTGCGACTCCCGACGCCCAGAGCGTCTCCTGCGGTAGTTAGAGGTGTGAAGGCACGATATTTGCCTCTCCCTCACGCGTTCCGCCTCCTCCTTCGCGAGCATTACTGCTTCGCAGGAGGTGACGGCCTGCGTTGAAATTTGGCGTAGGTTATTTAAAAAAAATGCTGTTCTATGTATTTTAACCGCGTAGATATTTCTTTTTTTTAGGAAACTGCAATTTTTTTTATAACCGACGTAACATCAAAACTTTTAGTGATGCAACTTACATTTTTAAGATTGTTTTAAACAAAATATTGTGCAAAATACACAAACTACATAATGTGAGTCGTTTTCATCACTATGTGGATATTATTTTTATTTCTCTTCTAGTTTTAGTGATGGTCTGGCAGTTTGAGTAGTTTTTGTGGCCTCCCCAAATGTCCTTTCTTTGGTATTGCTCGTCGAGTTGAGCTCCTTAAGTTCTAAGTTGAGCTCCACGATTACAGACAAATGCTTGCACTGACTGGACAGGTCCACTCAAATCTGTGTGGTTCTTTCCTCAAAAGACCTTTTCAGACACTAATCTACATGGTCCTCATATGGCCTGACCAAGATTATGTCTGGATTTAAAAGAGACTGCGACCTCTGAGTTTGTTTCGGCCTTTCTTCTCAGAGTAGTCAGATAGGAAACGCCGAACTCATCTAGCTTATTTTTTTATTTTTTTTATATTATGTGTAAAAGTGAATCCGATATCCTATTTACAGAATAAACAATTTCATTTCATTTCATTTCACTAGCTCTTGCTCATTGCAAAAAGCACTTAATTAAAAGATGCACTTAATTAAAAGCACTAATCAATTAATAAACTACTCTTATGTGAAACCTCTAACAAAACTTCACATTTTTGCTATAATCGTGATTTTTATCACATTTAAAAAACCAATCGATCAAGGAACATAAATTTTGGTACAAATCACAGTAAGATGAAGTACCTACATGCACCTGAACATTGTTGACATTGTTCTTAAAAATATAATTGCTGTGTAACAGAATGATTTCAAATAGCAACACACAAACTACTTAATTAATTTCTAAAATAACATGTTTTTCTGTTTTATATAAAATGATTATATTGTAAAGCAGTTATTACGTAAGTGATAGAGAGAGACAGAATTATAGGTGTTAAGTACATTCCCAGTTTTATTTTAGAAGTATATTCTATTTGAATTGGATTTTTTTTTACGAAAAGATTTATATTTTTTATAGTCTTCGTCACTGGCGATTGTGAATCTAAAACAAAATTACGGAGTTATAATAAAAATTAACCGAAGTGAAGTGACAGGCCAAAGACAAGCATCAGTAATGCTATTCTGTAAAAATCTAAGGTAAAGTGAGCTGCCAATAGTGTCAATCCTTAGCAACTGACAGCTCACTCCACGCTCACTTCACCTAAGATAACACGGTGAGATGGTTACAGAATAGCATTACTGATTGAAGAAGAAAGTTCCATGTTTTGACTTGTCATGGTTTAAATTTATTAAAAGGTTACATTTGCTTTAACTACCGTATAATTATTTTAACAAAAAGTCACAGATTTTGTTTTAAAATTGCTATTATTAAGAATAGGCAATACAAAGTTACAGCTCACTTACTTATCGATAAAGTGTTGTATAATTTCGATAGTTTTCTATTTACTCTCGAACTTTCATTCAGAAGATTTTGGCCCGCAACCATTACGAAATATGTATAAATTATTGAGTATACCATAAAATGTAAAACGAGCATAATGCCAACGAGTTGTTGAGGATCCTGTGAACAGAAATAAATGTGGAAATGCGGGTGATGTAGGTAGGTAAGTAACGGAATAAAAAAACATAAACTAAATATTTACATTATTTATAAACGCATTGAATAGCCCGTACGATGATGTAATATAAATAATTGAAGACAGGGTTAACGAATATAACATCTGCAAGGAAATGCATAAAATTAGTCAAAATCGTTTTTAGAAACAACGAGGATAATTATTGAAATATTCTTCTTCCATTATATTTTTTTTACCACATTTGATCTTGTGGCTAAGTAACAACAGCTGCACGGGTCGATCGATCAGGTTAAGCTACGCTTGCCGCGGTTGGTCTGTGGATGGGTGACCATCTTTACATACCAAGACCCCTCCGTGCCTCGGAAAGCACGTTAAGCCGTTGGTCCCGGCTGTCATTTGTAGATCTTTGACAGTCGTTACGGGTAGTTAGAAGCCCAAAAAAAAGTCTGACAACCAGTCTTACCAAGGGGTATCGTATTACCTAGTACTAACTAGGTTGTGGAGGTCAGATAGGCAGTCGCTCCATGTAAAATACTGGTATCCAGCTGCATCCGGTTAGACTGGAAGCCGACCCCAACATAGTTGGGAAAAGGCTAGGCAGATGATGCTGATTTGATCTTAAAATAACCTTAAAGAATTTACCTCAGCATTAAAACAAACTGATAGATTTCTGCTGCAACTCAATAAGCATTTAAACTGTGTAGCCCACTGTTCCACTTGTTCAACCGTAAGAAGATCATTCCACTCTCTGCTATCTGAACATAAACTCTGTTCGATATCATTGTATTTTACTTGAATATCAAATATACAATTGTTCAGACAATTCAGCAAGTTTTTAATCATTGTTATGTAAATGTACATTACTGCATGTTCAAAAATAAGGCGTTCTTCTAGTATTAAATGTCCCAATACTAATACCATGACATTCATTTTAGGGTCTTCATTTCTTATGAAAAAGTTTAAAAGCAATTTTAATAAGAATAGTAATACAATTGTGACGGGAGACACTATTGTTGTGATCACAAAAATTATTTTTAAATTTTTAGAACATTTGATGTACGTCGGTTCGTTCTGGAAGTAACCGTGCACGGACATGAAGTTGTCTATGAATAGTTTGTAAGAACGTGAGCTTAGAATACTACTTATAATAATAACTGGACTACTAATGATTTTTACAATGTGAAATATTTGTAACATTTTGGAAATTCGTGCAATTGTTAGTTCAGAAATAACGTTTATGTTATTACATAAAATTATCACATATATCACAACTTCAAAAATAACATGTATTTTGCTTAAAATTTTGTGATATTTTGAAAGAACTACATAATTTCTATAAACACCTCTTATATTTTCAGCTTTTGTTAACTTTTTTAGTAAACTTGTTGCCACCATCTTATATCTTAACTTGTGCGTTTAGTAAACGTTACGGTATAGAAATAAATTGGACACTTAAATAGGAATAGTATGATAATACTTAATGGAACTGTTACATTATTAGATCATAATCGGTAGAACACAATCAATCAAGATCATATCTGAACGAAACTCATAAAAAATAAAATAACATCACGCCTTGTTTCCTCGAAGGGTTGGGCAGAGGTGTACGTATAATATACTACACCCATACTTCGCCAGTTATGTTTAAGTCCCATGTAATAGGGGCAAGCCATCAACCGGGCACAAAACCAGATTCCGGGCTGCTACCAAGAAATTCACGAATCTTCGAGTAAAAAATTAACATTACAGAAAAAAGTGCATCGTTGCTGCGTATATCACAGACACCAGCGTCAAAACACATAATTTTTTCATACAATTTAAAATTGATAGTGAGTATCAAGTTGACGGCTGATCATATTTTGGTAGGAACGAAAATGAGTTTACTCAAAATATCATAAACGGCACTAACGCTATACCTACCGGCAAAGGTAAATAATAAATACTTTGATTTATAAAAAAATTGTGAGCCCTGTAACTTAATTTGTACAAGGACTATTTTTGTGTCATTATATTGAAACGAATAGCAAACCATGATTGTAGGAGGAAGGCGCCGATGTCTGTCACACAGTTAATACTAGCTCAGACATCGTCGTTAACTCTATCTTTAAAATGCTCTTAACTCTGTACATTGTGTTTTTGTTTAGGATAGATAAGTTGTATCAAACTTTATTGTTAATAAATATATTATTAATATTATTAATTATTATATATCCTGACTAGTGATCGGATAATCGGATGCATATTTACTTAAAGTGTAGGTGTTCGCTATTATGGAATGCACTTTTGTACCGAAAAAATCCCGGGATTTCGGAATCAACTGCTGTTTTTATTATAGAGTCAAATCGTGTGTAGATAGTAGGTACCTACTATTCCTCTTACACTCAACATAGTCATAAATTGATGGGGAGCTTAAAATTAACTTCAAGTAAATACATATTATTATGTAATCCCCTGTTTTTTTAAAATAAATACCACATGCTAAAGACGACATTTCCTCACCATGTTACAGACTAGTTTCTTATTCCCGAATTTTCTGGAATCCCGGGATTTATATTTAAAAATATATGTTTTAAGAAGCCGCTTCCATAATTTCCTAACCAAAAATGAACTTTAGGTAAATATGCATCCGATTATCCGATCACTGATCCTGACCTATGAACCAGAGAATGATGACAGGTGATTAAACAAAAGATAAACCATTTTTTTAAATAATTTTAAACACAAAATCATGAAAGCAATTTGATAAGAGAAGCATCAGCTTAAATCATTATATTTTTATAAATTGACAAGTCACACTTCATCTATGAATTAAATACTTATGAATATTGATTTGTGCAAAATACACCAACAAAAAATTTTTTGTGACTGTGCGATGATTCTCATCAAAAGCCCTTACCTACTCAGTTTACTAAGCATTTAATCAAGAGCAATTGACACTCGTGCAAACTAGTTCTCTCAGACATTTCATATGGGAGAACATGTTTTTCAACTACACTGTTTAGTTTGTTCTTCCGATAAATTCATCCCATATACGGTACCCTTCAATATGCGTGGTCCTTTTTTTTATATATGAACACGGTCACTTTTTAATAAATTTATCTAAAATAAAAAACGGGCCAAGTGCGTCTTGGCCCGTTTTTTATTTTAGATAAATTTATTAAAAAGTGACCGTGTCCATATATAAAAAAAATAAAAAAACATAAACTTAATCAGTTTTCTTATCTGATTCGGAGAAAGTTTCCAAATGATCATGATCATGATGATGGTAATGAATGATGATGGTAATGAGTTGATGACATTTAAACAACCCATCGACCAAATACAAATCCCAGTTATAAGGAGTTCCTACTTACATGAAACTGAACATTGTTCTTAAAAATATAATTGCTGTGTAATTTTTGAAACAGAATGTTTTCGAACAGCTAACACAAACTGCTAACTCAATTTCTAAAATAACATCTTTACTGTTTATATGAAATGATTATACTGTAAGGCAATTATGACGTAAGTGATAGAGAGAGATAGAATTACAGGTATTAAGTACATTCCCAGCTTAATTTTTGAAGTATACACTATTTGAATAGGATTCTTTTTAGCTAGGTGACATAAATTTCTTATATTCTTCGTTTCTGGTGATTGTGGATCTAAAAGAAAAAAAGGAATAATAAAATAAATGACAGCGATGCCTAGTGAAAACACTGGCTCAGATGATGATAATGATTGATAAAAAATACCTCTTTATTTGCTTCATAAGAAGCATAAAATTTGCACAGTGAAATTAATGGGTATTGTCTTGCTGAACAGTTGTATGCCTGGACAGCGATGTTAGTTTGGGTGCGAATTTAACTTACTTTATGGGATTTATGGGAGCAAATCCATGAATTAACATATCATAGTCGAAAATATCAAAAAGTTTTTTTAAGTAATCGCAAAATATTATTTCGCATCATGCAATATTTGCTTTAAATACAATATTAATTGACGGATAGTTTTACTTATTATATGGAAGTATAGAAAAACGTAAATGATATTCACATACTTATCGACAAAGTGCTGTATAATTTTGATAGTCTTCTATTTATTGTTGAACCTTCATTGAGGAGATTTTGCCCAGCGACCATTAGGAAATATGTATAAAATATTGAGTATGCCATAAAGTGTAAAATCATCATAATGCCAATAAGATGACCAGGATCCTGATAACAGAAATGAAACTAGAGTTGCAGGCGCAGTACAAAAACCCAAAATTAGTAAAAAAAAAAAAAACATGAAAATAGGTATTTACATTATTTACAAACGCCATGAATATCCCGTACGACGATGCAATATATATTCCTGAAGACAGGGCCAACGAATATAACATCTGCAAGAAAATGCTCAAAGACTATATTAGATCGCAAATAGCTTACAAAGGTTCTTAATCCGATTTTTTTAATTATTATTCTTTGATTATTCGTCAAAACTTGATGATGGAATTTACCTGAGCTTTAAAGCACGTTGATAGATTTCTGCTGCAACTCAATAAGCATTTAAACTGTGTAGCCCACTGTTCCACTTGTTCAACCGTTAGAAGATCATTCCACTCTCTGCTGTCTGAACATACCATCATTTCGGTATCATTGTACTTTACTTGAATTTCGAATATACTATTATTCAAACATTTCAGCAAGTTTCGAATCATTGTTATGTAAATGCACATTATTGTGTGTTCAAAAATAAAGCAGTCTTCTACTAATATATGTGACAATATTAACAAGATGGCTTTTATTTTGAGCTCCTCATTTCTAACAAAAACTTTTAAAAGCAATTTTGTTATGACAAGTAAAACGAGTGTAATACAAGACACTACTGTCGTAACCATAAAAATAATTTTCAACTTTTTTGAACATTTGATGTAAGTCGGTTCGTTCTGGAAGTAATGGTGCACTGACATGAAGTTTTCTATAAACAGTTTGTAAGAACGTGAACTTAGAATACCACTTAATATAATAACTACGGCACGGTTGGCGCAGTGGTTAAGCGATTGACTGCTGCGCTGCGTGTCGCGGGTTCGATTCCCGCACGGAACAAATATTTATATGACCTACAAGTAGTTGTTCCGGGTCTGGCTGTTTGTGTATGTGAGTTTAAATGTTTGTAAACGCACCCACGATACAGGAGAAATTCCAAGTGTGGGGCAACGTTTTAAAAAAAAAAAAAAAAAAAAAACTGGACAACCGAAGCATTTTACTACGTCAAAGATTTGCATCATTATGGTAATTCGTTCATTTGTTTCTTCCATAATCACGTTTAAATTGGTAGTCAAAATAACTGCATAAATAACTATTTCAAAAACAATACGTATCCTACTTAGAATTTTGCCATTTTTCGACAGAAGTACGTAATTCCTGTAAACACCTCTGAAATTCTCAGCTTTTATTAACGTGTTTACAATTTTTCTTGCCACCATTTTGAAGCTTAATGTGTGCGCTTAGCAAGCGTTCACAAATAGTAATGAATTGGGCACCTTATGTGATTATATTAAAATATAGGTACTATTAACTTATAAAGTAAGTAGGTATACCTACCTATATTATTACCTATATGTATCAACAACTGAACAGGCTGATTCAACATTTTTGTATTTTCTTTTTAAAAATGTTGGTCTACAACTGATAAAATAACATAAAATCACGCCTGTAATCCCCAAAGGGTTAGGTAGAGGTGTACCTTTAGTACACCCACATTTCGCCAGTTATGTTTAAGTCCCATGTAATAGGGGACGAGCCTATTGCCATAAACTGGGCACAAATCTAGACTCCGGGTTGCTACTGAGAAATTCCAGATGGAAAACCCCAATAACATTTTGCCCGACCCGGAAATCCAACCCAGGCCCTCATACTCCGCAGTAGCACTTGCAACCGCTAGACCAACGAGGCAGTCTACAACTAATGTTATAACTAAATAGAATAAACTTGTTGTACTCTTTAAGATTGGTCTAAAAATGCAAGGCTTTCGACACCGTTTCAATACCTATTCTTGTTGAAAAGTTGAAATGGATTGTTGTTTAGGAAACGGCCCTAAACATTTTTCAAGACTTTTCTGTGATCGTACACAGCGAGTGAAAATACGAGAACACGTTAACTCAGATACCCTGGTCACATATGGCGTACCACAGGGTAGTATTTTTGGTCACACGATCTTTACACTTTACGAACGAAAATAAAACTAACAATCGTTATCATAATTTTTACTTTTCTTTTTTTTAATCTAACCTAATATTATATAGAGAAAAGATTTGATATTTGGTATGTTTTTTTTTGTTATGGATAAACTCAAAATAGTACATTACTGTCACGCCCTACAGAGAGGGCATTGATGAAGCCGAAGCACATATACATGAGTCCATCAATGCCAGTTTGCAGTCAAGGCTTGTATAGTACTTTTCTTAAATAATGCGAAGAAATTCAAACTATGTAAATTAATTATAAATTCCAGAATCAATGATGAACAACGAGAATTTTTCACATACCATTGTTCATTTATTTCTTCTTAACTTTAAACAGCTCTGTTTGTAAACCAGATTGAAATTTAAGTAATATCTTTGATAAGTTACCTCCTTGGTTGCCATGTGTTGAAGTAAAAAGTTCGTTCCATTTTTAAATAACACGACAGACATGAGTTTTCATTTATTTGCCCGCTAAATACGACAGATATGGATTTTCATACAAAAATTGTCGGCCGCCTCGCTCGCATGTATCCGGCCAGTACTATAATTTCAATATAACTAGAAGAAGGTTGTCAAAAAAATGCTCGATTTTCCAAGCATGTTTGAGAAAAACCATTAACCGATTTAAAAAAATCTTTATTATAACATAGCCTATATTTTATTGACTTTTACGCGAACGAAGTTGCTGGTAGATGCCAGTCATGTATATAATAACTATTATGTAATCATTATTTTAATAATAAAATCAACTACCTACTATTTTGCTATTGCATATAAAAACAAAAAAATCTCTGTTTCAACAAACTCGGATAAGTACGTCATACTATCAGTAAGTTTTAGAGAACTATTCAAACCACAACCACGCTAAGAACTGTACAAAACGATGATGACAGTCAATCAGCGATAACAATGATGGAAAAGTCAAAAATGTATTCGACTGACAAGCTACTGAATAGCTTATGTCAATCCTGTTAGATTTCATTGTAGAAATACGAAATGCTTTGAAAGCGATTGCCACTTGTAAAGGTACTAAGTTACTGCTTTATTAAAAATGTAAAAAATATGTATAAAAATCTTGAATAATAGAAAAATGGGTATAGTAAATCTCTTTATTAACTCCCATAGCGTAATATTCGAATTATAGACTTCGAAACGAGTTTATATTGACATACTTTATATACATAATACCGAAATTTCATAAAAACTTTTTACAAATAAAAACAACCGACTTCAAAAAGAAAAACACTACAAAGTGAAAAATAACTTTAATTTCGGAAGTCAGTGTCTTTGGTTTTCAATTTTCGTTCTTTGTCACCGACTTCCGAAATTAAAGTTATTTTTCACTTTGTAGTGTTTTTTTTTTGAAGTCGGTTGTTTTTTTTTTGTCAAAAGTTTTTATTTTTCACTTTTTAGTTGTGGTACCTACCCCACGCAAATTCGAATACCACTACCTGCTATGTAAATAACAGTGACAGGAAGTTATCATATCATCCACATATTATGTGGGAAAAAATACGTATTATTGAAACTAACTCAAAAACAACCCAAGAAAAGTTAATAAAATTTATATGGAACCACCTCTGAAGTATGATCATACAGTCGAATTAAGAACCTCCTCCTTTTGGAAGTCGGTTAAAATAGAATTATATTACAACACTTTTTCTATACATAATAATGCTATAAAACAATGTTTTTTTTTTTCTATTACGATACAGGGCTAATCCAAGAAGTTAATAAAATCACCAAGGAGTTTAAATCAACTTTTGTTTAAACGGGAGACAGCAGCACCCACTGTAGCGCATGTGCGGTGATGTGCTGGTGCTGCAGGCGACATACATAAGTTTTGTTGTACTGAATTTCGTGGGATTTTTTAATTTATTCTTGATCTTTAACTTTGATCTTTTATTTAGTATTAGGTTCAATCCCAATGTATGAGAGTAGATAAAGTAGTGTATGAAACTGTATATAACTAGGTATTAAAACACTCGTGTAATACTATTAAAAACTTCGCCTACGGCTCGGTTTTTAAACACACACTCATGTTTTAATACCCCTCATTATGCAACAGTTTCATAAATTACTATTAAATACAAATTAGGTCTTATAAAATGTACACTTAGGTGTCAAAGGAGTGCTTTGGCACTCGTACCAGGATTATCCTGTATCACGAATGACATTAAAATTCAAAAAAATCATCTAGTCACCCATTCTTCTCCACAAAAAGACATGCTGCATCGTCACCAAGTAAATTGATATAAGGCTTTTTGAGGACAGTACCGATATCATCCCAAGTCATTAAAATTAACCAAACTTTAAACTTAATTAATTTATGTGATAAATGATATTTATTTCTGTAAATTGGTTATAACAATTACTTTTACACGTCAAAAAAAAGTAAAGTTTGAAAACTAGATACGGTAGGTGTTTTCTATCCGACTGATCGGAGAACAAAGAACCACCGAAAAAAACAAGAGGTCACGTCTCTTTTAAAATTCAGACAATCTTGGTCAGATCATGTGAGGATCATGCAGATTAGTGTCTGAGATCTTCTTCGCGTATCGATGACTACTTAAATTGAGTCGAAAGAAGTGTCTTTTGAGGATATATTACCACACTGATTTGAGTGGACCTGTCCCATAAATCCAAGAATTATTGGATATACAAACTTTTATGACGTGTTTATGAAGTAAATTATGAATTTAAAATTTAGAGATTCTAAAGTACTTTTGTCATGAAAAATTGTCTGTCACTCTAATAAGTATTCTCAGAATATATTTTTGCTAACATCTATTTTACCCAGTAGTTTCTTTTATCCTACAAGAATTACCTACAGAAATTGTAAAATCATCAATAGTATCAGTAACAATATGCCTAATTAACAAGTTTTCTTTCTTTTCTTTTCTTTCTTAATTAATTTAACAATACAAGTTATAACAAAGGTCTAGTTTGAAAATTAGCGACCGGTTTAAATTCTCCTGTCCGTTAAGTAATTGTATTTAATTACTTAATTAAGACTAATAATGTATATGGCACAATCGCGTGCGGTTTCTAGGTGTGTTTGTTCAACTGTGACTTCACTAATTATTACCTTCTAATTGTCATACGAATGTTTGCGGAGCCAATTAAATTACATTTTTAATTATTTATTTTTAAAAATAGGAGAGATACCTGAAATATTTAGAATTTTAAGAGTTTAGATAAAATATTTGAAAATGAAAAAAAATATTTTTGACATATGTAATATTTGGAAAATGTCACTTAAAAGTTCATTGAAATAAAATTTGAATTCGTAAACGACCGATCACATTCAATCTATTAAATTACTAAATATTATTCTAAACTTGTTAAAAAAAAGTTAAAAGTATCCACTTACCCCTAAATATAACAACAACAATTCGTTCACAACACTAAACAACACTGAATCTTTCCCGCGCACAACTTTCCCTCGAAACCCGGCTACGCGACTACGCCGCTACGAAGCTACGTGTAGCGCGCTACGCCACCAGAAGTCGACTGAGTGCTACGCATGATATTTCCTACGCCGCTACGCCTAGCCGATGACTGATACTTAGCGAAACTATAATAACTCGAATATTACATCTAATATTTTATACTTTATGAAAGAAGAAGTTCCATCTTATTTGGTTTCTTGGTATGAAACTTTGTACATTAAGAAGAATTTTCTTTGGGGAAAAATAATTAAACTTGCGTAATATTGGCGTAATATGAGGTTATTATGACAGTAGATACTTTGTTAATATGGATACTTTGTTAAGTAGAAAAACATATTTTTGGTAACTTCGGTATGGAGTTCCTGGAATGATTTTCCCAGTTACAATTGTTGTTGTAACAATACCTACCTACATCATTTTTTAAATACTATTTTTATTTTCCGGAATTAAAACCAGGAATTTAAAAAAAATAGCTTCGTGCTTATCTCGATTTCTACTCACTGCAATAAAAACCATATAAGAGGCACACTTAAAAAACAGTACTTTGTGTTGACAAAAAAGGATGGTAGGCATCATGAAACAAAAAATAAACTTTTAAAATCCGGAAAGAATTTTTAAGGATTTTTTTTTTAAGTATGATTAAATCGTCACCACATTAACTTTACCGAACTTATGCAGATATTTGAAAAAAGCCAAAAAATACTAAATCAGGAAATGTACAAAAGTTTTAGTTTTTGACAAATCACTCTATTTGCAAAAACACTTTTAGACATCAATATTTTGTAAACTTTTGTAAAATGAATACCAATTTCTATTTTTCCAGGACAAACTATCGCGCATATTTTAAATATTTCGTCGAAAAACGTAATTCTAGCCTAGGTTATTATTACACGCTACAAACTTTCTAACAAAAGCATAATATTTCGCTTTGCAAAATTAATTAGCAATATTGCGGTCATCAAAGTGTTGCGTTTAATTAGAACACGCAGGGAATAGACACGGAATAGTACAGAAGGTTAGCTCAAAGTCAAATAGTACCTACAGAATGTTAACTGCATACAGCGAGTGAGAACGCACGCCATAGACATGCTTTTTAACCGACTTCAAAAAAAAGGAGGAGGTTCTCAATTCGTCGGGATATCTTTTTTTTTTTAATTTATGTTTCCCGATTACTCAAAGACGGCTGGACCGATTTGAAAAATTCTTTTTTTGTTTGAAAGGGTATACTTTAAAGTTGGTTCCATTGTCATTTGGTCACGATCTGATGATGGGATCTTGGAGAAATCGAGGGAACTCTTTAAATATTAAAGGCACATCTATAGCGATTTGGGTATTTTTGATGAACAGTTGACATAAGGCTATTGTAACTTAGATAAATTACAAACCAACCCACTAAAAAGTGAAAAAAAAAAACTTTTTTACAAAAAACACAACCGACTTCCAAACTACAAAGTGAAAAATAACTTTAATTTCGGAAGTCAGTGTCAAAAAACTAAAATACTGATCTGATCCAAAGACCGACTTCCGAAATTAAAGTTATTTTTCACTTTGTAGTTTGGAAGTCGGTTGTGTTTTTTGTAAAAAAGTTTTTTTTTTCGTATAGCGAGTGCAAGCGCACTCGCAACTGGCGTTTAGTTGACATAGAATAACAATCAACTTTTTTTTGTCACGGCTGTCAGAGGGGTCAGGTCAACAGCCAATAAATTCCAGTATTTTTAATAATCTCATCTCTTAATAATCTCAGACTCGATCCGTAAAAAAAAAGTGGCACTCCGGGAGTGCCGACAGAAGTGAAAACTTGAACAAGATCATCTTGGTGAAAAAAAAAATACTTGTATAGAATATCGGTCCGCAACGTAATATAAATAAAGAGCACAATCGCGTTAACAAAACCTTTTAAGTAAAAATACTTGCATAGAACATTAATCCGTAACGTAATCTAAATAAAGAGCACCATCGCGTTTACAAAAATGAGGTGTCGTTATTGTGTCGCGAAATCAATGGTTTAGTTCCATCTCAAAAATGCCCAACCAGTAAAAACGAAGGTAAGGCATTTTTGACAGGTATTTGACATTGATTGTCACTGAAATGAGATTGCGACTACATAGAATTTAAATATGTTTAAGTAAGAGACTTCTTTTTTTTTTAATTCACAACACACAATATCTTTGCCTGCATCTCACTTGATGATAAGTGATGATCAGGTCAAAGTTGGAAGCAAGCTTCACCCGGAATCCTCAACCACAGAGGAACTGGCTATCTTACCTTTTTTATTGTTTATTAATTAAAGGAACAAAACAAAATATAAACAGAAACATCACAAAAACCTCAATAGATTTGTCAGGATGTTGAAACACTTTAAAGCAATCTTAATTCAAAATTCAAAAGTCATTTATTCAAACTAGGCTGAGAATCAGCACTTTTCGAACGTCAAAATTACATAAGACAGTCCCCCAAAAACGCCCACCCTTCACCACTTCCTAGTGCCTTTAGCTGGGAAGAAGAAGTGGCGCAACAAACTCCCCAGCAGCACAGCTGTCTGTTCAAGTTAGAAAAAAAGATTCTATACAATAGTATGGAAAATAACTTACATTATGCAACACAAAACATAATTTAAATGATAAATTATTGGCCATATGTCAGCTAGCACACGCCAATATACCAACCAAAAACATCGAGAACTATACTCAAGCAGAATATAAAAAAATAACTAAACGTAAACAGAACTAAATATATAAATAAAAGCCTCCAGGAATTAAGTGCGTGTCCGCTTACATAAAGCTATATAATGCTAACAAAATATATAATTTATGGTTAAAACATAGTTTATAAAACATTGTAAGGTAGTTTGAACAATAACGAAAAAAGTACAAAAACGACGACGGCGCGGGTCAGGCAGCCCGTCGATGCTAATTACTAATTGAATGAAATTTAAACAGGATGATGCATTTTCAAAGAGAATCAAAGAATTTTTTGTATTTATTTTTATAATTATTATTTATAATTTCCGATTGAATTTTTTTTGGAACGTCATTAATTAGAACCTCTAACTGCGGAAACACAACGATGCTGTGAACATTATTATTTGGCGACAGACTTAGATAAGGTGGTGGTAGCTAGCCACGTGGACTTATAAAGCCCTACCACCAACTACACTGAGCAGAAAATCTTGCCACCACTAGGTATCGAACCCGGAATTTCTGGGTCTGATACAGGTGGTCTAACTACTAGACCACAGAGGCGGTTAAAATTCCCCTTCTGATAACTTTACGTGTGCTTATATTTTACACGGCGTTGCTTTTCTTTCCAGGAACCGGCTGTTAGAATCAGAGGAGCAATTTCCGTAATTTGTAAGAACGTTCGCATTCGCAATCTGTCAGAAATACAATCAATTTACCAACATTTTTGACAAGTTTGATAGATTGCATCTTGAATGTGAACATTTTTAAGCTATTGCATAGCTTTTATCGCGGGCTTTGAGCGCGGCGACCGAATCAAGAAATTCCGTAACGAAAATAAAACCGTAACGAAAATAAAACCTAACACGGGGGGGTGTTAGGTTTTATTTTCGTTACGGTTTTATTTTCGTGACCATGTAATAACACTCTGTGTACCATGTTATAACGGTTCCCATGACAATGTGATGTTGTCATGGGAAAGTAAATTTTGTTTTATGTCATCACGTCATCATCCCAAGTGTAGCGTTGACAAATAGGAAGTATGGAGGTTACAAATGCTATGCAATAGCTTTACCGCGGCAGTCCCCGAGTGCCACACGTTTTTTAAGTACGAGAATTGGCATTCAGATCGCCCGCGCCGTACGTACGCGTCTATGTGTGTGTGCGCCTCTTACGGTCGTTGTATGGAATAGATCTTCTGTACTATTCATCTATTGGATGGCAAAAGCTACTTTTCTAGGAAATTCTATTCAGGTGGGAATTTTACAAATACTTCGAATTGTATTGCAATGTTTCACCTACGTGCTGAAGTATTTTTGTAAACATAATCATCACGGTAGTTTTCCGCGAAGGGGTGGGGAGAAGGTGATGTTACGCCCACATTTCGTCGTAATCTTCTTCTTGGGGTATCAATGGCAAAAATAACACGAAAAAACCTCCTTAGTTTATTTTAAGCTATTGCATAGCTTTTATCGCGGGCTTTGAGCGCGGCGACCGAATCAAGAAATTCTGTAACGTAACGAAAATAAAACCGTAACGAAAATAAAAGCTAACACCCCCCACTCTGCCTACCATGTAATGACGGTTCCCATGACAACGTGATGTTGTTATGGGAACGTAATTTTTGTTTTATTTATTTATAGTTTATTAAAACGGCACAACACCAATTACATTAATTAACATAGAAACAATTACAATCTTGACATTAATTTAATTTAAAACTAACATGGAACAGTGGACTCCCTAGCATACTTTCTCTCACAGAACACCAGACATATACGCATAATTTTACTCCATTCATCCGCAAACACATCACATTCAGGGTTGGCAGTCAGAAGGGCATTTAGCATTTTTAGGGTACGACAGACTGGGGATTCGGCTCTGGCTACAGTTTTTTATGTCATCACGTCATCATCCCAAGTGTAGCGTTGACAAATAGGTTCTTTCTTTTCTTATTTTATTTGTTTGGCCCAAAACTCAGCAACGCGAATACCGTTCGCTGACGCAGTCATTAGGTCCTCAGTTGTGCAGGTGCATGCGGTGCAAGATGGGAGGTAGGCCATTGTCTGTAGAGAGATTCCACACACACACCTGAGATCTGAGCCGTCCATGAACCCCCACTTGTGGAGGTTGTCCTTGCTGCGACCTACTTGGGTACGAAGTCTAAGGTTTCACTAATTCATAATTTTACTGACATTTATGTTCCAACAGCTTAGCACAAACACTCGGAGTAAACGCAAAAAACCATCGTGTAAAAAAATCGACAGTGCGTAAATGAATAGTAAATTTTTTACATGACGGTTTTTAATGACGCACTGGATTTTCAACTCTCGGTGTTGAGCCGAGCATTGAACAGACTACATCCCAGCACATCAATAAACACACTGTTGGATTTTCAACTTCCGGCGCTAAGCAGTGAGTTGAAAATGGAATGCGTGAAAAAAACTCGCCCGTGGGTACGAAGGCTGACGTAAATTCGAACAATTGTATTAAAATTAACAATACTCGTTTTGAAAATAACATTAAATTAGTTTTAAAAGTTTATTCATATCATTCTGTGGGTGTTACTTATTGTGCTTGTCGCATGAATTTAAACCAAAATACTTAGGGATAGTTGTACTTTCGAATAAAAAATCTTCGTAATATCCGTTATGTTTACGTTCCGCGACAATATATTTAGATTTCTTTATTATAAATATGTAATTTAATATTAATGTACTGTACCCTTGTGATTTATTTCATCAAAATCCGTTCAGTCGTTTTAGCGTTGAAGCGTAACAAACAAACAAACTCACTTTCGCATTTTTATTATTAGTTTGGATTTAGATTACTACCTTTCCAAATAATTTTTTGTAATTAATGGTCAAAAACGCATCAAAATTCGTTGCGTAGGTACTTGAACAAGGGCTTGCTGTCCGATAAGGACCAGGCCCGGGTCGACGGCGCATTGTGTACCACGCGCGCCTCAAAGAGATGTCAGCAGAACTGACGGGGTCAGTTAGGGCCGATGTCTGCCGGGGTCGCAGGAAAGTCCGAAAGGGATATCGTGGCCCTTGGCAACATACAGGCAAATGAAGGAAGATGGGTGGGTTGTACACGAGTTTGACACGCCTGACCCACTTCGCCCAGAGCGGGAGAAGTTATTTGATAATTTCCCACCCAAAAAAACCTACTTGAACAACGTGGTCATACATACAGACACGAAAAGCGATTTTTATTTGTATTATGTATAGATGTTTTCACAGAAATATGTACCTAGAGTAAATAAAAGACTTCGGGATCAAGTAAGTGAGTTATTAATTATTTATTTAGATACAAAAACAAAGTTAGGAAGAACAATGGAGTTAGGTGGGAGTAACAAATTGATCGATTAGGTAACTGTTTATTATTGTGTTACTCGTATTGTCTTCTGGGAATTGGTATTATTTGTTAAGGTTTGTTTATGTTTGTATGGAAATAAAATTAGGGAGTGAAATTATACAAACGCAAATGTATACCTATAAGTTCTTATTGTTTGTATTTTGAGGAAGCTCTTTTTCACAAAGTTCTGGGTCATTTTGTTGCCGACTTGTGAGAACGTCAAATCTTGTTTCTGAACACTCTGTCGGTCCGGCCTTTTTCCCGTTTTTGACAAGACAATGAGACCGGACGATCAGCCCGGAATCCGACAGGCCCTGGCCCGATATAAACATAACAATATAACATAACACTACTATAGTTTTTGATAATTATTATACTTTTTCTAATATTACACATTCAATAGTTTACTTGGTTACTGCTGGTTACTTTTTACCGAATATGCCAATGTCGATTTTGTTCAACTGAAAAACAATTGAGGGTATAAAAATTAGTACATAATTTTTATATAAAATCATACATCTTTATCTCTACTTGCTATTAGTGCAATAAAACGAAAATGGCTTTTTTGTAATTTCGATAGTATACGTACATCGATTTGTTTGTTTCCCATGGATAGATCAAAAACTATCGAAAAATAATGAGTTAAATTGTAAATGGTTTGTTGCGGTTCTCAATTTTTCGACAGTTTATAATCTAAACGGACATAATTATACGGTGACAGATACACCCCAACTATGAATCCAAACATATTGCTGCTTTAAAGTAATCAAGTTAAAAACTCTTTACAATGTAGCGGAGGGAACCCTTTCCCAAATCACACCCTTATTACTGCCCCAGGTAACCTCGTTGCTTTAAATTCTCACCGTGTTTAAGGAAACTCGGCATTTGGGGGGATTCTCTTATGTCGTTTCATACAGAATATTATGGGGCAAAATGTTTATGTCAACAAGAACTTTTTGAAGTGAAAACTTCTTTAGGCGCGTAGGGCATTTTTGAGATGGGACTAAACTATTAATTTCGCGACACTGTAACGCAGTTTACCGACACCGTGGAGTAAAAGACATCAACGCGTTGATTACCGCGGTGCCGATTTTTTTTCAAGTTTTCACTTCTGTCGGCACTCTCGGAGTGCCACTTTTATTTTTTATTTTGGCTATCAAAAAATGCAACTGAATGAAGGAATTTCACAAATTTTCACAAAAATACGATTTTTGTTCATTCAAGTAATCAAGTATTCAAATACAGCACAAATGGCCGACTTACTGATGTAATTCCAATACCCCCTGTATTGGAATTACATCAGTAGCAATAAAATCACCTAAGAAGTACCTACCCTATTTGTTTCCAAGAAAACATAGTACCTTATTAACCCCACGGACGCGACCACCCAGTGGGGCAAGCAAAAGGAAAAAGTTAACAAGTCCATGAGAAATTAAATTACCGGGATGTTGTTTTCTCAGTAGAGATGGGTTAAGTGCCCCTCGCATCGTAATGGCAATGTTCGATGGTGCTTATTTCGGGTACCTTGTTGATTCAGAGGTTGAAGAGTTTTTGGGGATCCCTTCCGCATTTTAGGGTTACTTGTGCGCAATTGAATTTAAATGGACTACGGTATTTTTGCTATGAAATTACGAAGTGTGTGAATTGCAAACGGTTTCCTTGATGCTTTAATAATGGTTTCACTGTTTGTTGATAAATTATAGTCTGTCTTTTGTAAAACCATTAAAATCTTAACATACTAACTTTATTATTTTCAGATCTCAACGTAAAAACATTTTCTCATATATACAAGAGTACTTATACAGACTTATAATCATGAAACTACCACATCAAAACTAAGTCGAATTTTGAACAGAATATTAGGTATTCTTCAAAGTCTCTACATACATACATCATCATCATCATTTCAGCCGAAAGACGTCCACTGCTGAACATAGGCCTCCCCCAAGCACCGCCACTTCGACTGATTCTGTGCTTTCTGCATCCAGCGGATTCCTGCGGCCTTCACAAGGTCATCGGTCCATCTTGTGGGAGGCCTTCCAACGCTACGTCTTCCGGTACGCGGTTGTCACTCCAGAACCTTTCGGCCCCATCGGCCATCCGTTCTGCGAGCAATGTGCACTGCCCATTGCCACTTAAGTTTGGCAATTCTTCGGGTTATGTCGGTTACCTTGGTTCTCCTGCGGATCTCCTCATTTCTGATTCGATCACGTAGGGAAGCTCCAAGCATAGCCCTCTCTATTGTCCTTTGGGTGACTTTTAGCCTTCTGATGAGGCCCATTGTGAGCGACCACGTTTCAGTACCATAGGTCATCACTGGCAACACGCACTGGTCAAAGACTTTCGTCTTAAGACACTGTGGTATGTGGGACGAAAAGATATTGCGTAGCTTCCCGAACGCTACCCAGCCAAGTCGGATTCGACGATTGACCTCTTTCTCGAAGTTGGATCTACCTAGCTGGATAGTTTGTCCTAGGTAAACATACTCGTCCACAACTTCAAGCGTAGCGTCTCCGATCTTCATGAGAGTGAGTGTCACATGGGCATTTGACACGACCTTTGTCTTATCCATATTCATTTTAAGACCCACTCTTTCGGAGGCGCTACTGAGATCATCGAGCATTGTACCGAGGTCCTCCATGGTCTCAGCCACGATAACTATGTCATCGGCAAACCAAAGGTTAGTGATATACTCGCCATTGATGTTGATGCCTAGCCCTTTCCAATCCAGAACCTTGAAGACATCCATACATACAGGATTAAAAATGACAACATGTTGCTACAGTTGTAAAAGAAAAGAAAGAAAGAAAGAAAATACATTTATTTAGCACAAACAAAAAGGCGAGACTTTGTACGAGACTTTACATCACAGAATCTATTAGAATAGCGTCTACTGCTAGATCTAACTGGTTCATAATTTAGGTGGGTGTGCTTACGGAGTATTGCTTGATTAATATTAAATTAACATTTATAATTAAAGAAATCTCGATGTTTTGTCGAGTCGTTAAAACAGTGCAAAGTAGGGGCGTTAGTAAGTAATATACAGCAAATTTTCATTCCTAAATCACTTATGAAACTTTGCATAGTGTCGATCGGCTTTTTCCTGATCGTGCCAGAAATAGACTTTGTACTAGAGTTCTTAGGGTGTATACCTACATGTAGAATGCTGGTAACTAGCGCTGATATGCTAGAATTTCTCGGCACTGACAAGCGCAGGTTATTAATTACCTAGTAACGGAGCTCACAACATCTTGAATACTCGATCTTTAAGAGCCCTACCTATTGAAACAAAACTTTACTGAGGTACATAAGGACTTAGAAATACAAGGCGTACAATCTTGATCAAATTATTAAGTTTAATTTGTTTTGTTCCTACCCTAAATTGTGTAACGATCTATATTTAAGTTCGTTTATTGAATTTAGGACTAAAACTGTTCTATTTCTTCATTGTATAAGTCAGGGCTTCCCAAACTTATTTTTACAGTGACGCCCTTGGGAATTTGCCATTTTTTGCGACGCCCACCCCTCTAGCCAAAAAGTACCTACCAGTTGTAGTTCTAGCGCCTAGTAACAAGTTATCAGAACAACTCCAAATAACAGTTATAATTTTTTATTAGAAAATAGAACAAAACAAATCATAAGACTAAAAATTAAAAGGGTATTTATTTTACTTTGTTGACTAGCTACTAATGAGAAGGATGTGCTTGCTTTTCTGAGCATAGCATCTCAAAACGGAACTCCAATTTAGAAATCACCACTCTCATCTCTTTCTCTACATTAAGAAACTGAGCTCCAAAATTCAAGCAGTTTGTCTTTGTCGTATTGGAGCTTAAGGCTGGAGACACAGGACAATTATATTTGGTAATAATTCTTTTTCTTAAAAAAAAAGTCAAATCATTTATTTCAAATAGGTCCATGTGTGGTTGGCACTTTTGAACGTCAAAATTTACAAAATAATAAAATTGATTCTAGTCGCCCCTTCCAAAAGGTAGTTTTCGTATGGAGAAGAATGGGCAAGAAACTCCACTGTTACTCTTTTAAAATGTTTTACAATTGTTTGTATAGGTACGTACATTATTTAAATAATTATAATATGTGAAGACGATGCATTTAGAATAAAAATAAATCTTCTGTCGAAAGTGTTGATAGTAGTAAGGTCGACTGGAAAGAGTTTATAATATTTATGTGGATCGCCTCGCAACGCCCCTGTCATAATGCTGTGACGCCTCAGGGCGTCGCGACGCACAGTTTTGGAAATCCTGGTATAAGTGATTTTTGAATTCTCATTGTTCCGACATCTAAAATCGATAAAGTGAACAATATTGATATGTTAAATGTGAAATGATCCCAATCGATTTCTTATACCGCCAGTTTTTTTTTAAAAGATCGGCTTTTTGTTTTTCCTTTAAAAATATTTACTTGCAAAACGAACATACATCTCTGCTCACCATATAATGACTACAAACGTAATATTATTATTAATTTTATGTTCGACCTACAGCTGCTCAAAAAAGTCAAGTTAAATGTAAATACGTGGGCGTATATTTGTGGTTGAGTTAGCGGCTATACTAAATTGAGTTAGGGGTCGAATAAACACTGCACGATCCTTGCTCGCTCGAAATCCATTCAGTAACGGTCTCGGGTGTCCAGCTATTTAATACTGAGGGTAACAGGAGATTGCTTAGATACTGTACCATTGATAGGAGTAGTGCATTTCAGTTTCAATAGTACCTACATGTGTATTATTGTAAGCCTAACCCCGTCACTAATGTATGCAATCAATCTGTGTTCGAGAAGGATTGCCTTGCTTGAATAAGACACAATTAGAAGTTGTCTTATTGGATATCACTATCTAGAACAGTTTACTGTTAGACGTAGATATTTTTAACTTCAATTAGGTACGAAGTACTGAGGCGTTACGTCAAACGCTGACAAACGGATTAAATAAATATTTTATATTTATTTGTTTAAATTTTTTATTGATAATTATTTTTATGTATTCGTATCTGCCCGTGACATCACAGCGGGACCTATTAGTATACCAGCGTTGCGACACTTTTTTTTAAATGCCGCAGCATGCTGAGGTAGGAGCCTTTTAGCCTCGTAAAGGACCTTCTGTTTTTTATTTTTTTCATTTTATAAAATTTTTTTGTTTACTTTAGTTTGTGATCAAGAGAAGTATTTATTTTCACTCGTACAGGAACTGTATGAGTGAAAATAAATACTTCTCTTTCATTTTTTCTTCCAAATTCTTGATGTTTGGAATGAAATCCCAGTTTGTTATTTAATAGCTAATCGAAGTACGATCCTGGTAAAACGTAAATAAACAATCAATCAGCACATTTTTAACGTCAAAATTGGCTGACAATCAGCACATTTTTAACGTCAAAATTAAATATAATAGACCCAATCCTATAACTTGGTCATTTTTTTTTTTGCTGAAAAACGATAGCAATAGAATTATTAAATGTGACATGAAAAGGGAACGACCTATGAAATAGCGTTTACTTGTAACTGCTTTCAGATGTGTATATAAACTCATATCACATACTAAATATAAACTTTATGTTTTTATTTCGGCGCCTTTTCTTTTTATGGCATCGTCTAGACACAGTTTTGATATTGGACTTTAAAAATGCAGTTAAGGCAGTTGTCCCACCGCCGGCGAGGAAGCGACGAACTATCGGCAATTATCTCGCTCAAAAAACATACATTAGATATACATTCCGTGTAAACAAAACACATGCATATATTAATAGTTGATCGCTGACTGTTCACACCACCAGCGAGGATTTGCTCTACTAGTTTGTCGCTGAGTGACAAGAGCTATCAAAGATAATACTCGCTCAGCGATACTTGCTCAGCGATGCTCGCTTGGCGGTCAGAACTCACGCCGTGGTAATTTCGCTGCGAGCGAGTGGTGCGAGTAATCGCCCGTCGCACTTGGACACTCGCTGATGGCCCAGCGACAAAACTATGGGAACTACACACTCGCTGCTTGCTACTTGTATACTCGTTTTCAGCTAGCTCTACTCGCTACTTGTTAATTGCCGGCGATAGGACAACTGCCATTTTTTTATTGGGTGAGAAATTATCAAATAACCTACGGGATGTCAGACTCTTACTGACTAAAACCCACCCGTGCTCCTTTAGTTGCCTGTATTGCCAGGGGCCACGGTAACCCTATCGGACAAAACCGCAACCCTGGAGGCATCGGCCCTATCGGACCCCGTCAGTTCTACTGACATCTCTTTGAGGCGCGCGTGGAATACAACGCGCCGTCGACGCTGGCGTTGTCCTTATCGGACGGCGAGCTACCCATTGCTCACCGTCCGCAATTCCGCGCCTACGGTGGCCGGGTATCGGCCTGCGACTCCCGACGCCCAGGGCGTCTCTTGCGGTGGTTAGGGGCGCGAGGGCGCGAAATTTGCCTCTCCCTCACGCGCTCCGCCTCCTCCTTCGCGAGCATTACTGCTTCGCAGAAGGAGTTGACGGCCTCCCATGCTCTGTCGCTCCGTACCATGGCCTGGACTAGGGCCGGACGCGAGAGATCATCGCCGCCTTTCACATCCACGACGATACGGCGATGCTCAGCCAAAGCCGGGCAGACCTCCACCGTACGCTCCACCGTTTCCTCCGGGCGATCCACACAATGGAGAGACCCAGACGTTTCCTCCCGCTTTATCCTGAACAGGAACCTCTCAAAACAACCATGTCAGGTGAGGACCTGCGTCAGGTGAAAGGTGAGGACGCCATGGCGCCTCTCTAGCCACTCCTCAAAGAGGCGACTTATCACCGCAGTTGTGACGTGCCCAGTAGGACAACTGCCTAAAGTGTTAAATTATGAGTTGAGAGGTAATGTTTTAAGCAGCCATTTTGTTCTATAAATATTGAATATTATTTTTGTTAGAGTTATCTTTTATTTTATTTTTTTAGCTTCGATAGTGATATATAAGTTTAACCTTGAACTTCTAAAATGCACATCTGTTTTTACCAAATTATATTATTTTAAATCATATATTAAAAAATATCTTTTTAAATATACTTTTCTTTTAAATTCCAAACCAAATATGAGCAACATGATTTATTGTGCTTCTTTGTGGGTCTTTCATTGGATATTATTAATTACAAATTAGTCGTTTGACAAAACAACTGTTCATCACACTCACATCAACACTTCATCATCATCATCACCATTGGCAGCCTTGTTCCTTGTTTTGTGTATTTGTGTGTTGTATTGTTATTGTTTGTCTTTTTCTTTCTTTTAATACTTGGAAATGAATTTTTGAATTTTTAAATGGAATGTTGTTGATTATTTAATTTAATGTTGCTGAATTATTGACATAAAATTATTAATTAGTGAAATTGATATATTTCTAATGCGTAATGAATTTTAAATATGAATGTAATGTTTATGCTTTTTATTATTTTATTTTATTTATCATCACTGTAATATTTTCAACACAATGTACTTATTTTATTATGAAATAAATGACTTATGACCCACTGTTAAGTATAGGACTCCTCCCTTTTGTGCCATGCTTCCCTGGTATCTGCGAGTCTTATCCAGGTCTTCCCCGTGATCTTCTCTTGGTCGTCCTATTTATTATTTTTATTTATACCTAGCTATAGTTCTGCCTACGCTACTTCTACCGTTTCTACCCTCAACACTTACTTAAATCGTATTCCATTCATCTCACTACTAGGAGCTCGTGTCTAAGTAATAACAGCCACACAGGTCGACCCTCAGGTTAAGCTACGCTTGCTAGGGTTGGTCCGTGGATGGGTGACCATCTTTACATACCGAGACTTTTCCGTGCCTCGGAAATCACGCTGTTATTCCCGGCTGTCATTCGTAGATCTTTGACAGTCGTTATGGGTCGTCAGAAGCCCGAAAGTCCGACAACCAGTCTTATCAAGGGGTTTCGTATTAATCAGTTACTGAGTTGTGGAGGTCAGATAGGCAGTCGCTTCATTTAAAATACTGGTGTTCGCTGGTGTACTGGTGTGGCATCCGGTTAAACTGGAAGCCGACCCAAACATAGTTGGGAAAAGGATAGGCAGATTTAGATTCATCTCACTACTACACTAGACGCTTATTTTTAACCGACTTCCAAAAAGGAGGAGGTTATATGTTCGTAGCGTATGTTTGTTTTTTTTATGTATGTCCACCGATATCTCCGTCATTTGTGGACCGATTTAAAAAAATATGTCTTTGTTTGAAAGGGTACATATGCTCTCAAGTTGGTCCCATATAAATTTTATTAACTTTGCTTGGATAGTTTTTGAGTTAGCTGCAATAATACGTATTTTTTTCCCACATAGTATGTAGATGATATGATAAGTTCCTGTCACTGGTAGCAGGTAGTGGTATTCGAATGTGTGTGGAGTAGGTACCATAACTAAAAAGTGAAAAATAAAAACTTTTTACAAAAAAAAGCAACCGACTTCAAAAAAAACACTACAAACTGAGAAATAACTTTAATTTCGGAAGTCGGTGGCAAAAAACGAAAATACAAAACCAAAGACACCGACTTCCGAAATTAAAGTTATTTCTCACTTTGTAGTATAATTTTTTTTTGAAGTTTGTTTTTTTTTGTAAAAAGTTTTTATAGAAATTCTTACATTCCTGAAATATTCCAAACATCCAAAACACTGTAACCATGACCTACAAGTCAATTCATCGCACCCGTCGGCCGAGCTTGTTTCGAACGTCGCTCTCATGTCGTTCACTTATGGGGCTCATTTGTCACCCGACCCACGCAACCCTTGTCTGCCAGCTACCCATCGAAAATACTCTATAACCTTGACATCATAAAGAGTTGTTTCGGAAGAGGAGATTGAAATATTATCTCGCTGGATAGGTAAAAAATGGACTTTTGGAAATTTATTTCAGTAAAGTAAAATGACTCGCAGAATAGATGACCGATGGAGCCGAAAGATTCTGGAGTGGCGACCGCGTATCGGAAGACGTAGCGTTGGAAGGCCTCCCACAAGGTGGAGTGATGACCTTGTGAAGGTACTCGTAGTAGGAATCCGCTGGATGCGGGAAGCACAGAACTGGTCGAAGTGACGGTCTAGCCGTGGATGTCTTTCGGTTGAAATGATGATGATGATGAAAGTAAATTAGGAAAAGGAGTACATAGAGATCGTAGCAGGTGACGTTCTGCAGTTTATGCCTACCCCCATTGTGTTTTTTTTTTTTTAATTTGTATGTTTGTTTGTTTGTATGTATCTTTGTTTGTATGTTTGTTTTTATGTTTCGAACCGTCATTTACGGTAGCCTGTAAGACTTTACGGGGACGTATCGACTGTCCAGAGCTCCATGGCCTTTTCTGCCGATTATTTGTGCCCGACAAATACATTGGACACCGTCAGAGCCACCGACATAATTTGTTTGCGCAACTATCATGCAAAACTGTAGCCAGAGCCGAATCCCCAGTCTGTCGTACCCTAAAAATGCTAAATGTCCTTCTGACTGCCAACCCTGAATGTGATGTGTTTGCGGATGAATGGAGTAAAATTATGCGTATATGTCTGGTGTTCTGTGAGAGAAAGTATGCTAGGGAGTCCACTGTTCCATGTTAGTTTTAAATTAAATTAATGTCAAGATTGTAATTGTTTCTATGTTAATTAATGTAATTGGTGTTGTGCCGTTTTAATTAACTATAAATAAATAAATAATAATAATAAATAATTTCGAAACCGTTACAAAACAAAAAATCTAAATTTTACAGGAGAATTAATTTACGATTTAGATTTTGCAGATTTAAGTAAGATGGCGTAACGGTTCCGAAATGAAGGTGCGGTTTGTTTTTTTGTATGTTTGTATGTAGGGGGTAATCTCTGGAACTGCCAGTCGGATTCGAAATTAATATTTTTGAATTGGATAGCCCTATTCTTGAGGAAGGTTAAAGGCTCGCGGACAAAGTCGTGGGCAGAAGCTAGTGTATCTATGTATGGAAAATGGAAAACAAATTAAACATAAAAATATTTTATCTCACATAAACCTACATGGGCACTTATGAAACGTCAAAAGCTAGGTGCAAATTACCTACTCAGAATCTGTATTAAATAAACTTAAATAACAATATGAATTTCATTTTAGAGTTCTATTCGATAGACTTAAAAGCTATTAAAGCACTCAAATTAAATACTTGTTTCTTGAAACATGAAATAGTGATTTCAGTGCTATATCTAAGTTAAAAAAAAAACTGCCTAGCTTTTTCCCAACTATGTTGGGGTCGACTTCCAATTTAACCGGATGCAGCTGTATACCAGTATTTTACATGGGCGACTTCCTATCTGACCTCCACAACCCAGTAACTGGGTAATACGATACCCCTTGGAAAGACTGCTCATCATCTGCCTAGCCTTTTCCCAACTATGTTGGGGTCGGCTTCCAGTCTAACCGGATGCAGCTGAACACCAGTATTTTACATGGAGCGACTGCCTATCTGACCTCCACAACCTAGTGACTAGGTAACACGATACCCCCTTGGAAAGACTGCTATATCTGAGTTAAATTTAATATGTAATATATTATTCGCCTCGTTGGTCTAGTGGTCGCAAGCGCTACTGCTGAGCATGAGGTCCTGGGTTCGATTCCCGGGTCGGGCAAGTGTTATTGGGTTTTTCTATCTGGAATTTCTCAGTAGCAGCCCGGAGTCTGGATTTGTGCCCGGTTGATGGCAATAGGCTCGCCCCCTATTACATGGGACTTAAAACATAACTGGCGAAATGTGGGTGTACCTGCTACAGGGTCACCTCTGCCCAACCCTTCGGGGACACAAGGCGTGATGTTATGTTATGTTATATATTATTTAACCTTCTGGAATAAATATATTCAAAGTGATGGTGAAATCTGCGTCGAAATCAATAAAAGTTTAGAAGAAATAGGCAGTCACACAGGCATACGAGAAAAGCCACTTTGTTTTATACTATGTATAGATGATATAGATTATCATTGTACAAGAATGTGAAGAGCAGTGGTGGCCCAGTGGTAACCCAAGCAGGCGCTTAACTTTGTGTAAATTATTTCATCACCACTGCTCTCAAAACGGTGAAGGAAAACATCGTGAAGAAACCGGCATGTCCTAGAACCAAAAATTCGAAAACATGTGACATCTACCAACCCGCACTGGGCCCGCGTGGTAGATTACAGCCCACTCCCTCTGGAAGAGAGGACGCCTGTGTCCCAGCAGTGGGAACATTAAAGACTGTACTTACGCATACATATATGTACGTATTATATTGGGCCGCATGACATTAAAATTAAAACCGAACCCAAGATTACTTAGCACAAGAGTTTGTCGATTTTCGAGATAAGACACTTACTAAATAACAATGTCTGAAAGCTTTGTAACAATTAAATTACTTGTCTCAAACAACGTGCTGCTTTAATGGCGACAGACAATAATTTAACACACGTATTTGCGGTTAAGCGTTTTCGATTTATGAAGATATATTAATTTAATTAAAAGTTATTAATTTATTTACATATTTCTATAATAGCATCTTGGAGCAACCTGTACTTAAAGAACTGTAGTGTGTGTGTGTGTGTGTGCTGTGTGGCTTAATTTGCCGGAGACACGGATCATAACATCGCATCAATGAAATTAAAACGAATAATGTGCAAAGAGTAGGCGAATTGAAGGAAAGAGAGAGAGCCCTATGTCGGCGAGCGTTTGAAAATTTAATTTTTTCAATTTACGAATTATTTTATCTTATTATAATTTTATGATAACTAGCCCTACCTCTGTGTTAATAATATCGCCATTACAAATCAAATCAAATAAAATCAAATCTTTTTATTGTGGGCATAGGTTTATACATACAGATGTTAGGTAAATTACAGTTCCATTATGTCCTGCCTAATAGGCATACAATAATTTTATTAACATGCAGTTAAAAATAAAAAAATAAAATCTTAGGCATCACATAAAAAGTAAATCTTAGTAATAACAAATTATGGTGACAGATTGTAGTAGGCATTAATTATTAAGAAAATCTTGGATCGTGTAGTAAGCTTTGTCAATTAAAAAATTACGCAATTTATGTTTAAATAGTGGCAGTTCCTTGGTGCTTAAAATGTCCACAGGTATCCTATTACAGCGGCACGTTGTATATAATTCCTCTATATTTCACAGTAAATAGAATTTGACTAGCCCCTGACAAAGTGGAGACAAAATATTACCAACCCACAAAGGTCAAACGTTTCGGGAAATTGACTTCAGAAGGTCGCCATTGGATTGGCGATCGTAGTATGTTTTATGTTTTTAGTCTACGCTGGCTCTTGTGGTTTTAGATAAGCTGAACCTATAGTGCTTCAGTGGTTTTATCGTGTACCTAGTATAGAATGATTTATGATTATTGGAGTTTACTTCTTAAGGCGACACTAAGCGATTTTTAATGATTTTATACTGAAGATCGTCTAAACGAGCAGTGTTAATGATTTGGAAAAAATATATGTTAAATAAGAGCATTTTTTTAATAACATAGTCTGTAAATATTATAGATTACATTTATTCTTGACTAGCTGCATCCCGCGGTTTCATCCGCAGAAGTCTCGATCCCGTGAGAATATCGGGATAAAAGTATTTTGTGTGTTAATCCAGGTTATAAACTATTTGTGTACCAAGTTTCATCCAAATACATTCTGCCGTTTGAGCGTGAAGAAGAGACAAACACACAAACTTTCGCCTTTATAATATTAGATTTTAGATTATACTAGCTGTGCCCCACGGTTTCACCCGCAGAAGTCTCGATTCCGTAGGAATATCGGGATAAAAAGTATCCTATTTATTAATCCAAGTTATAAACTATCTGTGTGCCAAATTTCATCCAAATTGGTCCAGCCGTTTGAGAGTGAAGAAGAGACAAACATAGACACACACACACAAACTTTCGCCTTTGTAATATTAGTGTGATTTATTGTAGACTAGCTGCGCCCCGCGGTTTCACCCGCAGAAGTCTCGATCCCGTGGGAATATCGGGATAACAAGTATTCTGTATGTTAATCCAGGTTATAAATTATCTGTGTACCAAATTTCATCCAAATCCGTTTAGCTGTTTGAGCGTGAAGAAGAGACAAACACACACACTCACAAACTTTCGCCTTTATAATATTAGTGTGACAGTGTAATTAATTTGTAAAGTTATGTCCAACGCGGAAAAAAAACTGATAATCACGCAAAAACAATCAAGCGTATTTTTCTGAAACCTTCACTATTTTAAAGGTAATTTAATTATTTATCTTTAGTATACGTGTTTTAATAAAAAAAACACTGATTTATGTATAATAAATTAATAATGCGCCTAATTTAGAACAGCGCTCCTTGATGGGTGAGTCCTATTGCTGGCTGGGCGTACGACGTGTTGCGTGAGCTCTGCACAAAACACGCAAGCTAACCACTCAAGGCCGCTGGCATATATCGGCGTCTTAAAATAATCGATTTTCATATAAGGCCCCCGGTATGGAGTATTTTTTTTTTCAGATATGCTTTTATTTACCAACTTTGTCTATTGCATATTCAAAGACGATCGTATTAAGGAGTTTTTTTAAACTATTTTGTGGGAAACATCATATTTTAAGGACCCATCAACGTGGCTAATTGTAACTCTGTTCAGATGGTATCGAGCTCGTTCAACTCCGAGGCGAGATTAATTCTGTTCTGCTGTTTCTGCTCGTATTATAATATAATTATGGCTAGGAACAGCGAGAATCCTACAATCCTACTTCCTATGATATAATCCTTAATATTATAAATGCGAAAGTAAGTTTGTTTGTTACGCCTTCACGCTAAAACGGCTGAACGGATTTGGATGAAATTTAGCACATATATAGATGATGCCCTGGAAAAGAACATAGGATACTTTTTTTTTCCGCGGGATCGAGACTTATGCGGGTGAAACCGCGGGGAGCAGCTAGTAATATTATAATGTGAAATTTTGTGAGGATGGATGGATGTTTGTTACTCTTTCACGCAAAAACTACTGAACAAATTTGGATGAAATTTGGCACACAGATAGTTTATAACTTGTATTAATACCTCAAATACTTTTTATTCCGATATTCCCACGGGATCAAGACTAATGCGTGTGAAACCGCGGGGCGCAGCTAATATGAGATAAATTTGAATAAGGGCAAGAAGCTGTTGATGAAGTAGCACTGCCAGTGTCCCACTGCTGCTGACCTTCTAAGCCTCCTTGTCTTGTGCTATCTCTGGATATATTGGCCCGGCAAAACATCATCAGATCGTCACACCACCTTCGCTGTGGTCCACTTCGATGGCAATGTCCTCCCTCAGGTGCATTCGTGCGACGTGTCCAGCCCACTCCCACTTCAGCCTGGCTGTATTTTCTACAACACAATTTTCTACTTCACATTAACAGCTAGCAATCACTGTTAAAATATCACTGGATGATTGTTCCTAACTAATCATAAATTTTTGAAGCCAAAACTGTTACAGTATTATCAGAAATTCCCGACTTTAACAAAAGCAACTTCCATCATTTATCTTCAAGATATCGTCTCAAAAACTGCTGAATCATTCTCAAAGGTTTCCAAAGTCAGGCAAAATTAATACTCAAGAAAATTAGCAGGTCACTTAGAATTGCGAGGCACAGATTATACCGAGCTGCCAATACTTATTGTTCCGAGGAAATTTAGTGGCCATATATCAGGAACACAAAAGGCTCTGTACAATAAAGCTTAGCTAAGTTGAGAAGTTGTGTTACTTGTAAACTTGCAGCCCTTATATTGGTGGCAAGGTTTCGGGTACGGGCAGTTCAGATTATAGAAAGTTTTTTCTTTATGCCGCACGTATTTTAGAGTTCGTTTTGTTAACAAAATGAAACATAACATCATGCCTTCTTTCCTCGAAGGGTTAAGCAAAGGTGTACCTACAGTACATTTAGCTAGTTATGTTTAAGTCCTATGTAATAAGGGGCGAGCCTACTGCCATCAACCGGGCACAAATCCAGACTGCGGACTGCTACTAATACTAAACACATTTTGCCTGGCCTTTGAATCGGACCCAGGCACCTCATGCTCAGCTATAGCGCTTGCAAATACTAGACTAACGACGCTTAGTTGCTATGCATTCATATCTTGTGAATGAAGTTCGTCTAATATTTCTTGGGCCGACCAGACATGTATCCCTTTAATCAAATTTTCGGGAGAATATTTTACCGTTTCCCTGTTTGTTTTTAAGGAAGCAGAATGTCTATCACTTAATGATTTAAGTTTATTTGAGTAAATAGTACAAATTAAAAATATATATATAGTCGGCTTAGCATAACATCTCTATGAACGGTGCAGGTAAAGTTATGACCCCGTTGTGAAATCTAGAAATTAGTTCGACGTCAAAATTTTCGAAGCAAACATTTCATTCATCATCATCATCATTTTAGCCGAAAAAGGTCCACTGCTGGACATGGACCTCCCCCAAGCACCGCCACTTTGACCGATTCTGTGCTTCCAACATCTAGCGGATTCCTGCGGCCATCACAAGGTCATCAGTCCATCTTATGGGAGGCCTTCCAACACTACGTCTTCCGGTACCCGGTCGCCACTCCAGAACATTTCATTACTAACTGTAAAATAGGTTGACAAAAATCTAAAAAAAATATACTTATACTCCATAGGTTTAGGTAGTTAAATAAAGGTAAACAAAAAAAACCACGTGACGAGACAGCTGTCAAGTAACCTACTAAACGTAATACCTGTCACTTCAGTTGTTATGCTACGTCACAGTTGTACTCTTCAATTTAGCAACGTTATATTTCATTGACGTTTAGAAATTGGGCTCTTTACAATAGACAGATTACAAAATCGTATTAATCAGACAAAAAAAATGTGCTCAAGCAGTTACATCTACGAAAAGTAGTTGAAGAATAAACAATAAAGTTTAACATACATTAATAAAAGAGGAAACTATGGTAAAACACTAAAATAAATTTAATTTGGTTTTGTTGTTTTTTAACTAGAAAGTATCATCTATAAAAACCCTTTTTACGATTTATTTACCTTTTTTTAACTACCTAAACCTATGGAGTATAGCAACCTAAACTCGAAAGGCTTGCCTTCGATTGTCAACTTCTATCTATTTGAGAAATTAACCATGTGAGGGCCATTTCCTAAGTTATAAATCAAAATGATAGCGTATGTTATAAAGTAGGTAGCAGTTTTATTGACTCTTCATCTCCCAGATAATACTGAAGTAGTTCGAAGGCTTCGTAAATCTAGTAATTTAGTGTTTTGTGACAAATATTTTCTTCTCATTCCAGGTATATGAAAAGGTGTAGTTACTATGGTATATAATTCATTTACTAGTAAATTATTGCCCCCTGTTATATTAGACTTAAACATAACTGCATGGCGAAATGTGGGTGTACCTACTAGATTCACCTCTGCCTAACCCTTTGGAGATTACAGGCGTTATGTTATTATCGATAATAGACTATAATGCCTTTTTTAAAGGATTTAACGTATTTAAATATTGAAATAAACATGTAGACATCATCGATGTAAACTTTAAGTATGTTTAACACAGATTTTCTGCTGTAAGGCACTTTTTCCACCGCACCGGGAACGGGAACATCAAAGAGACATAGATGACGATGCCAAAGTAGCGCTAGCGACAGTACATTTACTATAGCCGAGTCATCTCATATTCATCTTTATTTGCATTCCATAATGTAGGCATGAAGGTGTTACAATGGCTTAAAGCTAAGGTGCAATTACGGACCCTGTAGGGTACAGCAAAAAGTTTAAAATTAATTTTTAAAATAAAAATAAAAAACAAATTAAGTAACAATCAAACAATTTTAAATAATTATGTTCTTATAAACATTAATTGAGATCGGTTATAGGTTGTGGTACATAATAATAATTTGATAAGCTCAAACATTATCATCAAAATATCTCGTTTCTCGTTGACATTACACGCGGAGTGCGGTGGACTAACAGTGTAAGGATATTATCATTTCTTGCCTTTTCCCAACTATGTTGAGGTCGGCTTCCAGTCTAACCGGATGCAGCTGAATACCAGTATTTTACATGGAGCGACTGCCTATCTGACCTCCACAACCCAGTAACTGGGCAATACGATACTCCTTGGTAAGCCTGGTTGTCAGACTTTCGGGTTTTTGACGACCCGTAACGACTGTCAAAGATCCACGAATAAAGCTCCGCTCCTATTGGTTAATATTAGCACATTTCTCCGCTCCGCTGCCTTGCTCCGTTCCGGTGGAAAAGCAGCCTTATGCGGGTGAAACCGCGGCGCGCAGTCAGTTCCAAATAAAGGCAAAGCTTTCAAAGGTACTTGTGAGGAGGCTTCTTTGACAGATTAACGTGATCGTACGTTCTCGTTTAATAAAACGAATTTTATCCCTCAATGCCCCCATTTCGGGCCTGTTTGTAAAGCCTAGCAGATCCCCGGGTATTATATGAATATTTATTTAAATGCCTAATTTATATAAATGTGTAGTCTCATTTGAATGTAAAGCACGTAATTTTCATGCGTGGAACTTGTACAAAAGTATGCAAATAACTTGCATGACATTGTGATTTTGACATTCACCAATCAATGTTAATCTACACGAATATTAAAAGAAAAGTTTTGTATTTTTAACTACTAGACCGTTTTAAAAAATTCTTTCGCCGTTAGAATGCTATGTTATCACTGAGTAACATAGGCTATAATTTATTAGGCAAAGCCACTCGTGGAGGCTAGTGATAAATAATCTGGCAGTTTAAGTTCTTATGCGCGCTATCCAAATGGTCTTTCTTTAAGTTCTGAGTTGAGCTACAAAGTTACTGGCAAATGCGTGCACTTACTGGAAAGGTCCACTCAAATCTGTGTGGTTCTTTCCTAATAAGACCATCTTAGAAATTAATCTACTTGGTCCTCATAATAATATGGTAAGATTATGTTTAGACTTTAAAAGAGACTGTTACCTCTGATTTTGTTTTGGTCTATCTTTTCAGATTAGTCAAATAGGAAACGAATCAATTTGATGACAGAAGACACATGATTTATTTAATTAAAAGGGATTTATTGGATATCACGAGCCCCTTCAATGCACCAAACAATCTCGAATAAAAAAGTATTTATTGGACTTTTGGGGAAATAATAATTATCAGCAGAATATACAAATGCATGACAAGACAGTTGACAGTGCAAGAGAGAGAGACGACAAAATAAAAGAGACAGTAGGCGATTGCGTTTCATTTACATTTCTAATAGAATTAACTCATCTAGAGCTCGCGCCACCACTGAAGTCCAGTTTTTGAAGTGAAAACTTCTTTAGGCGCGTTGGGCATTTTTCAGATGGAACTAAACCATTGATTTCGCGAAACCATGACAACACCTCATTTTTGTAAACGCGATTGTGCTCTTCATTTATATTACGTTACGGATACTCAATACTCAATACGTTTATTGCATTCCACAATGTGAACTTAGGTGGTAGGTACATAAAGACATACATCAATGCTATATGCAAGTATTTTTAATTTAAAGGTTTTGTAAACGCGATTGTGCTCTTTATTTATATTAAGTTACGGATCAATGTTCTATGCAAGTATTTTTACTTTAAAGGTTTCGCAAGTATTCTTTTTTGTAAACGCGATTGTGCTCTTTATTTAGATAAAGTTACAGACAAATGTTCCATATAAGTACGTCGCACCAAGGCGATCTTGTTCAAGTTTTCACTTCTGTCGGCACTCCCGGAGTGCCACCACTTTTTTAAATGCAATTTGATGCAATGACATTGACACTAGCGCCGCGTCTATCGGACTTGAGGGGTGGAGCGGTAATTTTGGTGTGTAAAACTATTTTTTTGAACCCATTTACAGAAATAAATATCATTTTTCATTATCATTTACCAATCAGAAGCTGTTATGGCACAGTGGCATGCAAGCTACTAGCATTATTTTGTGTCAGTAACAGGCATATGCGACTTAAGAATATAATGTTTGGTTAGTGATTTGTGAATAGGTAATGAAAAGCGTCAAGTTACAAGTTTGTAAGTCACAGAGGAATGTAAATAAAAGCTTATAAAAAAAAATAGGTAGATTTCTTCCACAATATATCTTCTTAATATATATACATTACATGTCACGTTGTTTGTCCGCGATGGACTCCTAAACTAATCAACCGATTTTAATCAAATTTGCACACCGTGTGCAGTTTGATCCAACTTGAAAGATAGGGTAGGTAGGGTAGGGAGGGTAGGCAGGGTAGGCAGGGTAGGCAGGGTAGGCAGGGTAGGCAGGGTAGGCAGGGTAGGCAGGGTAGGCAGGGTAGGCAGGGTAGGCAGGGTAGGCAGGGTAGGCAGGGTAGGCAGGGTAGGCAGGGCAGGCAGGGCAGGGTAGGCAAGGTAGGCAGGGTAGGCAGGGTAGGCAGGGTAGGCAGGGTAGGCAGGGTAGGCAGAGTAGGCAGGGTAGGCAGGGTAGGCAGGGTAAGCAGGGTAGGCAGGGTAGGCAGGGTAGGTAGCGTAGTAAGTGATAAAGATGATCCACCCCAAACATTTATTAAAACAACATCGTCAACGGGTCAGCTAGTATTATTATATAATTGTATAGTATAAAAGACAACCGACTTCCAAAAAAAACACTACAAAGTGAAAACTTACTTTAATTTCGGAAGTCGGTTGCAAAAACTAAAACACAGATCCAAAGACACCGATTTCCGAAATTAAAGTAATTTTTCACTTTGTAGTGTTTTTTTTTTGGAAGTCGGTTGTTTTCTTTTTTTTTTTTGTTAAGTTACATACCCCACACCAATTCGTATACTATAACTTGCTATATAAACAACAGTGACATCATCAAGATACACAAAATAGATTAAATACATATTATCGAAGCTAACTCAAAAACTACCCATGCAAAGTTAATAAAATTTATATGAAATCTGCACCGCGTAAGCTTCTTGTATCAAATGAAAAAAGAATTTCCTGCAATATCGATGAACATAATTTATTTATTCAGAAAAATCGACCAAGTGCGTGTCGGACCACGCACAATGAAGAGTTCCGTAGTTGGGATGAATTTATCCCAAGAACAAACTTAACTTTGTAGTTGTAGTTAAGTAAGTTAGGAGAACATGTTTTTGTAACCGCAAATGTAAGTTGGTCGATTATTACTCGTTAACTTGTAAAGCCTACTTAGTTGTGATAGTTTTCCTTTTAATTTCGTTATATATGCTACTGCCGTGAATTTTTTCACATATCCAAAACCAACCATTAAACTTGCAAGGGGGGGACACTTGACTCTAACAAAAATTAGCACTTTAAAGCTTAATATTTCGAAAAAGGATCCCTAAATCCAAAAATCGTCTTCGCAAACTCACAATATTTTTAAACGACCTTTCCAACGACACCCCACAATGAGATTATTGAGAAAAAAAAATCATCCTCACTTTACGTCTATTTTTATTTTATTTTACCACTTTGTCGGCGTGAACCCATGCCAAATTACAGCTTTCTAGTACTAAGCGTCTCTGAGCTAAGCCGCGGACAGACAGACAGACAGGCAGACAGACAGACAGACGGACAGACAGACAGACAGACGGACATGACAAAACTATAAGGGTTCCTTGTTTACTACGGAACCCTATAAACACGCAGATGAATATATATTCTACTCCTTTTTTGAAGTCGGTTAAAAATTCAGCGTTGTGTTGCTTACAACACAACGCTGAATTTAAATAGCTTGATTTTTGGTAACTTATTACCAAAAATCAAGCTATTTACACCGCCGTTCTATTTTCAGACCAAGAAACTGGATTATGATCTTGAATAATAATAAATAGAAAAATAAAACATAACCTTCATGAAAAAAATAAAGTTTAAAAAACTGTAACCCGACTACGGGAAAATAAAAATGATCTAAAAAGTACGAAACAAGCAAATATTTCAGACAGAAATCAAGACATAGGTACAAAAATGGTCAAGGTAAAGCCGTGGCATGTCGCATGCCTGTGTACCATGTTGGTGCCAAGAACACCTACAAAATTATAATGGCATACGACGACGGCTTTACCTTGACCATTTTTGTACCTATGTCTTGATTTCTGTCTGAAATATTTGCTTGTTTCGTACTTTTTAGATCATTTTTATTTTCCCGTAGTCGGGTTACAGTTTTTTAAACTTTATTTTTTTATTTTATACTTTTCCGTTTTTACACTTGATTAACGTAAATAAGAATAGAGTAATACAATAGTTCAGTAATTAACCTATTTCAAATTCCGATAGCAGTGTATAGTGCTTTGAACGAAACCATAGAGCGATTTATTTCGACGCCAACACCATATAACGATAGATTTGATTAACTGCACGTTGGTAACATCTTGCGATACTACGTAGCGCAGTCTCACTTTTGCTTGTTTTTAACGATTTAAACATATTTGTTTACTTTGAAAATATAATATTATATACATATTTGTAATGTGCTCGTCAAGACCTTTCTTTTGATACCAAACATGTCATGATCATCCCATTTTAATTTTTTTCGAGGTTAGAAATTTACGTGTAAAGTCCACCAAATTAAATTTAGGGAAAAATTATATAGCCTATGTCACCCGGACCATTATTACGAATCTATTGATACCTCATTCATCAAAATCGGTTTAGTAGTTTAGGCGCTACGGTGGAACACACGTAAAAACATACATACATACATACAAACATACATACATACAAACATACATACATAGACTGCTAAAATCATAACCCTTCCTTTTGGCTTTGCCGTAGTCGGGTAAAAAAGAAATAACTTCTGAAAAACAGTAGATAGGTAGCTATCACAGTAAATTTGACCTGCCACTCAATTTATTTAGCAGGAAATAACTGTCCACTTCAAGAATAAACTTATTTATGAACAGATTTAATTTATATCTTGACCTCCGAGGTAATAATGACGTATTTGAGTGAGTGATTGAATGAGTGGGCCCGTTATTACAGGCCTACTTTCAATTTACGAGTATAATCTCACTAGGGCTGTAATTGAAAACGCTCGATAAAATTTGGTATAAGGACCTCATATTTTTGTTATGGTTTGTTTTTATTTTTTTTGTATATTTTCATCAATTGTGGACCGATTTTGAAAATTATTATTTCATTTGGTAGAAAAAACTTGCGCAATGGGACCCATATATTTTTTTTAACTTTGCTTGTGTAGTTTTTGAGTTTCAATAATAAGTATTTTCCCACTTAAACTATGTGGATGATGTTATAATAACTTGCCGTACTGTTATTTACATAGCAGGTAGTGGTATTCGAATTTATGTGGGGTACGACAGCAAAAAAGTGAAAAATAAAAACTTTTTTTAGTGGGTGCTTTGATTTAAAATTTTCGTTTTTTACCACCGACTTCCAAAATTAAAGTTATATTTCACTTTGTAGTTGTTTTTGGAAGTCGTTTGTATTTTAGAATTATTTAGCAATAGGCCTTTTATTATTCCTCCTTTTATTATTACATGGGACTTAAACATAACTGGTGAAAAGTGGGTGTATCATAGGTTCACCTCTGCCTAAACTCTTCGGGAAACAAGGCGTGAAATTATGTATGTGTAGTTTGGTTCGCTTCGTATAAAATAAAAGCGTAAATAAACACACACGTATCGTAACAAGTACAGGCTCATTTAAAAAAAAAAACATTGTAATAGGGTTGAAAAATAATCGAGTTCCATAGTTAATATTCGAAAATCCAATTATCCTTCACTAGCGACCAACATCTGCTTCGGACGGTTTTTACGACATCACAAAACATCGTATTTCTTTATTATATTTCATTTTGTATTCATTTTTAATACACTTATAACTTTCGGAATCATTTCTCTAAATGGTGGCGAAAACCGTATGAAAATCAGTTGCATAGTTTAGAAGAACACTAAAATCGACTTAATTTTTAAGCAATTGCATAGCTTTTATCGCGGGCTTTGAGCGCGGCGACCGAATCAAGAAATTCCGTAACGAAAAAAACCTAACACCCCCCACTCCGCCTACCATGTAATGACGGTTCCCATGACAACGTGATGTTGTCATGGGAACGTAATTTTTGTTTTATGTCATCACGTCATCATCCCAAATGTAGCGTTGACAAATAGGAAGTATGGAGGTTACAAATGCTATGCAATAGCTTTTCCGCGGCAGTCCCCGAGTGCCATACGTTTTTTTTTATATTACGTAGAGATAATTAAAATGAAAACATATTATTGCCAAGCATTTACCTAACCTTAAGGCCCAGACTCCACCAAAGCGGAGACGAGACGAGAGGAGAGATGTGTTTTAAACAACCAATAGAATTTCGTTATTCACACATCTCATCTCCACACAGCTTCAGTGGAGACCACTGTGCAGAGATGTATCATATTTGTATGGCGCGATCGAAGCGGAGATGTGAACTGTGCCTCGCTGAGATTGAGCTGGGCGGCGCTACCTACAAAGCGGAGATGTGAGCTGTGCCTCGCAACTTAGGTCTGCTCTAGCCAGCACACACCTCTGTTCTAACCAGCACACATCTCCGCTCTACCCAGCACATATCTTCGTTCCAATCTAGCCAGTACGCATCTCCGCACAGCTTCGGTGGATACACCCTAGCTGAAAAACATCTGTTCTCGTCTCCGCTTCGGACATCTCCGCGCATCTCCGCTTTGGTAGAGTTCGGGCGTTATTGGATTCTTTCTTTTTAATGTGGTCAGTTACAAGATTGCTTTCAAACTCCATTGCATATAAAAGAAATAATTTCATATTCATAGCTATTACAAAAAGAGGTTTACAGTCGACAAAATGTTTACAGGACGTGAGGTTAAACTCAAGAAGCGGATACAAACCCATGTATCATTGTTTGTTATAATCATAAACTCAGTTTGCACAAAAGTGTATAAACTCGAGCCGTTTAAGGGGTAAAATTGTATTTTGGTAATAGTGTTTTTTGTCCTTCAAGCAGATTACGTAGGCCCGTTGTACATGTACACACAGCACAATTTCTTTACGGAGCAGCGTAAAGAAATAGACTTGATTTTGGCCTTACTAGACGTTTTTAAGGAAAAAAATTGAATGGAAGGCGACATCGCGGCTGACCACGATGGAAATGACGGGCCAAGCTCGAATCTTGCTCCTACCGAAAGTGACAATAGGTACCTAGCGAACAGAAGTGTATCGAGAAGGGTGTGGGACATCTTTGCCCAGCAATTGGACACTTTTTTTTCACTTCGTGTGGTTAGTGACTAACCTGATGTCAGAATTTTAAAGCCGCCCATGGGCCTCTGACTTGGCTTCAATAGCGCTGAGAAATATCTCTCAGGCAGGCCTAGAAAGAAATGGCGGGATGAGTTGGACTCCTCCTTAATAAAGGATTGACCCGCAATCTCAGACCGGGAAGAGTGGAGAGAGGGAAGGCAGGCCTTTGCCTGGCAGTGGGACAACACAGGCTTATAGTAATAATGCCGGTCATGCCGGTTTCTTCACGATGTTATCCTTTACCATTTTTGAAGCAAGTGATAATTATTCAATACGCACATGAATCCGAAAAGTTAGAGGTGCGTGCCTAGGGTTGGAACTCGAGACCTATGACTTGGCAGTCCGACGGTCACAGCAGTAGGCTATCACTGCTATAATATAATCTGACACTAACATTATCTTAAATATTCCCAGTGCTGTGACGCAGTTCCAAAAGGCCTTGACAAGTGGCAATCGCTTTCAAAGAGCTTCGTATTTCTAGAACGACTTTCAAAAGCATCCTAATTGCGTAACACACGATCAATCAGAATCTGTTTAATTTTGACAATTAAACAATATTCATTGCATTATTTACGTTGCTGAGTAGACAAATTTTTCGAGCAATGGATTGGCAATATCCGTCAAATGATTCATATTGTGATTGCTCGTGTGCGTAGAATTGACTTCAGCTTGTGGATAGCTTAAGTCAATCCACAACATTGTTGACTTAATCATCACAATGATGAATATCACTAATTATCACTTTGTCAAGGTTCTCTGCTTGGGTTATAACTCAGAATCCAGAACCAACAACTCGAAAGTCGGAGCTGTTACTACTCGGCCACTAGTGCACCATAAAATGGTATGTACAATACAGGCTAAAATTAAACTAGAGAACTCACGATACATAATCTTTCAAATGAATTCCGATACACGTACAAAAATCGCGCGTATAAACTCTCCCACACTACAAAGTCCAGGGCTTTACATAACGTTAAAATTTTCGTAACGTTACCTTTATTTTACAGAGTTACCGTTAATATTAAAATAACGTTAATAGATTTAACGGTATTTATACATATTTTTATCGTTAATATATAATAACGTTAATTCTATTTTAACGTTATTATTAAACGGTTAAACTTGTGGAATTAGCGATGCCTGAGGCGCGCGGAGGGCCGCCCCCCGCGCGCTGCGCTGAGGTCGTACCGATCAAAACGTTGCCAGATTCTTACGCGTGAGAAGTGCTGGTGGCAAATGATAATAATATTTATCCAATATCGAGATGAGAGTTGTTTTAAACATGCAGGATTTATGTCGATTATAGTCACTGACTGCCACAGCACAGTGGGCTGAAAATAGATACAGACTTAGGGATCAACTTAGTAATTTTTTTCTTTTTTCGACTGAAATTGATTTAGGTATTACGATACCTAAACGGATTTATTTCTAATTGATCAATTTAATGCTATTTCAGTTTTTCAATATACAATTTCGTTATTTTATATCACTTGGTTGAAAAAATGTATGGACAATACATATTTGTCCATATTTTTTTTTATAAAAAGGATATATTTCGACTTTGGTACAAGTGCCCCTAATTTCCTTTGGCACGATTATGCCCCTTATTTTTCTGCATTTTTTTAAATATCGCATAGTGCGAGCACGCTTAATGCGTGCGATCTTGGGAGAAAAAAAATAAAATGTGTTTTTAGAATATAAAAAAAGGTTTTAATCTATTTATAATTGACATTAGGTATTTAATGGTTATAAATAAATTATGAACAGAAATGTAATGAGGCCTGCGAACGTGGCTCGCAACTACAAGTCGAGATGTTTGCAAAATTCAATTCCAAGCACATTGCGCTAGTGTGAGTGCCTGTCGGGGCGATATACACCTACAGTGAGCAATACTACCACGCACACATTGACAATTATTGCTTGACGCGACAGCACTACTAGCTTCCGAAAATTTATGATAAATTTGGATGTGTTCCGTAATAGCAAAAATTATGAATGAAAACTTAATATTTTTTCCTTATTTTTTCGATAATTTGTAACTTGATAATATAAGCTATGCTTCTGCAGAAACAATATTATAAATATTGTTGTTTATAGTACAGAAAAAACAATAGAAAGACATGTCATTTATGCTGTAAAAATGTGCGAGATTAAATTCGTATAAACTTCATTTTAGAAAAGTTTTTTTGAAAAAAAAAAAAAGATGTAGGAGCCTAGATAAACACCATCTAAATCCGACAACAACATATTATCTATGCTGGAAATATGCCCAAATTTCAAATGATTTAGGTATAACGTTTGTATGTACAATTCATGCGTCGCCGCGCTTATTAAACATAACAAATTTTATGCTTTTTTTTTGTAATTTAATAACGAAGATGGTTAAAAAATGAGATTCTAGTCTAGTTCTAGTCCTATTACTGAGATAATTAGATCTCATTAACTAACTCCCACCCTTCCTACATAGTTTTTCGAGCCTTAAGTATATTTTTTTAAAGAGTGATTGAAAATCTATTTTTCTAAAATGGAACAAGTGAATTTAATTCATAACCTTGACTTGTATGTTGTTTTAAAGCAGTCTGGCAAGTTGGGTAACTACCTTGCATTGCTACAAACTGTTGTGTCTTAGTTCAGTTTAACTCTTTCGCAAGAAGACAGCGATACTTTAAAGGAATTTTGTCGAAAATTCAGCCAGACTGTCATAAAAAGATGGAAGAATGCCAAAGGAAACTCTAAAACATTTAAGAAACAATACAGAGAGTGGTTGGCGCTTACAGTGGATTGGCTATGTTGTGTTGTTCCGCAACAAGCTGCAGAAGATGCCATTACAGAGTATCAAGCACCTTCAACCAGCCAATCTGTACTTGTTGGAATACTAACTAAGCGTTTTAGTCCTCGTAAACCATTTGTAGAATTGTGTACTAAACAGAAAAAACGGAGGATTGAAGAACAGAATCAACAAGACAGTGACGAACTAGCTTACACTACAGTAAGCAAGATAAAGAAAGATGGCAAAGAAAATTTGACTGACGTCATTGATTATTTTCTGAAAAATCCTGAAGAGGTAGCAACATTTTCGCAACTAATTAAAACTCAGAAGCACCAGAAATGTACTATTAATCTGGAGAAAGCGCTTGGATTGCCACTATCACTTAAACTGTGGAAGTGGCAATATATTACATTGCGAGAATCTACAATCCGCGAGGGTGCATCTGAAATTTATATCGTATTATAGGCTTAATTTGAGTATGCAAAGGTGACAAACCAAACTTGATCATATCAGATGACACTTCTTTACGCAATACTGCATCGAGATCGTTCATCCGAGATGGTTTCGCCAAATACAAGTAACACACAGCACTGGAGCGAGCTTCTGATAGATACGTGCATATTTTTCCATCAATCATCGTCATGACGAGATTGTGTTCAATTTCAATGCCATCAACACATTTGGATGGGCTTAAATTTTTTATTTCTGCTTCCATTTTAGTCATTTCAGCTTTGACTACCAACTCACTTTTTTGACGAATATGAATTGGATAAGTCAACAGTATAGTGTAGAGCACGGCTTAGGATTTTCCCATATTATTACTTCCTTTCCAACTACAGCAGTTAGTTTTAAGGGAACTAAAGTCGTTATAAAAGTGGTTTCATCAGTCTTTCCTTCTTCCATTTTTTGTTTATATCTACTTTGGTTTGATGACCCATCGAAACCCCATTTTGACAATAAATTTAAGGACTGGTGAGGTTGCTTGTCTGGTAGACTTCTGAGTATACGTTGCACAGCAATGTCAAGAAGAGCTTGAAGGGTTAATAACATGGAGTGTCTTTTGCACATAGCATAAAACAAGACGTAAAAACTTGGTCTATCAAAGGAAAAGACAACAAATACGTAATGAAACAGAGGAAGAAATAGATACAAGAGAGATTTCGAGAGGAGTTAGGGCTTCTGATAGATATCGTGAAGCAGGGATCAGGGACAACAAATGACGGAAATACAGTATTACAATTCTTCGAATTTCCTGAAAAAACGCCAGCTATTACTGGTTTGGATGAAGAAATAGTGCGCAGATTTGCAGTTATTTTACAAGCAATTACATTAGGTGAAAACATAGATGTCGAAAAATTTCGAGCTTAAATCCGTACGACCGCAGAGAGATACCTACAGTTCTATCATTAGTACTATATGTCAGCAACAGTACATAAATTGTTGATTCACTTAGCTGATATCATGAAAAACTCCATTGTACCGATTGGAAATCTGTCTGAAAAAGCATCTGAATCGCGTAACAAAAACTTTCGCAAATACAGAGAGCACGATTTACGTAAAATAAATAGGACGAGCACGAATGAGGATATGATGAAGATAATGTTTCTGACTTCAGATCCTTACGTTTCTGCAACACGGCCAAAAATGCATCGTGCTCAACATAAAACAAAGATGAGGTAAGAAACCTTGGATCTTTTAATTGTTGAGCCGAAGCAACAGATAGATATTGAGTTCTGTGACATAGAAGTAATTAATTATGACACAGAGTCTGATGAATCTAATATAGATGTTTAGGATGCTTGTAGCTTGGGGGCAAATCTATGTGCTCTGCGCAAGAAGGATGGCGGCATTTGTCCCATTGCCGTAGGGTCCACCTACCGCCGTATCGCAGCCAAAATTTGTTGTGCTTTCTACAATGAAACACTGGCCAGCAAATTTCAGCCCCTACAGCTGGGCTTCGGGTCTAAAGGGGGCTGTGAGGCTGCGGTACATGCCTCAATAGCGATAAAGGTGAGGTCATCCTCAAGGTTGACATAAAGAATGCCTTCAATTCCGTAAATAAGGACACCTTGTTGACAGAAGTTAAAAAGAAATACCCAAAATTTACAGTTTTCTCTATCAATGTTACATACAGGCACCCCTCCAAATTACTTTATAAAGATAACCTTTTGGAATAAGCCGTTGGATTTCAACAGGGTGGTGACCCTCTTGGGCCAGTCATTTTTAGTTTGGCAATAAATCCAATTATTCGACAACTAAATTCTAAATTCAACGTAAGGTATTTGGATGATGGAACCCTAGGAGCTGATGTAGACACAGTATATTAAAAGATTTAACTTTTTTAAAGAAAAAATCTGTTCATTGGCCTAGAACTTTTTCAAAATGTGAAATTTATCTTCCCCAAACGACTGACAGACAGACTATTATAGCAAAATTTTATACTGTAGCACCAAATATCAAAATTACGGAAAGAAACTCTCTTCACCTCCTGGGGTCCCCAGTTTTTGATGAATCCTTTCCAACGTTCATTGAGGAGAAAATACAAAATTTCAACTGTATCTCGGAAAAACTTTTCAAAATTAATATTCATTCGGCCTTCACACTCAATTCGATACTGCTGCTTTGGACCAAAATTTACTTATAGCTTCCATTCCTCCCATCTATGGAAGCATCCACAACTTTTAAAAAAAGGTAGACCACATTATTAGAAACACTTTAACATCAATTCTAAATGTGGCTCTGGACGACCGAGCGTGGCAGCAAGCCACACTTCCCATTCGCCTGGGTGGTCTCGGTGTCAAAAAAATTTCAAGTATAAGTTTACCGGCGTTACTCTCCTCGGTCCACAGTACCAATAAATTAACCAGGAAAATTTTATCTTCCTCACTGGCCAATTTTGAGGTACGGTACGTCAAAATCGCCCAGTGGATAAAATATGCCTTACCGATGCGTTGAACGCTTGGAAAATGGCTTGTCGACACGACAACCCGTCTTCCCAGAGACGATGGAACGTGCCGCTCTGCAGTATTATACGGAACACCCTGTTAAACACGTCACCTAATACTGTTGAGTGCGCCCGTCTGCTGGCTGTGGGAGAATGGGAATAAGGCTTGTGGCTTCAGGCGCTCCCGTCATCCACCAAAGGCACTGTGATGGATGACTCATCGTTTCGGCTCGCTACGTGTCTCCGCTTGGGTGCACCTCCGCATTGGTGTCTCTGCGGTGAAGCTGTCGATAGTCTCAGGCACCAAGGCTTGTCCTGCTGCAGGAGCGCAGGTCGCATAGCACGGCACGCCAGCATCAACGACATCATTTGTCGAGCCCTTGTCACCGCCGGCGTACCAGCGGTATTAGAACCTAACAGCTTGGTACGTGACGATGGGAAGAGACCAGACGGGATGACGTTGTTGCCTTGGAAGGTGGGTAGGGCTCTGGTGTGGGACGCAACCTGTGTCGAAACCCTTGCGTCATCTCATATTCCTAGCACGGCGGGCTGTGCTGGCGCCACTGCTGCGGCTGCTGAGACCCTCAAGCAGCGCAAATACTGTAACCTTATGGGTAACTACAGCTTTGAGCCGTTTGTTGCGAAACACTCGGATCATGGGGCCCGAGTGCGCGTCTCCTTTTTAAGGAAATTTCTCGTCGATTGATCGACATTTCACGTGACCAGAGGGCTGGCTCGTTCTTTGGCCAAAGAATTAGCATTGCCATTCAACGTGGCAATGCTGCCAGTCTTCTGGGCACGTTTTCGAATGACAGCGATGCGGACGAATACTTCGAAACCTAAGTTTTGTTTTTTATTTTTATTTATACAGATAGTTAGTCTTTTATTTAATTTAGTACCTAGTGTAAATAGTTATATTAAAAACTGTAAAGTTATGTTAACAATTATTTTTGAAAAGAAATAAATTTAAATCTTGCAGCTTTAATTACGTTTTTTTTATTTGTTTAAATATTTTCATTATTTTTTTTTTCATAAGAGCTAGTAATGAGTCAATATGTATTATTTTAATAAAACTAAAAAGCAGGAAATAAAAAAAATAAAAAAATAGGTACCAAAATTCTATAGATTTATAATGCTTGTTTTTCTCTTTTCAGTTATGTGTTTTTGCAGTCGGGTTTTTTGTTTTTTTAAATAATTTCTAATTGTGAGTCCGTCATTCACATTTTTTTTTTTTGTATTTTAATGCATGTTTTATAAAACAATGCAAGGAAGGGTATCAATATAGGAAGTAATATTAGATACTCAGGGCATTAGATCTCATTATAATTATCTAACTACTCTCACTAAATTACAAAAATCTTTAGAAAATTACCATGTACCTTAAAAATTGTTGATTTCTATTCCATTTATGTTCATATAATTTTATATAGGATCATTTAGTACCTAATATCAATTATAAACAGATTAAAACCTTTTTTATATTCTAAAAACACATTTTATTTTATTCTCCCAAAATCTAACGCGTGCACGCATTGTACGATATGTCAAAAAACGCAGAAAAATAAGGGATATAAATAAGAAAATTAAGGGCACTTGTACCAAAGTTGAAATATATCCTTTTTACATATTTGTCCATACATCTTTTTCAACCAAGTGCAACAGTGTAGCTAAAGTAATCCAATGCTAAGCGAGCGCACACAATGTTAACCTACAGAATGGCAACGCTGCTAAATCAACGGTAAAATTTACGTTAGTTATCGTTTTTACGTTAATGTTAATTAACGTTATATTACTGGTAATGTTATCAAGTATCGTTACTTTTTTTGTAACGTTAGTAAGGTATCACATTGAAATTAACGTTACATAACGGTTATTATTTGGTAACGTTAACAAGCCCTGCTACAAACATAGGTACATACGTAGATGTAGTAAATTACCAGTGTCGCTGTCAAACTAAGCGATGATTACAGCGATATCGCGGTGCGCTGTTTCATTCGCGATAATCTTGTTGTGACGTTATATCTACTACTGACTATTGTCTTAACTAGCATGTCATGTTTAATTTTGTAAGGTTACCAGATTAATTCTTTAACTAAGATCTAAGCATTTTTAAATAATGTTCTCTAGAGTCATCAACTACCTACTGAAGAACCTTCTCACGTATAGTTTACACAGAAATAAAATGTTCACAGCCGCCATCTTCAATTTACATTGTGACCAAATTCAAACTATCTCTCTCTCTCTCAGAGATAGACAGAGAGAGAGAAAGTCGCCTGGAGGGGGCATAAAACTTTTTTGTTACGCGACGATTTCTACCAGTTTACTCCTTCCGCAAGTTGCGTTAAGACCAGGCACTCTAAAGACAATTTTCACGCAAGCTCCGCCCCCATGCACCCCGCCACTCCAATATGTGCTAAACGCTAACACATCAGTAATAAAGTAGAACATCGCGTGCGCTCTTTGATTGTGTTCAAGCACGGAACTAAATGGTGTAAGTCTCAATTCTTATTTCGTTTATAACTAAAGTAATAATTGATCTATAGAAAAAATATATTGCAGCTTGATAACAAACTATATTTTCTTACTGTGAATACTAATTTTAGACATAAAAGCCGAGTAATCTTGATTTTATATAAATAATATTTTTTTAAAGTCATGAATTTCGAATAAAAAATTAATCGATCAAAATGTTACAATTACGGCACTGTCTTGTACATAAAAAGAAACAGATCTAATAAATTATCTACTAAAGTTCCATTTTGATTGAATACGTGACTGATTCAGAATATTAATAAAAATAAATAAACAGTGTTTTATTTCAGGCAAAATACAAATATACAATAAATAGTAAAAACATTGATTAGTTGAATTACGTTCCAAAAGCTCATGCAAGTAAAAAGATTATTCAATTAGCAAGATTGTATAGCGGGACTGACTATATTATTATAAGTTGTGCCAGACGTTTAAATTTTCAAGTATCGTCTCGACTAAAATGTTCTTTTTACATTTTAATAACAAGCAACTTATTGTTTACCGATACCGAAATAGTTTTGCCTTAACAGGATTTCATAATTATTTGTAAACTTTATGTTACACTTTACGTAAACATGAAAGAAATGCTTTGACTTTGTTCAAAGAAAAAGTACCTTAAAACAAGCTACCAGTAAAAATAAACCCAGTAACAGAATACTTTTCAACAATGAATATACTAAACTAATTCAATTTGTTGTTTTTCTGTGGAAATATGAATAATTTAACAATTAACTTTTTGAACGGGAGTCGAATTAATTATAAGTTAGTTGGTTCACGTAGGGACCTCGTTGATGGGTCGTCGCTCCTTAATGTCCCTCGTAACGTGATCTGTAATAATCGCTTTTTGAAAATGTATATTAAAATAAAATACAATAATTATGAACTCGGTTTAGGTTTAAGCTGTCTTTGGATCTTTGGACTAATATTTGGGACATTGACAAAATTAGTCGTCAGGTGGGAAGGGTCAGCTTATAACCCCAGACATATTTCTGGGATTATAGGTACTACGGTAAAATTCGAAGACATGTGACATTTACCAACCCGCACTGGGCCCGCGTGGTGGGTTACGGCCCATTCCCTCTCACAAGGAGGATGCCTGTGTCCCAGCAGTGGGAACATTATAGGCTGATGATGATGATAGGTACTCTAATATTTTTAGTTCTGACAAATTACGGTGTTGAATGGCATTATCACTTTGAATAGGTAATATGTTTTAATGTTTCTCCTCAAGCATTTTGACTTTCTCTGGATTGTCAATCTGATTTGTGGTTTTATTAGCAGAAAGAAGTAAACCGTTTTCACCTTATTAATAAAAAATAAAAATAAAAAGCCTTTATTGTTGATCTTAGTTACAAAATTTGTAAGTATGCCTAAGAACTCATTAATATTATCTAAATCTAATATACTTTATAAACTGTTATACTATTCATGTTTAACTGATTCTAATTCGGCAAACGGTAGTTAGTCCTCAACTTGTCTTCCGACAAAGGCCTCCTCTAAAGATCGCCATTCAATTCTATCCCTTGCCGTTCGAGTCCATGTTGGACCCGCTATTTTCTTGATATCATCTTCCCATCTCTTAGTTTGTCTTCGTTTTCACCTTATTATCCTGAGTTAAATTAATAAAGAATACGAATTATCGTCCATCTTTTTAAGCTACAAAACATTTTGTCAAAATTTCCGTTTAACCCCCATTACTAAGGCCGTTTCCTCATTGGTCGGTGTGGTATCATTTCGTTATAGTATGCTGGGTATACCGAAACGATACCGTATAGTTTTATTTTTATTTATAAAAAAAAAACAACTTATACTAACAGTTTGCACCACACATACAAGTTATAGGTCAATATTTATCAGTAATTATAATTATATACACATACAATCATAAAATTAGATTAAAAATTACATAAAAGTAGACAAAATTTGTTGAAATTAAATGAAATTAGTCAAGATTAGGCAAAATTAGATTAAATTAGATAAGATTAGATAAAATAAGATTTAATTGTGGTAAAAAAAAAATTGGAATAAAATGATTACCTAATAATAATAAACATTCATTTATTCACTCTGAGATTGTACTGGGCGTGGCAATAGATTCCAGGTATCGAGTAGCAGTGTTCAGGAATCTCAGTTCGGTACTCGCGAAGACATCTGAGGATTCGTCATACAGCAAAATGTTGTTAATATGGGTTAGCGCTAGGTAAAGAATGCATAATGCAGTTGGTTATTATATTATAATATGATCTGTATACTGAAACGATACCGCACTGCTTTCATTTACGGACCCGACGTTATGTTTTCGGTATAACCTGAAATGCTCATTGAAATATGGGCGCTCGGTAAGTTTTCGGTACCGAGTATACCGAGCATGCTGTAAAAGGCGTGACGTGAGCGGGTACCGCACTGGGTGTTTTTACCGAGACGCGATAAACCGAAACGATCCCGCCCCGCTCCCGCGTATACCGAGCCAATCGGGAAACGCTCATTGAGATATAGGAGCTCGGTAAGCTTTGGATACCGAGTATACCGAGCATGCTGATCCCGTATCACCGCTGACATACCGACCAGTGAGAAAAGGGCTTAACATTTTATTTTATTGTATTGTATATCGGGCTGGTGTCCGCAACTCCACACCCAAGCTTGTTTGCGCTTGTTTTGCATAGGTACAACCCTAACGAATTCACTACATTAAAATATCCGCGAAATCCTTCGTATTTCGTTTTCTATCTGATTTTAAAATAAAGTTATCTACTAACGGTATTAACGAGTAATATTAACATTTCAAGAGGTCTATTGTGGTCCCGAAACTGTCACCGAAACACGATTTAATTCCTAGATATTATTTTTACGTTATGTATTATTGGGTTTTCCATCAGGAATTTATATTAGCCAATTATAATAAAAAAAAAAAAAAAAAAAATTAAAAAAAAAAAAAAAAAAAAATTAATAAAAAATAAATTAAAAAATCGTTTTTTTTTATTGTTTTGTTTTTGACATTTCTCGGGACCCTGGGGTCCCAGACCTTTGATTGAAAGGCGTACGAGGGGCTGAAGTAAGCTCGCAGAGACCTGTTAGGCGTTTATAATTGAGGCACCAACCGACGATAATCCCTGTATGCACTATACAAGTGCACCCATAAATAACCCCCGGTTGGTGAAGGACTATAGCAGGATATGGAAACAAAGATATTGGACTATGGGTTTGGGTGGTTAAAGTAGACTGGCTGCCTGGAATTATGGTAGGACTATAGCCCCTGCCTGATCAATGTTTTATATGTACACGGATAAAATGGCAGGGGGTGACTTGCACACTCAATAATGGGCTCCCAGTAATGGTCGCTAGCACATAGTGACGTAGTGACATGCAGTTTAGTGCAACATGTCCTGAGGTGCTTGAGGAGTAGAGAGGTATTTCACGGCCATCAGGACAATCCCGGAAGTACGGTCATCTTACTGGAATACTTCCTTCCTCCGAGCACGTTTGCTCTTGCGAATCTCCACTCAAGCCGGCCAATTAAGGCAAAAATGAGGTGGGAGCTCCGTCCCTCGTCAGTATTCACCCCAGCTGGCCAATAAAGGCAAGCCAGAGATGAGGAACAAGACTTCTCCTGGGAGATAGGGTCCGTGGGATCGCTACTGCCCAACAGCTCGCCACATGCTGCCCTGCGGGTTTTTGTATCTCTCTTGGTCTGGCTCCTATCCCAGACCTGTTCCAGCAAAGTAAACTCTATTGGCACAGGCCTAGAGTTCAGAGCACGCAAGCCCCACCACGACGTCAACGTAGAGATACGGCGGCGGCGGTGGGGTTTATTACTAGTGTTTTTATTATTAGGTTTTGTTTTTTTTTTATTTAGCCCTGAGCCTGGATTTGTGCCCGATTGCTGGCAATAGGCTCGCCTCCTATTACATGGGACTTAAACATAACTAGAGAAATGTGAGTGTACTCGTTCTTACAGGTAAGTACTTACACCTCTGTTTTTAGGGTTCCATTGCCAAATGACAAAAAACGGAACCCTTATGGATTCGTCATATCTGTCTGTCTGTCCGTCCGTCCGTATGTCACAGCCACTTTTTTTCCGAAACTATAAGAGCTATGCTGTTGAAATTTGGTAATTAGATGTATTCTGTAAACCGAATTAAGATTTTCACACAAAAATAGAACAAAGAACAAAAAATGTTGGGGATTCCCCATACTTAGAACTGAAACTCAAAAAAATTTTTTTCATCAAACCCATACGTGTGGGGTCAAAGTCAAAGTCAAAGTCAAATCATTTATTTCAAATAGGCCCATGTATGGCACTTTTGAACGTCAAAAAATTACAAAATAATAAAATTGATTCTAGTTGCCCCTTCCAAAAGGTAGTTTTCGTATGGAGAAGAATGGGCAAGAAACTCCACCGTTACTCTTTTAAAAATGTTTTACAATTGTTTGTATATGTACATACATTTGTTAAATAATTATTATATGTGAAGACGATGCACCTAGAATAAAATTACTATACCACAATAGGTAAAAACAATTAAAAATGAAGCAACGATAGATAATTTAATATGTGATAGATACATTGTGCTCACATATTTACAAACATTGTAAAAGTAGACGATTTTCCTAAAATTTTACAATTAATAAGTGTGTGAGGAAGTCACAGAATGTAAAATCAATGTCATAAAACACAAAGTAATAAATTTCACAATTAAATTAGCAACCAGTTTGATTTTGTCTTGATTCTAAATTGTCCTATGGAGCAGGACCAGCATGTTTCCAAGCACTCTTATCTTGGATATAATCCTCTAATTTGTAATATGCTTGTTTACAAAGTGTACTTTTTATATGAGTTTTAAATTTTCTTTCATTTAATTGCAATATGTCACAAGGTATTTTGTTGTAACATTTAACACAGTACCCCATAAAAGATGTATGTACTTTAGATAACCTGAAAAATGGTTGATCTAGTTTATCTTTATTTCTAGTATTAAAATTATGTCTATCACTTATTTTATTAAAGAGATGTAGATGGGGTATTTATAGATAGGTCTTTAAAAATGATATTGAGGTTTATCCTGTAATTTTTTTCTAAATTGAATAGTTTGCGCGAGAGACACTTCCAAAGTGGTAAAATGTGTGTCCCCCCCTGCAACTTCTAAAATAAGAGAATGATAAAACTGAAAAAATATATTATGTACATTACCATGTAAACTTTCACCAAAAATTAGTTTGAACGAGATCTAGCAAGTAGTTCTTTTTTAATACGTCATAAATCGTAAACCGCAATTTACCTTTCATTCAATGTTACTTGTTGCTACGGAACCCTTCATGGGCGAGTCCGACTCGCACTTGGCCGATTTTTTTATTTTGAATCCGTGTGCCGAGAAGGTTCTATCGATTCGCAGGATAAATGATTGCACAATGATTGATACAATTATTTAGGTTATAACCTTCTTAATAACTAAGAATAAGCAACGATTATCAAAGCAGTAGATAAATTCACACAATTATATTCCATTATTCCTGATGGAAAGTGACTTTCAGTGTACCTTCAAAAATCCTAAATCCATAGACAACATAACCCTAAAGTATATAGTTGATTAAGTGGCAATACATGGAAACTATTTAAGGGATCCTATATCTCAGTAATAGAATACAGTTCACTGAAATAACACGATTATGTCCATTCACAAAAACAGAAATTAAATATACATCGAGCCCAAGGTATATAAAATATAGTGTGCCTCAAGGAACAATACTAGGACCTCTACTGTTCCTCATTTATATAAATGATCTACCTAACGCTATTCGGCACCCTATGATTCTATTTGCAGATGATAGTACGGCTCGTTTTACAAATAACAAAAATAAAAATCATGAACTAGAAATAAATGATTCCCTATCTAAATTAATAAATTGGCTTACAGTAAATAATTTAAAAATAAATATTACAAAAACCCATTACATGAATTTCAAGAATAAAAACGCAAAATTAATTCCATTATCTATTGAGTATAATAATGCAACTGTATCTAAGGTTACAAGTACAACTATGCGGGGATCGTGCGGTCCATGGCCCTTTACGGGGCGCCGGTGTGGGCGCGTTCATTGAGGCTGCGGCCAGCCCGCCGGTTGAACGCGTCCCAGAGGGTCATGGCCATCCGGCTGGCCCGAGGATACCGCACGGTCTCCTGCAAGGCGGCGAGCCTCCTTGCCGGATTACCGCCATGGGATCTGGAGGCAAAGGTCCTCGCGCACATCTGGGAGTGGCGCGAGGAGGCGAAACGCCAGGGCTTAGCTCCGATGCCGCAGGAAATCGCGGCACAGCGGACAGAGCTCCGGCGGGATCTCATGGCGTCATGGAGAGTGCGATTGTCGCAACCCCGCGCTGGGCACGCCACAATTGTGGCGATAAGACCCCTCTTTGAGAAGTGGCTTGAGAGACGCCACGGCGTCCTCACTTTCCGCCTGACGCAGGTCCTCACCGGACACGGCTGCTTCGGCAGGTTCCTGTTCAGGATAAGGCGGGAGGAAACACCCGGGTGTCACCATTGTGTGGATCGGCCTGAAGACACGGTGGAGCATACGGTGGAGGTCTGCCCGGCTTGGGCGGAGCAACGCCGTGTCCTCGTAGAGGCGATCGGCGGCAACGATCTCTCGCGTCCGGCCCTGGTTCAGGCCATGGTACGGAGCGAGAGGAAATGGCAGGCCGTCACCTCCTTTTGCCAAGCGGTAATGCTCGTGAAGGAGGAGGCGGAATGCGTGAGGGAGAGGCAAAGTTCGCGCCCTCACGCCCCTAACCGCCGCAGGAGGAGACGCCCGGGGCTGGAATTGCGAGCCGATTTCCGGCCCCCGTAGGCGCGGGCTTGCGGACGGTGAGCAGTGGGTAGCTCGCCGTCCGATAAGGACCAAGCCCGGGTCGACGGCGCGTTGTGTTCCACGCGCGCCTCAAAGAGATGTCAGCAGAATTGACGGGGTCCACTTGGGCCAGTGCCTGCCGGGGGTTCGAAGAAAACCGATAGGGAAATCGTGGCCCCCGACAACAGGGCAACCGAAGGAACACGGGTGGGTTTTAGTTAGTAAGAGTCTGACACGCCCTTCCGCTCCACCCAGAGCGGGAGAAGTTATTTGATAATTTCCCAACCAAAAAAAAAAAGGTTACAAGTACAAAATTTCTAGGTATTTATATAGATTCTAATATGTCATGGAAAACACATGTAAATAGTGTATGTAGCAAATTAAATCAGTTCTCTTATGCTCACTACATGTTCGAAAAGTACACAAAAGTCGTTCTTCAAAATGTTGTACACTTAGTTCGCAAAAAAGAATTTGAATTTGGGATTTCTTGTGGCTAAATAATCGCCAAGCTACGCTAGCCGCGGTCGGTTAGTGGATGGAGACCCTCCGTACCTCGGCAAGCACGGGTCCTAACTGTCATACGTAGATCTTTAACAGTAGTTTCGAGTAGGTAGCCCGAAAGTCTGACGACCTGTCATGCCTAAGGGGGTCGTGTTACCCAGTAACTCGGTTGTGGAGGTCCAGTCGCTTCATGTAAAATACTGGTATTTAGCTGCATCTGGTTAGACTTCAAGCCGACCCCAACATAACTGGGTAAAGGCGAGTTAGATTGATTAACATGGAAATTAGGTAAGACGGTTAGTTAATTGATTCAGGCGTGACCTTGTGGAAATCCATTATAAAATACAATAGACGTGGATATGTTTAGTAACCTGTTCCGCTTAGCTATTTCTAAAGAGCCATAAAAAACTCCTGAAATAAATCGACACGTGTTTCACCTCTCAACGAGGCATCCTCAGGATGACGATGGACTTGTTGCGAACTCGAACACGGCGTGTTGCCAAACCGAGCGCTGAGTGCACTCAGCGCTCGGTGTGGCAACACGCCGTGTTCGAGAGGTGAAACACGTGTCGATTTATTTCAGGAGTTTTTTATGGCTCTAGAAATAGCTAAGCGGAACAGGTTACTAAACATATCCACGTCTATTGTATTTTTTTAGGTAAGACGGTATTCAAGTCCAGTGTAAGCTGAAATACATTTCCTTATCCTTTAACATAATGTACATAACGTCTTTACTATTGAACGTCAGGACAAAGACGAAGATGTATGGTACATAATGGATCAATAGAGTAATATCGGCTCGGAATATAAAGAGCACTCAGTGGTTCGTATTCAGACGGCGTCCGGACAAAATATGAAATACATTGGCCTAGTCTTTGAATATATCATTCAGGTTGTAAGCTATTTTGGCAGGCTTTAGTAATAAATAAAAGGGGATTTAGTGGGCAATTTTTTTACAGCTTGATTTTACAACTATTATTAACAACTAATATTGCCATTCAACGTGGCAATGTTGCCCTCTGGGCACATTTCCGAATGACGCCTAAGTGTCCTTTTTTTTTGTATTTATTTGTATGGTTAGTTTGTCATTTAATTTAGTACTTAGTGTAAATAGTTAGTTGTGATAAATTGTAAGAGATATAATTATCTATTTAAATAAAACAAAGTCGGGTTAGTTACACCATTTATAACTCAAGAACGGCTGAACTGATTTTTATGATCTTGAATTTGTTGGATTTGTCTCCGCTCCGAATAGCCGAATAACTATTATTAACACATCGGAAAATCCACGAAAAAAATATATCAAGAAAATTTATTTTCTCATACATTTTGTATGGAACGGCTTTTTACGATATTTTGGTAGATAGGTAGGTATGTATGTAGGTAGGTAGGTAGGTTGGTAGGTAGATAGGTAGGTAGGTATATAAGTAGGTAGGTGGGTAGTTATGTATGTAGGTAGGGTAGGTAGGTAGGTAGGTGTGCCGTACTTAGTGTAACCCGTGCGAAGCCGGGCCGGGTAAAGCTAGTTACAAATAAATACAAATTATTTGACTGTTTAATTATTTAATGGCAATAGGCTCGCTATTTACATGGGACTTCAAAATAACAGGCGAAATGTGGGTGTACTATAGGTACGAATCTGCCAAACCCTTCGGCAAATTCAGGCATGATTTGTTATGTTATGTTATTTGACTGTATAGAAACTTTTTGTTTAAACCATTTGTAGATTATGATTTTATGGCCTAGTAGATTAAGGATACACTTTTTATGAACTACTAGTTTTTGCTAGAGGCTTTGCCCGTGTGGTATCTTTATGGTTGTGGTGTTTTGTTTTTTTTTTTCATTTTAATTTAATTATATTTGTAAATGTGCATGGGCTATTATATTATGAGTTTATGAGTAAGTTACTCGAATTAAATGATTCGATTTGAATTTATAAGTTATAACCTATGTTACTCAGTGATAAGTGTGATAACATAGCATTCTACAGGTGAAAGAATTTTTGAAATCGGTTCAGCAGTTTGTAAGTTTATTCATTACAAACAAAGATACAAATCTTTTTTCCTTTTAATATTAGTGTAGAAGAAGTCTCAGTGACATAGTTACATTTTTTTTAATGTTTATTTAGTTAAAAGTACCTAATCAATCAAGGACACGCGGCCGTAATGGATAATAGAAATAACAATCAGAAATGGAAATAAAATAACAATAGATCAACGTCGATCATGTCACTGACCTGTCGATTTCTGTCGATTTCTGTCGATTTCTGTCAGATTCTTAATTTGATTAAAAACTAATGTTAAAGGGTCTTTACAAACCGGCCATATTGTTTGTGCAATATGTTGCTACAATATTGTCAACTATTGACACGACAACTTTTTGTTTTACCTACAATTTGGCAGGAAAGTGTTGGTGCCAACAATTTGTCGTAGAATATGACTGGAAAATGTTGACGTTAAATCTTGCTTGCTACAGGAGAAATAGTCATGGCTAAAATGGCTGCTGAAACCAAATCAAATTAAAACAAATAAAAATAGGTCATGTTCCTTCAGAAAGAGATATAATTATATTATACGTATTTTTTTTTTTATCACATTCACAAAATAGAAAGGAATCAATACTTAACCAATTATTGTATATTCCTAACTACACTTTGGCGGCATGCTACTCTAGAAAGAACAGTAAGAGAGGTGGTACATGTATCCTTGCAAAGAAAGGTCACCAGTTTAAAGAGCTTCAAGATATAGCGAAACTCTCCATAAATGGAATTTTCGAATGTTCCGCTATCGATTTGACAATGTATAATACGATTATTGTTTGTGTGTATAGACTACCAAAGTCCAATAACTTACCTGTATTTTTTGAGCAATTAGAGAAAGTGCTATGTACTATTTGTAACAAAAATCTAAAAAGAAATGTCGTAACTGCAGGTGACTATAACATTGACTGTCTTAAGCGTAATACTACTTTGATGGATCTAGAATGTTTACTCTTAAATTATAATTTAGAACTAGAAATAAATCAACCAACTCGACTCGCGAGCGGCACCTGTATAGACAATTTTGCACATAATGTGGGGAAGAAGTGTAAATCTGATGTGATTGAGTTCGGCCTGTCAGACCACACAGTGCAAGTACTAAAATTACCGGTTAATAAAAAAATCTTAATAAACTATTGGCGAACTAATAGACGAGATTATAGTAAAGAAAACATGCAAAAATTCAAAAATTATATAAAAACGTTTTCTTTGTCTGAAATCTACAATACACATAATCCTAGCACAGCATATAAATGCATTTTTGGATGCTTTCATGATGTTGTATGATTTATGCTTTCCTATCCAAAACATTACAATAACAACCAAAGTAAAACCTCAGTGGGTATCACGTGGCATAAAAATCTGTAGCAAAAAAAAGAGAGAACTTATGTGGAACTATAGGCTAAACCGTAATGAAGTAAATAAAACTGAATTTAAAAAATACTCTAAAATATATAAAAATATAATTAATTTAACGCAACGAGCACAAAACAATCATAAAATCAAATCATCTACTAACAAATCCAAAGCCACATGGGCGATTATAAATAGGTCTAAACTGAATTTACCAAAGAGTAGTATCACTTCCATAGAAACAAACCATAAAACTATAATCAGGCCGCGAGATATTGCGAATGCTTTTAACAATTTCTTTATAGAAAAGGTAGAACCAATACCAGATGCTGGTAAGGACGTAACCGTAAATATTTCTAAATCAAGTCAATTTATGTTCATGGCACCATCTACTCCATATGACATACTTCAAATTATAAGATCGCTTAAAAATACTACAAGTGTTGGATACGATGGAATCTCTACTAGAATCCTAAAGTATATTGCTTATCATATCTGTGCTTGTGGCTAAGTAACAACAGCTGCACGGGTCAATCGATCAGGTTAAGCTACGCTTGCCGCGGTTGGTCTGTGGATGGGTGACCATCTTTACATACCAAGACCCCTCCGTGCCTCGGATAGCACGTTAAGCCGTTGGTCCCGGCTGTCATTTGTAGATCTTTGACAGTCGTTACGGGTAGTTAGAAGCCCAAAAAGTCTGACAACCAGTCTTACCAAGGGGTATCGTGTTACCTAGTAACTAGGTTGTGGAGGTCAGATAGGCAGTCGCTCCATGTAAAATACTGGTATTCAGCTGCATCCGGTTAGACTGGAAGCCGACCCCAACATAGTTGGGAAAAGGCTAGGCAGATGATGATATCTGTGACCTCCTAAGCTATATCATTAATATGTGTATAACCACTGGATCATATCCGGAAAGTCTAAAAACTATTATCGTTAAACCCATCTTCAAAAAAGATAATAGGCAGAGTATGAACTGTTATAGACCTATTGCACTTATTCCTATAATTTCGAAAGTTTTTGAAAAATTCATATATACTCAAATTTATAACTATTTAGAAAAATTCAACATTCTTACAGAAGACCAAAAAGGTTTCCGCAAGAATAAAACAATAAACATGGCTATTTTTGATTTTATAAATAATGTCGTGGGTAATATGGATAAAAGGACGCCGGTATGTTCCATTTACTGCGATATGACCCAGGCTTTCGATTACGTTAATCATGACATTCTCCTGCGTAAACTGGAAGCTTATGGCGTTAGAGGCAATATACTAAACCTCATAGAATCTTATCTGAAAAATCGCAAACAATATGTAGAAATTTCTAAAATAAACATTAATACCAAAAAAGAAGAAACATATGTATCAAAAAAACGTATAGTTAAATATGGAGTCCCGCAAGGGAGCGTATTGGGTCCTTTATTATTCATAATTTATATAAATGACTTGCCATTAGTAACTAATTACCCTGTATCACTTTTTGCCGATGACAGCACAGTCACTATTAATTCTACAAATAAAAATAGATATGATCATGAAATTAATAATACAATCAATTCAATAATTAACTGGCTAGATAACAATAATCTCAAAATCAATCTTGAAAAAACAAAAATTATGTTTTTCAGTCAACGTTTAGAAGCACCAAAAATTAAGGTTCAACACAAATTAACTGTTATAAAAAGGGTAGATACAGCTAAATTTTTAAGTGTAACTATTGACAAACGTCTTAACTGGAAGGCACACACAGAAGAATTAAACAAAAAAGTATGTTCTTCTGCCTATGCCCTCTATAAACTAAAACCAATGTACCAATAAGTGCCAATGCGCTTATAACTGCCTACCATGGTATTGTCGGCTCCGTATTGAGGTTCGGAGTTATATTTTGAGGAAATTCTACTAATAAAGAAATCATTTTTAAGTCACAAAAAAGGTGTATTAGGGCTATGTTTGGATTGAAAATAACTGATAGTTGCAAACAGTTTTATATTAAATATAACATTTTAAGTCTGCCTTCCTTATTTATTTATGAAATGGCTAATTTTATACGAACCAATCCTAACCTATTTAAGAAACTATCAGACGTTTCTATTCGTAATCGACGGGAAAATAATCAATTATGCGTACCAAGATCAACCACGGCATTGATGCGTAAAAGTATGTTTTGTTTAGCACCAATCATTTATAATAAAAACCCAAAACCTATTAGACAAATGCCTACTGCTCTGTTTAAAATACATTTAAAAAAATATCTCATAGGCAAATGCTATTATACCATATCGGAATTTTTAAATGAGCGCAATTAATTAAATAGATTCCTTTAATTACAACATTATCACAATTTGACTCTCAAATCTGTAAAAACCAATATTTTATTTTAATTTTTTATATTTTTTCCCCCTTTTTTAATTTAGCATTAGGATTAAGTTATTAATCTCATAGTTTGTTGTGTAGACTCAATTTTTTTTAATGGTTTATTTAAACCAAAAATATGTTATTTTGTACGCCATAAATGGCAAAACATGCAGATCTACCTGTTATTTTAAAACCTTGCACATATTATTTGATGTATACTCATGTTTTACAATAAATATATTCTATTCTATTCTATTCTAATAAAAATAAAAAACATATTTTAATTATACGCAATTTTACATAGAGGCCAACACCAAGTATTGTTGAATATTGCTGTCATCGCTAGCAACATATTTCAGCCACAAATTGCAGCCAAGGTATGGCCCGTTTAATAGTGCCTTTGGAATTAATAATTTCCTTAATATTATTGAATAGTAAAATAATTAAGTACCCGATTTATTATATTTACCAATGTCAATGTAAAACCAAAAAGTGCCCAATGCGTTAGTATAATAGATTGTTTGCTCATAGTTACAAGATGGCAGCAAGAAATTTTTTAAATATGTTAATGAAAGCAGAAAATTTAATGGGGATATGCAGAAATTACGTTTCTCAATCCAAAAGTAGAAAATTTTTATGTAACATACGTCTCATTATTGAAATAGTTTTGGCAGTTGCGGTCATCAGAAATGTCTTCAATGATTCTAAAAAAAAAAATATTCTGCTGGTGCGCATGATGGAAACATTTCAGATTATGAGCGTCTTTTCTGGTCCAGTTATAATTATAAGCAGTATTCTAAGTTCACGTTCTTACAAACTGTTCATAGACAACTTTATGTCCGTGCACCATTATTTCCAGAACGAACCGACTTACAGCATATATTCAAGAAAGTTGAAGATCGTTTTTGTAATTGTCACAGTTGTGTCTTGTGTAACAAGTGCATTCGTTTTTGTAGAAAATTTGTGTTTCGAAATTAATGCTAAATATCATTCTGTAGAGGTCTTCATAATAACTATTTCAAATGTATTGGCTGAAGAACGTTTTATTTTGATAAATGCAATAATGCACGTGTATTTAACCATGATTCAAAACCTTCTGAAGTGTTTGAACAATAATTTATTTGATTTTCAAGTAAAGTACAATGTTATCGAAAAAAGGTTATGCGCAGATAGCAGAGAGTGGAATGATTTTCTAACGATTGAACAAGTGGAACAGTGGGCTACACAGTTTAAATGCTTATTGAGTTGCAGCAGAAATCTATCAGTTTGCTTTAATGTTCAGGTAAATTCCTTGAGAGCGTTTATACAGAAAGTGGGCAACGTCAAATATTTCGCTGTTTTGATTAACTTGACGATATTACTGTATGGAAATAAGAAATATGGCTAACTAGTGAACTAAAATATTGATTATGAAATGCAATAATTAATATCGTAACACCGAATATTTCGTTTTAGATAAAAAAAAGGATTTGGAAAACTTCCAAAAGCCTTTTTTGGGTAGGAAATGATGTAATAACTTCTTCCGCTCTTGGTGTCTCTCTAGCCACTTCTCAAAGAGGAGACTTATCGCCGCAATTGTGGCGTACCCAGCACTGGGTTGCGACAATCGCACTCTCCATGACGCCATGAGATCCCGCCGTGATTTTTCGCGGCAGCGGAGTTAAGCCCCGGCGTTTCGCCTCCTCGCATCCTCCCAGATGTGCGCGAGGACTTTTGCCTCCAGATCCCATGGCGGTCATCCGGCAGGGAGGCTCGCCGCCTCATAGGGAGACTGTGCGGTATCCTCGGACCAGCTGGATCGCCATGACCTTCTGGGACGCGTTCAACCAGCGGGTTGGCCACCATTTCAATGAACGCACCCACACTGGTGCCCCGTACAGGGTCATAGACCAAATTACCCCCGCGTAGAGCCTCCGGCAGGAGGTATTTGAACCCCTAGATTCCTAAATACTTCATTGTCGACTCGACGCCGATGTGAACCCTTCCCGCCGTAATCTGGGAGCCCGACGGTGATGCGTTCCGTGGACTATGAAAACACATGGCTTCGGATTCGTGCAAGGCCACCTCGAGTCACAACTGCCGGATCCTGTCGACGATTATCGTAACCCCGAGTGTCGCTAGATTGGCCGCCGCCTGATGCGACCTCCCCTGTGCCAGGACCAACGTGTCGTCAGCGTAACAAACGACGCTGACGCCGCTAGAGAGGTCAGCGTGTAGCACCCAGTCGTATCCGATGTCCCACAGATGCGGCCCCAGGACCGATCCCTATGAAACACCGCACTACATCTCTTGCCGGTTCCATTCTTCCTGGTGACCGGGGTAGATGACGGCCTTGTCGTCAAATAGGCCTTGACCACACGACAGATGTCTTTTTTACACCTAAAACGGTTAACATCTAATTCAGTGTTATAAACGCAATTCAGTATTAATATTCTAATTCACTAGTTAGCCATATTTCTTATTTCATGGTATTATTGTTAAATTAATTATAACAGTATATTTGACAGCTATTTGCGACGTTGCTCACTTTCAGTATTAACACTCTTAAGACCCTGCTTGGTGACATGCGGCTTTAATGTCGAATATCATTTTAATTTTCTTAGCCAGAAGTTTGACTTCCCATGATTACTAAAGTTTTTTGGAGGAACGTTATTACCTTGACTATGACTAACATTCTGTTTTCTTATTATTTTCAGATGGTGTTTTCATTGGCCTTGTCTTTTCTACATTATCTTGCTTCGTCGTGCATAATATTTTACTCATTATCACCGGATGTAAATGTTATCACAAAATTATTATTTGTTATTTCTCTCTAATCCAAATTGACTGTAACTCTGATTTCCGTTTTTAACAGGTTATTTTCCAACAACGTCAACGTCATATCTGCCATGTGGTATATTTTGTGTCTTCTTCAATATTTCGCACATATATTCTTACGGTTGCGGGACAAAATCTCCTCAATGAAAGTTCGAGAACAAATAGGGGGCTATCGAAATTATACTGCACGTTGTCAATTAGTAAGTGAATATTTCATAATAGAGTATCTATAGTACCTACCTGGGCGATAAGCAACACCGAGTTTCAGTAATTTTTTTATAACACTAAATTTGCAATAATATTGGCCACGTGCAGTAAAAAAACATAAAAAAGTTGCATCACCACATACAAGAAAATAATGTTGCTTTTTCATAGTATCTTAAGAACAACAGCAACTGTTACATATAGCATATAGATAACAATCTTTTCTCTCGCTTTCCTGCAATCAAAATCATAATCTAAAATAATCTACTTAATTAATCAAATTTGTGGGAGTGATTTCGTGAAAAGGGACGGAAGTGTGTCACAGGAAGCCAGAAAAGCGCGTGCTATTTGATTAGACTAATGAGCGCGCGCGGTGCTAGAGTTGGCCATCAGAAATGACCTTTACTAGGCCCCACTCTGTTAAAATGTTGCTTATTACCTTAATGCTGCTTATTACCAAAGTGAGATGTCAGATGTTACACATCTTTTGCGACTACTGTTAGGCTCGTTCGTATTTTTTCTTACCAATATAGTAACAACCTTTTTTTTTTTGGGTGGGAAATCATCAAATAACTTCTCCCGCTCTGGGCGGAGCGGGAGGGCGTGTCAGACTCTTACTGACTAAAACCCACCCGTGTTCCTTCAGTTGCCGTGTTGCCAGGGGGCCACGATTTCCCTATCGGTTTTCTTCGAACCCCCGGCAGGCATTAGCCCTAGCGGACCCCGTCAATTCTGCTGACATCTCTTTGAGGCGCGCGTGGAACACAACGCGCCGTCGACCCGGGCTTGGTCCTTATAGGACGGCGAGCTACCCATTGCTTACCGTCCGCAAGCCCGCCCCTACGGTGGCCGTAAATCTTCCTGTGATTCCCGACGTCCAGGGCGTCTCCTCCTGCGGCGGTTAGGGGCGCGAGGGCGTGAAATTTGCCTCTCTCTCACGCGCTCTGTCTCCTCCTTCGCGAGCATTACTGCTTTGGAAGGGCTGTTATAATAGAAAGAGAATGACTACTGATTACGAAGATATTATGGTGTGCCGCAACTAAATCAATTGAAGTAAGAGATGATGATTATAGGAGCGACCTGCGAAGTAACTGCGGAACAATTTTAGAACAGCAATGCTATTCATATTGACAGTTTAACAACATTCATTAGTCAATCAAAATCCTTCCTATTTTGATTGACAGTGTTTTACTCAATTGCTGTGCTGGACAACCCTGTCCTTTCCCTCATTAAAATCCAAGATCCCATTTGATTATTTATTTTACAGAAATCCATTATTTTGTTTTAGATCCTCAAGCGCCGGAAACGAAGACTCTCAAGAAGTTAATTGTCTTTGTGCAAAAGCATCCAATTCAAATAGAATATACTTCTAAAGTAAATCTGGGAATGTACTTAATACCTGCGGTTATATCTCTGTCTATGAGTTACATTATAATCGCATTGCAGTTTAACAATTTTATATAAAATATTTTAAAACTTTTTTGACAGTCTGAGAAATATCAGCGCTCCGTTATATTCTCGTGTTCACATACTAAACTAATTGAAGAATAATTGACAACTCTTACTGACAGACAGCTCAAGAAAAGCACGGTCACAGATAAGAAGTAAGTTAGAGATGTCAACAGCAACATCTTTTAACTAATATATAACTTATTATCATAGGAATGCAGTGAACTCGCTTCCAATTTTGTTGACATTTTACCTTTTCTTTTTTTCTACCCGCACTGATATAATATAATTAGTAATAAGATTTAATGTTCTCATGTTAGTGACGATTGTCTTAATGAGAATGAAGGTCTTTAAACCGATGTCAAATTAGATTATGCCTTGAACTTCGCCGAGTTTTTGGTCGATTTCTGTGGGCCTAGTGCGAGGTTTTATACTTATTCGATCGCGTTAACGTTTTACCGTTCACTAACGTCAATATGTATGGAATAATTTCCAATCAAAGTCAACAGATGGCGCTTAATCAATTTCAGTCCAAATTGAAGTTAACGTTTAGGCGATTGACGAATAAAAACTGGCACGAAGCCCTCTGTACGCATCGACCAAAAACTCAACTATGTATCAAAGGAACTAGGTAAGGAAGCTTTCGTTCAACTAAAATTGACAATTCACAAACAGGGTCAAATTCAATTTGTAAGCAAAACCCAGCAGACGTGATGGGTATCCATAATTAAACATGATAAAACAACAAAAAAATATTCTAATGATTAAAAAAATTGAGATCAACGACCGTAGATAGTATAGTTACTTGAAATATAAGCTTAATCAAACAGTTTTTCTTGTAACTTTACAGAAGTGCTGGATATCGACGTTCAAACACATGTTTTTGTAGTAGCTAAAGTACCAGCGGTCGTCGACCCCAAAAAAAGTCAATATCAATTCTTTTTTGGATTCCGTACCTCAAAAGGAAAAAACGGAACCCTTAACTTCGTCTGTCTGTCAAGACCCATTTTCTCAGGAACGCGTGGAGGTATCAAGTTGAAATTAATATCAAATACGTAAGTCTACGGCCCCTTGGTCTTTAAAAAAATCAAACTTCAAAGTCAACGCAATAAAAAAATTCAGCCCTTTATGCGACATATTTTGATTGCAAATAAATCAAAAACTTCCCGTTGACCTAGAATCATGAAATTTGGCAAGAAGCAAAGTCTCACAACACAAGTAAAGGGAAGGTCCGATAATCGTTAATTTGTAGTTTATCACATTTAAAAAAATTGCGATTAGAAACTTACTTTTGTGGTTGGAGAATTGACCAATGTTATCGATGTAAGGCAGAATTATTTTTCAACTACAAAGTTTGTTCTTGGGATAAATTAATTTCCAACTACGGAACCCTTCACTGCGCGTGGTCCGACATGCACTTGGTCGGTTTTTTTTTGTGTCAAGCAGGCTCATAAAGGCACTTTTGATATATAAAAAAAAAAAAACGTATGGCACTCGGGGACTGCCGCGGTAAAGCTATTGCATAGCATTTGTAACCTTCATACTTCCTATTTGTCAACGCTACACTTGGGATGATGACGTGATGACATAAAACAAAAATTACGTTCCCATGACAACGTGATGTTGTCATGGGAACGATACATGGTAGGCGGAGTGGGGGGTGTTAGGTTTTTTCGTTACGGAACTTCTTGATTCGGTCGCCGCGCTCAAAGCCCGCGATAAAAGCTATGCAATAGCTTAAAAATTGCAAGATTTGATTCAAGTTACCTTCCAAAAGGCAGTTTCGTATGGATCATCACCCATCACGTCTGATGAGTTTCGCCAGGTAATTCAATTTGACCTTTCTGTCTTTACAATAGAGAAAAGGATGAAAATAGTCTAAATTAAGTAAAGCTTGTCCACAACAAAATTTGCAACAATGTTCAGTTATGAAATTAATTTAGTTATTGCATTACGCACAAATATACTGTCAGCATTATTTAAAATAGTTTCCATACATAAAAATTTGAATGTTTTTAATACAAAACTTTCGAATGCGTGTATTTTATTATAATTAAAAATGTATTGAAAAGAAGGTATTGTTTATTCATTGTCCAATTAATTACCTACAAGTACGCTTAAGACACATTAAGCCACCTGTCCCACTGTTGACGAGAAGCAAGAAACCTAAAATGAACCTAATAGTTATATCGCATAGCGTCGGTTATGTCGGAAAGAGAATTGAGTCACCTGGTGGCGATGAAGTCACCAGGAAACGTGAGCGCAATTCTCATTCCGACAAAAAAAAACGACGCCTATGTATATGAAAGATAGACAAAAGTATATTATACAATATTATGTAAAAAAAAAAACCCTGTCCGATCCAAAAATACAGGTACTGCAATAACATTCACAAAAAGTATTTTTTTTAAATTGTTATTGAAAATAAAGAAGTTACTCCTATTTCAAATTCACATTTTTTGTATCAAAATTACTCCAAACCATTAAAAATTAGCAAATTTTCAACAGGGGTCATAAGTTATGACTTTATAGACTTCCGCTAAATGATGGCCGCCTGCTCCCCATGTAAATTACCCGGTAAAATTCACCATTGAAAAAAAAAACTTGAGAGGTGTCAAGGGACACCTGGATGGAACGAAGTTCCTTTCGATTAATTAGTGAGGGAATTGTAATAAAATGAGTAGGTAAGTGAGTGCATACGCCACACACACAGCGTACACCGCAGCAGAGCCAAAAGAGAGGTCTTTTTCTCCTGATTTCGGGGAGCCCAAACTTGATAGGTCTACGACCTCTGGCTCCAAAGTTAAGACCCGGGGGGGTGAGGTGTGCAGGGGGTGTATCGGGATCAGGGGGTCGCGGGAGAATATCAAGGGGGGGTTCGTATATGTATAAGAGAGTTGTAAGATACACTTAATTACAGATATTGGGGGTCAAAAGAAAAGGGGGTCAAAAATGGGGTTTAAGGGGTCTAACTGAATGTAGGTTCTAGCTGAGAGGGGAAGCACTGGGGGGGGGGGAATTTTATCAAAACTCTGATATTCCTAGCCGTTTCCGAGATATTTGAAATTTAAAAAAAAAAATCGAGTGGTGTTCGGGGAGGTTATATATAAAAGAGAGTTGTAACATATACTTAATTACAGATATTGGGGGTCAAAAGAAAAGGGGGTCAAAAATGGGGTCTAAGGGGTCTAACTGAATGTAGGTTCTAGCTGAGAGGGGAAGCACTGGGGGGGGGAATTTTATCAAAACTCTGATATTCCTACCCGTTTCCGAGATATTTGAAATTTAAAACAAAAAAATCGAGTGGGGTTCGGGGAGGTTATATATAAAAGAGAGTTGTAACATATACTTAATTACAGATATTGGGGGTCAAAAGAAAAGGGGGTCAAAAATGGGGTCTAAGGGGTCTAACTGAATGTAGGTTCTAGCTGAGAGGGGAGGTACTAGGGGGGGAAATTTTATCAAAACTGATATTCCCAGCCGTTTCCGAGATATTTAAAATTTAAAAAAAAAATATCGCGGCGGGGATTGGGGGGAGGTTATATATATAAGAGAGTTGTAAGATATACTTAATTACAGATATTGGGGGTCAAAAGAAAAGGGTGTCAAAAGAAAAGGGTGTCAAAAATGGGGTCTAAGGGATCTAACTGAATGTAGGTTCTAGCTGAGAGGGGGATACTATGGGGGGGGCAAATTTTATCAAAACTTTGATATTCCCAGCCGTTTCCGAGATATTTAAAATTTAAAAGGGGGGAGGTGTGCAGGGGGTGTATCGGGATCAGGGGGTCGCGGGAGGATATCGAGGGGGGTTCGGGGGGAGGTTATATATATGAGAGAGTTATAAGATATACTTAATTACAGATATTGGGGGTCGAAAGAAAAGGGGGTCAAAAATGGGGTCTTACTGCATGTAGGTTCTAGCTGAGAGGAGGGTACTACGGGGGGAATTTTATCAAAACTTTGATATTCCCAGCCGTTTCCGTATATATAGAATTTAAAAAAAAAGTGTCGTTACAACTTCTGGTCTTAATTTTTTCCGTCTAGCCCCCTTTCGCAACGCGCGATAAGGAAGTTTCATTCCAAAATGTGGCTAATTTTATTTTCTTTTTTCATAAAAAATTACCACATAAATAGACTCTCAGTACGATACTTAACAATCACGGATCGGAAAGGTTTTTTTACACGTTGTATATACCTAAATCTTTGCCTAGCCTTTTCCCAACTATGTTGGGGTCGGCTTCCAGTCTAACCGGATGCAGCTGAATATCAGTATTTTACATGTAGGACTGCCTGCACAACCCAGGAACTGTGTAATACGATACCTCTTGGTAAGACTGGTTGTCAGACTTTCGGGCTTCTGACGACCCTTAACCACTGTCAATGATCCACGAATGACAGCCGAGACCAACGGCTTAACGTGCTTTCCGAGGCACGGAGGAGTCTCGGTATGTAGAAATGGTCACCCATCCATGGACCAACCCCGGCAAGCGCAGCTTAACCTGATGGATCGACCCGTGCGGTTAGTAGTACTTAGCCACAAGCTCCTTGAACCTCCCCTCCTCCTCCTCCTCGAGCTCCTCGAGTTCCTCGGTTGTATATACCTAAATAAATAAATAATATAATAATATTTTTATGGTGTACATAATAAAGAATATTCTACCTTTCTATCTATCTATCTATCTAAAATCTTTATTTGAACTAAGCCTAAAATAATATAACAATGGTATAGTAGAAGTACATACATTGAGAGGCTTATGCTAGGTAGTAATAATTGAAACCCTGACCTCTAAACTAGGTTATTACCTGTATCTTAGAAGATCAGTGTCCCTCCGCAACAATGTTAGAGTCCAGAAATTTTACAGCTCTAGGTCAACTACTAAACATCGCAAAAAAATAATAATAATAAAAAATAATAAAAAATGAAGGGTATAATTTTACAATTCAAAAGAAGTGAAGGTATGGCGTTAATTTGTGATTGAGGTGCTGTGTGTGTGTTGTATGTAAGTGTTTGTGTATGAAAGTGAGTGTGTGTTGTGTGTTGAAATTTCGAATTAGTTTTATATTTAACTTCAACTGTAAAGGTTGCTTAAAAGAAAATCTTCTGTGTGTTGATGGGTCAATGTTAATAGGTAATTATGTAACGTGTGTTTGCGATGTGATAATTTTAATACTTTGTTTAAAGTGTTATATAATTTTGTGCTGGTGATGTAATACTGGCGCCTGGCAAACCTTGTTCTGTGATATTCTTGTGGAAAGATGTTGTGCTTATTTCTACCTGTTGGTTCTTTGTGGGGAGGGGAAGAGTGTTTACGGATAACCGTATGGAGAACATAGAGCTGCCTGACGGTTAACACTTCACATTCAGCATATAACTGTGCTGTGGGATATCTTCGAGGCCGAGACCGCATAACTTTTAAGACCGCCCGTTGTGCACGCTCAAGCCTAATAAATTCGTTTATCGTTGCACCCCCCCAAACTGGAATACAGTATGAAAGAACTGACTGACATAGTGCAGAATATATCAGTTTCAGGGTATTACTATCCGCAGACCTGCGTAGTTTTTTAAAAATAAAGGTCAGTTTACGGATTCTGCCCGTGAAAACATCTACGTGCTTATGCCAGTTAAGGTGTTGATCAATATGAGTGCCCAGATATTTCACACTAGTAGTCCTAGATATGCTGAAGCAGTTACATGTAGGAGGGGACACAGTAGTACACGTGTGGGCCTTGAGGAGATACGATAGCGGTGGGGTAAGATTTGACCTAATGGCAAAAGGAACATATACCGCTTTCTGTACGTTCAGGGTAAGCAAGTTGTTTGTTAAACAGCTCATGACATGTTTCAGTGCATTTTCGGCATTACGAAAGCATAAAGCCCAATCCACTCCATCGATTACCATAGCTGTGTAGGTAAAGATTTTACAATGTGGGATAGGTAGTACACAGTTCATTTATATAAATGAGGAATAACGTGGGCCCCAATATGCTGCCTTGCGGCACGCCATATTCAATAGGTAATGTTTCACTCTCATTTTGACCGATTTTGACGTATTGTGTCCGGCCCCTTAGATAGTCAGAGCAAAAAAATCCAGTACGGTACCACGAATTCAGATGCGCTCCATCTTCTTCAGCAAAGCCGGAACAGAGACGGTGTCGAAGGCCTTAGACAAATCAAGAAAAATACCCACGCATTTCAACTTCTTATCAAGACTTCTAGCTACATTTTCAGAAAGAGCCATAACCGCATCTTCAGTGCTCAAGCCTGTTCTGAACCCAAATTGGTTATTGGATAAAACTTTGTTAGCTTCCAAGAAGCTGATAAGATTTTTATTAAGGACTCGTTCCAGTATCTTCGATAGGGCAGTAAGTATCGATATCGGCCTATAATTATTGACTTCGTCTCTGCGCCTAGCCTTATGAACCGGATGGACAACAGCTTTTTTAAATGAACCTGGGAAGGTGCCTGATGAAATCGAAACATTACAAATATGTGTTATTACTGGAGCCAAAGTATGTCTTGACACTTTTAATATCAGAGCCGGGATACTATCCCAACCAGTAGCACAGTCAGATTTTAGACTTAAAATGATGTCTTCAACGTCTTTTACATTTACCTCATGAAGGACCACTGAGCCGCCAGAATTTAATATTAGAAAATTTGGTGGTAAAGAAGTCGTGGTTATTTTTGATGCCAGATTTTTGCCAATATTGACGAAATAGTTATTTATACTATTTAAAGATGAATTTGGTGTTTCACACAGATTTAGTAATTCGGTAGAGGGAGCACGGTTTGACTTTATATCGGATACTTTCTTTATTACACCCCAAGTTGCCTTTATATCATTCTTAGCCTTGGAGAATTCTTCTGTTTCGTAAGTAATTTTGAGCTTTCGTAGCAAAGAGTTACAATGGTTTCGGTAACGAGTGTAGGAGATTCTAAGTATTTCATTGTCTTTCTCTTTTTTTAGTTTAGCATTAATACGGTCACGATTGCAAATGCAGCGGAGCAATCCGGGAGTTACCCATGGTTTGAGAATTCGTTCTCTAATTGATGTCGAATATTCCTGTGTGTGCTGTTTAATAATGGAAGATAGATTCCCAATGAAGTTATCTGTCGCTTCATTCGGGTCCCAAATTTCCAGAATAGGTGACCAGTCATTGTTATTTATGTCATCAATAACAGTGTTGTAGTTAATTTTGTACTTAATTTGAGCTGTACTTTTACTACTGTTCTTAGTTTGCAGGTACAATAATAAAGGTTCGTGATCAGTTATAGATGATTAAATGATGATCGTCGTTGCATTCTTATTTGTTTTGAGAAGAACGTGATCTAGACAATTTGCCGAGCGAGTCGGAAAAAGATGTGCTGGAAGAAGTCCATGCGATGCAGCGCAGGTTAAATACAAGTCAGAGTTCCGGTCATTATTACCTTCCTTGATATCTATGTTTATATCCCCAATTACGACTATTGTTTGTGAATGTACATTAAGGACCTGTTCTAAACTTACAATGAAGTTGCTAATATCTTTAAAGGAAGGAGAACGATATAGAGCGATTATAACGATATCGTCTTTGTGGCATATTAGGCAATTTGCATCAGCAAATTGTGGCTCCTGTACTTCAAATTTGATTGACGATTTAACGTTTATAGCAACCCCGTCATTTTGGTTGAAATTATTTTTAGTACAGTAAGAACTATAGCCGTCTAGGATTGGCAAATGCGACACTTTGCTCAGCCAGCATTCGGTTAATACTAAAACATCGCATTGAAAGCCCAAAACCTGCATTAGTACTGATATCTCATCAAAGTTTTTATTTATGCTGCGTATATTAACATGTAGAATTTTTAATCCGTTGGCAGGTTTAGTGATATATTGCAAGCATGTGTGTGCTAGACATTTCATTGAATTAGAGACACAAAGTTCATCTAATTCATTATTTATTATTTAAGTTAGCCATTAGTTAAAAATAGTTTAATGAGTACTTTACAGAATTGGATACATGGGCTTACACAGCTAAAGCTATGTGTAGTGCGAAATAAGTGACTGTGTTTATGTATTTTAGGCAAGCTATAGATTGTATTAGAGAGTATGTGTCTGTAGGAAAGTGTATGAGTGCGAGTAGGCATACATTGGTGGAAATTATTGTAATTGAAATAATTACTTATAATTAAGTGGAGCAAGTTAGTGAGTTTATATATTTGGGGAGTCTGTTTACAAGGGATGGGAAGATTGATGGAGATGTGGAAAGGAGAGTAAACGCGGGAAACAAAGTGAATGGTGCTATACATGCGATTGTGACCAACCAGTCGATGTCTAAAAAGGCTCGACTGGCTGTTCACAATGGTGTGCTGGTGCCCACGCTTATGTATGGTAGTGAATGTTGGGTGTGGCAAAAACAACATGAAAGTAGAATAAATGCTGTGGAAATGCGTTCCTTGCGAAGCATGTGTGGCCTGACTATGAATGATAGGCTGAGGAATGATGTGATAAGACAGCGGTGTGATTTAAAAGAAGATGTAGTGACAAAAATCGAAAAGGGTATGCTGAGATGGTTTGGGCATATTGTGAGAATGAATGAAAGACGACTAACAAAATGTATTTACAAGGCTGATGTAAAGGGAAAGGCCGGGCGGGGTCGCCCTAGGAGGACATATACTGACCTTATTGGTGATGTTCTTCAGAAAGGCCAGATGCGTAGTACTCGCAACCGGCGTGCGTGTATGACCAGATGTATGAACGTAAACGAGGCAAAAGGACTATGTAAGGATCGTAGCAGGTGGCGTTCTGTAGTTTCTGCCTACCCCCATGGGAAGAAGGCGTGAGTTTATGTATGTATGTATGTACTTATAATTATCGGATGGTGGTATGGTGATGTATTTGTGTTTAATTTGTATGGATTGTATAACAGGCCAATTATAAAAAAGAATATAAAAAGAGAAACAATATTTAAAACAAGATAAATCAGTAAAATAAAAAGATTTGAAGATGCCTGTGTCATTCTACTGTATGGTAATAATAGAGTAAAATTGTATGTTGTGTGTTAGTGTATGTGAGTGGTGTGTGTGTGTGTGTAGGTGTGGGTGTAGGTGTGGGTGTAGGTGTGTGTGTATTATACAAGAAAGGTGAGTAAAGACTCCGTGTAAGAGTAATCCTAAGGAGCAGCCACTCTGTTACTTTAGATTTTAGTGCATTTGAGTTTAGATTTATAATATTGAGATGTTTGTTAATTTTTTTTATAGATATGGGTACTTAGTATATAATATTGATGTTTGGCGAACGTGGTCTTATGTTGTATATTTGGTGGAACGTACGTGCGTTTGTTTGTCATATGGGGAGGAAGGCCCGCGTGCTTTCTAAGGGTGGATTTAAGCACATAAAGCTGACGGACCGTAAGTACTTTACAGTCAGAGAAGAGTTCAGTTGTTAGATACCGGTAGGGCTTTTTCGTCATGACTTTAAGAATAGCTCGCTGTGCTCTTTCCACCCTCAGAAATCTAGTCTTAGCCGCACCGCCCCACGTAGCTATGCAATAACCAATCACTGATTGGCATAGTGCAAGGTACACCATCTTAAGAGTTTTTAGGTCGGCGGATTCTCTAAGAGACTTAAATATATATGTATAAGACGTAAAGTTCTGGTGGTGACAGCGTCAATTTGTCGGTCCCATCTTAGTCCGTCGTCTATGTATACTCCGAGGTATTTAACGCTTTCGGATCTTGCAAGCGGAGGACAAGTGCAAGGGGTGGACGAGTTTGTGCAAGAATGGGGAGTTATACTAAAAGAAGGGGGTGGTTTAGCGTTACGACGTATAGCAAAGGGAATATACGTAGTCTTTTGTAGGTTCAATGTAAGAAGGTTCGAGTTTAACCACATCATAACCTTAGCCATGGCCACCTCCGCATTTGATTTCACAATGTCCCAAGTGATTCCGTCTACAAGAATTGCTGTGTCATCTGCGTAAGCGTAAATTCTACCATTTGGGAGACTCAGTCTACAGAGGTCATTTACGTAGATCTGAAATAGGGTGGGGGAGAGGATCCCTCCCTGGGGAACACCATAGGACACGAGAAACTCATCACTTAGGTGAATATCAATTTTAATGCATTGCTTACGGTTTTTAAGGTAATCCTTAAATATTTCTAGCGGCATTCCACGCACACCGATAGTTTCCAGCTTCGTGATGAGCTTGGGAACAGAGACTGTGTCAAAAGCCTTCGAAAGGTCCAGGAATATACCTAGACATTTTGATTTTTTATCTAGGTTTGAGGCAACCTGTTGCGTGAAATCCAGTACTGCATCATCTGTAGATAGACTTGTCCGAAATCCGTATTGATTATTGGCAATGAGTTGGTGTTTGTCGAGAAATTTTCGTAGCGAGTTAATGAGGAATTTTTCGAGAAGTTTAGAGAGTGAAGATATCGGTCTGTAGTTATTAACACAGTCTCTGTTCCCTCCCTTGTATATTGGATGGACCACAGCTTTTTTAAAGGCCTCCGGAAAGACACCCTCCTGAAGGCAACGATTAAAAAGATAAGTAATTGGTGGAACCAGTACATGTCGACAGCTTTTCAATATAAGCGATGATATGCCGTCCCAGCCGACTGCACAGTCAGAACGTAGTTGTAGGATTAGGGACTCGATCTCAGCTTCGTCAACTTCCAGGATGGTAAGAGAGTTCACAGGTGAGTTTCGGGTGTCTGAAGGTGAGGGTGGGGGATGGCCACAGGCCGGTGACGATGCAGTGTTATTAATTATCTTTGAAGCCAACTTTTTGCCAATGTTGGCGAAGAATTCGCCTACTTCATTAATCGCCGATTTTGGGCTGTCTCGTATTGTGAGTAGCTCCACTGGGCTAAGTTTTGATTTATGGGTATTGGTTATTTGTTTTATTGTTTTCCATAGGACTGGGATTATTTTTGGCTCTTTCCAGCTGGCCGTTTTCATAAGACTTTTTTAGTTTCCTGAGTAAGTTATTGCAAAAATTTCGATATCGAGAATATGTAGTTTTTTCTCTATGTTTTATACATTTTAAAAGACCCGGGGTTATCCAGGGTTTAATGATTTTCTTTTGTCTTGGGATTTTGACTTCTTTGGAATGATTTGATATTACTACTCTAATAATACTGATGAATTTATTCATTGCCTCATTTATGTTCTCGACCTCATATATTACCGTAAAATCCACACTTCCTAACTCCTCCACAATAGCTTTGTGGTTTAGGGTGGTGGCATTTTTCAAACTTAAGAGTAGTGGTTTGTGGTCCGTTACGTGTGCCTCTAACACTAGTGTAGAAGAAGTTAGATAAGATTTCAAAAATATATGATCCAGACAGTTCTCATCTCGAGTGGGGAATAAGTGTGTTGGCATAAGACCATGAGATGCATTTAGCGCGAGATAGTCCAGGGTTCTTTCATTCATGTTATTTTGTTTTATGTCTGTGTTTAGGTCACCTACAAGCGCGATATTAGGGCATATAGATTTAATATTATCGTAAACATTTATCAGACTTGTTGAGAAATAGTCAAAATTCTCCCTCGAGTTTAATGAGGGCGAGCGATAGATCGCTACCACCGATATTCTTTTGTCTAGGTGACACACTAAACAGTTTCCACCCACAAAGTCTGGCTCTGATACTGCAGTTTGCAAGGTTGATTTTGTATAAATAATTATTCCGTCATTTTGGTTACAGTTTTTATTTGTGAAATGTGACTCATAACCGTCCAAAAATGGAACATTGTTGATTTTACTGAGCCAGCACTCGGTTAGGACAATAATATCAATATCCACATTTAACCGATTCAACAGTACCTGTAGGTGTGGAAATTTTTTGTGTACGCTTCGGATGTTTATATGCAATAGATTTATATTATTTCTAGATGAATCTATATAGTTTAGACATTCTTCTGGACTACAGACAAAGGATTTTCCCTGGGTTATTTGATCAAGGTCATTATTGACGTTAATTAAGTTAGCCATTAGGAGTAGAAAAATAACAACAATAAAAATAATTTGCAAAAACTGGAAAGAGTCCGGGGGGTACAAGAGTTCCGAAGGGTTTTAAATAATAAAATACTGGGATTGGGGCCTTGATGTGATTACATGTGTATGTGTGAGCAATTCTAGGAGTGTGTGAAATGTTATTGGAAACAATGTTTTGATGTGTGTTGGTTTTATGTAAAAGATAGACGTAATTGTGTGTAATTAAGGAGATAACTAATTGTAAAAAAATTAAAGAATGTTCTTGTTTAAGTGGCTTATATATCATGTATTTTTGTAGTCAGATATTCAGTTTAGGTATGTTGGCATTGAGGTCTAATTTGTTTCTTTAATTCCGCAACATCTGCTACCAATTGTTTTAAAATAGTGTCCTGGTCAGCCTTCCATGACATAATTGTGGACTTAAGTTGTTCCAATTGGGTCGCATCACAGCATGAGTCTTCTACTTGCATGCGTTTTCGAGTGTTCGAGTGCGAGCTATCACTAAGTCCAGTCAGATCAGGTTCAGACTGCACTTCTAACAACGGTTCAGTAGAGTATTTAGGTGGTGAAATAAACTTATTAAAAGACTCATTGAGGTAGCCTGGGGCTATTTGGGTGATTGATAGTTTTGTAGATACAAAGTTATCTCACTCGGACATCACAAGCCATTGGCATAATGAATCACTCGTCATACAGTGAGAGTCTTAATAATGTGCATATTTCGAAATGAGGGAATCTGTACTTAATTATTATATATGTCGGAGACGGCTATGTGACTCTTTCGTTATTATCAGCGATATTTTAACTACTGTGGGCGTAGTGTGGGTAATGTCGATTAATGCGCAATAGAAAAATAGTTTGCAGTTCAGATCACATTATAATTTACTATCAAATTAATCACACTAGCTAAATTATACACACACTGGGTGCAACGGCATTTATTAAAATCACCAACTAACACAATGATCACAAATTATGTAAAACTAACACAATAACTGAGCACCACGAATCGAGAACAGTTCCGCGACGTCTTACGTTCTTGTTTCGTTCGTAACGTGGGTGGTGTTGTCGTCTTACGTTCCTAGTATCAAACCCTTGCCTGAGAAGGCACCGAGCATGGCTGATAATGATGACCGTTTCGTGACGATGCAAAGGAAGAAGCGCCGATCGCAAACGAACAAGAACCGCTGCGGCAAAGCTCCTACGGGCCCCGAAATGAGCCTGCGCGTCGCAAAGCCGAACACACCGGTGTATATCTCCCGCTTGCACTACACCACTAAGGTGGAAGACATCGTGGAGTACGTGCGCCAAAAGACGAGGTACGCGCCAAGGATACAGTTATTAGAGTTGCACCAGAACGTCAATTTCAAGGCGTTCGTCGTGCATGTACCGAACTTTTATCTGCCCCTCGTCACGCAAGAAGGCTTTTGGCCACAGGACGTGGTGTTCCGTCGCTTCCGCGGACATGTTCCACAAGACGGCACTAAGTCAAGCTAGTGCATAGTGAAGTGTTACTAACATGGTCTAAGCCTTATTTATTAACACAGGTTTTGTTTATATTAGAATATGTATGTTTAGGTTAAGGTATTTTTCTATGGGCCTGTATCGCCTGTAATAAATGGTATTATTATTTTTAAATGTCTAACATATCTCAGGACCCTGGGGTCCCGGACCTTCGGAAGGCGTACGAGGGGCCAAAGCCAACTCGCAGAGGCCCCTCAGACATTTTTAAGTGTTGAGGCACCAACCGACGACTATCTCTGTTTGCACTACGCAAGGGCACCCAATGACAATCCCCGATTAGTGTAGGACTATTGCAGGATATGGAAACAAAGATATTTGACTATGGGGTTTGATTGGCTAAAGTGGACTGGTTACCTGAAACTATGGAAGGACTATGGCCCGTGCCTGATCAATGTTTATATGTACACGGATAAAATGGCAGAGGGTGACTTGCACACTCAATAATGGGCCCCCGAAAACGGTCGCTAGCACAAAGTGTCGTAGCGACAAGGGAGCAACATGTCCTGAGGTGCTTATGAGGAGTGGAGAGGTACTCCACGGCTATCAGGACAATCCCGGAAGTACGGTTAAGATGCCTACCAGCATTTTACTGGAATACTTCCTTCCTCCGTGCATGTTTGCTCTTGCGAATCTCCACTCAAGCCAGCCAATAAAGGCAAAAATGAGGTGGGAGCTCTGTTCCTCGTCAGTGTTCACTCTATTCGGCCAATAAAGGCAAGCCAGAGGTGAGAAACAAGACTTCTCCCGGGAGATAGGGTCCGTGGGGTCGCTACTGCCCAACAGCTCGCTACATGCTGCCCTGCGGGTTTTTGTATCTCTCTTGGTCTGGCTCCTCACTCTAGACCTGTTTGGCAAAGTAAACTTTACCGGCACAAACCCAGAGCTCGGAGCGCGCAAGCCCCACCACGACGTCAACGTAGGGATACGGCGGTAGGGTTATTATTATTATTAACTCCGATGCGATCAGAGGCTGAATCCCTTCCTCGCCGTGGCCTTAAAACATCACGACTCTGTAGAAGCGCGCGCTTTAGGTGTGAGTAGATCACGTCCTGTTGTCAGCGGCGCGCTTGCGATTCGTTTCGTGTCCGTACTAATGACTGGATCTGACATATATATCTATTTTTTTGGTTCCGTTTGGCGTCTTATTGAGAAATTTTACGAGCATTGTAAAAATTCATGAAAAAAAATAGATTTCTGCTAAAAAAAACATTTTTATTTTCAATTGAGGGTAGTTTTTTTCCACAGTTATCATTTTATGAGGACACCTAATTACTTCCAATCATTATGGAGTTTTTTTTATCGCGATAGATCATTAAGTTTAAAAGTTACACCGTGTTGTTACAAAAAAAATAAAAATTCCGTAAAAATATTTAGATATTTTAAAATATTTTTTCCGTTGGTAGAATTAAGCATAGATTTTCCCATTTCGATATGTGCACATTATAAATACTCACACTATATAACATGAATTATAGGTTTTCTTGAAAAACAATAAACTTTTCAAATTGCCTCGTGTTGCCTGCCTCGATAGTCTAAAGGTTGCAAGCGCTACTGCTGAGCATGAGGTCTTGGGTTCAATTCCTAGGTCGGGCAGTGTTGACGGCAATAGGGTCGCCCCCTATTACATCGGACTTAAACATAATTAGAAATTAAACGAACTTACCTAAGTGAAGTTCCATTTTAATTGTACGAACTGCATAGTCTCGAAATGATAAAGAAGACATGAAGTAGTCGCATCCGCTAGCCTTATGTCACGATTTTTTAGAGCTCAAAAACTCCATACCCCAACTCTAGAAACAAATTTTTATGGGCACAACACTATATCTGTCATTTAGTTCAGAGAATCAGCTGATACATATATGTATATCTACAAACTTTCCTTATTTTACGACAAAGATTCCTTGTTTACACAGGGTAGAAATTATTTTTAAATAAGTTTGGGGGGGTTGGGATATAGGTTATCATTTCGAGACTATGCAGTTCGTACAATTAAAATGGAACTTCACTTAGGTAAGTTCGTTTAATTTCTAATTGTACTTCACTGCATAGTCTCTTCATGATAAAGAAGACATGTAGATGTTTAGAGAGTCGTAAAATAATTATAACATACATTTAAAAATGTTTTTATTAAGTTCGTGTTTTTATTTTAAATAATCATAAAGTTAAGCATTCGAACTTAAAACAATAGATAAATCTTCATTAGTAACAACCTCCCTATTGTAAAAAAACTGAGCAAAAATTGACGAAGTACTGCTCCAACCAGCTGTTCTTCTAATGGTATCGATGCTGACACCCAGGCACTTAGCCGCCGAGCTGGCTGCGTGTCGTGTACTGTGTGCTGAAAATATCGAAACGTCTATTCCGCTCATTTCCAAAGTAGTCTTGATCCAGCGGCTAAGCGTCTGAGGCGTCACTGCTTTGTGTGGTTTTTTATATGCAAAAAAGAGGTTGTCGCAGTCTCTTATACATGATGTACGTTCTAAATAATTAAGTAAGGCACTGGCTGGACAAATTTTTGCATTGCTTGTAAAAAATGGTAACATCAGACTTGGCTGTACACTGCCTGGCCTCGACGTTTTAATAAGATCTGGTATTTTAATATATACTTTTTCAGGTAAAACTTGAATGTTTGTTATCTTAATAAGGGAAAATGTTTGGACTCTATGGGCAGTTACAATTGCTAAAAGGGTAATTAATTTTTTTGAAATATCTTCTAGAGTTAGAAGGTTATTTTCGCCTCTCTGAGTTAAATAACTGAGAACAATTGATGAATCCCAAGTAATATCATACTTGGGATGCGGTGGGCGAAGTCTAAATACTCCTTTCAAGAAACGGGAGATCCTATCATCATTGCATATTTTTGAACCAATAATAAGGGATAAAACTGATCTGCAACAGTTTATGCTGCTATAGACTGCACCATCGTCATATAATTTTGATAAAAATACCAGAATATGTGGTACTGATGTTTGTAGGTAATCTAAATTAAATTTAAGACAGTATTCATACCAGTGCTTCAAGTAAGTACTTTACTGTTTGCAAGTATTTTCAGATAAGGAGGCCAGCATGACAGTCATTGGGCCCGCAGACATGCCGCGTCTTGCAAGCGCTTCCCTGACAAGCGCGCGGCAACCAGGATAAGGCGTTGACGAAATTGGAGATTGCTGGAAATATGATTTAAGCAAGTTGTCATAGGGGCCAAAGCGTATAGGTTTAGAAACGACAAATCTGTGAAATACCGGGTACCAAGGCTGTGTTGGCCAGTCTGGTACTGCCACTATACCCTCCGATTGTTCAGAGATTACTTTTTGCAGGACTTTTGTTATCAAGACAAAAGGCGGAAAAGCATAAAAGAAATATGGCTTCCATGATAAAGTAAAAGCATCAAGTTTAAAAGCATCAGGATCATTTTTCCATGCCACATACAAATCACACTTAGCATTAGCCCGAGTAGCAAATAAATCTATTTCTGGGACACCATATGTTCTTAAAATAGATTTATAATAATCATCATTCAGTTCACATTCAATATCAGAATGGGATTTTCTAGACTCTGTATCTGCAATCACATTCTGTGTAGATTTTATATAAGAAGCAAACAAATAAAGTTTTCGATTTTCACACCATTGCCATATTTGCCTAGCAACCGAACATAAATGTGGGTATTGTATGCCTCCCATGCGGTTTATGTATGAAATAGCTGTAGTGTTGTCCACATTCAGTAGAATTTCACAGTTTTGAAGGTTGTTAGTAAGAGCAAGGAAAGCTGCCGTTAATTCTAAGTGGTTGATGTGCTGTAGTATTTCTTTTTCATTCCATAACCCTGCAGCTTTTTCATTACCGCATGAGGCTCCCCAGCCAGTGAGCGAAGAGTCTGAAAATATTTCAAGAGTATAATTACTACACTATACTATTATCTTGCTGACATCTGTGTCAATGTGTGAAAACCACCACTTAAAGTCAGGTATTATTTTTGCTGATAAAGGCATAACTTTTTCAAAATTATTATTAAACTTTTTTAAATAAATAAATTTTTGTCTTTCCATTTCCTTAGTATACAAAAATCTATAATCTATAGCAGGACATGCCGCCACAAGTAATCCAGTCAGATGTGCAAGTTCTCTTGTTACACAAAATTTTAAGGATATTTTTTTTTCTTGTTGTATAACATAGCTTTTTTTAGTAGGCAAAGAAATAGTGTATTCTTTGGAATTGAATTCAAAACCTAAAATGTAACACACATACTAGGTGTTAAAGAACTTTTTTCTTTATTTATTATAAATCCCAGGTCAGATAAAGTTGTCATGGTTTTTTGTACATTAATACAACAATCAGCAATTATGTTGTACCGGAGCACCAAATATCATCTAAGTATATAACTGATATGAAACCCATTGATCTTAGATGTTGTACAACTGGTTTTAAAATCTTTGTGAACACATATGGGGCGGTATTAAGCCCAAATGGGAGAACCTGAAACTCATATAATTTTTGTTTCCAAAGAAAACGTAGGAATTTTTTGTTACTATTGTGAATGGGTACTGAAAAATAAGCATCTTTGAGGTCAATAGTGCTCATATAGCAATTTTGAGTAAGTAGTTTAGTAACTGTACGGTAACCTTCTAGTTTAAAGTGTTCTGTGAAAATAAACTTATTTAGTTCTTTTAGGTTTAAGATAAATCTAGTGTCACTATTGGAATTGAAGGGGGAATTGGAATTGTCCTTCACATGGTTCACAACAAGTTATGGCGCCACTGTTCAGTAACAGTTTTACAGATTTGTCTATTTCTAGACTATCTTTGGAAGAAAAGGATTTATTTATTAGGATAACTTGTTGTGATGGTGTGCAATTGAAAGGGATTTTATAACCCGTAATCCAGCTTAAAATTCTAGGGTCAGAAGTTATACTCATCCATTGATGTTTAAAATATTTCAATCTACCGCAGTGTGTTTGACTAACCTCATTTAGTTGCGATTGTTTATTCGCAGTGGAGTCTTGTTCGGATAAGCTTTCTGGAAAGCTGATTGTGCCGCTAGTATTAGCTTCTTGTAAGACTGATAGAAACGTTGTGATCCGGGCTGGTATACACGGCCCCGAGGCTGATGTGTTGCCGGGCCCTTGAAGTTTAAATGCTTCTGTTGTTGTTGGTTTGTTGGCTTTTTGGGTTTATTCATACTGATTTCTTGAGCAGATTTTTTAATTGCCTTTGAAGCCTTAAATTTTTCAGCAAAACCTTCTCCAAAAAGCTAAGTGTCTGTTTCTGTGTCTTTAATGGCCTCCGTTTTCCGAGAAATACCTACTATGAAATACAAACTTATTTTTATGCGGTCGATAAAATCAATCGAGACATAGTAGTGAAGAACAGCCAGACACACTGTGACAGTACTGTGACTAATTGGATTCATGTATTTGATTGAACTTTTGTTTGTAGACTGGGTAAGTCATTAGTGAGATGAGGTTAATTTATTGTCTTAATGACGTCTTCACCTTGTATATAAATGTAACAATATTATTCATAATTATGTTAAGAAGAGTGATAAGTGATATAGGTATTATGATAATATGAAGTAATAAATTAAATGCAGTATCATTTTTAACCGACTTCAAAAGAAGGACTAGGTTCTCAATTTGGATGTTAAGCTATTGCATAGCTTTTATCGCGGGCTTTGAGCGTCAAAGTCAAAGTCAAGTCAAAGTCAAATCATTTATTTCAAATAGGCCCATGTATGGCACTTTTGAACGTCAAAAATTACAAAATAATAAAATTGATTCTCGTCGCCCCTTCCAAAAGGTAGTTTTCGTATGGAGAAGAATGGGCAAGAAACTCCACCGTTACTCTTTTAAAATGTTTTACAATATTGTTTGTATATGTACGTACATTTGTTAAATAATTATTATATGTGAAGACGATGCACCTAGAATAAAATTATTATACCACAATAGGTAAAAACAATTAAAAATGAAGCAACGAGAGATAATTTAATTTGTGATAGATACATGGTTCTCACATATTTACAAACATTGTAAAAGTAGACGATTTTCCTAAAATTTTACAATTAATAAGTCAGTGTGTAAGGAAGTAATCATAGAATGTAAAATCAATGTCATAAAACACAAAGTAATTAATTTTACAATTACATTAGCAACCAGTTTGATTTTGTCTTGATTCTAAATTGTCCTATGGAGCAGGACCAGCATGTTTCCAAGCACTCTTATCTTGGATATAATCCTCTAATTTGTAATATGCTTGTTTACAAAGTGTACTTTTAATATGAGTTTTAAATTTTCTTTCATTTAATTGCAAGAGCAGTGGTGGCCCAGTGGTAACGGCCGCGACTTACGAGTTGTAGGTTGTAGGTTCGAACCCAGACAGGCGCTTTACTTTGTGTAAATTATTTCATCACCACTGCTCTCAAAACGGTGAAGGAAAACATCGTGAGGAAACCGGCATGTCCTAGCCGAAAATTCGAAGACATGTGACATCTACCAACCCGCACTGGGCCCGCGTGGTGGATTACGGCCCACTCCCTCTCACAGAGAGGAGGCCTGTGTCCCAGCAGTGGGAACATTTATAGGCTGATGATGATGATGAATTGCAATATGTCACAAGGTATTTTGTTGTAACATTAACACAGTACCCCATAAAAGATGTATGTACTTTAGATAACCTGAAAAATGGTTGATCTAGTTTATCTTTATTTCTAGTATTAAAATTATGTCTATCACTTATTTTATTAAAGAGATGTGGATTTTTCCTTACATACATAATATTTTCATAAATGAATTGGCAAGGTACCGTCATAATATTAATCCTTTTAAAAAGTTCCCTGAGAGATTCGCGACGACATAGGTTATAAATGGCTCTGACAGCCCTCTTTTGTAAAATAAAGACGGATTCAATGTCAGCAGCCCGACCCCACAGTAAAATGCCATATGACATAATGCTGTGAAAGTAGCTAAAATATACTAAACGCGCGGTTTCTACATCTGTTAACTGTCTTATCTTTCTATTAGCATAAGCGGCCGAGCTTAGCCGCCCCGCAAGAGATGTTATATGAGGTCCCCATTGTAATTTCTCGTCCAGCGTGATTCCTAGGAAAACTGTTTGATTAATAAATTCCAGTTTTTCTCCATTCAATATGATGTCACATTCGCTACTTTTAACATTCGGTAATTTAAATCTAATGCACTTGGTTTTTTTCTCATTTAGTACCAAATTATTTACCGTAAACCAATCTTGGACCTGAAGAATAGAGTTATTCACGTCGTCAAGATTTTGTGACCGTCGATCTATTTTAAAGATCAATGATGTGTCATCTGCAAATAACACCATCTTCGGTTGATTTTGAAGTAATTGGGGTAAATCGTTAATGTAAACTAAAAAGAGGAATGGACCCAATATCGAACCTTGAGGAACACCCATTGCCATTTCAGACCCCAACGAGTTTACGCTGTTCACTTGAACTTTAATCTTTCTATCTTTCAGGTATGATCTCAGTAAATCAAGAGCTGTATTCCTAATCCCATATTGTTCTAGTTTTAGCAGAAGTGTTTCATGGTTTACGCAATCGAACGCCTTCGAGAGGTCGCAAAAGATTCCAATGGCATCATGTGCTTCTTCCCAGGCATTAAAAATGTTCTTTATTAGGGTGACACCGGCGTCAGTGGTACAACGCCCTTTGGTGAAACCGTACTGTTGTTCATGAAAGATGGAATTTTTATTAAAGTGACGTAACATTTGATTAAGCATCAACTTTTCAAACACTTTACTGAGAACTGGCAGAATTGACACGGGCCTATAATTGTTGGGTTCCTTACTATCCACGGACTTGAACAAAGGAACTACTTTACTGAGTTTCATGAGATCCGGAAAGACTCCTTGGTCTACACTGGTGTTAAATATGAAAGCTAAATTGGGCGCAATGGTTTCGATGATAGATTTACAGACTTTTACAGACATTCCCCATAGATCTTCTGTTGATTTAATTTTAAGATCTTTAAAAGCTTTTATAACAGCCTGGGGTTTTGTATGCTGAAACCTAAACTCTAAAGGGCATGCTTTTACATTATTTCTAAGTAAGGCGGCAGAAAGCGCGGGTGATGAATTTAAGTTTTCGGTAGTTTTAAGGGGAACATTAGCAAAAAAGTTTTCAAATTCCTGAGCTATTTCTACATCTGAGTTGATGGGGCCACGTGCAGTCTCTAAATTTAATTCAGTATTACGCTGTTTTTTCCTACCTGTTTCATTATTTATTATTTGCCAGGTAGTTTTTATTTTATCATCAGCTGATTTTATTTTATTGCTAATGTAAAGAGCTTTAGCTATTTTGCACACACTTTTAAAAGTTTTAGAATATTTTGCGACATACTGATGAAAGCTTGTATTATTCGTATGTTGCTTTAGGCCATAAAGTTCAAAAAGCTTTTCCCTGCTTTTACGAATACCTGGAGTGGCCCAGTCACTAAATAAGAACTTCGTATAAATAGTTTTAGTCTTTAGTGGAAAAGTCTCAATAAATTGCTTGTTTAATAGTGAAAAGAACTCGGCGTAAAACTCATTAGGGTCAAAAATATTATTAAAACTCTGAACACATAATTTACTTGCTAAAGAATTATCTAATTTCTCTAAATTTTTACATGTAATTGACCTAAACCTTATTTGAATTTTTTGTAAAGGCATGTAGGTGCAAAATGTTATTGTTTGTCCACTGTGATCAGATGGCAACTTATTTACAATTTGATTATGTAAGTAATCACAATTACAAAATATATTATCTATACAAGTGGCAGAAGAAGCTGTCACTCGGGTTGGTTCCATAAAAACATTTGACAAATCAAATGACCTAAAAAGACTTAATAATCTGATAGTGTTCGAGTTATTTTCTAATAAATTAATATTAAAATCACCACATATGATTATTGACTTACTACTAGCACTAAGTTTCTTTAGTACATTTTCCATTACAGAATCAAATATAGGTAGATTTTGGTAACTTGGAGGTCTGTATACGCATACTATAACATGCTTATCAAGCTCAACACAGGACAATTTAATGGTGTGTTCAACAGACAGTCTTATGATGTCTTTTCGTTCTTTCGATTGAATCGAATTTTTTACTAATATTAATGACCCGCCATGTATCATACGTTTTCGGCTGAAATGGCTAACTACACAATAATTTTCATAGTGAATTGACATTACTTGATGATCTTTTAACCAATGTTCTGTTAAACAAATGACATCAAACTTGGTATTTTCTAAAAACAATTCTATTTCCAGTAATTTGGAAGAGCAACCTTGGATATTTTGATTGAATAATTTTAAAGTATGTTGCCCCCCTTTTGGTTTTTTATTATTGTTATTATGTAAAATATTGCCAGAAGATACCTTTTTATTATTGTCTAATAATAATTGGTTATTTGAAGGGGTAACTTCTGTTGTCTTACTAACTAGTTTAAAAAGTTATCCGGAGTGAACTCCACAACTACAACTGAAGAGTCTAGAATGCCCGTATGAGTTCCAGCAGGAAGAGAATACCCTATCTGACTGGTAGTGGCCTCCAAAGATGTTGGTATTGTAGGTGGATCCTCTTTCGTACAACAAGATAATTCAGAATTAATTACTATGTTGTTAGTATAACTAGACAACACACACTCGTCACTAATACTACAATTTGTTATATTACCTATAACCTCATTAATATTATGTGCTATCAACATAGCAATCATATGTCTAGATTCCCAAGACAGAGATAAAGTTCTCTGAGTTAACTTAAAACCACTAACAAACTTGTTAGTGTCAAAATACAATATTTTTTGTCACTATGACAACATGTCAGCCTGTGAATAGTACTATTCAACTTATAAATATAATTATTTTCGTAATCTGATAAAGTATCAGAGTAAGGTAAAGCACACAACATTAGCTTTCCTATATTTAACTTTAATAAGGTGTCCACACCATCCACTATGTCCTTTCTGGTAATACCAGTACTATTACCTAATAGCAAAACCATTGTAGAATAATTATCTAGGTTTGTGCTTTCAATTCTTTTAATAATTTGTTTGAAACTTATGTTATGATAACTATGATTGGTAAAACTATGGCTAAGGTAATTGAATAATATTTTTCCAAAGCCAGAACCTAATTCGTCACAGAAAAATATAGATTTATTATTATTCTGTGTATTAACACAGGTCTCTGCTGGAAGAGACAACACCGGTGGAGGCAAGTCAGGCTGAGGCTGAGGAGGTGATGGTTGGTTGGCACAGCTGCATGAGAGATTATTAGTCAGGGACTCATACCTCTCAGCATTCCACTTCACCAAATCCAGTAGTTCTCCAGCCTCAAACAAGCGCTCACTTAGTTGTTGTTGTGAAGTCTCATATTTCTCAAAAATATCCTTCAGCAAGTGCTCCTTGTGTTGAATATCATTATCACTAAATCATCAAATAGGTTATTTGTGTCAGCGACCTGTTCACTGACCTTAACAGACTCTGACAGAGATAGGGCCTTATGGGCTTCACATAATTTCTGTTTTAGTTCTGAAATATGGTTCAATGCCAGTTCGTGGGTGTCACTGCACTCTTGAAATGTTGACACTTGGTGTTGTAGTTGACTGTACTGGTCGGCTAAGTTCATGTGTTCTGTGTGCAGCTCAGCTAGCTCATTTTTGAGGAAGGTGTTTTTGGCGATAATGTTCTCCACTTCCACTTCACTGTCTTCCCTTTCCTGGAGCAGTTGTTTGCATTCAGCTTGAGAAGCTTCGAGATCCTTCAAGGTAGCTCTCAGTTTTTCTTCCATTTCCTTGATTGTAGCTCTGCGAGTCATCATTTTGAATAATTGTGAGTCACCTGGAATGTGTGAAGTTATGCAGCTAAATAACAGTGCAAGAAAAGATGTTCTGATAATATGTGGATAAGTAGGAGGTAGTTGGGGGAAAAAGTAAATTGAGTAATTTATTGAGAAATAGCTGTTACATTTAGATTAAGTTGATTAGAGTGAGATGGGAAAGTTAAACAGAAGAGAAATACTATAGAAAAACACTGCTTTTCTTGTTATTATCTTAAAAACCAGATATATAGGTACAATTATTAAACTTGATTTTATGTAAAAATTCATGACACATTAAATGATTATATTTTATAGTATAAGCTCATAATGAGCATAATTGGTATAATAAATTATGTAGTGTTTATTGTCTGGGCGAATGTTTTCGTCTTCGATTTTGCTTCCACTAGTTGTCAAGCAAAAGGAGACATAAACCGTGCCAGTGTGTGATGGACGTAGCTCAGAGACCTGAGCAGTACTTTGTGATGTTCTGTGGTCTGTAAATATTAATACAAAATCACTTAATTAAAACAAAATACTCCCCGGGATCGATGATAGTTTGAAATCCGTCACAGTTGAAGTGTTGAGTTGACAGCCGGTTTTAAATCCTTTTTGTACGAAGTTTTCGCGACAAAAAACACTGTATATTTACTGGGTAGAATACTTAATATCTAGGCTCGACTATAATACACTAATTTAACATAATTATAACACTTTTATTATTTTATTAAAATAATTAACCTAGAGACCGTTTTTTTGACAACCGGCTACCAGTGTTGCTAGCCAACAGCGTGGTGACCGAATCAAGAAATTCCGTAAGGTAACGAAAATAAAACCTAACACACCTCCCCCCACTCCGCCTACCATGTAATAACGGTTCCCATGACAACGTGATGTTGTCATGGGAACGTAATTTTTGTTTTATGTCATCATGTCATCATCCCAAGTGTAGTGTTGACAAATAGGAAGTATGGAGGTTACACATACTATGCAATAGCTTTACCGTGGCAGTCGAAAAAACGTGTGGCAGTCGGCAGTCCCCGAATACCACACGTATTTTTTTTTAAATGCATATTAAGAGGCCGGCGACAGATATTTGCAAAATTCAATTCCAAGCACGTGGCGCTAGTGTGAGTGCCTGTCGGAGCGATATACACCTACAGTGAGCAATACTACCACCCACACATTGACAATTATTGCTTGACGCGATAGTACTACTAGCTTTCGTAAATTTATTATAAATTTGGATGTGTTCCGTAATACAAAAAATTATGAATGAAAACTTAATGTATTTCCATATTTTTTTCGATAATTTGTAACTTGATAACATAAACTATGCTTCTGCGGAAACAATATTACAAATATTGTTGTTTATAATACAGAAAAAACAATATGAAAACATGTCATTTACGCTGTAAAAATGTACGAAATGCAATTCGCTTACACTTCATTTAAAGGTAAGTTTTTGGAAATAAAAAGACGTAGGAGCCTAGATAAATACTGTCTCAATCCGAATATCAACATAATATGGTGGAAATATGCTCAAATTGCAAATGATTTATGTACTACGTTTGTATGGACAATTCATGCGTCGCCGCGTTCTTAAGGCTTATCTTTACATAAATGGATTTGCAAATTAATTTGTTTTATTTAAATACACGTATTTAAATGATTAAAAAACGAACAGACTTAAAATAATAATAATAATGTTTTTATTATTATTTTCCCCCCTTTTTATACTTGTACATGTGTACAAGTATAAAAAGGGGGGGGTGGAATAATCATGAGGCATTAAAAAACTCGTCCGCATCTCTGTCAACAGGAAACGTCCCCAAAAGGCTGGCAGCATTGAATAGGCCAGCCCTCTGGTCACGTGAAGAGTCAACCAGCCGCTTGGCGATGTTTTGAACTAAGTGGGCCATGGTGTCCGAGACAGTCGATACCTTTACCGCATTTAGTATATTGAATTGAAAATTTCGAAATAAACTTTTAATACATCTTAAAATACAGTTTTCAGTTTATTTTTTCTGGTGTATTTTTGATAAATGGGTAATTACCCTAGTTCGGTATTTCTATATTGAGAAAATTTATTTGACTATGTATCAAGTTTAACATTCGCATGGGTTCTAGAATTTTAGAATGCTTGTATTAATAACTATTCCAAAACCCATTAATCGTCAAAATGAAAAAAGTAACAATCAAATTATTATAAGAAGTTGAAAACGTGATAAATGTACATTTTTATTGAAATATAGCAACATTTTGAGTACAATGCGTATATGTAAAGAACTAATGAGATCATCTTTCTGATAAAATCTACACAAGTCCATAAAATTGTGTCTTCTGATAAATTATGTTGGTAGATTATATCATTAATATTCAAAAAGTATTTTTATAAGCATATTGTGTCTTTACTGTTCTGTTCTCATAAAGTTTTCTGAGTAATGACTCAAGATACTAATCAACGATATGCACAATATAATCATTTTAATGGTCGGCAATGGTTTTGATAAACTATTTTTTAATGTTAGTAAGCATACTCCAGACATAAGTGCTCACTTCATTCCCGAGCAAGACCGAATATTTGCTCTACGTCAAATAGAAAACAAAATTATGATAAACGCTGAAAATATTATGGGCGTTTACAGAAATTATAGTTCTGTTGGAAAATATTACAAAATTCTAATTTTAATTCGTTTTACTTTCGAAATTGTGGTGGCTGTAGCGGTTTTTTGTCAAAACTACGTAGTTTATTCTCCAAGTTTAAGACTCCGTGAGAATATTTCGCCGCTGATTCTCATATTTCACTCGGCTTTTCTTCTACATGGTTTCAGCATCACAACGTGTGCTTTTCTAAACTCGAATTCTCACAAATTATTTATAAATAACTTCATGGAAGCCCAGTATTGCTTTTGGAATGTCGAAATATATAAAAAATATATTAAACAATTCAAACTAGTCTTCATAATAGCCTCATCCACGTTTAGCTTTGTGGCCGCAATTTTGATAGCTCTCAGAGTCCATAACTCATCGACACATGTTGAAGTATGTTACATAGTGTTATTAGTGATAGAAATATACATTGAAATACGATACATTTTAGAAAGTGTTATATTTTACACTTATATTTCTATAATAAAAAATTATTTGAAATCTATGAACACGCGTATTTGTGTCATTAAAGCTAAGTATACTGTAATAGAAAAGAAACAAAACTCGCATGTGAATGAAGAGAATGATCTGACGGTGGCCAAAGTTGATGAGTGGGCGAGAAACTACCAAAAATTAGAAAAATGCAGCAATTCACTATCTGCGTGCTTCAGAAGTCAGGTGAATATTACGTTACGTAAAGTTATATTAACTTGTTACTTTTCACTAGTCATTCCTATAAAGTTGTCAACATAATGAAATAAAGTCTACATCATCAAAATGTCTGTGTTGCAGCCATCTGGTTAAAATAGCCAGCTAATTGGACGATTAGGCCGTTCATTAAATGCTCGCATCCAATTCGATGCCTAGGCCGATAGTTAATTGAGCTAAAATCATTTCAACGTTTAACAACTTGGCATATTAAAAGTCAGCCCTTTGAAGATGACTGACCAAGACGCAGCCAAGTGATTCAAAGGGTGAAAAAAATTCTGCGAACAATTTGGAAATAGCGCTCGCCGGCCGCTGCCACGGCACCGCTCGCTTGGTTGATCACAGTTCTAACCTAACTTAACCTATTTCACCCAGTTTAACTAAATGATTACATGATATTCAGCCATCCGGTTAAACGTTGCGCTCAATAACTTGGCTAGTTCTCCTTCAACTATTTAATTGGATGTTGGTGTTTAATGAGCGACCTAGGCGTCCAATTACCTGGTTAATTTAACCAGATGGCTTCATCAATTGTTTTCAGATGTTATATTCATCTGCTTTGTCATCGGTGCATTATATTATTTCAACGTATGCGATATTCAGAATAATTTTAACGCATGTAAGTATAAATGATGTTATATGTAATGTATTTGTTGTTTGTTGCCTATAACCTAGAAGTTTACTCAGTAGGTATGTGACTTCTTCATATATTCTTTCAGTTGTCATCGCAGTGTGCACTTTCTTTCCTCACATATTATCACCTTTCTTAAAGTTATTTCAGAGAGCAGTGGTGGACCAGTGGTATCAGCCCTGACTTATAAATTGTAAGTCGTGGGTTGGAACCTAAGCAGGTGCTTTAATTTATGTAAATAATTTCTTCACTACTGCTCTCAAAACGGTGAAGAAAAATATCGTGAAGAAACCAGCATGTCCTGCAAAAATTCTAAGACTTGTGACATCTACCAACCCGCACTGGGCCCGCGTGGTAGATTATAGCCCACTCCCTCTCGAAGAGAGGAGGCCTGTGTTCTAACAGTGGGAACAGTTTAGGCTGATTATGATACAACCCATTTCGTTTGTCTTAGTATTCCTCAGCATCTTAAGCTCGATTAATAAATGAAAGATTAATGTCTTATTTTCTATTTTCTTCGATCTTCAAAATTCTTTCTTTACACAGGTAACGCGATATTACGTGAGTGTCTTGATTGCATTACAAGGTTTATTATATTCTTGGTGTTGTGCATATTTTATCTTCACTTCTGGTCAGAAACTTCTAAATGAAGGAGTTAAATTTAGAAGAAGTTTGGCTAAATTATACAGCTTGTGGTCAGGAAGTACGTTAATTATTTTATAATAAATATTGTTTTATTCATAATTATGTTTGTATAGGTAGCATCCTGTAATATTCTTTGGGCTCGGCGACGGCGCTACATGTCTTGTACCTTCATACTTATTTACTAGTCATAATCTCTACAATATGTACATGTAATTTGTCAGTAACAACTCTGTTGTCTATATTTTTCAGATCCAGAAGCTCCAGAGACAACTCATCTAAAAAAATTAATCACTCTCGTAAAAATACATCCAATTAAAATACAGTACACCGAGAAAATAACATTGGGACTGTACCTCGTTCCAACAGTTTTATCTTTCTCCGTCACTTACGTGATTGTTGCCTTGCAATTTAATCATATCATTTAAGTGTTTTGTGTGAAAATATTTAGACAGTAAAAATAGGTAATAAGAATTTTCTGTGTAGGGACTTTCAGATAGCGTTTTAGTAACACATGATACACAATTATACATATAAGTTACACAAATATACACATTATACATAGTAATATCATTATTAAACAAGGAAGAAGAAGGAGAAGGAAGGAAGTACCTATCAACAGCGAGAAGGTGGCATTTACTTACATTATTACTACAGCAAATATCATCCAACAATGTCCCTCAGTTGGGACACAGCCTAGGTTCGAGCCCACGACCTACAACTCGTCAAATCTCGGATAGGCAGCAGAGAAAACAAAATAATATAATTATACATTATTTAAATAAGCTTTATTCTTGTAAACACTCATGATAAAAAAGTTCTTATTAGTTGATGTTATTTCTCTTGAACTTACAAAATCAATCAAATGGCTGACATTCAAGTTAATTCATCAATTTTCTAGGAAGATTGAACTACCGATAGTGTTTATTTTCTGGTAATTCAAGTACTTACGAATAAATCAAATTATTATGTGGATTGAAAAATCAACCCACTCACTGCAAAGTTAGCTCAGACTTCGAACGTGAACACTTTCGACGTCAAAATGAGATACACAACGTTAGATGTGTTAATAAAAGCTGAAAATATAATGGGTGTTTACAGAAATTATTGTTCTCAAATGAATTATCGTAAAACTCGAATAATACGTGTCGGTTTAGAAATATTAATTTCGGCAGTAACATTGGTTTTTAACACTTATGAATTTGCTTCAGAAGATCATTCCGATCACATGTCAACGTATCGTATTTTCATATTACATTTTGTGAGTATTTTAAGTACTAGCACTATAATGATTTGTGCTATTCATACTTCAAGTTCTTTTACAATTTTCATAAAAAACTTAGCAGCCGTGCAACAATGCTTCAATACAGAACCGACAAACAAATGTTCAAGAAAATTTAAGAACTTTTTCATCATCTCAACAGCAGTATTGTGTTTTGGTGCAGCATGTATTTTACCTTTAAGGATTTTCCATAGAAGTCTGATTCACAACAAACCTCCTACCCTCAGCTCAGTTCTGTTATGTACATCAGAAATATTTGCTGAACTTCGTTTTTCTATAGAGCATGTTATATTTTACATTTACATACGTATGATTCATTGTTTATTGAAACTTTTGAACGATTATGTATCGGATCTACAAAACTATTATGATGACCAAGAAAAGGAGTTTTGTGTTGAGAGGAGGGAAGCAAATGAACCGCTGACAGAAGAACGAATGGAAGAGTGGGCAACAAACTATATGTTATTAGTTGGCTGCAGTAAGGAACTATCGACATGCTTCAGTTTTCAGGTAAATGTCTTTATTGCATTCACTGGGTGCTGTTTTGTTTAAAATAAGATAGCATTAATTAAATGATATTAATTGACCTCGTACCGACCTCGACCTCGACCTCGACCTCGTGAGGTGATCGGCGGCGGTGATCTCTTTCGTCCGGTCCTGGTTCAGGCCATGGTACGGAGCGAGAGGAAATGGCAGGCCGTCACCTCCTTCTGCGAAGCGGTAATGCTCGCGAAGGAGGAGGCGGAACGCGTGAGGGAGAGGCAAACTTCGCGCCCTCACGCCCCAAACCGCCGCAATAGGAGGAGACGCCCGGGGCGGGAATCGCGAGCCGATTTCCGGCCACCGTAGGCGCGGGCTTGCGGACGGTGAGCAATGGGTAGCTCGCCGTCCGATAAGGACCAAGCCCGGGTCGACGGCGCGTTGTGTTCCACGCGCGCCTCAAAGAGATGTCAGCAGAATTGACGGGGTCCGCTAGGGCCAGTGCCTGCTGGGGGTTCGAAGAAAACCGATAGGGAAATCGTGGCCCCCGGCAACAGGGCAACCGAAGGAACACGGGTGGGTTTTAGTCAGTAGGAGTCTGACACGCCCTCCCGCTCCACCCAGAGCGGGAGAAGTTATTTGATAATTTCCCAACCAGAAAAATAAAAAAATAAAAAAGTTTATGAACATAAACGAAGCAGAAGGAGTTTGTAAGGATAGCAGCAGGTGGCGTTCAATATTTTCTGCCTACTCCCATGGGAAGAAGGTGTGAGTTTGTGGATATATGTAATTAAAGCGATTGGGGAGACCTTTGCCCAGCAGTGGCATAAAACAGGATAAATAAAAAAAACTAAAATAGGGCTATTTTCAATATCGATTGTTAAATATTTGTCTATTTAAAAATATTTGATGGAATTTCACTAACATTTTCGTTCTATTGTTTCAGATGATATTTTCATTGGGCCTATCGTCAATACATTATATTTCTTCATCATTTATAATTTTTCGAATCTTCCTTGTTAATGTAAATATCCAGTTTTACTAAGTATTCCAAATATTCCTTATTTGTTTATAAAACTGAAAAAAAATTTTTTTCCTCAGGTAACGTACAAGTATTTTGCTTGTTTTCAAAATCTTTACATCCTGATATATTCTTTGAGTAGTACACATTTAGTCCTTCTTGCAGGACAGAAACTTATTAACGAAGCCGCAAAAACAAGAACGGGTTTGTTGAAATTAAACAATACGCTATCGATATGTGAGTATTTCATCAGAAAATATATTAAACCATGTGTTCTGAAATATTATTAAAGCAAAGATATAAGATATCTGTTTATTGTCTGTAACAGCAATACAATGGCTAAATGAAAAAATACAGTGTTGGTACTCTGGCGAGCAATATAAAAAAGCCTCGTGCAAAGTGCCAAAAAAACCTCTCTCCGACCCTTGTTCGAGCCAGCCCGCGCCGCTGAGCTTGTAGCTTTAAATTCTCCTAATAATAATATTCAACCGATCTAGCCTGTCCCTTGCTGTCCTCCACCAGCGATGCCCTAAACCGAGGTCCGTACCCCACAGCGGGTGCCCTTGACGTGTAGTTGCCTACTTTCTAAGTTTTATGCCCTGGCTGGAGGCTTTCATTTATTGAGGGAGCCACAGAAAAGTCCGGTTAAGCAGCCGACCACCTCCTAGGTCGACCTGCAAGATGCCATTAAAAAAAAAAAACGAAATATCTCCTAAACCACACAAGTCAGCTACTTGAAGTAAAAAAAAAACATGAAAACAGTTTTATCTGCGTTTTTTATGCGCTATTAAATAAATTTCAGTGTTGTTTTTTACTTCAAGAAGCTATCTTGCGTGGTTTCGGAAATATTTCATGATAAGTTGGTGGTTTTTTTTTTATTGCTCGTTAGTGTATTTGCGAAGAAGACCGGGACCAATTCTTGGGTGAAGCACTTTGTACCCATAGTTTCAAGTAACCATCTCAGAAATTCCTAATGTATAAAAAAAATATTTATTTTCAGATCCTGCATCGAAATCAAAGGCTATCAAGAATTTATATCTCCTAGTAAAAGCTAATCCAATCAAAATAGAATACACTGGTCGAGTGCTCCAGGGAATGTATTTAATTCCAATAATACTTTCTCTGTCTGTCAGCTATGTCATAGTTGCATTGCAATTCAATCACCTCATATAAATAATTTTAGTAAGTAGTAACACTAAAAAAAAATGTGTTTGTGATTGGTTTAGTTTTATATAAATTTCGCAGGCAGTTTATACGATTCGTCATTTTACAAACGGCGTCGTACGTTTCAAAACGCTCGAAGTTATGAAATATGCCGAAGGCAAATTGGCAACTCGTTCAATTGTTATTATAACCGCAACATTTATTGTTATTGTAGGTTCGATTGGAAATTTTATCAACCACGCGCGACCCTAAGTGATCACATTAACTAAGTCAGGGCACCCCGATCTAATGTGTTAGGTTAGGGTAGAACTGTAACCAACCGCGCGCGAACCGAGTGAGCAAAGCTTGCAGTGTCGCGACAGCGGCCAGCGAGCACTTTAAGATGTGGAATTAAATACTACAATTGCCGCGGCATTTTGTAAACGGTGGCTTTTGAATAATAATTGTTCATCAAATGTTCTGGCATATTATATAGTAACAAGGCAATTTACATTTTGCCTTCGGTATATTTCATAACTGCGAGCGTTTTCAAACAGACACCGCAGTGTATAAAAAGCGGAATCATACTAATTGCTTACGACATACTTACACATATTTAATTTAATTAATTACTTTCACTTGTCAAAGGAAATCACGATTGATTGTATAAATGTATCACCCAAAAATATGAAAGAAAGAAAGAAATCATTTATTTGCTGATAATGTAGGTATTCATGTCACATGAGTTGGATAGTTTGTAAATTGCCCCAATACATATTGCCTTACGGCATACAAAATATTAGATTTGAAATATATAATATAATTACAACCATTACAATTATTAACACTAGTCAGAATTTAATAGGTAGGTACAGTACCCTAATTGCGTAACTCATTTTCGTAAACAATTTCGCGAAATTTGTTTCATTTTGACATTTCAACAACATTCATTGCGTTATTTACGTTGTTGAACAGATTTTTTTTCCAACTTATGAAGCAATGGATTAGAAATCTGTTTCAAATTGAAACAAATTGTGATTGTGTTGTATTACGTAATTAGGGTGCTGATCAGTCTTAACAAAATGAATTAATAAAAACAAATCTCTCGCATAACATGCAATGAAAATTTCGTAATGTGTTTGGTCAAAAATCTTAATGTTAAAATATTCCAAAACATTAACAACAAGAAAGTATAAGTGTATTGTTTTGTCGTGTTGTTTGTTTGTTTGTGTAGTGCTTTTGTATTTGCATTATAAGTGTGACGGGACTTGGCATCATCAGCGATATTAATTGTATCCATGATCATAATTCTTAAGTTGCACTGTCTATGTAGGCGTGGATTGTCGGGCGAAGAAAATAGAAGCACTAGTTGAAGTACAATCATTTTATTCTGACCTTAATTTCTTTCTAAAATAATCACCATTAAATAACCGTACAAAGTAGGTAACACAATTCAGACTCTCCACCGAGTGCGTAGCACGTCTGTGCGATTCCAACCGAGTCTCAAATCATACTGCCAGTAAATCGTCGCTTCACTGCGCACTAGCGCTCGGTGTTGTGTCAGAGCTGTGTCATATCATCGGATGTGACGTAGCAGACACAGATAATTCATTTACACGACACTCTAAGCTAACAGCGACATCTATGAAATTCAACTAACACTAATTTCAATTAAAGCGCCGTAAAGTGTATTTGTAGTTAGATAAAACATGAACGAAGCTCAAGGAGTAATATGTCAATATCATATCACGTGGCTTTCTGCTGTTTCTGCTTGGCTTCGTATGAAAAAGTGGCGTGAAATAATTTATATCATGAGAGGACGTCAATACGACAAAAATTTTAACACTGGCCATACTGGTCACATAACTGTTTTTGTGAAATATAGTTTTCTCCACCTAGACTTTCTATTTTAATGACACAAGTGTAACATAAAATGACGCCTGTATTCCCCAGAGTTAGGCAGAGGTGTACACCCATATTTCTCCAGTTATATTTAGGTCACATGTAAGGCCTATTGCCACCGGGCACAAATTCAGACTCCGGGTTGGTAATAAAAAATTCCATATGGAAAACCCAGTAACACTTTGTCTGACCCGGGATTCGAACTCGGGACACAGGGTACTTTCTACAAATAATAAGTTAATTTATTTTACTAAGTGCCAACATTAAGATTTGGAGGGATTCATTAATAAATTAAACTATTCTAATTTTTACAGTTGTATTTTCCAATTCCTTTTTATGTACCTACTCACATAAAAAGGAATTAGAAAACACAACTGTCCTGCCAAAAACCGAACTAAAAAGTAAAAAACAAGTTGTAGTAATGAATCTGTATGTGCAAAGCAAAAAAATGGATCAATATGGCTTTCTATTCAAGGTCACTCATTTACTCGTTGGCTAAAATGATAAATAAAATTGTCACTGCAATCGGGGGACCTCTCAATTAAAAAACTGTTCCATACAACACAACGGTTCCCCGTCAGCAATAGCAATTTTATTTATCATTTTAGCCAACGAGTAAATGAGTGACCTTGAATAGAAAGCCATATTGATCCATTTTTATATTTTTTCAAAGAAGTATATGTCATTCGGAATAATTTAAGGACTCTAACGATACCCCATACATCCAAATCTATTCAAACATTTAAAAGTTATGGTGAAATAAAGAAACACACATACATAAATATGAACCTTGAAAACATTACGCAAATTTTTGGGCAGTCGTATGATTAAACATTTTCTTACAACTACACGACTATTTTATAGGTGTATAAACTTGAACACAATAAACGTTAAAATAAAAAACGTAACATGTTATTTATAACTGAAAATGTGATTGGTGTTTATCGAAACAATTACATAACATAACATCACGCCTTGTTTCCCCGAAGGGTTGGGCAGAGGTGTCCCTGTAGCAGGTACACGCACATTTCGCCAGTTATGTTTAAGTCCCATGTAATAGGGGGCGAGCCTATTGCCATCAACCGGGCACAAATCCAGACTCCGAGCTGCTACTGAGAAATTTCAGATAGAAAAACCCAATAACACTTTGCCCGACCCGGGAATCGAACCCAGGACCTCATGCTCAGCAGTAGCGCTTGCGACCACTAGACCAACGAGGCAGTCGAAACAATTACTTTTACCAAAGTTCTAAATGTAACGCTTATAGTTACAGAAGTAATAAGATCGAATTTCTTTTAAAATACACTGGAAAGACACACTAGAAGATTCTATCATTAATAACAGAAAACCAATTTTTCACTAGCTTACTGCGTCTTTACTATTACTTAAGTCTCATAGAGGTCATCAATCAAGATTCTTATCAATAATATATGCACATAAATAATCATTTGAATGATCGCAGACAGCTTTCATAAACGACTTTGTAATTTTTCGTGCTTTTATGAGTTAAGGCGAATGTTTGCTTCACTTCAAAATGTAAGAAAACAAAATTATGATAACCACTGAAAATGTAAAGGGCGTTCACAGACATTATAGTTCTCATGAAAAATATCACAAAATTCTAATTTTATTTCGTATTACTATCGAAATTGTGGTGCCTGTAGCGGTTTTTTGTCAAAACTTCGTCGATTTTTCTTCAAGTTTAAGACTCCTTGAGAATGTTTCATCGCTGATTATTATATTTCACTTGGCTTTTCTTCTACATGGTTTCAGCATCATAACGTGTGCTGTTCTAAGCTCGAATTCTCACAAATTATTTATAAATAACTTCATGGAAGCCCAGTATTGCTTCCGGTATGTCGAAATATACAAAAAATATATTAAACAGTTCAAACTAGCCTTCATAATAGCCTCATTAACGTTTAGCTTTGTGGACGCAATTTTGATAACTCTCAGAGTCCGTAACTCATCGACGCATATTGTTACATAGTGTTATTACTAATAGAAATGTACATTGAAATACGTTACATTTTAGAAAGTGTTATGTTTTACACTTATGTTTCTGTAATACAAAAATATTTGAAATCTATGAACACTCGTATTTGTGACATTAAAGCGAAGTATACTGTAATAGAAAAGAAACAAAACTCGCATGTGAACGAAGAAAATGATCTCACAGTGGCCCAGGTTGATGAGTGGGCGAGAAACTACCAAAGATTAGAGAGTTGCAGCAATTCACTACCTGCGTGCTTCAGAAGTCAGGTGAATATTACGTTACGTAAAGTTATACTAACTTGTTACTTTTCACTAGTCATTCCTATAAAGTTGTCAACATAATGAAATAAAGTCTACATCATCAAAATGTCTGTGTTGCAGCCATCTGGTTAAAATAGCCAGCTAATTGGACGCCTAGGCCGTTCATTAAATGCTCGCATCCAATTCTATGCCTAGGCCGATAGTTAATTGAGTTAGAATCATTTCAACGTTTAACAACTTAGCATATTGAAAGTCAGCCCTTTGACGATGACTGACCAAGACGCAGCCAAGTGATTCAAAGGGTGAAAAAATTTCTGCGAACAATTTGGAAATAGCGCTCGCCGGCCGCTGCCACGGCACCGCTCGCTTCGCTCGCTTGGCTCGCGTACGGTTGATCACAGTTCTTACCTAACTTAACCTATTTCACCCAGTTTAACTAAATGATTACATGACATTCAGCCATCCGGTTAAACGTTGCGCTCAATAACTAGGCTAGTTGTCCTTCGACTATTTAATTGGATGTCGGTGCGTAATGAGCGACCTAGGCGTCCAATTACCTGGTTAATTTAACCAGATGGCTTCATCAATTGTTTTCAGATGTTTTATTCATCTGCTTTGTCATCGGTGCATTATATTATTTCAATGTATGCGATATTCAGAATAATTTTAACGCATGTAAGTATAAATGATGTTATATGTAATGTATTTGTTGTTTGTTGCGTATAACCTAGAAGTTTACTCAGTAGGTATGTGACTTCTTCATATATTCTTTCAGTTGTCATCGCAGTGTGCACTTTCTTCCCTCACATATTATCACCTTTCTTAAAGTCCTTTCAGAAAGCAGTGGTGGGCCAGTGGTATCGACCCTGACTTATGAATTGTAAGTCGTGGGTTGGAACCTAAGCAGGTGCTTCAATTTGTGTAAATAATTTCTTCACTACTGCTCTCAAAACGGTGAAGAAAAATATCGTGAAGAAACCAGCATGTCCTGCCAAAAATTCGAAGACTCGTGACATCTACCAACCCGCACTGGGCCCGCGTGGTAGGTTATAGCCCACTCCCTCTCGTAGAGAGGAGGCCTGTGTTGCTGTTAGAAAACAGTGGGAACAGTATAAGCTGATTATGATACAGCCCATTTCTCTTGTCTCATAGCTATCTGCATTCATCGTTATACTTATTTCTCAGCATCTTAAGCTCGATTAATAAATGAACAATTTATGTTTTATTCTCTATTTTCTCCGATCGTCATAATTCTTTCTTTACACAGGTAACGCGATATTACGTGAGTGTCTTGATTGCATTACAAGGTTTATTATATTCTTGGTGTTGTGCATATTTTATCTTCACTTCTGGTCAGGAACTTCTAAATGAAGGAGTTAAATTTAGAAGAAGTTTGGCTAAATTATACAGCTTGTGGTCAGTAAGTACGTGAATAATTTTATAACAAATAATGTCTTGTTCCTTCATACTTATTTACAATATGTATCTCTGAAATATGTACATGTGATTTGTAAGTTACAACTTTGTTGTCTATATTTTTCAGATCCAGAAGCTCCAGAAACAACTCATCTAAAAAAATTAATCACTTTCGTAAAAATACATCCAATTAAAATACAGTACACCGAGAAAATAACATTGGGACTGTACCTAGTTCCAACAGTTTTATCTTTCTCTGTCACTTACGTGATTGTTGCCTTGCAATTTAATCATATCATTTAAGTGTATTGTGTGAAAATATTTAGACAGTAAAAATAGGTAATAAGAATATTCTGTGTGGTGATTTTCGAATAGCGTTTTAGCGGCATATACACATATGTAATACACACAAATAAATACATAAATAATTAACATATATATACACAAATATACATAGGAAACAAAACATGTTATTGCCAAACTTAAGTGGCAATGAGCAGGGCACATTGCTCGCAGAACGGATGGCCGATGGGGTCGAAAGGTTCTGGAATGGCGACCGCGTATTGGAAGACGTAGCGTTGGAAGGCCTCCCACAAGATGGACCGATGACCTTGTGAAGGCCGCAGGAATCCGCTGGATGCGGAAAGCATGGAATCGGTTGATGTGGCGGTGCTTGGGGGAGGCCTATGTCCAGCAGTGGACGTCTTTCGGCTGAAATTATGATAATGATCACATAGTAATGTCATTATTAAATAAGGAAGAAGAAGAAGGAGGAAGGAAGTACCTATCAACAGCAAAAAGGTAGAATTTACTTACATTATTAGTACAGCAAATATCATCCAATAATGTCCCTCAGCTAGGTACATCCTAGGACCCACGACCTACAACTCGTCAAATCTCAAATAGGTAGCAGAGAAAAAAAAAAATAATTATGCGGTATTTATATAAGCTTTACTCTTATAAACACTCATAATAAAAAACATCTTATTAGTTGATGTTCTTGCTCTTGAACTTACAAAATCAATCAAATGGCTGACATTCAAGATAATTAATCAATTTTCTAGGAAGATTGAACTACCAATATTGTGTATTTCCTGGTAATTCAATTACTTACGAATAAATCGAATTATTATGTGGATTTTAAAATCAACCCACTCACTTCAAAGTTAGCTCAGACATCGAACGTGAACACTTTCGACGTCAAAATGAGATACACAACATTAGACGTGTTAATAAAAGCTGAAAATATAATGGGTGTTTACAGAAATTACTGTTCTCAAATGAATTATCGTAAAACTCGAATAATACGTGTCGTTTTAGAAATATTAATTTCTGCAGTAATATTAGTTGATTGCACTTATGAATTTGCTTCAGAAGAACATTTTGATCCCATGTTAACGTATCGTATTTTCATATTACATTTTGTGAATATTTTAAGTACTTGCACTATAATGATTTGTGCTATTCAAACTTCAAGTTCTTTTACAATTTTCATAAAAAACTTAGCAGCCGTGCAACAATGCTTCAATACAGAACTGACAAACAAATTTTCAAGAAAATTTAAGAACTTTTTCATCATCTCAACAGCAGTATTGTGTTTTGGTGCAGCATATATTTTACCTTTAAGGATGTTCCATAGAAGTCTGATTCACAACAAACCTCCTACCCTCAGCGCAGTTCTGTTATATACATCAGAAATATTTGCTGAACTTCGTTTTTCTATAGAGCATGTTATTTTTTACATTTACATACGTATGATTCACTGTTTATTGAAACGTTTGAACGATTATGTATCGGATCTGCAAGACTATTATGATGACAAAGAAGAGGAGCTTTGTGTTGGGAGGAAGGAAGCAAATGAACCGCTGACAGAAGAACGAATGGAAGAGTGGGCAACAAATTATATGTTATTAGTTGGCTGCAGTAAGGAACTATCGACATGCTTCAGTTTTCAGGTAAAAGTCATTCACTGGGTGCTTTTTGTTTAAAATAAGATAGCATTAATTAAAAGATATTATGTGACCTTATTGGGGATGTTTGCCAAAAAGGTCAGGTCAGGGTCAGGTCAACGTAAGCAAAAGTAGTTTCTGCCTACTCCCATGGGAAGAAGGCGTGAGTTTGTGGATATAATTATGTAATTAAAGCAATTGGAGAGATCTTTGCCCAGCAGTGGGATAAATCAGGTTAAATAAAATAAACTATCGATTGTTAAATATTTGTCTATTTGGAAATATTTGGTGGAATTTAACTAGCATTTTTGTTTTTTTGTTTCAGATGATATTTTCATTGGGCGTGTCGTCAATTCATTATATTTCTTCGTCATTTACAATTTTTCGAATCTTCCTCGCAAATGTAAATATCCAGTTCTACTAAGTATTCCAAATATTCTTTATTTGTTTATAAAACTGACATTTCTTTTTCTTCAGGAAACGTACAAGTATTTTGGTTGTTTTCAAAATCTTTACATCCTGATATATTCTTTGAGTAGTACACATTTAGTCCTTTTTGCGGGACAGAAACTTATTAACGAAGCCGCCAAAACAAAGACGGGTTTATCGAAATTAAACAACACGTTATCGATATGTGAGTATTTCATCAGATTTTTTTTAAACCATGTGTTCCGAAATATTATTAAAGCAAAGACATAACATATCTGTGTTGTCTTTAACAGCAATACAATGGCTAAATGCAAAAATACAGTGTTGGTACACTGGCGAGCAATATAAAAAAGTCTCATGCGAAGTGCCAAAACAATCCCGCCCCGACCCTTGGTCGAGCCAGCCTACGCCGCTGAGCTTGTAGCTTTAAATTCTCCTAATAATAATACTAATCCGATCCAGCCTGTCCCTTGCTATCCTCCACCAGCGATGCCCTAAGCCGAAGTCCGTACCCCACAGGGGGAGCCCTTAGCATGTAGTCGCCGATTTTCTAAGTTTTATGGCCTGGCTAAAGGACTTAATTTATTGAGGCAGCCACAGGAAAGTCCGGTTAAGCAGCCGACAACCTCCTCGGATGACCTGCAAGAAGCCATTAAAAAAAAAACTTGCCAAAAAAATTGAAATATCTCCTAAACCACACAAGTCAGCTACTTGAAGTAAAAAAAAAACATGAAAACTGTTTTATATGCGTTTTTTATGCGCTAGTAAATAAATTTCAATGTTGCTTTTTACTTCAAGAAACTATCTTGCGTGGTTTCGGAAATATTTCATGATAAGTTAGTGTTGTTTTTTTATATTGCTCGTTAGTGTATTTGCGAAGAAGACCGGGTCCGATTCTTGGGTGAAGCAAAACTCTAAAATTGCTTTTTTTAGTAATTATCTCCATAAGTGAGCTCATGTTGCCTTTCACCACTTTGCAATTTGTACCCATAGTTTTAAGTAATACCATCTCAGAAATACCTAATGTATAAAAATGTATTTATTTTCAGATCCTACATCGAAATCAAAAGCTATCAAGAATTTATATCACCTAGTAAAAGCTAATCCAATCAAAATAGAATACACTGGTCGAGTGCTCCAGGGAATGTATCTAATTCCAATAATAGTTTCTCTGTCTGTCAGTTATATCATAGTTGCATTGCAATTCAATCACCTCATTTAAATAATTTTAGTAAATTAAGACACTAAAAAAGTGTGTTTGTGATTGGTTTTGTTTTATATAAATTCCGCAGGCAGTTTATATGATTCGTCATTTTACATACGGCGTCGTTAGTTTCAAAACGCTCGCAGTTATGAAATATGCCAAAGGCAAATTGGCAACTCGTTGAATTGTTGTAATTGCAACATTTATTGTTATTGTAGGTTCGATTGGAAATGTCATATAATGAAACCAATCACGCGCGAGCCTAAGTGGTCACAGTAACTAAGTCAGGGCACCCCGATCTAATGTGTTAGGTTAGAACTGTGACCAACCGCACGCGCACCGGGTGAGCAAAGCTTGCAGTGTCACGGCAGCGGTCAGCGAGCACCTTAAGATGTGGAATTAAATACTTATTTATTTTCCGCGGCATTTTGTAAACGGTGGCTTTTGAATTTACTGTCCATCAAATGTTGTGGCGTATTATATAGTAACAAGGCAATTTACATTTTGTCTTCGGTATATTTCATAACTGCGAGCGTTTTCAAACAGACGCCGCAGTGTGTAAAAGTGGAATCATACTAATTGCTTACGACATACTTACACATATTTAATTAATTACTTTCATTTGTCAAAGTAAATCACGATTGATTGTATAAATGTATCACCAAAAAATATGAAAGAAAGTAAGAAATCATTTATTTGCTAATAATGTAGGTAGGTATACATTTGAGTTGAATAGTTTGTAAATTGTCCCAATACATTTTGCCTTACGGCATGCAAAATATTAGATTTGAATATAATTACAACCATTACAATTATTATTAACACTAGTCAGAATTTAATAGGTAGGTACAGATCAGTCTTAACAATATGAATTAATAAAATATAAATCTCTTGCATAACATGCAATGAAGACTATAAATTTCGTAATGTGTAAGGTTAAAAAGCTTAATGTCAAAATATTCCAAAACATTAACGACAAGAACGTATAAGCATATTTGTATAGTGTATTGTTGTGTCGTGTTGTTTGTTTGTGTATTTGTATTTAGATAAAACATGAACGAAGCTCAAGGAGTAATATGTCAATATCGTATCATGGGGCTTTCTGTAGTTTCTACTTGGCTTCGTAGGAAAAAGTGGCGTAAAATAATTTATATTATGAGGGGACGACAATACGACAAAAATTTGAACACTGGCTATACTAGTCACATAACTGTTTTTGTGAAATATAGTATTCTATATATTGACTATTTATATTTAATAACATAAATCACGCCTGTATTCCCCAAAGGGTTAGGCAGAGTTGTACCTATAGTACACCCACATTTTGCCAGTAATATTTAGGTTCCATGTAATGGAGGCTAGCCTATTATCACCAGGGACAAATCCAGACTCCGGGTTGCTACTGAAAAATTCCAGATCGAAAAACTGATGGTAGATGATAAAACTTTGCCCGACCCAATCGAGCCCAGGACCTCATAATTGACAGTAAGGCAGCAGCGAGGCAGTTTTGTTTTAATGCTTCATTTTTACTTCTTTATTAGTCCAGTTCTGCCTCCGTGGAGGTCAAGTTCTGCACTTTAGCCTTCGCCTATGCCTTTGCTAAAATAGACTCCGAAAAAAAAAAACCGGTCGAGAGCGAGTCGGACTCGCGCACCGAGGGTTCCGTACCTACTCATTATACCGCCATAATAAAATTGACATCATTTTTATTGGTAAAAAGATATGGGCAAATTTAGACTTTCGCGAATACTCGTACCACAATTTACCTTAATTTTTAACTTTTCTTATTTTTCGGAATTTTTCCTTTATTTGTGCTGTAAGACCTTGCTTTTTGCCAAATTTCGTGTTTCTAGGTCAATGGGAACTACCATATAGGTTTTGGACCCAAAACCTATAGGGTACTTCCGGTTGACCTAGAATTGTCAATTTTGGTTAAAAGCAAGGTCTAATAGCACAAGTAAAGCAAAAATTCCGAAAAATAAAAAAGTTGAAAATTAAGGTAAATTTTTGGCACTTAAAAGTTTTCGTAAGAATCTAAATTTGCCCATATCTTTTATCGTGTTGACTCGGGACTTCGATTTTATACACCTAATAGGAACTATAGGCTTCAAGGGGCCTACCACCAGCTCAAAAGCATTATTATTTTAATATTACTTCAGTGGGAGAAAGAGATGGAGCTATACATCCTGTAGAGCTTCATCTCTGTCCTACATTGAAGTAATATTAAAATAATACTGCTTTATGAGCTTGTGGTAGGCCCCCAGTATCTGGTATAAATTTCAACTTTCTAGGTCCACCCTTTTCTGAGAAAATCGGTGGTGACACACGGACAGACGGACAAGAGAATGATCTTATAAGGGTTCCGTTTTTTACCTATTGAGGTACGGAACCTTAAAAACAAATAATCTTAATTGTAGTGATGTACCGACGATGGGTTTTGCCAATCAGCCGACAAGATATAGTGATATTATGTAATTGATTGAGTTTTTTTTTTGTTTGTAGACTGGGAACGTCATTAGTTAAATACTTATCCAAAGTTTAATTAGATGTCGTATTGACGTCCCATATAGGATGTTAAAGTAATAACGACATTCATAATTATTTTATTTTTAGAGATTTAGATAAATAAAATGTACTTATTGAGATTTTCTTTTATTTATTTTCATCCTTTTGTCTATCGTAGCATTTAACATAAGGATAAATATTTTCAGATTTAGATACTGAAAGAAGAAAATATTGAAAAAAGCTTTAAAAACATAACCTAAAATGCAATTTCTAGTTTATTTTCTGATCTATGTTTGATGGGCACACCCAAATACTCCGAATTATTTTATTCCTAATTTCGATACTCCGATTTCCTAAAGTCCGAATTTCACTACCTAATAATTATGTCTATTATTAAAAATCACGAAATTCATTTTACCGAAAGTCTTAGATGCAATTTGTTTGTTTTCCGATTTTCATACGTTCGAAGAATCAAATTCGAAAAGTTTTTCGTATAATTATGCAGTGTGTGTGTTTGATAAAATTGTTAATGACCATTTTATATTAACTGTTATGGTTAGTAGATGTAGGTATTTTCTACATAACATAACATCACGCCTGTATTCCCCAAAGGGTTAGGCAGAGATGTACCTATAGTACACCCACATTTCGCTAGTTATGGTTGAGTCTCATGTCATAGGGGGCGAGCCTATTGCCATCAACCGGGCATAAATCCAGATTCCGAGCTGCTACTGAGAAATTCCAGATCGAAAAATCCAATAATACTTTGCCCAACTCGGGAATCGAATCGACACAGGTTAGTTTCTAACATATAATAAGTTAATTTATTTTACTAAGTGCCAAGATTAACATTCGGAGGGATTCTTGAATAAAACTATTCCAATTACTTACATAAATTAGACATTTTCTCAAAAATGCTTGGAAATTCAAACATTATTTTGACAATAAATAAACCTTCTTCAAGGTAAATCGAAAATCGATGATCTCTCGCGTCCGGCCCTGGTTCAGGCCATGGTACGGAGCGAGAGGAAATGGCAGGCCGTCATCTCCTTCTGCGAAGCGGTAATGCTCGCGAAGGAGGAGGCAACGCGTGTGGGAGAGGCAAATTTTGCGCCCTCACGCCCCTAACCGCTGCAGGAGGAGACGCCCGGGGCGGGAATCGCGAGCCGATTTTCGGCCACCGTAGGTGCGGGCTTGCGGACGGTGAGCAATGGGTAGCTCGCCGTCCGATAAGGACCAAGCCCGGGTCGATGGCGCGTTGTGTTCCACGCGCGCCTCAAAGAGATGTCAGCAGAATTGACATGGTCCGCTAGGGCCAATGCCTGTCGGGGGTTCGAAGAAAACCGATAGGGAAACCGTGGCCCCCGGCAACAGGGCAACCGAAGGAACACGGGTGGGTTTTAGTCAGTAAAAGTCTGACACGCCCTCCCGCTCCACCCAGAGCGAGAGAAGTTATTTGATAATTTCCCACCCAAAAAAAAAAGATAAATATAAAATGCTGTACTGGTCAAATTCATGCGAGCGCCCGGCCGGCAATGTTTGTATGAAAATCCATTTTATCGTGTTTAGCGGCCGAATAAATTACTATGAAAACTCATATCTATCGGGTTATATAAAATGTAACGAACTTTATACTTCGACACATGACAACAGAGGAGGTAACTTAGCAAAGATTTTCTTTAAATTTCGATTCGTATTGCAAATAGAGCTGTTTGAAGTAAAAAGAAACAAATGAACAAATTGGCGCGTGAAAACTCAACGTTGTTCGTCATTAATTCTGGAATTTATAATTAATTTACTTAGTTTGAATTTCCGCCCATTATTTGAGAAAAGTACAATACAAGCATTAGCCACAATCAGGCATTGATGGACTTCGAATTTCGATCGCTCATCAATGCTCCTATTGCAGGCTTCGGCAGTAGTGTACTATTTCTTATAACTGAACGACTATTTAGGTGTATCGCTTTCTAACAGATTAAAACGCTGGTAGATTCTACTTATTAACATCAGAAAAGCAATTTTTCATTAGCGTACCACGTCTCTACTGTTACTTAAGTCTCATAAAGATCATCAATCAAGATTCTTATCAATAATATATGCACATAAATAATCGTTTGAATGATCGGGGACAGTTTTTATGAACGATTTTGTAATTTTTCGTCCTTTTCTGAGTAAAGACGATTGTTCGCTTCACTTTAAAATGCTAGAAAATAAAATTATGTTAACTGCTGAAAATATAATGAGCGTTCACAGAAATTATAGTTCTGTTGGAAAATATCACAAAATTCTAATTATAATTCGTATTATTGTTGAAATTGTGGTTTTTGTGGCTGTTTTTTGTGTAAATTTCTTAGTTTTTTCTCCAACTTTAAGATTCCGTGAAAATTTTACGTCTTTGTCGATCGCGTATCACTTGGCTTTTCTTTTAAATGGCTTCAGTATCATGACGTGTGCTGTTCTAAGCTCGCATTCTCACAAATTATTTATAAATAACTTCATGGAAGCCCAGTATTGCTTCTGGAATGTCGAAATATACAAAAAATATATTAAACAGTTCAAACTAGTCTTCATATTAGCCTCATCCACGTTTAGTTTTATAAGCGTCATTTTGATAACCCTCAGAGTCCGTACCTTATTGACGCAGGGTGATTTATATTTATGTTACATGGTGTTGTTACTGATAGAAATATACATTGAAATACGTTACATTTTAGAAAGTGTTATGTTTTACACTTATATTTCTATAATACAAAATTATTTGAAATCAATGAACACGCGTATTTGTGAAATTAAAGCGAAGTATACTGTAATAGAAAAGAAACAAAACTCGTATATGAGCCAAGAAAATGATCTGCTGACGGTGGTGCAAGTTGATGATTGGGCAATAAAGTACCAAAAATTAGAAAATTGCAGCAAAACACTATCTGCGTGCTTCAGAAGTCAGGTAAATATTACGTTATGTAAAGTTATGGTAACTGGTTTCCCATTAGCCATTCTTATGCTTCTGAATATGAATGGATATTGGCTCTGGCCAGTACATCAACAGAATTTATACAAAACTTCATTAATATTGTTTTTCAGATGTTATTTTTATCCGCTTTGTCATCGGTGCACTATATTATTTCAACGTATGTGATATTCAGAACAATTTTAATTCGCGTAAGTAGTTAATTACACGGTAATACATTTGTCGATTCCTTCTGCCCTTGAGCAAATTTACATAATTAATTAGTTCAGTTTGTCTCTTCGTCCATACGTCTCTTTCGATTGCCATCTTCCTGATCATATCTTCAACTCTTTGCACTACAGTGTAATAAATAATAAATGCTTTCCTCTTTTTCTGATCTGAGCTTCTTGATTTTTTCCAAACACAGGATTCAGAATATTACGTGACTGCTTTGATCACATTACAAGGCGTAATATATGCTTGGTGTTGTACATATTTTATCTTCACTTCTGGTCAAAGACTTCTAAATGAAGGACTAAAATTCAGAAGAAGTTTGGCAAAATTATACAGCTCGTGGTCAATAAGTAAGTGATTTAATTATAATAAATATTTTTTTTGTCATAATTTATGTTTCTATCAACAGCTTTCTGCAATAGTATAACAGCGACTTGAAGCACGGACTGATAAACGAGAGATACACGAGTTTAAATACTTTTCATTAAATGCTGTCGCAGACAGCCGCGACGCGACGCACAGTGGGCTGAAAATCGATCTTCATAGACTTAGGGATCAACTTAGTATTTTTTTTCTTTTTTCGGCAGAAATGGGTTTAGGTATCGTATATTGATCAATTTAATGCTATTTCAGTTTTTCAATAAACGTTTTTCTTTACTTTATAATACTTGGTTGAAAAAAATGTATGGAGAAATATGTAAAAAAGGATATATTTCGACTTTGGTACAAGTGCGACTAATTCCCTTTGGCACGATTATACACCTTATTTTTCTGCATTTTTTGACATATCGCACAATGCGCGGACGCGCTAGATTTTGGGAGAAAAAAAATAAAATGTGTTTTTAGAATATAAAAAAAATATTTTAATATATTTATAATTGACATTAGGTATTTAAATGGTTATTAAAAAATTATATGAACAGAAATTTAGTAGTTACCGGTTAAACATAACAAATTTTATGGAAATCAATTAATAGTTTTTGTAATTTAATAACGAGGATGGTTAAATAATGAGATCTTATGATTCATTGGCCATTATCTATCATAATGAAATCTAATATCTTATTACTGAGGAGTTTCCGTCATTTATTGTCCCTGATTCCTGCTTCACGATATCTATCAAAAGCCCTAACTCCTTTTGAAATCTCTCTTGTATCTGTTTCTTCCTCTGCTGCATCACGGATTTGTTGTGTTCTCCTTTGACAGACCAAGTTTTAACATCTTGTTTGTATGCTACGTGCAAAAGACACTCCATGCTATTTGAGCATGTAAAGGTGACAAGCCAAACTTGATCATATCAGATGACACTTCTTTACGCAATACTGCATCGAGATCGTTCATCTGAGATGGTTTCGCTAAACACAAGTAACACACAGCACTGGAGCGAGCTTCTGATACATGCACACTTTTCCATCAATCATCGTCAGGACGAGATTGTGTTCAACTTCAATTCCATCAACACATTTGGATGGGCTTAAAGTTTTTATTTCTGCTTCCATTTTTAGTCATTTCATCTTTCACTACCAACTCACTTTCTTTGACGAATATAAATTGAACAGGTCGACAGTATAGTGTAGAGGACGGCTTAGAATTTTCCCATATAATTACTTCCTTTCCAACTGCAGCAGTTAGTATTAAGGGAACTAAAGTTGTCGTAAAAATGGCTTCATCAGTCTTTCCTTATTCCATTTTTTGTTTATATCTACTTTGGCTTGATGACCCATAGAAACGCCATTTTGACAATAAATTTAAAGACTTATGAGGCGGTTTATCTGGTAGACTTTTGAGTATACGTTGCACAGTTATGTCAAGAAGAGCTTGAAGAGATACTTTGGCCATTGTATCTGTTAAACTAAATGCCTCATTTGGAGGGTAACATACTAATTTAGCCTGCTGCATTTTATAATACGATGGATAAATATCGATGCACCCTCGCGGATAGCAGCAATCCAAGCGCTTTCTCCGAAGTAAAAGTACATTTCTTGTGCTTCTGAGTTTTAATTAGTTGCAAAAATGTTGCTACTTCTTCAGGATTTTTCATTAAATAATCAATGACTTCAGTCAAATTTTCTTTGCCATCTTTCTTTAACTTGCTTACTGTAGCGTAAGCTAGTTTGTCACTGTCTTGTTGATTCTGTTCTTCAATCCTCCGTTTTTTCTGTTTAGTACACAATTCTACGAATGGTTTACGAGGAATCAAACGCTTAGTTAGTGTTCCAACAGATACAGATTGGCTGGTTGAAGGTGCTTGATACTCTGTAATGGCATCTTCTGCAGCTTGTTGTGGAACAACACAAGATGGCCAATCCACTGTAATCGCCAACCAGTCTCCGTATTGTTTCTTAAATGTTTCAGAGTTTTTTTTGGCGGTCTTCCATCTTTTTATGACAGCCTGGCTGAATCTTCGACAAAATTCCTTTAAAGTATCGCTGTCTTCTTTCGAAAGACTTAATTGAACTGAGACACAACAGTTTGCAGTAATGCAAGGTAGTTACCCAGCTTGCCAGACTGCTTTAAAACAACACGCAAGTCAAGGTTATGAACTAAATTCACTTGTTCCATTTTATAAAAATAGGTAATCACTCTTTGTAAAAATTAAGTCAATTGAAAATAGTAATTAAATGCACACGATTTATACTTAAGGTTTGAAAAAACTATATAGGAAGGGGGGTAGTTAGTTAATGAGATCTAATTATCTTAGTAATAGGATATCAGATTTCATTATTATGATAGATAATGGCCAATGGATCATAAGATCTCATTATTTAACCATCCTCGTTATTAAATTACAAAAAATGTTAATTAATTTCCATAAAATTTGTTATGTTTTACCGGTAACTACTAAATTTCTGTTCATATAATTTATTAATAACCATTTAAATACCTAATGTCAATTATAAATATATTAAAACCTTTTTTTATATTCTAAAAACACATTTAATTTTTTTTCTTCCAAAATCTAGCGCGTCCGCGCATTGTGCGATATGTCAAAAAATGCAGAAAAATAAGGTGTATAATCGTGCCGAAGGGAATTAGTCGCACTTGTACCAAAGTCGAAATATATCCTTTTTTACATATTTCTCCATACATTTTTTTCAACCAAGTGTTATAAAGTAAAGAAAAACGTTTATTGAAAAACTGAAATAGCATTAAATTGATCAATATACGATACCTAAACCCATTTCTGCCGAAAAAAGAAAAAAGATACAAAGTTGATCCCTAAGTCTATGAAGATCGATTTTCAGCCCACTGTGCGACGGTGCGACGCGATTTTGGTAGAAAAATTTCCATGAAGTTTTCATAGAAATTATTCTACTAGAGTCGCGTTGCGCCTATTTGCGAGATCCTTAACTCTTTTGTCGCCAAGTCCCATATATAGTGAAATAAACGTGAAAGAGATGATATAAGCCGCGTTGCTGACACGACTACAACAGTGTGAAAACAAAGGTTTCAATCATTTATTTATTTAAACTTCTCACACACAAAAAGGTACAAAGGCGGACATAATGCCATAGGCACTCTCTACCAGTCAACCAAGGGTGGTGAAGAGATTAGATGGCAGGTGCTCTGTTTGAGAGGAACAAAGAAAAAATTATTAAAAATATATCATTAGAAATAAAATGTAGGAACAACAGTACATAAATGAGATCCAATTTTGTATGATTGTATTGTATTATTATGTCGCAAGCTGGGAGATGAATATTGACATTTGTTATTCTATATTTTCCAGATCCAGAAGCTCTAGAAACAACGCATCTCAAAAATTTAATAATTTTTGTAAAAATACATTCGATTAAAATACAGTACACCGAGAAAATAACATTGGGACTGTACCTAGTTCCGACAGTTTTATCTTTCTCCGTCACTTACGTGATCCTTGCCTTGCAATTTAATCATATCATTTAAGTGTTTTGTGTGAAAATTTTTTTTTTTTGGATGGGAAACTATCAAATAACTTCTCCCGCTCTGGGCGGAGCGGGAGGGCGTGTCAGACTCTTACTGACTAAAACCCACCCGTGTTCCTTCAGTTGCCGTGTTGCCGGGGGCCACGATGTCCCTATCGGTTTTCTTCGAACCCTCGGCAGGCATTGGCCCTAGCGGACCCCGTCAATTCTCTCACGACCTGATAAAATCTCGGATGTTACCAGACAAAAAATAAATTATGAATTATTAAGGAGACCAAATAGTGGAATAGTTTTCGAAGAGATGAGTGAGACTCGTAAAATTTTCAAGGGGCGCCTGAAATGGTGCCAAAAAAACGAAGAGCAACTCAAAATGGACAACTTAGCAAAGCAAAGATCCATGAACAATTTTAGTAAATTTTGGAAGTCGACACGTAAGTTGGATAGTAGGCCTGGTCTACCGGTGAGCGTAGGAGGGACCAATGACCCGAGGGGAATTGCAAATATGTTTATGGAACATTTTAAAGTACAATCTCCACTGGGCCCTTCAGCTGCAATGTCTGATGCTGAGTCTGACAGTGGGGGGGCGGAACCACTCACACTTTTTTCGGCCAAACAAGTCAGATCCGTTATTCAAGGCATGAGCAGAGGTAAATCGCCCGGCCATGACGGACTCAGCATCGAGCATTTCAAATATGCGGGGGGTCACCTGCCGAGGGTCCTGTCCTTGTTTTATACTATGTGCATCAGTCATTCTCATTTACCTGCTGAGCTGATGCAAACTATTGTAGCACCCATAGTCAAGAACAGGACAGGGGATATCTCGGACAAGGGTAACTACCGTCCAATCTCCCTTGCAACCACAGCGGCTAAAGTATTGGACAGTATACTTGATTCGTGCCTGAAAAAGTATTTGTGTTTACATGACGCACAGTTTGGTTTTCAACCTGAGCTTTCGACCGAAAGTGCTGTGCTAAGTTTGAAGAATACTGTCCAATATTACACAGACCGAAAAACGCCGGTGTATGCCTGCTTCCTGGATCTCTCCAGAGCCTTCGACCTGGTGTCATATGATGTGCTCTGGAGAAAGCTGGGTGACAGGAATGTACCGGCATCAGTGATTAAGCTCATGCAGTATTGGTATGCGAACCAAAAAAACAATGTAAAGTGGGCCGAAACGTTCTCTGTGTCGTATGGGTTGGAGTGTGGTGTGAGACAGGGGGGTTTGACGTCTCCACGGCTCTTCAACCTTTATATTGATGATCTCATAGTCGAGCTTAGTAGTATGCGTGTCGGCTGCCGGGTTGGTGGTGTTAGTATTAACAGCATCAGCTACGCAGACGACATGGTACTGCTGGGCCCGACTGAGGGATCTATCGGAGAAATGTTGAAGGTCTGCGAGGAGTATGCTGCCTTACACGGTCTTGTGTACAATGTCCGTAAATGTGAATATATGGTCTTTGGGGCCGCCGGTAAGTGCTCTAATTATAAACCTAGTTTTTCACTAAATGGTGTGAGCATAAATAAAGTTCACCAATTTAAGTACTTGGGGCACATACTTACCGACGACCTTAAGGATAATGCAGACATCGAAAGGGAACGTAGGGCACTGGCGGTCCGAGGGAACATGTTGGCCCGTAGATTCTTTCGTTGTGCGGACCAAGTCAAAATCACCCTGTTCAAGGCGTTTTGTCAAGGTCTGTATGCGGGGGGTCTATGGGTCAGCTACACCAAAAGATCGCTGGATGTCTTACGTATCCAATACAATAATGTTTTTAGGATGCTGTTGAAACTGCCCCGTTTCTGTAGCGCATCGGAGATGTTTGCTCAGCACCGAACTGACGGCTTCCATGCAGTGATTCGCAAAAAAGTTGCATCACTGATGCGTAGAATACGGGTCAGTGACAATAGCATCCTGAAAACAGTGGTGGAGAGCCCTTACTCCCCTTTTCTGAGGCACTATGTGGGGAGAATGGTCAGGTAGCATTCCTTGCTTGATCGTTCTCTGCACATCCTGCCGCAGTCACCAGCTAAACTTTTTCTTTTTTTTTGTGTGTACTACTAACACTAGTGATAAGGTATTTTACTAACAAATTGGACCATGTTGTTGTCCGAACTAAATAAATAAATAAATAAAATAAATAAATTAAAACAAATTTTACTTTTGTAAACACTCTATTTTTTCATTTTCTATGTTGATGTTCTTACTATTAAAATAAAAAATACAAAAAAAAAAATTGTATTAAATATTTGTATGACCAACATGTAGTTGTTCCGGGTCTGGCTGTTTGTGTATGTGAGTTTAAATGTTTGTTAACACACCCACCTAGTGTAGGGCAAAATTTAAATAATAAAAAAATAAAAAAAATTGAACTTACCAAATCAATCAAATAATTTTCAGGCATTTCAATTACTTATGAATAAATTAAATTTTATTTGAATTAAACTTGGTATACCTATGTTAGTTGTTGGTTGCAGCAAGGAACAATCGGCATGCTTTAGTTTTCAGGTAAATGTCTTTTTTAAATTCACTGTTTGCTTTCTTGATTAAATATGTATCACATTACTGCCGCAGCCTTCAAACTAAGTAAATTAATTATAAGTTGCTCCTCATCAGATCTTTACCATTTTTTTTTTTGAGACCAACATGAAGTTACTACCATTTAAATATAAAAAGAACCATCGAAATCGGATCTCATAAAGTGGAGATATCTAGTAGCCCCCCTTTTTGCCCCATTTTGGAGGAAGTAGCCCTCCAATCAAAAATCCCCGACGATTTAAAATTACAAAAAATTCGTTAAACCTGTACACCAAATTTCGTCCAGATCGGTTCTAAAATACGACCTGTAAAATTTGCTTTCGTGTGTCAGTTTGTACGTACTCGTCGTACGTACAAACTGACACACGAAAGCAAATTTTGCCAGACCTGATCCAGAGACGCTTCGCTCGCTACGCTCGCTCGGTCAATTAATTATAAGTTGCAGAATCAATGACGAACAACGATAATTTTTCACGCCTCATTATGTTCATTTTTGTTTCTGCGTTATTTACAGAGCTATCATGATTCCTATTGTATCTATCAAACAAAATAAATATTGGGTATGCGGGTTGCACACGCTCAGTGATTTTCCGTCCTTTGCTGCTTTGCTGGGACAGTTCTTGTTGTTTTCGTATGTTTTATTGTATTTGTATTATATTTGATTACGTGCTTATTTATTTATTTAGTTTTTAAGTATACACATTATGTATTAGGTATGTTGAAACTGTTTGTACTATGTCACTTGTCCTTTTAAGGGTTCATTAGAAAACCAGCATCAGACAGCATCTGTCTGGCATTAATGCTGAAATGAACCTTTTTTAGCACAGCCGTGAGGCACACATTTGTTAAAATATTTTTTTTTTTTTCATTTTTTTTTTTGTGTTTCACGAACTGTGTCAAAATAAATATATTTTTTTTCTTTCTTTCTTTCTTATTTACGTTGTTGAGCAGACAAATTTTTTGAACGTTACGAAGCAATGGATCAGCAGTATCTTTCAAAATCATTCAGATTTGTGAAAGTATGTTACACAATTAGGGTGCTGGTCCGTTTCCTGGGAGAAGCTAAAAACTAAAATTGCCTTTTAGTTATCTCCAAAATTGAGCTTAGTTTGCGTTCGACCATTTTATACTTTGTTCCCATAGTCTCAGAAATACCTAATGTATGAAGTATTTACTAATTTTCAGATCCTGCATCGAAATCAAAGGCTATCAAGAATTTATATCTTCTAGTAAAAGCTAATCCAATCAAAATAAAATACACTGGTCGAGTGCTCCAGGGAATGTATTTAATTCCAATAATTCTTCTCTGTCTGTCAGCTATGTCATAGTTGCATTACAATTCAGACATCTTAAAAGGTATATAGATGAGCAAACATAGGCAGTCGTGGGGACTGCCAACAGAAGAAAAAACTTAAAACTGGTATCAGCGCCATCTATATTCTAGAGTACCACACTACGGCGCGAGCATGTCAGTGACGCAAATCTATAAGTTTATCCCTACCAAAAATTGCTCAACGCGCCTATAAAAGTTTTCACTTTAAAAACAGAAAATTGTGGTAGGTTTCGTTTTACATATACAGGGTGTCCCTGGAAGTATGGATCAAATCGAATAGGGGTGTGGGCAAGGTCATTTCCAAACCTTACCCTTGCAATTAAAAAAAGAAACAAAATTCAAAATATTTCACATAAACCTACAAGGGCACTTATGAAACTTCAGAAGCTAGGTGCACGGTTCCACCAATTGGTTGCTTCCTATGGAGAACAGCCGGCAAGAAACTCCACGGCTACTCTTATAAAAATAAATGGTTTCTACAATGTTTTCAAATTATAGTGTTAATAGGCATGAGAGGACAATGACAATGACCTTGCCCACGCCCCTATTTGATTTGATCCATACTTCCAGGGACACCCTGAATTATTAATTACTTTTGTCACAATTGAGTGGATAAATGTATCACACAAAAAAAATGTATTTCGATAAAATATGAACGAAACTCAAGGAGTAATTATGTCAATATTTTACAAGTGGCTTTCATGTAGTAGATTAGTTCAAATTACTTCGTGAGTCATGAAGTAATTTGAACTAATCTACTGCAGTTACTTACCAGGAGAGCAAGATGGCAAAGGACTGTTCTCTTGAACGCAGGTTCATCACTACCGCGTTGGTGCAGCTTGTATTTTCATCACCATTGAACACAAAATAAATAATCTATTTAAGTCTACTTTGTAACGATGCTATACTTTATGTCATCACAGCGGGTTATGCAAAACTATGTCATAATTTTGTGTACAAAATTGAATGTAAATAAAGAGTGTGTAGTATGATTACAATAAATGATTCTGTAAAATAACTTCTTTATTAATTATAATATCTATTTTATTCCGTTATGCGCATTTCACTTCACAATCTGCCGATGATTCATTTATATATTTACAATCCTCTGAACGTTTATGAGCGATTGAGGCTCTTGCACCTACCCACCAACGATTTTTTAATGCGGCGATTTTTATCGCGCACTGGATTTTCAACGCACTGCTAAGCGCCGAAAGTTGTAATTCCAATGCAGTGCTTTTTTGACGTACTGGAATGCACTCTGTTGGATTGTCAATATTCGGCAGAACGCTTTTTTTTGGGTGGGAAATTATCAAATAACTTCTCCCGCTCTGGGCGGAGCGGGAGGGCGTGTCAGACTCTTACTGACTAAAACTCACCCGTGTGCCTTCAGTTGCCATAGGCACCTGGGCTTATTTCATCTGTTTCGCCTTTCTTCCAACATTTTCTACAATAATAATACATTATTGAGTTATAATAAGTCGATATCGATCAGTAGATAATTATGATTAATATTAAAACTAAATACCGAAATAAATTGGATGTATCAAACTTATGGCGATTAAGACTACCTAACCAAAATTTTAGTTGATGCTAACGCTATAATGACAAAAAATAGGAAACAAATACATTATTCTAATTGAAATAGCACTTCTTGTATTTATTATAATTAAGTCTTGTATTAAAATTTTCGATTGTAACTGAATGTTTTTTTCTTATTTGCACAGTCCTTTATTCATACAGTTATGCTCCTTTTTTCTCCATGACAGCCAAGATTTTTTTTTTTAGTAGGCCATCTCGTAGTTGACCTCTCTGATCATGATTACTTAAACGGGCTTTCCTGTGGATGCTTTAAGCACTTAAAACCTCCAGCCAGCTTCAACTATGCTTATTAAAACTAGGTGAACGCTCGCTAAGGGCACCCCCTGTGGGGTACGAACTTCGGCTTAGGGCGTCAATCGGAGGGAGGAAATCAAGAATGGGACGGGCTGGATCAAAGTTTTGATCATGATTATTAGGCGGTGAATTTAAAGCTACGTGCTCAGCTGCAACAACTGCTGGAACCTCGTTATCGAGCAAGGGTCGGCGGGGAGTGTCATTTACTCGGGGACGCGGTCGCGATCGCTAAGGACCTCGGCGGCGAGGTCAGAATGACGGGAGGCATCTGTTTTTGTACACTGTGCTGGTTTCCTTACTCCTCTCCTGGAGGAGGGTAATGGGGTCGTCAGGGTTGGTAAGAGTTCGCTTAAGACGGCAAGTTCGATGGAGACAGCCAAGAGCAATGAGGTTATACAATACAACCTCATTGACCAAGAAGTAAGTATTGAATTTAGAAGATTTTGTTACGTGGATCGCTTTCATTGGCAAAATGTTTGACCCACTAGGCCTCATAGGACCTATTATAGTTGTAGCTAAAATTTTTAAGCAAACTTTATGGTCTATGAATTTAGACTGGGACAAAATATTGCCCCAAGAGCAACCCAATGTTTGGGATAAATTTATAAGAAACTTAGCTTTTATGAATACAATTACTGTGCCAAGATATGTAAGTTCATGAGATGTGGATATCATAGAGTTGGTGGGATATGCTGATGCATCTATGAAAGCGTTTGGAAGCTGTCTTTACCTGAGAACTTTTAAATCTGATGGTTCAGTTTCTGTTAATTTATTGTGCTCTAAGTCCCGTGTTGCCCCATTAAAGAAAAATTTACCAATTCCAAGGCTGGAATTAAATAGTGCTTTGCTTCTCTCCCTTGTGAATAGGGTGTACAATATTTTAAAATGTAGATAGTAGTCTCACAGTTCACTTATACAGTGATTCTCAGATAACACTAGCATGGATTAAATCTAAAAACATAAAGTCAAACCCTTATGTGGTTAATAGGGTAAATCAAATAAAAATATTAACTTCAAATTTTCAGTAGTCTTATGTTAGCTCGACCAATAATCCTGCTGATCTACTGTCAAGAGGTTGTGACCCATATAAATTAAAATCAAATGTGCTTTAATCAATTGTTAAGTAAGGACTCTGAACACTCTGTAAGTAATGTTGAGTTCCCCATTCCTTATGATACAGACATAGTAAATAATATCGTTGAAGTCAATGAACCTTCTTCTAAAAAAGATGAGCCAGTTTTGAGTGATTTAATTGCAAAAATATCAGATTTTAATCGACTTCAGCGAATTGTTGCTTATATATTGCGATTTAGTAAAAATTGTTCCAAAAACATTAAAAAAAAGGTGGGGTTCTTTGACACTATTGGAGCTTCGTACTGCTTTGTTGGCGATTATTCGTAGTGTTCAAAGAAAACACTTCCCTAAAGAAATAGAGTGTCTTAAAGATAATTTACCTATCAAATCAGGATTATCAAACTTACATCCTTTTCTGGATCAGGCTGGTGTGCTTATAGTTGGTGGCAGTCTTCAGTGTTCGATTGACATGGCATATGACAAAAAGCACCCTGCTATAATTCCTAAATCTTGTAATTTCACAGATGTCCTAATTCGTAATGAACATCTGCGTTTGTTACATGCAGGAGCTAAATTAGTGTTGAGCTCACTTTCACAACAATATTGGCTTGTCAGTGGTATACGTGAAGTCAAGAAGGTGGTAAACTAGTGTGTCAAGTGTTTCCGTTTAAAGGCTGCAGCTGCAAAGCAGCTAATGGGTTCTCTCTTGCAAGAAAGGATTACAGCTGTTAGGCCATTCAATGTAGTTGGAGTAGACTTCTGTGGACCTTTTAATGTTAAATCTTCTAAAATCTTCTAGAATCAACGAAAGGCTATGTGGCACTTTTTGTGTGTTTTGCTACAAAGGCAATCCACATGAAGCTGGTCAGTGATCTCAACACTGAAGCTTTTTTAGCATGCCTCAAACGTTTCATTACTCGAAGAAGAATGCCAGAGAACATTTTCTGTGACAATGCAAAAACATTTAAGGGTTACTGCTAATGAGTTAAATAAATTGTATAAATTGTTTATATCAAAAACTCATAAAGATTCTATGAATAACTATTGTACTCCTAAATGTGTTTCGTTGTTCTGCTCGGGATGAGAAGTCGTTGTGCAAACAATGGCTACTAATATTGTAAAGTGTGGAAGCTGCAATGTAGTTATAAATGAGACATTGGCTTTTATTTGTAATAAACTGGATGTGATGGACGAGCAAAGTATTGCCCGCATTTGTGTCAGTGCATTTACGGAAAGTGAAATTTTGAATGCCAAAAACTTGTTGTTTGATTCTATTTCGACAACAAAGCGCAAAAAGTTAAGGAAAAGACAGGGAAAAACACTTCGTGACATAGACGATATCGTCTGCCTGTTAAAGGAAACGGATCCCGAAGAAATCCCCATCTTTGTCGCTCGGGATTTACAAAAACTACCCCCAGTCTTGTTCGACCATGTAGATGTGACTCGACTTCTCAAAGATCTGGTGCGAATGCGAAGTGAAATAGACCGTATTTCTGAAGAGTACACCACAGTTAATCAGTTAAAGGAGCTACGTGCAGAAGTAGAAGCACTTAAGAACGCGTCAATCGTGAACAATTTCTCACGAAACATAAACGTGAAACGGGGCGCCTGTGCGCTGTCCAGTTTTGAGCACGAAAGTGGGCCTATGGGACTATCCCCAATATGTGGCACGTATAAATCTGCAGAAAAACAGCCTGCAATGACTCCCTTAAAGAAGCAGCGTAACATTTTGTCGGATGTGGGTAGCGCGATAAAAACACCGTGCGCAGTTGGGAACGTACCGGCGGCGCCCGCAAGCGACAAAATAACAGCTGCTCGCGCTCTGTCTAAGGCGGTGATGAGTCAGCCGACGTTACCGGCCTCTGCCGCTAAATGCGCGCAAAACTGTGACCAACCGCCAAGTCCACAATTGTGCATCGAAAACAGGAAAAGTTTCTCTGATGTTGTTCAGGATAGTGTGCGAAAACCGCAGTCCAAACCCCAAATATCTAACGAGGAATGGACCCTGGTTCAGAAAAAGAGGCTACGGAACCGTTTTGTCGCAAATACAAGGAAAGCTATTATTGATTCTGACACTAAGTTCAAGGCGGCGAATACTAAAGTTCCGATTTATATTTATAACGTGTCCAAGGAGACGTCTGCAAATGACATACAAACTTATTTATTGAAGAAAACTAACCTAGACATAAAATTGGATAAAATGAATATGAAATTAAATAAAGATTACGATGGATACATAGTTTTTGTTCCTAAACATAAGCTTGAAATATTTCTGAAAGATGACGTTTGGCCCGACGGTATAATATATCGCCGTTTTGTTGAGTTTAGGCGAAACGCGGACAAACGTACCTACCGGGAGATGAATGAAGTAATATCGTCAGTCAATGGATAGTACAACTAAACTTATTACTTTCAATTGCAAAAGTGTCACCAGGTCAGTCGAGTGTGTAAGAGGACTCTGTCGTGCGGCTGACATTGTGGCACTACAGGAGACTTGGCTTCTGCCTCACGATATTCAGTTCCTGGGTAGCATTGATGATGCATTCTCCTTTACTGGGAAGTCTGCTGTTGATACATCTGCTGGAGTCCTTAGAGGAAGGCCGTACGGGGGTGTCGCTTTGCTGTGGAGAAAAGCGGTGTTTCCAACGGTGTCTGTGATCGCGTGTACTAGTGTGCGTCTCGCAGCGATTAAGTTAGTGCTTCACGACCGGTCGATGCTAGTGATATCGGTGTACATGCCTACCGATTCGAACGAAAATTTAACCGAGTTTACAGAGTGCCTCAGTGAGTTAAACGCGATAATTGAAAATAATGATGTGGAATCGGTATTCATTCTCGGGGAACTCGTTAGAAAACAGCTCACCTGGGTGCGCGTTGAACGCGCACCCAGGTGAGCTGTTTTCTAACGAGTTGTTTACTTTTTGTACGGAACAATCGTGGTCGTGTCTAGACATTGAGCGGCTGCCTCGCAATACTTATACATTTGTGAGTGAGGCACACGGGTGCCGGCGCTGGCTTGATCACTTTATAGTGACAAGTGCGGCGCGACGCACGGTTGTGGACGTGTATGTACTGTACGATACATACTGGTCTGATCACTATCCGTTATTGATTGAATGTAATATGAATATTATTTTACAAAAAATTACAACCAATGCTAACCCTGTCAGTGATGTCAAATGGGGAATTAGAGACCATAATCAAACACAAGATTATACCAGTTATTGTTACTCAAGATTAAAACAGATTGACTTTCCATCTGAGTGTAGTTATTGCGCAGATAGAATGTGTAGTGATCAGAGCCACAAATTGACAATAAATTCAATGTATGACAAGATTGTAAATATTTTGACCGAAGCAGCTAAGAGTAGCTGCACAGTACCAAAACGGAACAATTTTAAATATGTAACAGGGTGGAACAAGCATGTTAGTGATGCTCACCGGAGGGCGAGACTATGTTTTCAGACCTGGGTGTCTTATGGACGACCTAGATCTGGTAATGTTTACTTTCAAATGTGTGAGTCTAGGAAAATATTTAAAGCTAAATTAAAGTACTGTCAAGACAATGAAACTCAGATAAAGATGGATATTATTGCGGAACATCATGCGAATAAAAATTTTGGTGACTTTTGGAAAAACACACATAAACTGAATCCAAGGTCGGGCTCTCCGGTGAGTGTGGGTGGCGCGCATGATCCGCGGGACATAGCATGCGCCTTTCAGCGTCATTTTAATCTGGTATCACCGCTCGGGTCTGCGTCTCAGATGCTCGCTGCTGAGGATCGCCCTGGGGATATTAACGCCAGATTCTCCGCCAAGGATGTGGCTAGTGTTATAAAGAAGATGGTGAGAGGCAAGTCCCCGGGTCACGACAGTCTTAGCATCGAGCATTTGAAGAACGCTGGCGTACACCTGCCAAGAGTCCTAGCATTATTTTTTAACTTATGTGTTAGTCATAGTTATTTGCCCCATGACTTAATGCACACGGTTGTAGTGCCAATCGTTAAGGATAAGACAGGTGACTCCTCAGATCTTGCGAATTATAGACCGATCTCGCTTGCGACTGTCATAGCTAAGGTGCTGGACAGTTTGCTTGACGAACAGTTGGAGAAGCACCTCCAATTGCATGACGCTCAGTTTGGTTTTACACCCGGTTTGTCAACTGAGAGTGCTATCCTCTGTCTCAAGCAAACTGTTCAGTACTACACAGACAGAAGCACACCAGTATATGCATGCTATTTAGACCTGTCAAAAGCTTTTGATCTGGTGTGTTATGACAAGTTGTGGCAGAAGCTGCAATGTGAAACGGATCTGCAACATGAGATTGTATCTTTATTCAGGTACTGGTACAATAAACAGCTGAATAGTGTCAGATGGACGGGTGCGCGGTCGGACATGTACAGGTTGGATTGCGGAGTGAGGCAAGGGGTTTATCCTCGCCTCGCCTCTTTAACTTGTATATGAACCGGCTGATCGGTGAGCTCAGCAGCACAAATATTGGGTGTTCTATAGATGGGGTATGTATAAACAACATCAGCTACGCGGATGATATGGTGTTGCTGAGCCCATCGATCGGTGCATTACGTAAACTTTTGAGCTTATGTGAGTCATATGCGGAGGCCCACGGGCTCAAGTACAATGCTAAGAAGAGTGAATTTATGATTTTTAAAGCCGGTACCAAATGCTACTCATCTGTACCTCCTGTCACTCTTTGCGGCATTCCTTTAAACAGGGTGAAGCAATTCAAGTATTTGGGCCACTAGGTTTCCGATGACCTGTGTGACAATCAGGACATTGAGAGGGAGCGTAGGGCACTGTCTGTCCGGTGTAATATGTTGGCTCGCAGGTTCACACGATGTACTAGACCAGTAAAGGTGACTTTATTTAAAGCATATTGTCAGTCATTTTACACGTGCAGCCTGTGGACCAACTTTACGCAGCGGGCGTACAGCGCACTGCGCGTACAGTATAACAATGCTTTCAGGATGTTGTTAGGGTTTCCGCGGTGTTGTAGTGCCTCGACTATGTTTGCTGAGGCGCGGACAGATGATTTTTTCGCGATCATTAGGAAACGGAGCGCTTCGCTACTAAGTCGACTACGAAACAGCTCGAACAGCATCCTGAAGGTATTGTCCGAGTGGTGGGATCTCCCCCTGTTACAGAGGTGGATGCAGCTTCATAGTAGCGCGTCCCCTCGTATTATGTAATTTATGTTGTTTTCGTTTTGGATGATATATGTTTGTATTTATTTCAATTTTATTTCAATTTCAATTTTATATTATTAAGTTTCAATTGACATTTGTATGTATTTTAAATTTATTATAATTGAATGTTTGAGGATTATTTTATTGTGTGTGATTTTTATATCAATTTTATGTTTTTAATTTAATGTATGTAATTTTTTTTATGGACTTCTGAAAATAAATGAATTAATAATTTTATTAAGTTTAAGTTTATCCCTAGTTACTTTCCGGAGTTTGGAGGCTTATGGCAGGCAGGGGTGAAAAGTTTTAAATACCATTTTAAGAGAATTGTTGGAACTGTTGTCTTAATTTATGAAGGTTTGTATACTGTTATCACGGAAATTGAAGTTGTACTAAATTTAAGATCTCTCCTTCCCATGAGTTCTGATATTTCCAATTTTGGGTATTTAACGCCTGGCCACTTCCTCATAGGAACCTTTATGATGAGTTATCCTGAAACTGACTTATCTAATAATTCTATTAATAATATAAGATTTTGGAACGTTTAATGTAAAATTAAACAAGACTTTTTGAAAGTCTGGTCCGGGGATTATCTTACACAGCTTCAAAGCAGGCCAAAATGGCACCATGTCAATAGAAGGAGACCTAGTTATTCTTCGTAGTGATAAGACTGCTCCAATGACATCGCCCATGGCAAGGATTGTGAAGACAATACCTGGACCAAATGGTATGGTCAGAGTGGCAGAAATTAATCTGCCAAATAATAAAACATATGTTAGATCGCTAAGAAAATTATGTCCATTGCCGATAAATTAAATTAAACACAATTTGAATGTAACTTTTTTGCTTTTATCTAATTACATGTGGACTGTAGTTACAGCATTTTGTCATTTGCATGGCCCAACTATGTTTAAGAATAAATCTAAACATAATAATGTTATTTGCATTGGCAACTCTTATAATTTTTAGCACTAGTTCATATATACTGGTAACACTAGTCCAGTAGAAGCTTCTCTCGGTTTGATGTACTTTTGGCTCTTTTATTAATATTAATTAAATACAGTCATCATCATCTGCCTAGCCTTTTCCCAACTATCTTGGGGTCGGCTTCCAGTCTAACCGGATGCAGCTGAATACCAGTATTTTACATGGAGCGACTGCCTATCTGACCTCCACAACCTAGTGACTAGGTAACACGATACCCCTTGGTAAGACTGGTTGTCAGACTTTTTGGGCTTCTAACTACCCGTAACGACTGTCAAAGATCTACAAATGACAGCCGGGACCAACGGCTTAACGTGCTTTCCGAGGCACGGAGGGGACTTGGTATGTAAAGATGGTCACCCATCCACGGACCAACCGCGGCAAGCGTAGCTTAACCTGATCGATCGACCCGTGCAGCTGTTATTACTTAGCCACAAGCCCAATTAAATACAGTGCATTGCGTAAAATCACAAGCATTTTTATTCTACAATAACTATGTTTGTATAAGTAACATACTGTAATATTCTTTGGGCTCGGCGCTACCTATCTTGTTCCTTCATATTTCTTTACTAGTCATAATCTCTACAATATTTATATGTCATTTGTGTTATCAATAGTAAATTATATCGTATTTTATTCACTAATTGAATATGTTAAATTAATCTGTTTTAATATTAAAAGTATTGTTTTGACTAATGTAGTACCGACTGTGTTCGTAGATGGCACGACTAACCAATCACAGCGCATTGCCAGTCAATGGCGGGAATCATAATGGTGGGAGAACGCGACTATGGTTGTCGTGCCAGTGCTGCGAGCTCAGTCGTGCATTAGACGTCGAGATGCGAGTACTAAGGCTCGAGCTGTGATTTTAAAAGGATAACTAGTGTTAACTGTGAGGTATATTTGATATTGTGTTGGAGAAATAGAATATGTAAGTACATGAACAAGTGCCTATTATTTCTAAACCTTATTTTCAAAAGCCATGAACCTGAATAACAATTAGTTTTCGTATTTAAACTATTACTAGATTATCTGTAAGAATACAGAGTCTACATCTCAGAAGTGGGATAAAGATTCCTGTTTTGGCTTGTTGAAAATTTTTTGTACCCTTAATATTTACCTGCGGGTGTATTTTATTTTTCCTCTTAATTTGTCATTATAATTGGCTACGTTAACAATTGTTTTGGTTATTGGCTGATAAATTACATTGAACTTTTTATTTAAAGTAAAAACAATTTAAACGTTTTTTTATTCTAATGAAACGCTGCCTAGCTATGCTATTAGAAATTAGCTTGACATTTTGCGGGCTTGCGGGATACTAAACGCTCCAGACGTAATAAGAATAAAATTTATATTGTCTCGTTGGATGTTTTAGTAAGTATTGGCGGTATTAGGTTGGACCTGGTATTTGCAATATACTTACTCATAACGATTATTATGTTACTTACGCTTTTATCGTGCCAATGTTGGTTATCTAAAGCTTAGTAATACTTAGTAGCTTTATAACACTGAATTTTACACAATGTGCTTATTTTATGTTAACCGCCGTGGATCGAGCCGGGCGAGACCGCCTTGGATCGAGCCGGGTGGACCGCCATGGATCGAGCCGGACGGACCGCCATGGATCGAGCCGGGGGGACCGCTGTGGATCGAGCCGGGCGGACCGCCGTGGATCGAGCCGGGCGGATCGCCGTGGATCGAGCCGGGCGGATCGCCGTGGATCGAGGCAGGCGGACCGCCGTGGATCGAGCCGGCGGACCGCCGTGGATCGAGCCGGGCGGACCGCTGTGGATCGAGCCGGGCGGACCGCCGTGGATCGAGCCGGGCGGATCGCCGTGGATCGAGCCGGGCGGATCGCCGTGGATCGAGGCAGGCGGACCGCCGTGGATCGAGCCGGTGGACCGCCGTGGACCGAGCCGGGCGGACCGCTGTGGATCGAGCCGGGCGGACCGCTGTGGATCGAGCCGGGCGGACCGCTGTGGATCGAGCCCTTCGGCAAGAGCTGCCGTTCGCGTAGCTCGGTAAGGCAGACGCAAGCCAGCGCGGTGAGAGACTTGCTAGCCGCAGTTAAAGACAAGAACCCAGGTGAGTCACCTCCTCCATAAGGATTATCTACTCTATCGGAACTTCTCAATGTTTTACAATCTATTATCTAATAATAGTGCAGATAAATTAGGTTCCCTTAACAACACGATTCCCGAGTTTGACCCAAGTAAACGGGAACAGACAATGACTATGTGACTTCATAAAGTCAATGAGTGCGCAACCATTTATACGTGGTCGGAAAAGCAGGTAATTCATTTTGAATTGCCAAAACTAAAGGGCCCAAATATGGTACGAGGACCTTCCATCCATCCTGTTTACTTGGGCTGAATGTCAGGAGAAACGTTTGGCTACTTTCCATCAGAAGAAAATTATGGCCAAATCTGAGCGATATGTTGGCCAAACGGGCTAAGTTCACTGACTTCTTAGAAGAGTATAAATATGACAAATTGTCCCTTATTAATAGATGTGGTGTAAGTGGGGAAAGGGCAGTCGAATGCATTTTGCCATCGACGGCCGGTCGGTTAGATTAGGTGCTGATGCAACTCAGTTTCATGACTCTAACAAACTCCTTTTATATTTACGTAATGCTCGAAATACTGGATTCAACAACGAGCATAAATTAGCTAGGCCTTCACGTTGTTCAAATTGCAAAAAGGGTGGTCATGTCATATCTCGGTGCAGTCAACCCGTTAAGAAGTCTAGTCGATGCAATAGAATAGGTCATGAGGTGGAACAGTGCTATGCTAAACTGCCGACGACTGAAGAGAAAAAGGTCATGTGAGCAGAGAATAGGAGTAATGTAGGCGCGGTTGATTCTTCAAAAATAACCGCCCTTGTGTCGGAAAAATGGTTTTTAGACGTTTATAGCGTTAGCATAACGTTTATAGATTTTGGGAGTGAATGCTCTCAAACGGCAAGAAACTCCAAGGACTCTCTTTTCAATATAGATATAACAAAATCATGGATACATTGTTCTTGTTGCTTCTATAAGTGAGAACAATGTGATCAATTGAAAATATAAGATTAAAAATAAGCCCTGGCAGATAAGAGATGACCAGTCTCAACTGACGGCACGCGTGGATTAGCATCATCCAGCTTAACCATTTTGTAGGGAACCGAATGATCCAACACACTCTCCACCATCAGCGAAGCATTTAAGTGAGGAGTCACTGTAGTTTGGAGTCAAGCTCAATAATTTTGTCAGCATTTTGAAGTGTAGGTTTTAGTTATTGTGTCAATAATTTTCCGTTCGAATTTTTACAGTAGCGAAGCTACAACTTTCATTAGAGGCAAACCAAAAAAAAAAAATTGTTCAGTTCTCATAAACTCTAACATTAAATGTATTGCCTCAAAACTTAAGTCGTTCCTTGACTTTTCTTAATTTAACGCCAGCTATGATAAATAGTAGAACCAAAGTGATGCTATCACTATGCAAACAAAATTATCAATGTTTTACACAAATACAACTATAATAGGTATTATCGATTGTAGTTTTAATGCTGAGAGCAACAGTGCATTACAAATATGTAGATTTTAAAATTGTTATAAGTTACTAACTAATCAAATACAAAATAAATAGAAATAAAAGTTAATTTATCTGTCAATAAGACGACACAATAAAATATTGGCAAATAATATAGTCTGAAATAAACTCAAGCATAATCGAAGGAAAGCCTGTAGGAATAGGGTTATATGAAGCCATCGCACATGCAGCAGGCTTTTGATGGTATTATGGTCGTTAGTGATTACGATTAGCTAACTCAGTTAAGTCCAAGGCGCAGATAGTGAGATTCAAAGAATAGTTAGAATTCTACATATTATTAACATAGCAACAACGACGACATTAACATTTTTGTTATTTCTACACTTATGTCTGTAATTCGTTTAGTGTACCTACATTATAAAGACTATTCTATTCTAAAAGATCCTCAGTTTGATGACGTACTCAAATTATACGTTAAAGAACGATGAAGTGTGTTGGCTGCCCTGAAATTAAATGGAATGAGCATTTAGCTGATGTTCAGTATGCATAGTAGCATAAATCGAACACCATAGAGGCTCTATTCGGCATTGGACTATCGGGTCCTAATGACTGTAGAATTGTATCCAATCTGTCAGATGACTGAAATGGTTCTTCTAATAATCAAACTTGTCATAAATTACAAATAATAAAAAAATAAAAATAAAATAGATATATTATGTAAACTAAATAAATAAAGTATATCTACAAATAAATAAATAAAATGTATGATTTCGATCGGTGTCAAATTGAGGATACTCCCCGAATATGAAAATCTAACCGGTCTATTCGACAGTTTGTTGGAGTGACAAAATTGAGGCCTGGTTGAATTTTAATACAACACACAGGATAATTCGTCTGACAATGACAGCAAATAACCTAAATAAGTTTATATTTTGCAGCAAATGTCAATATTATTGTTAATTATGTAATTAACAAACCTTTATATGTTTCAGTTTTACTTACAGGTTTATCTTGTAAGTATCTGGGCCATGAAATAATGCCCGTTACTACACATAAGTTTTCAGACCCTTAGACCATAAAATAATGTCTACTGAGGTCATCTCTGGCCATAAAATAATGCCAGATACTCAAAATGGGCCATGAAATAATGCCCGATACTCAAAATGGGCCATGAAATAATTGCACGCATATGTAAATAGAGCCATGAAATAATGCTCGTTTTTAATTATAATGGACCATGAAATAATGCCCATATATGTACATCGAGCCATGAAATAATGCTCAATTTTAATAATAGGGGGCCATGAAATAATGCCCTACACACAGGACACTTCGTCTGGCAATGACAGCAAATAACCTAAATAAGTATTCTTGCAGCAATGTCTATAGTATTGTTCATTATGTGATTTAACAAATCTTTATATGTTTCAGTTTTACTTACAGGTTCTCTGTTTTACTTACAGGTTTACCTTGTTAGTATCTGGGCCATGAAATAATGCCCGTTACTATACATGATTTTTCAGACCCTTAGACCAATGTCTATTGAGGTCTCTGGCCATGAAATAATGCCAAATCTCAAAATGGGCCATGAAATAATGCCCGCATATGTACATCGAGCCATGAAATAATGCTCGGGGCCATGAAATAATGCCCGTATATGTACATCGAGCCATGAAATAATGCTCGTTATTAATTATAAGGGGCCATGAAATAATGCCCGCATATGTACATCGAGCCATGAAATAATGCTCGGGGCCATGAAATAATGCCCATGTATGTACATCGAGCCATGAAATAATGCTCGTTATTAATTATAAGGGGCCATGAAATAATGCCCGTGTATGTACATCGAGCCATGAAATAATGCTCGTTATTAATTATAAGGGGCCATGAAATAATGCCCGTTTATGTACATCGAGCCATGAAATAACGCTCGTTATTAATTATAAGGGGCCATGAAATAATGCCCGTTTATGTAAATCGAGCCATGAAATAACTCTCGTTATTAATTATAAGGGGCCACGAAATAATGCCCAAAATAATGAATTGTGATTAAAATAATAATCGTTTATAAAATTACAATTGTTAATAATGATACACTCATGTTCTTTAAACCTATCATAATAATTACTCCACAATGATGATGTGCTACTGTTAGAACATATTATTGTAATGTATTAATTTGTTTAATAATTATTAACGTTGATAATATTAAGGCTAAATTAGGCCACTTTGTTTTACTTTCTTTACACGAGGACGTATAATGTACCTTGGATGGCCGACTGTTATCAATAGTAAATTATATCGTATTTTATTCACTAATTGAATATGTTAAATTAATCTGTTTTAATATTAAAAGTATTGTTTTGACTAATGTAGTACCGACTGTGTTCGTAGATGGCACGACTAACCAATCACAGCGCATTGCCAGTCAATGGCGGGAATCATAATGGTGGGAGAACGCGACTATGGTTGTCGTGCCAGTGCTGCGAGCTCAGTCGTGCATTAGACGTCGAGATGCGAGTACTAAGGCTCGAGCTGTGATTTTAAAAGGATAACTAGTGTTAACTGTGAGGTATATTTGATATTGTGTTGGAGAAATAGAATATGTAAGTACATGAACAAGTGCCTATTATTTCTAAACCTTATTTTCAAAAGCCATGAACCTGAATAACAATTAGTTTTCGTATTTAAACTATTATTAGATTATCTGTAAGAATACAGAGTCTACATTTGTACATAAGTAACAACTTTAATTTCTATATTTTTTAGATCCAGAAGCTCCAGAAACAATTCATCTAAAAAAATTCATAACTTTTGTAAAAATACATCCAATTAAAATACAGTACACCGAGAAAATAACATTGGGACTGTACCCTAAGTTCCGAGAGTTTTATCTTTCTCCGTCACTTACGTGATTGTTGCCTTGCAATTTAATCATATCATTTAAGTGTTTTGTATGAAAATAGTTAGACAGTAAAAAATAGATAATAAGAATTTTCTGTGTAGGGACTTTCAGATAGCGTTTTAAAAGCATATACACATGATACACAAATATACATATAAGTTACATAAATATACACAATTATACATAGTAATGTAACTATAAAACAAGAAAGAAGAAGCAGGAGGAAGGAAGTACCTTTCAACACCAAGAAGATAGGATTTACCTACATACATTAATCCTACAGGGTATATCAGCCTATAATGTCCCTCAGCTGGGACAGCCTGGGTTTGAACACGCGACCTACAACTTGTCAAATCGTATAGGCAGCAGAAAAAACGAAACAATATAATTATTATGCATTATTTAAACAATCTTTACTCTCGTAAACATTCATAATAAAAATATCTTATTAGTTGATTAAGAACATCAACTAATAAGATTTTTTTATTATCTTACTCTTGAACTTACAAAATCAATCAAATGGCTGACATTCCAGATAATTCGTAAATTTTCTAGGAAGATTGAATCACCGATAGTGTGGATTTTCTGGTAATTCAATTACTTACGAATAAATTAAATTATTATGTGGATTGTAAAATCAACCCACTCACTTCAAAGTTAGCTCAAACATCGAACGTGAATACTTTTGACGTCAAAATGAGATACACAACATTAGATGTGTTAATAAAAGCTGAAAATATAATGGGTGTTTACAGAAATTATTGTTCTCAAATGAATTATCGTAAAACTCGAATAATACGTGTCGTTTTAGAAATTTTAATTTCTGCAGTAATATTGGTTATTAGCACTTATGAATTTGCTTCAGAAGATAGTTCGGATCACATATTAACGTATCGTATTTTCACATCACATTTCATGAGTATTTTAAGTACTTGCACTATAATGATTTGTGCTATTCAAACTTCAAGTTCTTTTACTATTTTCATAAAAAACTTAACAGCCGTGCAACAATGTTTCAATACAGAACCGACACACAAATGTTCAAGAAAATTTAAGAACTTTTTCATCATCTCAACAGCAGTATTGTGTTTTGGTGCAGCATGTATTTTACCTATAAGGATGTTCCGTAGACGTCTGATTCACAACAAACCTTATACCCTCAGCTCAGTTCTGGTATATACATCAGAAATAATTTATGAACTACGTTTTTCTATAGAGCATGTTATATTTTACATTTACATACGTATGATTCACTGTTTATTGAAACGTTTGAATGATTATGTATCGGATCTGCAAGACTATTATGATGACCAAGAAGAGGAGTTTTGTATTGGGAGGAGGGAAGCAAATGACCAGCTGACAGAAGAACGAATGGAAGAGTGGGCAACAAACTATATGTTATTAGTTGGCTGCAGTAAGAAACTATCGACATGCTTCAGTTTTCAGGTAAATGTCTTTATTACATTCACTGGGTGCTTTTTAGTTTAAAATAAGATAGTATTAATTAAATGATATTAAGTGACCTTATTGGGGATGTTTTCCAGAAAGGTCAGGTCAGGGTCAAGTCAACGTAAACGAAGCAAACGGAGTTAGTAAGGATAGTAGCAAGTGGCGTTCAGAAGTTTCTGCCTACTCCCATTGAAAGAAGGCGTGAGTTTGTGGATATAATTATGTAATTAAAGCGATTGGAGAGACCTTTGCCCTGCAGCATTAAATAATTGTTTATTTTATTTTATTTGAATTTATTAGAATGTTTTTGTTATGAGTTGTATTGCAATTCGTGGTAAGCTAGCGACCTCGACAGTTGATCATATTATTTTTTATTTTTTTTTTGCCTGAGCAACCAGCAGCAAGTTCGTCATGCTCCCTTAGATGTCACTGCTTGCGGTAGCGTCGGGGGTCGGGTTGCCTCCTTCCCTCAAATATGGCGAGGGGATGATGGCTGATCTTTGCGTTATGCTCGCAAACAGGTGCTGCTTGTGGTGACTGGTCGTCTTGCTGATCATGGTTTTGTTATTGTAACTAGTAATTAACTGTTTATTTATTTTACCTCGATGGTCCTAGTTTATCTTTTATAATAACTTCCAATTACAGCTTAAATAGCTTTATGTAAGCGGGCACGCCCTTTATGCCTGGAGACTTTTATTTCGATATTTAGTTCTATTTACGTTTAGTTTTTATTTCTGCTTGAGTATAGTTCTCGACGTTTTTGGTTGGTATATTTGCGTATGCTAGCTTATATATGGCGAATAATTTATCATTTAAATTGTTTTGTGTTGCATAATGTAAGTTATTTTGCATACTATTGTATAGAATCATTTTTCTAACTTGAACAGACAGCTATGTTGCTGGGGAGTTTGTTGCGCCACTTCTTCTTCCCAGCTAAAGGCATTAGGAAGTGGTGAAGGGTGGGCGTTTTGGGGGACAGTCTTATGTAATTTTGACGTTCGAAAAGTGCTGATTCTCAGCCTAGTTTGAATAAATGACTTTTGAATTTGAATTTGAGTGGGATGAATCAGGTTAAATAAAAAAAAAAACTAAATTAGGGCTGTTCTCACCATCGATTGTTAAATATTTGTTTATTTGGAAATATTTGGTGGAATTTAACTAGCATTTTTGTTCTTTTGTTTCAGATGATATTTTCATTGGGCGTATCGTCAATGCATTATATTTATTCGTCATTTAACATTTTTCGAATCTTCCTCACAAATGTAAATATCCAGTTCTACTAAGTATTCCAAATATTCCTTATTTGTTTATAAAACTGACATTTCTTTTTCCTCAGGAAACGTACAAGTATTTTGGTTGTTTTCAAAATCTTTATATCCTGATATATTGTTTGAGTAGTACACATTTAGTCCTTTTTGCGGGACAGAAACTTATTAACGAAGCCGCCAAAACAAAGACGGGTTTATCGAAATTAAACAACACGTTATCGATATGTGAGTATTTCATCAGATTTTTTTTAAACCATGTGTTCCGAAATATTATTAAAGCAAAGACATAACATATCTGTGTTGTCTTTAACAGCAATACAATGGCTAAATGCAAAAATACAGTGTTGGTACACTGGCGAGCAATATAAAAAAGTCTCATGCGAAGTGCCAAAACAATCCCGCCCCGACCCTTGGTCGAGCCAGCCTACGCCGCTGAGCTTGTAGCTTCAAATTCTCCTAATAATAATACTAATCCGATCCAGCCTGTCCCTTGCTATCCTCCACCAGCGATGCCCTAAGCCGAAGTCCGTACCCCACAGGGGGAGCCCTTAGCATGTAGTCGCCGATTTTCTAAGTTTTATGGCCTGGCTAAAGGACTTAATTTATTGAGGCAGCCACAGGAAAGTCCGGTTAAGCAGCCAACAACCTCCTCGGATGACCTGCAAGAAGCCATTAAAAAAAAAACTTGCCAAAAAAATTGAAATATCTCCTAAGCCACACAAGTCAGCTACTTGAAGTAAAAAAAAAACATGAAAACTGTTTTATATGCGTTTGTTATGCGCTAGTAAATAAATTTCAATGTTGCTTTTTACTTCAAGAAACTATCTTGCGTGGTTTCGGAAATATTTCATGATAAGTTAGTGTTGTTTTTTTATATTGCTCGTTAGTGTATTTGCGAAGAAGACCGGGTCCGATTCTTGGGTGAAGCAAAACTCTAAAATTGCTTTTTTTAGTAATTATCTCCATAAGTGAGCTCATGTTGCCTTTCACCACTTTGCAATTTGTACCCATAGTTTTAAGTAATACCATCTCAGAAATACCTAATGTATAAAAATGTATTTATTTTCAGATCCTACATCGAAATCAAAAGCTATCAAGAATGTATATCACCTAGTAAAAGCTAATCCAATCAAAATAGAATACACTGGTCGAGTGCTCCAGGGAATGTATCTAATTCCAATAATAGTTTCTCTGTCTGTCAGTTATATCATAGTTGCATTGCAATTCAATCACCTCATTTAAATAATTTTAGTAAATTAAGACACTAAAAAAGTGTGTTTGTGATTGGTTTTGTTTTATATAAATTCCGCAGGCAGTTTATGTGATTCGTCATTTTACATACGGCGTCGTTAGTTTCAAAACGCTCGCAGTTATGAAATATGCCAAAGGCAAATTGGCAACTCGTTGAATTGTTGTAATTGCAACATTTATTGTTATTGTAGGTTCGATTGGAAATGTCATATAATGAAACCAATCACGCGCGAGCCTAAGTGGTCACAGTAACTAAGTCAGGGCACCCCGATCTAATGTGTTAGGTTAGAACTGTGACCAACCGCACGCGCACCGGGTGAGCAAAGCTTGCAGTGTCACGGCAGCGGTCAGCGAGCACCTTAAGATGTGGAATTAAATACTTATTTATTTTCCGCGGCATTTTGTAAACGGTGGCTTTTGAATTTACTGTCCATCAAATGTTGTGGCATATTATATAGTAACAAGACAATTTACATTTTGCCTTCGGTATATTTCATAACTGCGAGCGTTTTGAAACAGACGCCGCAGTGTGTAAAAAGCGGAATCATACTGATTGCTTACGACATACTTACACATATTTAATTAATTACTTTCACTTGTCAAAGTAAATCACGATTGATTGTATAAATGTATCACCAAAAAATATGAAAGAAAGTAAGACATTATTTATTTGCTGATAATGTAGGTAGGTAAACATTTGAGTTGGATGGTTTGTAAATTGTCCCAATACATTTTGCCTTACGGCCTGCAAAATATTAGATTTGAATTTAATAATAATAATATAATTACAACCATTACAATTATTATTAACACTAGTCAGAATTTAATAGGTAGGTACAGATCAGTCTTAACAATATGAATTAATAAAATATAAATCTCTCGCATAACATACAATGAAGAATATTAATTTCGTAATGTGTAAGGTTAAAAAGCTTAATGTCAAAATATTCCAAAACATTAACGACAAGAACGTATAAGCATATTTGTATAGTGTATTGTTGTGTCGTGTTGTTTGTTTGTGTATTTGTATTTAGATAAAACATGAAGGAAGCTCAAGGAGTAATGTCAATATCGTATCATGTGGCTTTCTGTAGTTTCTACTTGGCTTCGTAGGAAAAAGTGGCGTAAAATAATTTATGAGGGTACGACAATACGACGAAAATTTGAACACTGGCAATACTGGTCAAAATATAGTATTCTATATCTTGACTTTTTATATTTAATAACAAAAATCACGCCTGTATTCCCCAAAAGGTTAGGCAGAGGTGTACCTATAGTACACCCACATATCGCCAGTAATTTTTAGGTCCCATGTAAGGGGGCCTATTGCCACCAGGCACAAATCCAGACACCGGGTTGCTTCTGAAAAATTCTAGATCGAAAAACTGATGGTAGATGATAAAACTTTGCTCGACCCAATCGAGCCCAGGACCTCATAATTGACAGTAAGGCAGCAGCGAGGCAGTTTTGTTTTAATGCTTCATTTTTACTTCTTTATTAGTCCAGTTCTGCCTCCGTGGAGGTCAAGTTCTGCACTTTAGCCTTCGCCTATGCCTTCGCTAAAATAGACTCCGAAAAAAAAAAACCGGTCGAGAGCGAGTCGGACTCGCGCACCGAGGGTTCCGTACCTACTCATTATACCGCCATAATAAAATTGACATCATTTTTATTGGTAAAAAGATATGGGCAAATTTAGACTTTCGCGAATACTCGTAAGTACCACAATTTACCTTAATTTTCAACTTTTCTTATTTTTCGGAATTTTTCCTTTATTTGTGCTGTAAGACCTTGCTTTTTGCCAAATTTCGTGATTCTAGGTCAACGGGAACTACCATATAGGTTTTCGACCCAAAACCTATAGGGTACTTCCGGTTGACCAAGAATTGTCAATTTTGGTTAAGAGCAAGGTCTTATAGCACAAGTAAAGGAAAAATTCCGAAAAATAAAAAAGTTGAAAATTAAGGTAAATTTGTGGCACTTAAAAGTTAACGGACAAGAGAATGATCTTATAAGGGTTCCGTTTTTTACGTATTGAGGTACGGAACCTTAAAAAACAAATAATCCTAATTGTAGTGATGTACCGACGATGGGTTTTGCCAATCAGCCGACTAGATATAGTGATATTATGTAATTGATTGAGTTTTTTTTTGTTTGTAGACAGGGAACGTCATTAGTTAAATACTTATCCAAAGTTTAATTAGATATCGTATTGACGTCCCATATAGGATGTTAATGTAATAACCACATTCATAATTATTTTATTTTTAGAGATTTAGATAAATAAAATGTACTTATTGAGATTTTCTTTTATTTATTTTCATCCTTTTGTGTATCGTAGCATTTAACATAAGGATAGATATTTTCAGATTTAGATACTGAAAGAAGAATTTATTGAAAAAGCTTTAAAAACGTAACCTAAAATAGGTTAGGTTAGGTTAATTAGGCTAGTTTATTTTCTGATCTATGTTTGATGGGCACACCCAAATACTCCGAATTATTTTATTCCTAATTTCGATACTCCGATTTCCTAAAGTCCGAATTTCACTACCTAATAATTATGCCTATTATTAAAAATCACGAAATTCATTTTACCGAAAGTCTTAGATGCAATTTGATTGTTTTCCGATTTTCATACGTTCGAAGGATCAAATTCGAAAAGTTTTTCGTATAATTATGCAGTGTGTGTGTTTGATAAAATTGTTAATGACCATTTTATATTAACTCTTATGGTAAGTAGATGTAGGTATTTTCTACATAACATAACATTACGCCTGTATTCCCCAAAGGGTTAGGCAGAGATGTACCTATAGTACACCCACATTTCGCTAGTTATGGTTGAGTCTCATGTCATAGGGGCCGAGCCTATTGCCATCAACCGGGCATAAATCCAGATTCCGAGCTGCTACTGAGAAATTCCAGATCGAAAAATCCAATAATACTTTGCCCAACTCGGGAATCGAATCAACACAGGATAGTTTCTAACATATAATAAGTTAATTTATTTTACTAAGTACCAAGATTAACATTCGGAGGGATTCTTGAATAAAACTATTCCAATTACTTACATAAATTAGACATTTTCTCAAACATGCTTGGAAATTCAAGCGTTATTTTGACAATAAATAAACCTTCTTCAAGATAAATTGAAAATGCTGTACTGGTCAAATTCATGCGAGCCCGGCAATGTGTGTATGAAAATCCATACCTGTCGTGTTTAGCGGCCGAATAAATTATTGTGAAAACTCATATCTTTGGGTTATATAAAATGTAACGAACTTTTTACTTCGACACATGACAACAAAGGAGGTAACTTAGCAAAGATTTTATTGAAATTTGGCTTGCAAATAGAGCTGTTTGAAGTAAAAAGAAACAAATGAACAAATTGGCGCGGGAAAAATCAACGTTGTTCGTCATTGATTCTGGAATATATAATTAATTAACTTAGTTTAAATTTCCGCCCATTATTTGAGAAAAGTACAATAATTTGATTGCGGCCAATGCTTTGGCCGCAATCAGGCATTGATGGACTTCGAATTCCGATCGTTCATCAATGCTCCTATTGCAGGCTTCGGCAGTAGTGTACTATTTATTATAACTAAACTACTATTTAGGTGTATCGCTTTCTGACAGATTATAACGCTGGTAGATTCTACTTATTAACATCAGAAAAGCAATTTTTCATTAGCGTACCACGTCTCTACTATTACTTAAGTCTCATAAAGATCATCAATCAAGATTCTTATCAATAATATATGCACATAAATAATCGTTTGAATGATCGGGGACAGTTTTTATGAACGATTTTGTAATTTTTCGTCCTTTTCTGAGTAAAGACGATTGTTCGCTTCACTTTAAAATGCTAGAAAATAAAATTATGTTAACTGCTGAAAATATAATGGGCGTTCACAGAAATTATAGTTCTGTTGGAAAATATCACAAAATTCTAATTTTAATTCGTATTATTGTTGAAATTGTGGTTTTTGTGGCTGTTTTTTGTGTAAATTTCTTAGTTTTTTCTCCAACTTTAAGATTCCGTGAAAATTTTACGTCTTTGTCGATCGCATATCACTTGGCTTTTCTTTTAAATGGCTTCAGTATAATGACGTGTGCTGTTCTAAGCTCGCATTCTCACAAATTATTTATAAATAACTTCATGGAAGCCCAGTTTTGCTTCTGGAATGTCGAAATATACAAAAAATATATTAAACAGTTCAAACTAGTCTACATATTAGCCTCATCCACGTTTAGTTTTATAAACGTCATTTTGATAACCCTCAGAGTCCGTACCTTATTGACGCAGGGTTATTTATATTTATGTTACATGGTGTTGTTACTGATAGAAATATACATTGAAATACGTTACATTTTAGAAAGTGTTATGTTTTACACTTATATTTCTATAATACAAAATTATTTGAAATCAATGAACACGCGTATTTGTGAAATTAAAGCGAAGTATACTGTAATAGAAAAGAAACAAAACTCGTATATGAGCCAAGAGAATGATCTGCTGACGGTGGCGCAAGTTGATGATTGGGCAATAAAGTACCAAAAATTAGAAAATTGCAGCAAAACACTATCTGCGTGCTTCAGAAGTCAGGTAAATATAACGTTATGTAAAGTTATGGTAACTGGTTTCCCATTAGCCATTCTTATGCTTCTGAATATGAGTGGATATTGGCTCTGGCCAGTACATCAACAGAATTTATACAAAACTTCATTAATATTGTTTTTCAGATGTTATTTTTATCCGCTTTGTCATCGGTGCACTATATTATTTCAACGTATGTGATATTCAGAACAATTTTAATTCGCGTAAGTAGTTAATTACACGGTAATACATTTGTCGATTCCTTCTGCCCTTGAGCAAATTTACATAATTAATTAGTTCAGTTTGTCTCTTCATCCATACGTCTCTTTCGATTGCCATCTTCCTGATCATATCTTCAACTCTTTGCAGTACAGTGTAATAAATAATAAATGCTTTCCTCTTTTTCTGATCTGAGCTTCTTGATTTTTTCCAAACACAGGATTCAGCATATTACGTGACTGCTTTGATCACATTACAAGGCGTAATATATGCTTGGTGTTGTACATATTTTATCTTCACTTCTGGTCAAAGACTTCTAAATGAAGGACTAAAATTCAGAAGAAGTTTGGCAAAATTATACAGCTCGTGGTCAGTAAGTAAGTGATTTAATTATAATAAATATTTTTTTTGTCATAATTTATGTTTGTATCAACAGCTTTCTGCAATAGTATAACAGTGACTTGAAGCACGGACTGGTAAACGAGAGATACACGAGTTTAAATACTTTTCATTAAATGCTGTCGCAGACAGCCGCGACGCGACGCACAGTGGGCTGAAAATCGATCTTCATAGACTTAGGGATCAACTTAGTATTTTTTTTCTTTTTTCGGCAGAAATGGGTTTAGGTATCGTATATTGATCAATTTAATGCTATTTCAGTTTTTCAATAAACGTTTTTCTTTACTTTATAATACTTGGTTGAAAAAAATGTATGGAGAAATATGTAAAAAAGGATATATTTCGACTTTGGTACAAGTGCGACTAATTCCCTTCGGCACGATTATACACCTTATTTTTCTGCATTTTTTGACATATCGCACAATGCGCGGACGCGCTAGATTTTGGGAGAAAAAAAAATAAAATGTGTTTTTAGAATATAAAAAAAGGTTTTAACCTTTTAAGTACTGCAAAAAAAGCGTGCGACCATCCGTCAAGGACAAACACGTGCGGCTTATCGCGATGTAATCTGACACGCGTTGACCTCTCACACAAAAACTGCTATAGCTTCGTTTCTATTGCGTCATTTTACAATCTGTAAACAGATTCGAGTGTTTGAACAACGGGGGCCACTTATGATAATATCCATAACACTCATACGTTTAGTTATTATTGTAAACATCCTATTGAAAATAGAGAACTGGCCGTAAGCCGACTTGTTAATGTATTATGTTAGTTTCTGGCAAAAGTAATGAATTGATTTACGCAAAATTTTGGTAATAATATCATGAATACACAAGTAATCCAATTAGATTTTTTTCTTATTAGTCTTACATACAATATTTCCATAATATTCTAACTCAAAGTTCATAGTGCGCGGTGCTGTCATTTTGAATCGCGTAGTCCAATTCGTGATATTGGAAAAGATCATACGAGTTATAATGAGCATTATATCATGTATTAAATCTTTCTAGAATATTACCTATACCTTCTTCGACTAATTGTTATCCATGAATCGTAAAAATATGATACGATAATTGGTAAAATACCAAGATGACCTTGACGGGTCATTTTATCCGGAAATTTATCTAGTCTAGTTAGAATCTTATTTGAAAGTAAACAAGAATGAAGTGTTTTATCAATTTCTGTACACACATTCCTTATTTATAACCCTTTTGATTAATTCATTAATGGTTACTAAACAAATCTAGTATTATTTCATAAAAATTCGGCATGATAATTTGACCCGTTTTACCTACACATCAAAATGCTTCGAAAAATCTTTGAAAAATGGATAAAAATGAATGAATACGCTTCGAATGCATGAAATAATTAATTAGAATTAGTTTTTGCATAGATAATTACCATTTATAGACACAAATTCATCGAAAAACAGTCAACAATAATATATTTATATGGCAAATGTGTAAGGCGAAATAACCTGAAAATTGATTGGCTCGAAAATCATTTTTACTATATTGTTTTACGCAAACGATTAGCCAAAAACTTGCACAAGCCACTATTGTTTCATTATTCATGTACTTACCTAAGTTTCAAACGAAAAATCCATCACAATAACTCACAATAAATAAAACAACAACACTAAGTCACGACAATAAACCACAGAATATCAATGTAAAAAAGGGCGCCTTTGTATTTTTTTTTTATAGTGTTGGGCACGAAGTTTTTAGTAACTTTTATCGTCTATGGCTTACAAATATTCTTGCCAGTGTAGGAAAAATATTAGCAATCGACTAAGTTCCGTACTTTACGCAAAAATAATATTTTAATGGTGTAGCCACTTGGCAACGCGCGCTGTCGCCCGGAGGCGTCACCGGTCCTAAACGGTTGCGCGCGAAACCGACCCCTCCGGGCGACAGCAGTCCTTAAAAGGTTAATATATTTATAATTGACATTAGGTATTTAAATGGTTATTAAAAAATTATATGAACAGAAATTTAGTAGTTACCGGTTAAACATAACAAATTTTATGGAAATCAATTAATAGTTTTTGTAATTTAATTACGAGGATGGTTAAATAATGAGATCTTATGATTCATTGGCCATTATCTATCATAATGAAATCTAATATCTTATTACTGAGGAGTTTCCGTCATTTATTGTCCCTGATTCCTGCTTCACGATATCTATCAAAAGCCCTAACTCCTTTTGAAATCTCTCTTGTATCTGTTTCTTCCTCTGCTGCATCACGGATTTGTTGTGTTCTCCTTTGACAGACCAAGTTTTAACATCTTGTTTGTATGCTACGTGCAAAAGACACTCCATGCTATTTGAGCATGTAAAGGTGACAAGCCAAACTTGATCATATCAGATGACACTTCTTTACGCAATACTGCATCGAGATCGTTCATCTGAGATGGTTTCGCCAAACACAAGTAACACACAGCACTGGAGCGAGCTTCTGATAGATACATGCACACTTTTCCATCAATCATCGTCAGGACGAGATTGTGTTCAACTTCAATTCCATCAACACATTTGGATGGGCTTAAAGTTTTTATTTCTGCTTCCATTTTTAGTCATTTCATCTTTCACTACCAACTCACTTTCTTTGACGAATATAAATTGAACAGGTCGACAGTATAGTGTAGAGGACGGCTTAGAATTTTCCCATATAATTACTTCCTTTCCAACTGCAGCAGTTAGTATTAAGGGAACTAAAGTTGTCGTAAAAATGGCTTCATCAGTCTTTCCTTATTCCATTTTTTGTTTATATCTACTTTGGCTTGATGACCCATCGAAACGCCATTTTGACAATAAATTTAAAGACTTATGAGGCGGTTTATCTGGTAGACTTTTGAGTATACGTTGCACAGTTATGTCAAGAAGAGCTTGAAGAGATACTTTGGCCATTGTATCTGTTAAACTAAATGCCTCATTTGGAGGGTAACATACTAATTTAGCCTGCTGCATTTTATAATACGATGGATAAATATCGATGCACCCTCGCGGATAGCAGCAATCCAAGCGCTTTCTCCGAAGTAAAAGTACATTTCTTGTGCTTCTGAGTTTTAATTAGTTGCAAAAATGTTGCTACTTCTTCAGGATTTTTCATTAAATAATCAATGACTTCAGTCAAATTTTCTTTGCCATCTTTCTTTAACTTGCTTACTGTAGCGTAAGCTAGTTTGTCACTGTCTTGTTGATTCTGTTCTTCAATCCTCCGTTTTTTCTGTTTAGTACACAATTCTACGAATGGTTTACGAGGAATCAAACGCTTAGTTAGTGTTCCAACAGATACAGATTGGCTGGTTGAAGGTGCTTGATACTCTGTAATGGCATCTTCTGCAGCTTGTTGTGGAACAACACAAGATGGCCAATCCACTGTAAGCGCCAACCAGTCTCCGTATTGTTTCTTAAATGTTTCAGAGTTTTTTTTGGCGGTCTTCCATCTTTTTATGACAGCCTGGCTGAATCTTCGACAAAATTCCTTTAAAGTATCGCTGTCTTCTTTCGAAAGACTTAATTGAACTGAGACACAACAGTTTGTAGTAATGCAAGGTAGTTACCCAGCTTGCCAGACTGCTTTAAAACAACATGCAAGTCAAGGTTATGAACTAAATTCACTTGTTCCATTTTATAAAAATAGGTAATCACTCTTTGTAAAAATTAAGTCAATTGAAAATAGTAATTAAATGCACACGATTTATACTTAAGGTTTGAAAAAACTATATAGGAAGGGGGGTAGTTAGTTAATGAGATCTAATTATCTTAGTAATAGGATATCAGATTTCATTATTATGATAGATAATGGCCAATGGATCATAAGATCTCATTATTTAACCATCCTCGTTATTAAATTACAAAAAATATTAATTAATTTCCATAAAATTTGTTATGTTTTACCGGTAACTACTAAATTTCTGTTCATATAATTTATTAATAACCATTTAAATACCTAATGTCAATTATAAATATATTAAAACCTTTTTTTATATTCTAAAAACACATTTTATTTTTTTTCTCCCAAAATCTAGCGCGTCCGCGCATTGTGCGATATGTCAAAAAATGCAGAAAAATAAGGTGTATAATCGTGCCGAAGGGAATTAGTCGCACTTGTACCAAAGTCGAAATATATCCTTTTTTACATATTTCTCCATACATTTTTTTCAACCAAGTGTTATAAAGTAAAGGAAAACGTTTATTGAAAAACTGAAATAGCATTAAATTGATCAATATACGATACCTAAACCCATTTCTGCCGAAAAAAGAAAAAAAATACAAAGTTGATCCCTAAGTCTATGAAGATCGATTTTCAGCCCACTGTGCGACGGTGCGACGCGATTTTGGTAGAAAAATTTCCATGAAGTTTTCATAGAAATTATTCTACTAGAGTCGCGTTGCGCCTATTTGCGAGATCCTTAACTCTTTTGTCGCCAAGTCCCATATATAGTGAAACAAACGTGAAAGAGATGATATAAGCCGCGTTGCTGACACGACTACAACAGTGTGAAAACAAAGGTTTCAATCATTTATTTATTTAAACTTCTCATACACAAAAAGGTACAAAGGCGGACATAATGCCATAGGCACTCTCTACCAGTCAACCAAGGGTGGTGAAGAGATTAGATGGCAGGTGCTCTGTTTGAGAGGAACAAAGAAAAAATTATTAAAAATATATCATTAGAAATAAAATGTAGGAACAACAGTACATAAATGAGATCTAATTTTGTATGATTGTATTGTATTATGTCGCAAGCTGGGAGATGAATATTGACATTTGTTATTCTATATTTTCCAGATCCAGAAGCTCTAGAAACAACGCATCTCAAAAATTTAATAATTTTTGTAAAAATACATCCGATTAAAATACAGTACACCGAGAAAATAACATTGGGACTGTACCTAGTTCCGACAGTTTTATCTTTCTCCGTCACTTACGTGATCCTTGCCTTGCAATTTAATCATATCATTTAAGGCTCCGTGCCGCCGCACCGCACGAAATCACTGATTTTGATCAATTTTGTTTATTCGTTGTGAGAAAGGGGACGAGCATTTAAACAAAATTATTTGTGATTTGAAAAGTCCAATTCTTCGTCTTGTACATAGGGGAAAGGGATTTTTGAAATAAATTAAGGATTCGTGGGAAATCACTAAAATTCGCAACAAGTTTTCCAAAAAATGACGCGAGACTGACGTTTGATCGTTTCGTTAGAAGAAACTGCTTTTGATGTTGAAAATTAAAAAATATCATCAACATCATTATATGGTCTACTTGTACATAGGGGAACCACTTTTTTCAACTTTCATACAAAATATAGCAGAAAAAAAATGTTGAAATAACGTAACTTTCTCAAAACTTCAAGCCAAATAAATATTTTTTTCTAATACTTAGAAACACTTTTAAGAAATTTTAAAAATTATATATTAATTTTAAGTTAATTGTTTAATAGAATCTAAATTTTATTTTATAAATAAACAATTACTTCATTACGTAAATAAATGGCAAAGTGAACTATATAAACGATCGCGGAAAATCTATTCCGTCAGTAGCGAACGGGCCTTCCCAGCGTGAGGACGTATCACTTTGCGTCGCAGCACGCACACACGCACGTACGTGTCCGATGTTAACATATTCCAGAAATTGTACGTCGACTACCACATTTTGATCCGCATTTTATTTTAAAGTACTTTGCTTGTTTTTGAAGAACATTAAAATTTTGCATGCCTGGCAATAAATAAAATACCGGTGTACGTGTGTTCGTAATTCTTCTTATCCTAAACGGCTTGACTGATTTAGATGTTTTTTTTTTTTAATTCTTTTTGTGTAACTTGGATGGTTCATAACTATAGTTGGACTCGCGTGGCGCTGTTGTCGCAGGACAACATCTGCCTGCTGGGTTCACTAGTAATATTTTGACTTTAGATTTCATAGTTTTGAATGATTTTTGGTAGGGGAAAAGTTATGGGTTCGCGTCACCGATATGCCCGCGCCGATATGCTGTTGTAGCAATAAGTGAAGTATTTTTGGAACGAAGTTCTTTAACGCTACTGAAGACTACTTTAAGTCAAAATAAAGATCCAAGATGACGGCTGCGAACATTTAAAAATATTTCGTCATGGGTATCGTTTTCATAGTTTTCGAGGATGCTAAAGCTGATAGTGAGGTCAAAATATAAATCCAAGATGGCGGCTGTGACAATATTCAGATTTTTCGTCATAGGTGTCTTTTTCATAGTTTTTGAGGATTCTAAAGCAGATTTTGATGTCAAAACGTAAATCTAAGATGGCGGCTGCGAAAATTTTCACATTTCTTCATAACATCACGCCATCAATTTCAAAGTGTTGGGCCCTTTGAAATTGATGGCGTGATGTTATGAAGAAATCTCATTTCCGCAACTTTTTCGCGCAAGTGGGTTCGCGCAAGTGTCTTTCGCGAAAATGTCTTTCGCGCAAGTGTCTCAGATCCCTTTATGGATACTGGTGCCAATTCTCTTGTCACAAATTAATGCCTCAAAACTAGACTAAAAATCACCAAAGTTTCGTTCATTCCTGTCAAACGATGATTTCCCATCGTGAAATAAGTATAGAATATATTTTATTTTGACAGCACTAAGATGGCAATATGGTGCCGATTCTCTTGTATACCGAACTAAACTTACTAAACTATCACTAAAATTCCTTACTTTTGGCTATGAAAATCTTGAAGCTGTTCTGCAACAAAAATTTTCTAAATTAAATTTAAATATATTTTGACACACTAAAATTATATTTGACAATCGCGAGTCCACGTGGTACTTGTTTGCCCTACCCCGTGAATTTTTTTTAGAACTGGAGGCGCACAGGGGGCAGCCTTGACGTTTTATATGGAATTTTTACTTTTTGTAAGGAAAATAAGAAAAAATATTACCTACATGTAGAGTGTCAGGGGTTTAAGGGTTTTATAAAGGGGATCGAAATTCTCATTATTTTTGCGATTGGACGCACCATTTTCGAGATATATGCAAAAGAAAAAAAAAAGGTACAGTACTGCTTTTTGCACCTGAAGCGAGGTGTTGGTGTGAATTTTAGTTCAAGATAACTAATTTTATTCCGCACCTTTTTAATCGCGATTAAAAATAGTCAGATTTAGTTAGACATGGGTGCCGATTCTCTTGTACACCGAACTAAACTAACTAAACTATCACTAAAATTCCTTATTTTTGACTATGAGAATCTCAAAGCTATTCTGCAAAATAAATTCTCTAAATTTAAAAATAATTTTGACACATCTAAATCGAATTTGACAACCGCGACTCCACACGTGATACCTAACCACGTGAATCTTTTTAGAGATGGAGGCGCGCAGGGGGGGCAGCCTCGACGTGTTTTATATGGATTTTTCACTTTTTGTGTGGAAAATAAGAAAAAATATTACCTACATGTAGAGTGTTAGAGGTTTAAGGGTTTTATAAAGGGTGTCGAAATTTTCATTATTTTTGCGATTGGACACACCGTTTTCGAGATATAAGCAAAAGAAAAAAAAAATATTCGGTACTGTTTTTTCATCTGAAGTCGAGGTGTTGGTGTGAATTTTAGTTCATGACAACCAATTTTATTCCACATGTTTTTAGTCGCGATTAAAAATAGTCATATTTAGTTAGAAAATCTAAATTTTAGGTTAAAAACGTCAAATTCAGAATAGCAAAATTGCCATTTTCACTAAACTAATATCTCAGTGCCATCTTAGTGCTGTCAAACTAAAATATAGTTAAGTTGTGTCACTTTAATCTATTTCAGAATGGGCAATCGTCGTTTCACAGGAATAAACTAAATTTTGGTGATTTTTAGTTTAGTTTAGAGGCATTTGTGACAAGAGAATCTCTTAGACTTGACTAAAGTGACACAACTTAACTATATTTTAGTTTGACAGCACTAAGATGGCACTGAGATATTAGTTTAGTGTAAATGGCAATTTTGCTATTCTGAATTTGACGTTTTTAACCTAAAATTTAGATTTTCTAACTAAATATGACTATTTTTTTATCGTGACTAAAAACATGTGGAATAAAATTGGTTGTCATGAACTAAAATTCACACCAACACCTCGACTTCAGATGAAAAAACAGTACCGAATATTTTTTTTTTCTTTTGCTTATATCTCGAAAACGGTGTGTCCAATCGCAAAAATAATGAAAATTTCGACACCCTTTATAAAACCCTTAAACCTCTAACACTCTACATGTAGGTAATATTTTTTCTTATTTTCCACACAAAAAGTGAAAAATCCATATAAAACACGTCGAGGCTGCCCCCCCTGCGCGCCTCCGGCTCTAAAAAGATTCACGTGGTTAGGTATCACGTGTGGAGTCGCGGTTGTCAAATTCGATTTAGATGTGTCAAAATTATTTTTAAATTTAGAGAATTTATTTTGCAGAATAGCTTTGAGATTCTCATAGTCAAAATTAAGGAATTTTAGTGATAGTTTAGTAAGTTTAGTTCGGTATACAAGAGAATCGGCACCAATAGAGAATTTTTCATTTTCACTAAATTAATAACTCATTCAGTTGCAAAAACTGTACTTTATCTTTTTTCTGTTCTTTTGCTTATATCTCGAAAATTGTGTCTTATCGCAAAAATAATGAAAATTTCGACCCCCTTTATGAAACTCATAAACCCATAAAACTCAACATGTAGGTAATAATTTTTCATGTTTTCCATACAAAAAGTATAAAATTCCATATAAAACAGAATTGTTATAAATATACTAAACGAATATACACAAACATTCCAGACTTATTTCATAAGCGTACCTACGTAACTTAACAAAATACCGTCTATAGGATCAAAACTGTTTAAGCGATCACTACGCTCGATGTTTAGGCGTGTGTGCGTGAACGGTGCACACAAACATAGCATCGCAAGAATTTACCTAAACTCTGTCGAGTGAAGTCACAGCCAGGAGCCTTAAGTGTTTTGTGTGAAAAATTTTTTTTTTTGGATGGGAAATTATCAAATAACTTCTCCCGCTCTGGGCGGAGCGGGAGGGCGTGTCAGACTCTTACTGACTAAAACCCACCCGTGTTCCTTCAGTTGCCGTGTTGCGGGGGCCACGATGTCCCTATCGGTTTTCTTCGAACCCCCGGCAGGCATTGGCCCTAGCGGACCCCGTCAATTCTCTCACGACCTGATAAAATCTCGGATGTTACCAGACAAAAAATAAATTATGAATTATTAAAACAAATTTTACTTTTGTAAACACTCTATTTTTCATTTTCTATGTTGATGTTCTTACCATTAAAATAAAAAATACAAAAAAAAAATTGTATTAAATATTTGTATGACCAACATGTAGTTGTTCCGGGTCTGGCTGTTTGTGTATGTGAGTTTAAATGTTTGTAAACACACCCACCTAGTGTAGGGCAAAATTTAAATAATAAAAAAATAAAAAAAATTGAACTTACCAAATCAATCAAATAATTTTCAGGCATTTCAATTACTTATGAATAAATTAAATTTTATTTGAATTAAACTTGGTATACCTATGTTAGTTGTTGGTTGCAGCAAGGAACAATCGGCATGCTTTAGTTTTCAGGTAAAGGTCTTTTTAAATTCACTGGTTGCTTTCTTGATTAAATATGTATCACATTACTGCCGCAGCCTTCAAACTAAGTAAATTAATTATAAGTTGCTCCTCATCAGATCTTCACCTTTTTTTTTTGGGACCAACATGAAGTTACTACCTTTTAAATATAAAAAGAACCATCGAAATCGGATCTCATAAGGTGGAGATATCTAGTACCCCCCCTTTTTGCCCCATTTTGGAGGAAGTAGCCCTCCAATCAAAAATCCCCGACGATTTAAAGTTACAAAAAATTCGTTAAACCTGTACACCAAATTTCGTCCAGATCGGTTCTAAAATACGACCTGTAAAATTTGCTTTCGTGTGTCAGTTTGTACGTACTCGTCGTACGTACAAACTGACACACGAAAGCAAATTTTGCCAGACCTGATCCAGAGACGCTTCGCTCGCTACGCTCGCTCGGTCAATTAATTATAAGTTGCAGAATCAATGACGAACAACGATAATTTTTCACGCCTCATTATGTTCATTTTTGTTTCTGCGTTATTTACAGAGCTATCATGATTCCTATTGTATCTATCAAACAAAATAAATATTGGGTATGCGGGTTGCACACGCTCAGTGATTTTCCGTCCTTTGCTGCTTTGCTGGGACAGTTCTTGTTGTTTTCGTATGTTTTATTGTATTTGTATTATATTTGATTACGTGCTTATTTATTTATTTAGTTTTTAAGTATACACATTATGTATTAGGTATGTTGAAACTGTTTGTACTATGTCACTTGTCCTTTTAAGGGTTCATTAGAAAACCAGCATCAGACAGCATCTGTCTGGCATTAATGCTGAAATGAACCTTTTTTAGCACAGCCGTGAGGCACACATTTGTTAAAATATTTCTTTTTTTTTCATTTTTTTTTTTGTGTTTCACGAACTGTGTCAAAATAAATATATTTTTTTTCTTTCTTTCTTTCTTATTTACGTTGTTGAGCAGACAAATTTTTTGAACGTTACGAAGCAATGGATCAGCAGTATCTTTCAAAATCATTCAGATTTGTGAAAGTATGTTACACAATTAGGGTGCTGGTCCGTTTCCTGGGAGAAGCTAAAAACTAAAATTGCCTTTTAGTTATCTCCAAAATTGAGCTTAGTTTGCGTTCGACCATTTTATACTTTGTTCCCATAGTCTCAGAAATACCTAATGTATGAAGTATTTACTAATTTTCAGATCCTGCATCGAAATCAAAGGCTATCAAGAATTTATATCTTCTAGTAAAAGCTAATCCAATCAAAATAAAATACACTGGTCGAGTGCTCCAGGGAATGTATTTAATTCCAATAATTCTTCTCTGTCTGTCAGCTATGTCATAGTTGCATTACAATTCAGACATCTTAAAAGGTATATAGATGAGCAAACATAGGCAGTCGTGGGGACTGCCAACAGAAGAAAAAACTTAAAACTGGTATCAGCGCCATCTATATTCTAGAGTACCACACTACGGCGCGAGCATGTCAGTGACGCAAATCTATAAGTTTATCCCTACCAAAAATTGCTCAACGCGCCTATAAAAGTTTTCACTTTAAAAACAGAAAATTGTGGTAGGTTTCGTTTTACATATACAGGGTGTCCCTGGAAGTATGGATCAAATCGAATAGGGGTGTGGGCAAGGTCATTTCCAAACCTTACCCTTGCAATTAAAAAAAGAAACAAAATTCAAAATATTTCACATAAACCTACAAGGGCACTTATGAAACTTCAGAAGCTAGGTGCACGGTTCCACCAATTGGTTGCTTCCTATGGAGAACAGCCGGCAAGAAACTCCACGGCTACTCTTATAAAAATAAATGGTTTCTACAATGTTTTCAAATTATAGTGTTAATAGGCATGAGAGGACAATGACAATGACCTTGCCCACGCCCCTATTTGATTTGATCCATACTTCCAGGGACACCCTGAATTATTAATTACTTTTGTCACAATTGAGTGGATAAATGTATCACACAAAAAAAATGTATTTCGATAAAATATGAACGAAACTCAAGGAGTAATTATGTCAATATTTTACAAGTGGCTTTCATGTAGTAGATTAGTTCAAATTACTTCGTGAGTCATGAAGTAATTTGAACTAATCTACTGCAGTTACTTACCAGGAGAGCAAGATGGCAAAGGACTGTTCTCTTGAACGCAGGTTCATCACTACCGCGTTGGTGCAGCTTGTATTTTCATCACCATTGAACACAAAATAAATAATCTATTTAAGTCTACTTTGTAACGATGCTATACTTTATGTCATCACAGCGGGTTATGCAAAACTATGTCATAATTTTGTGTACAAAATTGAATGTAAATAAAGAGTGTGTAGTATGATTACAATAAATGATTCTGTAAAATAACTTCTTTATTAATTATAATATCTATTTTATTCCGTTATGCGCATTTCACTTCACAATCTGCCGATGATTCATTTATATATTTACAATCCTCTGAACGTTTATGAGCGATTGAGGCTCTTGCACCTACCCACCAACGATTTTTTAATGCGGCGATTTTTATCGCGCACTGGATTTTCAACGCACTGCTAAGCGCCGAAAGTTGTAATTCCAATGCAGTGCTTTTTTGACGTACTGGAATGCACTCTGTTGGATTGTCAATATTCGGCAGAACGCTTTTTTTTGGGTGGGAAATTATCAAATAACTTCTCCCGCTCTGGGCGGAGCGGGAGGGCGTGTCAGACTCTTACTGACTAAAACTCACCCGTGTGCCTTCAGTTGCCATAGGCACCTGGGCTTATTTCATCTGTTTCGCCTTTCTTCCAACATTTTCTACAATAATAATACATTATTGAGTTATAATAAGTCGATATCGATCAGTAGATAATTATGATTAATATTAAAACTAAATACCGAAATAAATTGGATGTATCAAACTTATGGCGATTAAGACTACCTAACCAAAATTTTAGTTGATGCTAACGCTATAATGACAAAAAATAGGAAACAAATACATTATTCTAATTGAAATAGCACTTCTTGTATTTATTATAATTAAGTCTTGTATGAAAATTTTTGATTGTAACTGAATGTTTTTTTTCTTATTTGCACAGTCCTTTATTCATATAGTTATGCTCCTTTTTTCTCCATGACAGCCAAGGTTTTTGTTTTTTTGGTAGGGCATCTCGTAGTTGACCTCTGAGATCATGACTACTTAAACAGGCTTTCCTGTGGATGCTTTAAGCTACTACACTTAAAACTTCCAGCCAGCTTCAACTATGCTTATTAAAACTAGGTGAACGCTCGCTAAGGGCACCCCCTGTGGGGTACGAACCTCGGCTTAGGGCGTCAACCGGAGGGAGGACATCAAGAATGGGTCGGGCTGGATCAAAGTTTTGATCATGATTATTAAGCGGTGAATTTAAAGCTACGTGCTCAGCTGCAACAACTGCTGGAACCTCGTTTTCGAGCAAGGGTCGGGGGGGAGTATCATTTACTCGGGGACGCGGTCGCGATCGCAAAGGACCTCGGCGGCGAGGTCGGAATGACGGGAGGCGTCCACTGTGCTGGTTTCATTACTGCTCTCCTGGAGTAGGGTAATGGGGTCGTCAGGGTCGGTAAGAATTCGCTTAAGACGGCGAGTTCGATGGAGACAGCCAAGAGCAATGAGGTTATACAATACAACCTCATTGACCAAGAAGTAAGTATTGAATTTAGAAGATTTTGTTAGGTGGATCGCTTTCATTGGCAAAATGTTTGACCCACTAGGCCTCATAGGACCTATTATAGTTGTAGCTAAAATTTTTAAGCAAACTTTATGGTCTATGAATTTAGACTGGGACAAAATATTGCCCCAAGAGCGACCCAATGTTTGGGATAAATTTATAAGAAACTTAGCTTTAATGAATACAATTACTGTGCCAAGATATGTAAGTTCATGTGACGTGGATATCATAGAGTTGGTGGGATATGCTGATGCATCTATGAAAGCGTTTGGAAGCTGTCTTTACCTGAGAACTGTTAAATCTGATGGTTCAGTTTCTGTTAATTTATTGTGCTCTAAGTCCCGTGTTGCCCCATTAAAGAAAAATTTACCAATTCCAAGGCTGGAATTAAATAGTGCTTTGCTTCTCTCCCTTGTGAATAGGGTGTACAATATTTTAAAATGTAGATAGTAGTCTCACAGTTCACTTATACAGTGATTCTCAGATAACACTAGCATGGATTAAATCTAAAAACATAAAGTCAAACCCTTATGTGGTTAATAGGGTAAATCAAATAAAAATATTAACTTCAAATTTTCAGTAGTCTTATGTCAGCTCGACCAATAATCCTGCTGATCTACTGTCAAGAGGTTGTGACCCATATAAATTAAAATCAAATGTGCTTTAATCAATTGTTAAGTAAGGACTCTGAACACTCTGTAAGTAATGTTGAGTTCCCCATTCCTTATGATACAGACATAGTAAATAATATCGTTGAAGTCAATGAACCTTCTTCTAAAAAAGATGAGCCAGTTTTGAGTGATTTAATTGCAAAAATATCAGATTTTAATCGACTTCAGCGAATTGTTGCTTATAAATTGCGATTTAGTAAAAAAAAATCTAAAAACTTTAATAAAATGTATGGTTCTTTGACACTACAGGAGCTTAGTACTGCTTTGTTAGCGATTATTCGGAGTGTTCAAAGAAAACACTTCCCCAAAGAAATAGAGTGTCTTAAAGATAATTTACCTATCAAATCAGGATTATCAAACTTACATCCTTTTCTGGATCAGGCTGGTGTGCTTAGAGTTGGTGGCCGTCTTCAGTGTTCGACTGACATGGCATATGACAAAAAGCATCCTGCTATAATTCCTAAATTTTGTAATTTCACAGATGTCCTAATTCGTAATGAACATCTGCGTTTGTTACATGCAGGAGCTAAATTAGTGTTGAGCTCATTTTCACAATAATATCAGTGGTATACGTGAAGTCAAGAAGGTGGTAAACTAGTGTGTCAAGTGTTTCCGTTTAAAGGCTACAGCTGCAAAGCAGCTAATGGGTTCTCTCTTGCAAGAAAGGATTACAGCTGTTAGGCCATTCAATGTAGTTGGAGTAGACTTCTGTGGACCTTTTAATGTTAAATCTTCTAGAATCAGGAAACCATTAATCACGAAAGGCTATGTGGCACTTTTTGTGTGTTTTGCTACAAAGGCAATCCACATGAAGCTGGTCAGTGATCTCACCACTGAAGCTTTTTTAGCATGCCTCAAACGTTTCATTACTCGAAGAGGAATGCCAGAGAAAATTTTCTGTGACAATGCAAAAACATTTAAGCTAATGAGTTAAATAAATTGTATAAATTGTTTATATCAAAAACTCATATACATTCTATGAATAACTATTGTACTCCTAATTTTGTTAAGTTTAAGTTTATCCCTAGTTACTCTCCGGAGTTTGGAGGCTTATGGGATGCAGGGGTGAAAAGTTTTAAATACCATTTTAAGAGAATTGTTGGAACTGTTGTCTTAATTTATGAAGGTTTGTATACTGTTATCACGGAAATTGAAGCTGTACTAAATTCAAGATCTCTCCTTCCCATGAGTTCTGATATTTCCAATTTTGGGTATTTAACGCCTGGCCACTTCCTCATAGGAACCTTTATGATGAGTTATCCTGAAACTGACTTATCTAATAATTCTATTAATAATCTAAGATTTTGGAACGTTTTATGTAAAATTAAACAAGACTTTTTGAAAGTCTGGTCCGGGGATTATCTTACACAGCTTCAAAGCAGGCCAAAATGGCACCATGTCAAAAGAAGAAGACCTAGTTATTCTTCGTAGTGATAAGACTGCTCCAATGACATGACCCATGGCAAGGATTGTGAAGACAATACCTGGACCAAATGGTATGGTCAGAGTGGCAGAAATTAAACTGCCAAATAATAAAACATATGTTAGATCGCTAAGAAAATTATGTCCATTACCGATAAATTAAATTAAACACAATTTGAATGTAACTTTTTTGCTTTTATCTAATTACATGTGGACTGTAGTTACAGCATTTTGTCATTTGCATGGCCCGGCCCAACTATGTTTAAGAATAAATCTATACATAATAATGTTATTTGCATTAGCAACTCTTATAATTTTTAGCACTAGTTCTTATATACTGGTAACACTAGTCCAGTAGAAGCTTCTCTCGGTTTGATGAACTTTTGGCTCTTTTATTAAAATTAATTAAATACAGTTCATTGCGTAAAATCACAAGCATTTTTATTCTACAATAACTATGTTTGTATAAGTAACATACTGTAATATTCTTCGGGCTCGGCGCTACCTATCTTGTTCCTTCATATTTCTTTACTAGTCATAATCTCTACAATATTTATATGTCATTTGTACATAAGTAACAACTTTAATTTATATATTTTTTAGATCCAGAAGCTCCAGAAACAATTCATCTAAAAAAATTCATAACTTTTGTAAAAATAAATCCAATTAAAATACAGTACACCGAGAAAATAACATTGGGACTGTACCCTAAGTTCCGAGAGTTTTATCTTTCTCCGTCACTTACGTGATTGTTGCCTTGCAATTTAATCATATCATTTAAGTGTTTTGTATGAAAATAGTTAGACAGTAAAAAATAGATAATAAGAATTTTCTGTGTAGGGACTTTCAGATAGCGTTTTAAAAGCATATACACATGATACACAAATATACATATAAGTTACATAAATATACACAATTATACATAGTAATGTCATTATTAAACAAGGATCAAGAAGCAGGAGGAAGGAAGTACCTATCAACACCAAGAAGGTAGGATTTACCCACATACATTAATCCTACAGGGTTTATCAGCCTATAATATCCCTCAGCTGGGACAGCCTGGGTTTGAACACGCGACCTACAACTTGTCAAATCTCGGATAGGCAGCAGAAAAAACAAAACAATATAATTATTATGTATTATTTAAACAATCTTTACTCTCGTAAACATTCGTAATAAAAAAATCTTATTAGTTAATTAAGAACATCAACTAATATTTTTTTTTTTTATTATCTTACTCTTGAACTTACAAAATCAATCAAATGGCTGACATTCAAGATAATTCGTAAATTTTCTAGGAAGATTGAATTACCGATAGTGTGGATTTTCTGGTAATTCAATTACTTACGAATAAATTAAATTATTATGTGGATTGTAAAATCAACCCACTCACTTCAAAGTTAGCTCAAACATCGAACGTGACTACTTTTGACGTCAAAATGAGATACACAACATTAGATGTGTTAATAAAAGCTGAAAATATAATGGGTGTTTACAGAAATTATTGTTCTCAAATGAATTATCGTAAAACTCGAATAATACGTGTCGTTTTAGAAATTTTAATTTCTGCAGTAATATTGGTTATTAGCACTTATGAATTTGCTTCAGAAGATAGTTCGGATCACATATTAACGTATCGTATTTTCATATCACATTTCATGAGTATTTTAAGTACTTGCACTATAATGATTTGTGCTATTCAAACTTCAAGTTCTTTTACTATTTTCATAAAAAACTTAACAGCCGTGCAACAATGTTTCAATACAGAACCGACACACAAATGTTCAAGAAAATTTAAGAACTTTTTCATCATCTCAACAGCAGTATTGTGTTTTGGTGCAGCATGTATTTTACCTTTAAGGATGTTCCGTAGACGTCTGATTCACAACAAACCTTATACCCTCAGCTCAGTTCTGGTATATACATCAGAAATAATTTATGAACTACGTTTTTCTATAGAGCATGTTATATTTTACATTTACATACGTATGATTCACTGTTTATTGAAACGTTTGAATGATTATGTATCGGATCTGCAAGACTATTATGATGACCAAGAAGAGGAGTTTTGTATTGGGAGGAGGGAAGCAAATGACCAGCTGACAGAAGAACGAATGGAAGAGTGGGCAACAAACTATATGTTATTAGTTGGCTGCAGTAAGAAACTATCGACATGCTTCAGTTTTCAGGTAAATGTCTTTATTACATTCACTGGGTGCTTTTTAGTTTAAAATAAGATAGTATTAATTAAATGATATTAAGTGACCGTATTGGGGATGTTTTCCAGAAAGGTCAGGTCAGGGTCAAGTCAACGTAAACGAAGCAAACGGAGTTAGTAAGGATAGTAGCAAGTGGCGTTCAGTAGTTTCTGCCTACTCCCATTGAAAGAAGGCGTAGTTTGTGGATATAATTATGTAATTAAAGCGATTGGAGAGACCTTTGCCCTGCAGCATTAAATAATTGTTTATTTTATTTTATTTGAATTTATAAGTCAATTTATTTTATTTTATTTTTGACGTAATCTACTCATTAGAATGTTTTTGTTATGAGTTGTATTGCAATTCGTGGTAAGCTAGCGACCTCGACAGTTGATCATATTATTTTTTATTTTTTTTTGCCTGAGCAACCAGCAGCAAGTTCGTCATGCTCCCTTAGATGTCACTGCTTGCGGTAGCGTCGGGGGTCGGGTTGCCTCCTTCCCTCAAATATGGCGAGGGGATCATGGCTGATCTTTGCGTTATGCTCGCAAACTGGTGCTGCTTGTGGTGACTGGTCGTCTTGCTGATCATGGTTTTGTTATTGTAACTAGTAATTAACTGTTTATTTATTTTACCTCGATGGTCCTAGTTTATCTTTTATAATAACTTCCAATTACAGCTTTAAATAGCTTTATGTAAGCGGGCACGCCCTTTATGCCTGGAGACTTTTATTTCGATATTAAGTTCTATTTACGTTTAGTTTTTATTTCTGCTTGAGTATAGTTCTCGACGTTTTTGGTTGGTATATTGGCGTATGCTAGCTTATATATGGCGAATAATTTATCATTTAAATTGTTTTGTGTTGCATAATGTAAGTTTTTTTGCATACTATTGTATAGAATCATTTTTCTAACATGAACAGACAGCTATGTTGCTGGGGAGTTTGTTGCGCCACTTTTTCTTCCCAGCTAAAGGCATTAGGAAGTGGTGAAGGGTGGGCGTTTTGGGGGACTGTCTTATGTAATTTTGACGTTCGAAAAGTGCTGATTCTCAGCCTAGTTTGAATAAATGACTTTTGAATTTGAATTTGAGTAGGATGAATCAGGTTAAATTTAAAAAAAAAAACTAAATTAGGGCTGTTCTCACCATCGATTGTTAAATATTTGTTTATTTGGAAATATTTGGTGGAATTTAACTAGCATTTTTGTTCTTTTGTTTCAGATGATATTTTCATTGGGCGTATCGTCAATGCATTATATTTATTCGTCATTTAACATTTTTCGAATCTTCCTCACAAATGTAAATATCCAGTTCTACTAAGTATTCCAAATATTCCTTATTTGTTTATAAAACTGACATTTCTTTTTCCTCAGGAAACGTACAAGTATTTTGGTTGTTTTCAAAATCTTTATATCCTGATATATTGTTTGAGTAGTACACATTTAGTCCTTTTTGCGGGACAGAAACTTATTAACGAAGCCGCCAAAACAAAGACGGGTTTATCGAAATTAAACAACACGTTATCGATATGTGAGTATTTCATGAGATTTTTTTTAAACCATGTGTTCCGAAATATTATTAAAGCAAAGACATAACATATCTGTGTTGTCTTTAACAGCAATACATTGGCTAAATGCAAAAATACAGTGTTGGTACACTGGCGAGCAATATAAAAAAGCCTCATGCGAAGTGCCAAAACAACCCTGCCCCGACCCTTGGTCGAGCCAGCCTACGCCGCTGAGCTTGTAGCTTTAAATTCTCCTAATAATAATACTAATCCGATCCAGCAAGGGACAGGCTTGCTATCCTCCACCAGCGATGCCCTAAGCCGAAGTCCCTACCCCACAGGGGGAGCCCTTAGCGAGTAGTCGCCGATTTTCTAAGTTTTATGGCCTGGCTAAAGGCCTTAATTTATTGAGGCAGCCACAGGAAAGTCCGGTTAAGCAGCCGACAACCTCCTAGGATGACCTGCAAGAAGCCATTAAAAAAAAAAACTTGCCAAAAAAATCGAAATATCTCCTAAACCACACAAGTCAGCTACTTGAAGTAAAAAAAAAAACATGAAAACTGTTTTATATGCGTTTTTTATGCGCTAGTAAATAAATTTCAATGTTGCTTTTTACTTCAAGAAACTATCTTGCGTGGTTTCGGAAATATTTCATGATAAGTTAGTGTTGTTTTTTTATATTGCTCGTTAGTGTATTTGCGAAGAAGATCGGGTCCGATTCTTGGGTGAAGGAAAACTCTAAAATTGCCTTTTTTTTAGTAATTATCTCCATAAGTGAGCTCATGTTGCCTTTCACCACAATTTGTACACATAGTTTTAAGTAATACCATCTCAGAAATACCTAATGTATAAAATGTATTTATTTTCAGATCCTACATCGAAATCAAAAGCTATCAAGAATTTATATCACCTAGTAAAAGCTAATCCAATCAAAATAGAATACACTGGTCGAGTGCTCCAGGGAATGTATCTAATTCCAATAATAGTTTCTCTGTCTGTCAGCTATATCATAGTTGCATTGCAATTCAATCACCTCATTTAAATAATTTTAGTAAATAGTGACACTCAAAAAAAAATGTGTTTGTGATTGGTTTTGTTTTATATAAATTCTGCAGGCAGTTTATATGATTTGTCATTTTACATACGGCGTCGTTGGTTTCAAAACGCTCGCAGTTATGAAATATGCCGAAGGCAAATTGGCAACTCGTTGAATTGTTGTAATTGCAACATTTATTGTTATTGTAGGTTCGATTGGAAATGTCATATAATGAAACCAACCACGCGCGAGCCTAAGTGGTCGCAGTAACTAAGTCAGGGCACCCCGATCTAATGTGTTAGGTTAGAACTGTGACTAACCGCGCGCGAACCGTGTGAGCAAAGCTTGCAGTGTCACGGCAGCGGCCAGCGAGCACCTTAAGATGTGGAATTAAATACTTATTTATTTTCCGCGGCATTTTGTAAACGGTGGCTTTTGAATTTACTGTCCATCAAATGTTGTGGCATATTATATAGTAACAAGGCAATTTACATTTTGCCTTCGGTATATTTCATAGCTGCGACCTTTTTCAAACAAACGCCGCAGTGTCTAAAAAGCGGATTCATACTAATTGCTTACGACATACTTACACATATTTAATTAATTACTTTCACTTGTCAAAGTAAATCACGATTGATTGTATAAATGTATCACCAAAAAATATGAAAGAAAGTAAGAAATCATTTATTTGCTGATAATGTAGAAAGGTATACATTTAAGTTGGATAGTTTGTAAATTGTCCCAATACATGTTGCCTTTCGGCAAGCAAAATATTAGATTTGAATTTAATAATATAATTACAACCATTACAATTATTATTAACACTAGTCAGAATTTAATAGGTAGGTACAGATCAGTCTTAACAAAATGAATTAACAAAATATAAATCTCTCGCATAACATGCAATGAAGATTTCGTAATGTGTATGGTCAAAAAGCTTAATGTTAAAATATTCCAAAACATTAACAACAAGAAAGTATAAATGTATTGTTTTGTCGTGTTGTTTGTGTAGTGTTTTTGTATTTGCATTATAAGTGTGACGGGACTTGGCATCATCAGCGATATTAATTGTATCCATGATCATAATTCTTAAGTTGCACTGTCTATGTAGGCGTGGATTGTCGGGCGAAGAAAATAGAAGCACTAGTTGAAGTACAATCATTTTATTCTAACCTTAATTTCTTTCTAAAATAATCACCATTAAATAACCGTACAAAGTAGGTAACACAATTCAGACTATCCACCGAGTGCGTAGCACATCTGTGCGATTCCAACCGAGTCTCAAATCTTATTGCCAGTAAATCGTCGCTTCACTGCGCACTAGCGCTCGGTGTTGTGTCAGAGTGTCATATCATCGGATGTGACGTAGCAGACACAGATAATTCATTTACACGACACTCTAAGCTAACAGCGACATCTATGAAATCCAACTAACACTAATTTCAGTTAAAGCGCCGTTAAGTGTATTTCTAGTTAGATAAACCGTGAACGAAGCTCAAGGAGTAATATGTCAATATCATATCACGTGGCTTTTTGCAGTTTCTGCTTGGCTTCGTATGAAAAAGTGGCGTGAAATAATTTATATCATGAGAGGACGTCAATACGACAAAAATTTAAACACTGGTCATACTGGTCACATAACTGTTTTTGTGAAATATAGTTTTCTCCACCTAGACTTTCTATTTTAATAACATAAATATAACATAAAATGACGCCTGTATTCCCCAAAGGGTTAGGCAGAGGTGTACCTATAGTACACCCACATTTCTCCAGTTATATTTAGGTCCCATGTAAGGCGGGCGAGCCTACTGCCACCGGGCACAAATTCAGACTCCGGGTTGCTAATGAAAAGTTCCAGATGGAAAACCCAATAACACTTTGTCTGACCCGGGAGTCGAACCCAGGACACAGGGTACTTTCTACAAATAATAAGTTAATTTATTTTACTAAGTGCCAACATTAAGATTTGGAGGGATTCATTAATAAATTAAACTATTCTAATTTTTACAGTTGTGTTTTCTAATTCCTTTTTATGTACTCACATAAAAAGGAATTAGAAAACACAACTGTTCTGCCAAAAACCGAACTAAAAGTAAAAAAACAAGTTGTAGTAATGAATCTGTATGTACAAAGCGAAAGGTCACTCATTTACTCGTGACTAAAAAGATAAATAAAATTGTTATTGCTGACGGGGGACCGTTGTGTTGTATGGAACAATTTTTTAATTGAGAGGTCCCCCGATTGCAATGACAATTTTATTTATCATTTTAGCCAACGAGTAAATGAGTGACCTTGAATAGAAAGCCATATTGATCCATTTTTATATTTTTTCAAAGAAGTCTATGTCATTCGGAATAATTTAAGGACTCTAACGATACCCCATACATCCAAATCTATTCAAACATTTAAAAGTTATGGTGAAATAAAGAAACACACATACATACATGAACCTTGAAAACGTTACGCAAATTTTTGAGCAGTCGTATAATTAAACATTTTCTAAAAACTACACGACTATTTTATAGGTGTACTAGCTGACCCGGCAAACGTTGTTTTGCCAGTTATTTGTTTTGGGGTGGACAACCCTTATCGCTTAGGGGTGTGAAAAATAGATAGTAGCCGATCCTCAGACCTACTGAATATGCATATAAAATTTGGTAAAAATCAGTAAAGCCGTTTCGGAGGAGTAAGGTAACTAACATTGTGACACGAGAATTTTATATATAAGATGAATATGCATATAAAATTTGGTAAAAATCAGTAAAGCCGTTTCGGAGGAGTAAGGTAACTAACATTGTGATACGAGAATTTTATATATAAGATAAACTTGAACACAACAAACGTTAAAATGAAAAACGTAACATGTTATTTATAAATGAAAATGTGATTGGTGTTTATCGAAACAATTACTTTAACCAAAGTTCTAAATGTAACGCTTATAGTTACAGAAGTAATAAGATCGAATTTCTTTTAAATTGTTACACTGGAAGATTCTATCATTAATAACAGAAAACCAATTTTTCATTAGCTTACTGCGTCTTTACTTTTACTTAAGTCTCATAGAGGTCATCAATCAAGATTCTTATCAATAATATATGCACATAAATAATTATTTGAATGATCGCAGACAGCTTTCATAAACGATTTTGTAATTTTTCGTGCTTTTATAAGTTAAGGCGAATGTTTGCTTCACTTCAAAATGTAAGAAAACAAAATTATGATAAACGCTGAAAATATTATGGGCGTTCACAGAAATTATAGTTCTGTTGAAAAATATCACAAAATTCTAATTTTATTTCGTATTACTATCGAAATTGTGGTGCCTGTAGCGGTTTTTTGTCAAAACTTCGTCGATTTTTCTTCAAGTTTAAGACTCCTTGAGAATGTTTCGTCGCTGATTATTATATTTCACTTGGCTTTTCTTCTACATGGTTTCAGCATCATAACATGTGCTGTTCTAAGCTCGAATTCTCACAAGTTAGTTATAAATACATTCATGGAAGCCCAGTATTGCTTCTGGTATGTCGAAATATACAAAATATATTAAACAGTTCAAACTAGCCTTCATAATAGCCTCATTAACGTTTAGCTTTGTGGACGCAAATTTTGATAACTCTCAGAGTCCGTAACTCTTCGACGCATATTGTTACATAGTGTTATTACTAATAGAAATGTACATTGAAATACGTTACATTTTAGAAAGTGTTATGTTTTACACTTATGTTTCTATAATACAAAATTATTTGAAATCTATGAACACTCGTATTTGTGACATTAAAGCGAAGTATACTGTAATAGAAAAGAAACAAAACTCGCATGTGAATGAAGAGAATGATCTCACAGTGGCCCAAGTTGATGAGTGGGCGAGAAACTACCAAAGATTAGAGAGTTGCAGCAATTCAATATCTGCGTGCTTCAGAAGTCAGGTGAATATTACATTACGTAAAGTTATATTAACTTGTTACTTTTCACTAGTCATTCCTATAAAGTTGTCAACATAATGAAATAAAGTCTACATCATCAAAATGTCTGTGTTGCAGCCATCTGGTTAAAATAGCCAGCTAATTGGACGCCTAGGCCGTTCATTAAATGCTCGCATCCAATTCGATGCCTAGGCCGATAGTTAGTTGAGCTAAAATCATTTCAACGTTTAACAACTTGGCATATTAAAAGTCAGCCCTTTGAAGATGACTGACCAAGACGCAGCCAAGTGATTCAAAGGGTGAAAAAAATTCTGCGAACAATTTGGAAATAGCGCTCGTCGGCCGCTGCCATGGCACCGCTCGCTTCGCTCGCTTGGCTCGCGCACGGTTGATCACAGTTCTAACCTAACTTAACCTATTTCACCCAGTTTAACTAAATGATTACATGACATTCAGCCATCTGGTTAAACGTTGCGCTCAATAACTTGGCTAGTTCTCCTTCAACTATTTAATTGGATGTTGGTGTTTAATGAGCGACCTAGGCGTCCAATTACCTGGTTAATTTAACCAGATGGCTTCATAAATTGTTTTCAGATGTTATATTCATCTACTTTGTCATCGGTGCATTATATTATTTCAACGTATGCGATATTCAGAATAATTTTAACGCATGTAAGTATAAATGTTGTTATATGATATATAATGTATTTGTTGTTTGTTGCCTATAACCTAGAAGTTTACTCAGTAGGTATGTGACTTCTTCATATATTCTTTCAGTTGTCATCGCAGTGTGCACTTTCTTCCCTCACATATTATCACCTTTCTTAAAGTTCTTTCAGAGAGCAGTGGTGGACCAGTGGTATCAGCCCTGACTTATAAATTGTAAGTCGTGGGTTGGAACCTAAGCAGGTGCTTTAATTTGTGTAAATAATTTCTTCACTACTGCTCTCAAAACGGTGAAGAAAAAAATCGTGAAGAAACCAGCATGTCCTGCCAAAAATTCGAAGAATTGTGACATCTACCAACCCGCACTGGGCCCGCGTGGTAGGTTATAGCCCACTCCCTCTCGAAGAGAGGAGGCCTGTGTTCTAACAGTGGGAACAGTTTAGGCTGATTATGATACAGCCCATTTCGTTTGTCTTAGTATTCCTCAGCATCTTAAGCTCGATTAGTAAATTAATGATTAATGTCTTATTCTCTATTTTCTCTGATCTTCACAATTCTTTCTTTACACAGGTAACGCGATATTACGTGAGTGTCTTGATTGCATTACAAGGTTTATTATATTCTTGGTGTTGTGCATATTTTATCTTCACTTCTGGTCAGAGACTTCAAAATGAAGGAGTTAAATTTAGAAGAAGTTTGGCTAAATTATACAGCTTGTGGTCAGCAAGTACGTGAATTATTTTATAATAAATATTGTTTTATTTATAATTATGTTTGTATAGGTAGCATCCTGTAATATTCTTTGGGCTCGGCGACGGCGCTACATGTCTTGTACCTTCATACTTATTTACTAGTTATAATCTCTACAATATGGACATATAATTTGTCAGTAACAACTTTGTTGTCTATATTTTTCAGATCCAGAAGCTCCAGAAACAACTCATCTAAATAAATTAATCACTTTCGTAAAAATACATCCAATTAAAATACAGTACACCGAGAAAATAACTTTGGGACTGTACCTAGTTCCGACAGTTTTATCGTTCTCCGTCACTTACGTGATTGTTGCCTTGCAATTTAATCATATCATTTAAATGTATTGTGTGTAAATATTTAGATGGTAAAAATAGGTAATAAGAATATTCTGTGTAGTGATTTTCGAATAGCGTTTTAGCGGCATAAATACATATGTAATACACACAAATACATACATAAATAATTAACATATATATACACAAATATACATAGTACATAAAACATGTTTTTGCCAAACTTAAGTGGCAATGGGCAGGGCACATTGCTCGCAGAACGGATGGCCGATGGGGTCGAAAGGTTCTGGAATGGCGACCGCGTATTGGAAGACGTAGCGTTGGAAGGCCTCCCACAAGATGGACCGATGACCTTGTGAAGGCCGCAGGAATCCGGTGGATGCGGAAAGCATGGAATCGGTTGAAGTGTCGGTGCTTGGGGAAGGCCTATGTCCAGCAGTGGACGTCTTTCGGCTGAAATGATGATAATGATCACATAGTAATTTCATTAATAAATAAGGAAGAAGAAGGAGGAGGAAGGAAGTACCTATCAACAGCAAAAAGGTAGAATTTAATTACATTATTAGTACAGCAAATATCATCAAATAATGTCCCTCAGCTAGGCACATCCTAGGACCCACGACCTGCAACTCGTCAAATCTCAAGTAGGTAGCAGAGAAAACGAAATAATATAATTATGCGTTATTTATATAAGCTTTACTCTTATAAACACTCATAATAAAAAACATCTTATTAATTGATGTTCTTGCTCTTGAACTTACAAAATCAATCAAATGGCTGACATTCAAGATAATTAAACAATTTTCTAGGAAGATTGAACTACCAATACTGTGTATTTCCTGGTAATTCAATTACTTACGAATACATCGAATTATTATGTGGATTTTAAAATCAACCCACTCACTTCAAAGTTAGCTCAGACATCGAACGTGAAAACTTTCGACGTCAAAATGAGATACACAACATTAGACGTGTTAATAAAAGCTGAAAATATAATGGGTGTTTACAGAAATTACTGTTCTCAAATGAATTATCGTAAAACTCGAATAATACGTGTCGTTTTAGAAATATTAATTTCTGCAGTAATATTGGTTGATAGCACTTATGAATTTGCTTCAGAAGAACATTCCGATAACATGTTACTGTATCGTATTTTCACATTACATTTCGTGAGTATTTTAAGTACTTGCACTATAATGATTTGTGCTATACAAACTTCAAGTTCTTTTACAATTTTCATAAAAAACTTAGCTGCCGTGCAACAATGCTTCAATACAGAACCGACACACAAATGTTCAAGAAAATTTAAGAACTTTTTCATCATCTCAACAGCAGTATTGTGTTTTGGTGCAGCATGTATTTTACCTTTAAGGATGTTCCATAGAAGTCTGATTCACAACAAACCTCCTACCCTGAGCGCAGTTCTGTTATATACATCAGAAATATTTGCTGAACTTCGTTTTTCTATAGAGCATGTTATTTTTTACATTTACATACGTATGATTCACTGTTTATTGAAACGTTTGAACGATTATGTATCGGATCTGCAAGACTATTATGATGACAAAGAAGAGGAGCTTTGTGTTGGGAGGAAGGAAGCAAATGACCAGCTGACAGAAGAACGAATGGAAGAGTGGGCAACAAATTATATGTTATTAGTTGGCTGCAGTAAGGAACTATCGACATGCTTCAGTTTTCAGGTAAAAGTCATTCACTGGGTGCTTTTTGTTTAAAATAAGATAGCATTAATTAAAAGATATTATGTGACCTTATTGGGGATGTTTGCCAAAAAGGTCAGGTCAGGGTCAGGTCAACGTAAGCAAAAGTAGTTTCTGCCTACTCCCATGGGAAGAAGGCGTGAGTTTGTGGATATAATTATGTAATTAAAGCAATTGGAGAGATCTTTGCCCAGCAGTGGGATAAATCAGGTTAAATAAAATAAACTATCGATTGTTAAATATTTGTCTATTTGGAAATATTTGGTGGAATTTAACTAGCATTTTTGTTTTTTTGTTTCAGATGATATTTTCATTGGGCGTATCGTCAATGCATTATATTTCTTCGTCATTTACAATTTTTCGAATCTTCCTCGCAAATGTAAATATCCAGTTCTACTAAGTATTCCAAATATTCTTTATTTGTTTATAAAACTGACATTTCTTTTTCTTCAGGAAACGTACAAGTATTTTGGTTGTTTTCAAAATCTTTACATCTTGATATATTCTTTGAGTAGTACACATTTAGTCCTTCTTGCGGGACAAAAACTTATTAACGAAGCCGCCAAAACAAAGACGGGTTTATCGAAATTAAACAACACGTTATCGATATGTGAGTATTTCATCAGATTTTTTTAAACCATGTGTTCCGAAATATTATTAAAGCAAAGACATAACATATCTGTGTTGTCTTTAACAGCAATACAATGGCTAAATGCAAAAATACAGTGTTGGTACACTGGCGAGCAATATAAAAAAGCCTAATGCGAAGTGCCAAAACAACCCCGCCCCGACCCTTGCTCGAGCCAGCCCACGCCGCGGAGCTTGTAGCTTTAAATTCTCCTAATAATAATACTAATCCTAGTCCAGTATGTAGGTCAGATATTATAATAATGAAATACGCTGGCAACACAAACTGTCAACACGTCTTAAAAATAGTTTTCACAATTTTCTAATTTATATTTATTTTAACCGCAGTTTTTATTAATATCGGAAACCGAAAATAAAGCGTAAAAGCCCACAAATCAGAATAAACCATAAAAAAATATCAAAATGACCAGAAAAATAGACCATATTCAACAAATGCCGAAACGGACATGACAGATGTCACCTCTACTTAAACCAAAAAACCGGAATGAAAACTACAAAGAATGTTGACTAGATCAGCGACGAAACGAGCACACCCACCACCTCCGACTCGTCGCTCAGCTCCGCCTCGCCGCCGCCGGTACCCAGCGCCACCGTGAGCGCTGTGACGACACCGGCCGTGGCAGTTGCGTCGAGCTCGAGCGACGAGTATTTTTCCCCGCCGACGTCGCCAACATCTGTACGTCGGCAGGGGAGAGGCCGGCCACCAGCGGGCTTGGGACTTCGAGGCCAACAGGCCCCGAACAGGGTCCCCGCTGCCGGTGGAAATGTGTCGCGCATGCGATGGACTCAGTCCATAAATGAAAATGTGATGCGCGCATATTATGGGGCTACCGAGGGAGGAATTAACCTTACAGCGTACCGAAGTCGGATGCTCTCTCTGTTTCAGGTGCTTGAACCTGCCGTTAACGTCTCGGCCCAACGATTGTCAGATCAGGTGCGCGTCATTCAACACAACCACAGGTTGGATAACGCTACACTTGATCGGCTGCGCACGGAAATGCAGAATAGCTCTGCTAGTAATCCTCCCCCATCCCAGAATGTCGTGCATGCGCCTGCCGCGGTCCCACTGCAGGCAAACCAACACGATAAAGAAGAGGATGGCAGGGCTATATCTGCAGACAACCTATGCAATGTGGAATTAAGGAGTGCACTGGAGGATGCGATCCGTGAGTACCGGTTCATATCACCTGACCTTAGACCACGGCTACCACGTTTGCCCATGAATAAAAGAAACAGAGCACTGGTGTGTGCCCTGGATGCGCTGTTACCAAATTTTATTGAAAGCAGCGCAGACCTTTGCGATACACACTCGATCTTGTATTGCACGGCTGTTGCGGCATGTCGTATAGCCCGTGTCAAATTTCCAAATACTGACCGAGCTGTACGACCGAAACCCGCCGCACCAGCTTGGCAGTGCAGGATTGAGTGTCGTATTAATGAGGCCAGGGTACTCATCGGGAAGCTCATCTGCTTCAGGGAGGGCAATACACGCCCAAGGGTGATGCGCTTTGTGAGGCGGGCGTTCTCGGGAACTAGTATTAGTCCCCGAGAATATGTATCCCATGTCACAGAGCGCATCGACTTCCTGAAGCAGAAAGTTTATGCATGGGCAAACCGTATCCGTCGGTACAGGCGAAGAGTGGATCGGTACACTCAGAACCGCATGTTCCAGAACGATCAAAGGTGGGTATACAGAGCATGGGAGCGGCCCACTCCCAATCAAGGTGTGACTGACGCACGTCCACCGGATAGTGAAGCCATAAAAACTTTCTGGCGAAGCATTTGGTCGGTGCCCGTCAGTCACACTGAAGGTGATTGGATGCGTGTTGTTGAGCAGGCATGTGAACCAATACCAGACATGGAGGCCATTATCATTAGTCCTCTGGATGTGGCCCGTGCAGTCCGTCCGTTGCCTAACTGGAAATCTCCAGGACCGGACGGACTGCACAATTTCTGGCTTAAATGGCTACAAAGGTCACACGCCTGCTTAGCCTCGCAATTCCAGTCATCTTTAGAGACTGGGTCCCTCCCATTGTTCTTCACAACAGGAGTTACCCACCTGCTCCATAAATCGGGCAGTACTGCGGAACCTAAAAATTATAGACCAATTACATGTTTACCGACGGTCTATAAAGTTCTTACATCCATTCTTAGAGCAAAAATTTCACACCATATTAACAACAACTTAATTATGTCTGTGTCTCAGAATGGATGTAAGAATGGGTCCCGCGGTACCAAGGAGCTGCTCCTTATAGACATGACCATTAGCCAACAGGTTCGTACATCCCGGAAGGATTTGTCGACTTGTTGGATAGATTATAAGAAGGCCTATGATTCGGTGCCGCATACATGGCTCATGAGGGTGCTGGAGTTGTACAAGATAGATGCCACTCTGCGCACCTTCCTGATGTCATGTATGCGGCAATGGAGGACGGTCCTTCTCTATCCAGGATGTCGACAGACCCGGGGAATCGATGAACCGATCAGGATTGAGCGGGGAATATATCAGGGCGATAGTTTGAGTCCGCTTTGGTTTTGCTTAGCCTTGAATCCTCTAAGCACACTGCTGGAGGATTCAGGTCTAGGCTACCGGTTGAGAAGGGGTGGTCAGGTGATATCTCACCTCCTTTACATGGATGACTTGAAACTCTTTGCCCCCAACAATTTGCGACTGATGGAGCTACTGAAGGTAACCCAAACATTCAGTAGCGCCATCAGGATGGAATTTGGTGTGGAAAAATGTGCAGTCATGCATGTAAAGCGAGGGAGGATTATGGAATCCGTGGGAACCCAACTCTCGGATTCCATACACCTTAGATCCCTCTCCTCAACCGAAACCTACAAGTACTTGGGTATGTCGGAAGCATTAGGCATCAATGTTGCCGACATGAAACAATCGTTGAGGGAACGCTTCTTTGGCCGCCTGAATAAAGTGTTAAATAGTCCTTTATCAGGCGGAAACAAGGTGCGTGCCTTCAACGGTTGGGTCATGCCGGTGTTGATGTATTCTTTCGGCATACTCAAATGGACTCAGACGGAACTTGACGCTCTAGATAGGAAGGTCCGTACATTGCTGACAGCAAATCGGATGCATCACCCACGGTCATCAGTGATGAGACTGTACATCCCGCGGAAGTGTGGGGGTCGAGGTTTCCTAAATGCTAAAACCCTCCACAACCGCGAGATTTACAGTCTCAGGGAATACTTCCTTCAAACTGACGTGGGTATGCACCGAGATGTGGTCGCAGTGGACAAGGGCCTCACCCCGCTCTCCTTGGCAAAAGAGAACTGGCGCAAACCTGCAGTACTTGATACTAACGATCGTAAGGAAGTATGGCAGGGCAAAGAGCTACACGGACGCTTTTTCCGGGCCCTCCACGGGCCTGATGTAGACTTTTTGGCGTCTGTATCCTGGCTACGCTTCGGTGACCTCTTCGGGGAAACCGAAGGTTTTGTCTGTGCGATTATGGATGAAGTTATCCTGACGAATAATTATCGGAAATACATTGTCAAGGACGGTACGGTTGACATCTGTCGGGCATGCCACCGCCCCGGTGAATCAATCCGACATATTATTTCCGGTTGTTCTCGTCTAGCTAACGGCGAGTACTTGCACAGACACAATCTAGTGGCTAGGATTATCCACCAGCAACTTGCCTTGCAGTACAACCTTGTAGAATCTGAAGTACCATACTACAGGTATGTGCCCGACCCAGTTCTCGAGAATGGTCACGCCACATTGTACTGGGATCGATCTATCATCACTGACAGGACTATTGTAGCTAATAAGCCTGATATTGTGGTGATAGATCGACGAGAGCGCCGTGCAATGATTGTTGATATCGCTGTCCCTCATGACGAGAATCTCGTAAAAGCTGAGAAAGATAAAAAAATCAAGTATCTTGACTTAGCACACGAGGTTGTCGACATGTGGGATGTGGACTCTGCAATCATTGTACCGATAATCGTTACGGTTAATGGCCTAATAGCGAAGAGCCTCGACCAACACCTCAGGAGGCTCTCATTGCGCGGCTGGGTCAAGGGCTTGATTCAGAAAGCAGTACTCCTAGACACGGCACGCATAGTGAGGAGGTTCCTCTCTCTAGAGCCCTGACCACCGGCAGCTTGGACCCTGTTCCTGATTCCGATGGGCCACTGTTTTTTATATTTTTAAATGTTTTTTTTAATGATTTTTATAAAAATATTTAAAAATGTATTAAATATGTAAAAAAATGAATAAATGAAAAATACTAATCCGATCCAGCCTGTCCCTTGCTATCCTCCACCAGCAATGCCCTAAACCGAAGTCCGTACCCCACAGGGGGTGTCCTTAACAGGTAGTCGCCGATTTTCTAAGTTTTATGGCCTGGCTAAAGGCCTTAATTTATTGAGGCAGCCACAGAAAAGTCCGGTTAAGCAGCCGACAACCTCCTAGGATGACCTGCAAGATGCCATTAAAAAAAAAAAACAGAAAAATCGAAATATCTCCTAAACCACACAAGTCAACAACTTGAAGTAAAAAAAAAATCATGAAAACTGTTTTATATGCGTTTTTTATGCGCTAGTAAATAAATTTCAATGTTGCTTTTTACTTCAAGAAACTATCTTGCGTGGTTTCGGAAATATTTCATGATAAGTTAGTGTTGTTTTTTTATATTGCTCGTTAGTATATTTGCGAAGAAGACCGGGTCCGATTCTTGGGTGAAGCAAAACTCTAAAATTGCCTTTTTTAGTAATTATCTCCATAAGTGAGCTCATGTTGCCTTTCACCACTTCGCAATTTGTACCCATAATTTTAAGTAATACCATCTCAGAAATACCTAAAGTATAAAAATGTATTTATTTTCAGATCCTACATCGAAATCAAAAGCTATCAAGAATTTATATCACCTAGTAAAAGCTAATCCAATCAAAATAGAATACACTGGTCGAGTGCTCCAGGGAATGTATCTAATTCCAATAATAGTTTCTCTGTCTGTCAGTTATATCATAGTTGCATTGCAATTCAATCACCTCATTTAAATAATTTTAGTAAATTAAGACACTAAAAAAGTGTGTTTGTGATTGGTTTTGTTTTATATAAATTCCGCAGGCAGTTTATGTGATTCGTCATTTTACATACGGCGTCGTTAGTTTCAAAACGCTCGCAGTTATGAAATATGCCAAAGGCAAATTGGCAACTCGTTGAATTGTTGTAATTGCAACATTTATTGTTATTGTAGGTTCGATTGGAAATGTCATATAATGAAACCAATCACGCGCGAGCCTAAGTGGTCACAGTAACTAAGTCAGGGCACCCCGATCTAATGTGTTAGGTTAGAACTGTGACCAACCGCACGCGCACCGGGTGAGCAAAGCTTGCAGTGTCACGGCAGCGGTCAGCGAGCACCTTAAGATGTGGAATTAAATACTTATTTATTTTCCGCGGCATTTTGTAAACGGTGGCTTTTGAATTTACTGTCCATCAAATGTTGTGGCGTATTATATAGTAACAAGGCAATTTACATTTTGTCTTCGGTATATTTCATAACTGCGAGCGTTTTCAAACAGACGCCGCAGTGTGTAAAAAGCGGAATCATACTGATTGCTTACGACATACTTACACATATTTAATTAATTACTTTCACTTGTCAAAGTAAATCACGATTGATTGTATAAATGTATCACCAAAAAATATGAAGAAAGAAAGTAAGACATCATTTATTTGCTGATAATGTAGGTAGGAATACATTTGAGATGGATAGTTTGTAAATTGTCCCAATACATTTTGTCTTACGGCATGCAAAATATTAGATTTGAATTTAATAATATAATTACAACCATTATTATTAACACTAGTCAGAATTTAATAGGTAGGTACAGATCAGTCTTAACAAAATGAATCAACAAAATATAAATCAATCGCATAACATGCAATGAAGACTATAAATTTCGTAATGTGTAAGGTTAAAAAGCTTAATGTCAAAATATTCCAAAACATTAACGACAAGAACGTATAAGCATATTTGTATAGTGTATTGTTGTGTCGTGTTGTTTGTTTGTGTATTTGTATTTAGATAAAACATGAACGAAGCTCAAGGAGTAATATGTCAATATCGTATCATGGGGCTTTCTGTAGTTTCTACTTGGCTTCGTAGGAAAAAGTGGCGTAAAATAATTTATTATAGCGATTTCAGTATGAGTGCAAAGAATCATATAGAAAATACATTAGTTCTGTAGAGGATGGCATTCGAGACAACATTAAGCATTTCTGGACGTTCATTTCTAAGCAAAAAACAACTACTGGAGTTCCTTCCACTATGAAATATAAAGATCAGCCGTCTAATGACCCGGAAGACATTTGCAATATTTTTTCTGAATTCTTTAATTCTGTTTATGAACCATCCACCTTAAAAAGTGTACCGTCCTCGCATACCGATTACTCTCCTAACTGCTCGCTGATAAGTGACATTCAATTTTCGGTAGCTGATGTACTGAGTGGGCTTAAGTCATTAGACCCTTCTAAAGGACCTGGACCAGATGGTTTGCCAGCAATATTTATTAAAAAGACAGCCACTAATTTATGTGTGCCATTGCATACCATATTTAATTTATCTATTTCACAGGGGATATTTCCGCAAGCTTGGAAACTTGCAAATATAACCCCTGTCTACAAGTCTGGGCATAGGCATGACGTCGAGAACTACCGGCCAATATCAATATTGTCAGCTTTGTCAAAGGTTTTCGAGAGATTAGTGCACGATAAAGTGTACCCTCTACTTCACAACGTTTTATTACCACAGCAACATGGTTTTGTCAAAAGGAGATCAACCGCGACAAACCTGGTGACTTTTGCAGATTATTTATTTAACAACTTGGATGCCCGTATTCAAGTTGATACGATTTATACTGATTACAAGAAAGCCTTTGACAAGGTTGACCATGAACTGCTTTTGCAGAAAATTGCGTTTAATGGGATACGTGGGGACCTTTTAAGATGGTTCTATTCATATGTTTGCAATAGAACACAGAGAGTTGTAATGAATGGTTTTTGTTCTGCCACCATGGATGTTACTTCCGGAGTTCCGCAAGGTTCCATTTTGGGACCTCTTCTATTCATTTTATTCATCAATGACGTGGAGACATGTTTTAAAAATTCAAAATTATTATTGTACGCTGACGACATTAAAATATTTAGGTCTATTAAAAGTCTCCGTGATTGCTCTCTCTTACAGGAAGATTTAGATGCGTTCTCGGTATATTGTGCACGCAATAAACTTCAACTTAGTGTATCCAAGTGTTGTGTCATTAGTTTTACCAAAAATAAAAACATCATACTACATCCCTACACCTTAAACAAGGAAAATCTAAAAAGAGAAACCCAGGTCCGTGATCTTGGAATTCTGTTGGATGACAAACTCCATTTAGATTCTCATATTAGCAAAATTGTTAATAATGCCTTCCGTATGTTCGGCTTTATTATAAGAACGGCTACAGTATTTACCCGATCTCATACCTATTTGTATCTTTATAAATCGTTGGTTCGTTCTCAGCTGGAGTATGCTGTTTCGGTATGGAATCCCCACTATAGTAAATACTCCGATATGATTGAAAAAGTACAAAGAAAGTTTTTAAAGGCCATGCATTTTCGTTGCTATCGTACTTATACATCCTACAACGACCTACTGAAGAAGTATCATCTGCAAAGTTTGAAGTCTAGACGAATTATATTGGAAACGATGTTCCTGTTTGATCTGTGCAATTATTATGATTGTATCGATATTCGCAACAAAATTTGTTATGTAGTACCCAGAACAACGATTTGCCGTGGGGTGCGCGCAAGACCTCTATTTGCAGTAAGTTCTTGTCGTACGAACGCAGGCTTGCGTGCACCTTTACGTCGCCTTGCCAATCAATACAATAAGATCTTTGTAGACATCGACTTTTTTTCTGTCTCTGCTCAAAAATTTAGAAGTACAATACACAAAACAATTTTGGATCATAATAGTTAGATTAATACGTATATTTACTCATTCTCTCTCCCTCTCTCCTTCTCTGTTCTTTGCATGCCTGTCTTTGTTTAAGTTTACTACCAACTACTTTTCTGTTTTAGCAGCTTAGAATAGCGCACTTTTAGATATAGCTTTTAATATGTTGTGGAAAATGTCGTAGGTTATACATTTGTAACTTTTGTATATTTATATAACTTAGTATAAGATTTTAATGTATAGCTGTTTATTTTCCCGAACAAATAAAATAAAATAAAATAAAATAAATAATTTATATCATGAGGGGACGACAATACGACAAAAATAATTGTTTTTGTGAAATATAGTATTCTATGTCTTGACTATTTATATTTAAATAAAATCACGCCTGTATTCCCCAAAAGGTTAGGCAGAGGTGTACCTATAGTACACCCACATTTCGCCAGTAATTTTAGGTCCCATGTAAGGGAGGCGAGCCTATTGCCACCAGGCACAAATCCAGACTCCGGGTTGCTTCTGAAAAATTCAAGATTGAAAAACTGATGGTAGATGATAAAACTTTGCCCGACCCAATCGAGCCCAGGACCTCATAATTGACAGTAAGACAGCAGCGAGGCAGTTTTGTTTAAATGTTTCATTTTTATTTCTTTATTAGTCCAGTTCTGCCTCCGTGGAGGTTAAGTTCTGCACTTTAGCCTTCGCCTATGCGTTCGCTAAAATAGCCTCCGAAAAAAAAACTGGTCGAGAGCGAGTCGGACTCGTGCACCGAGGGTTCCGTACCTACTTATTATACCGCCATAATAAAATTGACATCATTTTTATTGGTAAAAAGAAATGGTCAAATTTAGATTTTCGCGAATACTCGTAAGTACCACAATTTACCTTAATTTTCAACCTTTCTTATTTTTCGGAATTTTTCCTTTGTTTGTGCTGCACCTTGCTTTTTGCCAAATTTCTTGATTCTAGGTCAACGGGAACTACCATATAAGTTTTCGACCCAAAACCTATAGGGTACTTCCGGTTGGCCTAGAATTGTCAATTTTGGTTAAAAGCAAGGTCATATAGCACAAGTAAAGGAAAAAGTCTGAAAAATAAAAAAGTTGAAAATTAAGGTAAATTTTTGGCATTTAAGTTTTCGTGAAAATCTAAATTTGCCCACATCTTTTATCGTGTTGACTCAGGACTTTGATTTTTATACACCTAATAGGAACTATAGACTTCAAGGGGCCTACCACCAGCTCAAAAGCATTATTATTTTAATATTACTTCAGTGAGAGAAAGAGGTGGAGCTATACGTCCTGCACGCGTAGCATGACCACCGTAGAAACGAATTTTGTCGACGGAAGAATAGACAAAATGACAGATAGTGATTGTTTATCTGTCATTTTGTCGATTCTTCCGTCGACAAAACTCGTTTCTACGGTGTTCATGCTACGCGTGCTGTAGAGCTTCATCTTTGTCCTACATTGAAGTAATATTAAAATAATACTACTTTATGAGATTGTGGTAGGCCGCCAGTATCTGGTATAAATTTCAACTTGCTAGGTCTACCCTTTTCTGAGAAAATCGGTGGTGACACACGGACAGACGGACAAGAGAATGATCTTATAAGGATTCCGTTTTTTACGTATTGAGGTACGGAACCTTAAAAAACAAATAATCCTAATTGTAGTGATGTACCGACGATGGGTTTTGCCAATCAGCCGACTAGATATAGTGATATTATGTAATTGATTGAGTTTTTTTTGTTTGTAGACTGGGAACATCATTAGTTAAATACTTATCCAAAGTTTAATTAGATGTCGTATTGACGTCCCATATAGGATGTTAATGTAATAACGAAATTCATAATTATTTTATTTTTAGAGATTTAGATGAATAAAATGTACTTATTGAGATTTTCTTTTATTTATTTTCATCCTTTTGTGTATCGTAGCATTTAACATAAGGATAAATATTTTCAGATTTAGATACTGAAAGAAGAAAATATTGAAAAAAGCTTTAAAACATAACCTAAAATGCAATTTCTAGTTTATTTTCTGATCTATGTTTGATGGGCATACCCAAATACTCCGAATTATTTTATTCCTAATTTCGATTCTCCGATTTCCTAAAGTCCGAATTTCACTACCTAATAATTATGTCTATTATTAAAAATCACGAAATTCATTTTACCGAAAGTCTTAGATGCAATTTGTTTGTTTTCCGATTTTCATACGTTCGAAGAATCAAATTCGAAAAGTTTTTCGTATAATTATGCAGTGTGTGTGTTTGATAAAATTGTTAATGACCATTTTATATTAACTCTTATGGTTAGTAGATGTAGGTATTTTCTACATAACATAACATCACGCCTGTATTCCCCAAAGGGTTAGGCAGAGATGTACCTATAGTACACCCACATTTCGCTAGTTATGGTTGAGTCTCATGTCATAGGGGGCGAGCCTATTGCCATCAACCGGGCATAAATCCAGATTCCGAGCTGCTACTGAGAAATTCTAGATCGAAAAATCCAATAATACTTTGCCCAACTCGGGAATCGAATCGACACAGGTTAGTTTCTAACATCATCATCATCAGCCTATAATGTTCCCACTGCTGGGACACAGGCCTCCTCTCTGTGAGAGGGAGTGGGCCGTAATCCACCACGCGGGCCCAGTGCGGGTTGGTAGATGTCACATGTCTTCGAATTTTCGGTTCTAGGACATGCCGGTTTCCTCACGATGTTTTCCTTCACCGTTTTGAGAGCAGTGGCGATGAAATAATTTACACAAAGTAAAGCGCCTGCCTGGGTTCGAACCTACGACCTACAACTCGTAAGTCGCGGCCGTTACCACTGGGCCACCACTGCTCTCAACGTTTCTAACATATAATAAGTTAATTTATTTTACTAAGTGCCAAGATTAACATTCGGAGGGATTCTTGAATAAAACTATTCCAATTACTTACATAAATTAGACATTTTCTCAAAAATGCTTGGAAATTCAAACATTATTTTGACAATAAATAAACCTTCTTCAAGGTAAATCGAAAATCGATGATCTCTCGCGTCCGGCCCTGGTTCAGGCCATGGTACGGAGCGAGAGGAAATGGCAGGCCGTCATCTCCTTCTGCGAAGCGGTAATGCTCGCGAAGGAGGAGGCAACGCGTGTGGGAGAGGCAAATTTTGCGCCCTCACGCCCCTAACCGCTGCAGGAGGAGACGCCCGGGGCGGGAATCGCGAGCCGATTTTCGGCCACCGTAGGTGCGGGCTTGCGGACGGTGAGCAATGGGTAGCTCGCCGTCCGATAAGGACCAAGCCCGGGTCGATGGCGCGTTGTGTTCCACGCGCGCCTCAAAGAGATGTCAGCAGAATTGACGTGGTCCGCTAGGGCCAATGCCTGTCGGGGGTTCGAAGAAAACCGATAGGGAAACCGTGGCCCCCGGCAACAGGGCAACCGAAGGAACACGGGTGGGTTTTAGTCAGTAAAAGTCTGACACGCCCTCCCGCTCCACCCAGAGCGAGAGAAGTTATTTGATAATTTCCCACCCAAAAAAAAAGATAAATATAAAATGCTGTACTGGTCAAATTCATGCGAGCGCCCGGCCGGCAATGTTTGTATGAAAATCCATTTTATCGTGTTTAGCGGCCGAATAAATTACTATGAAAACTCATATCTATCGGGTTATATAAAATGTAACGAACTTTATACTTCGACACATGATAACAGAGGAGGTAACTTAGCAAAGATTTTCTTTAAATTTCGATTCGTATTGCAAATAGAGCTGTTTGAAGTAAAAAGAAACAAATGAACAAATTGGCGCGTGAAAACTCAACGTTGTTCGTCATTAATTCTGGAATTTATAATTAATTTACTTAGTTTGAATTTCCGCCCATTATTTGAGAAAAGTACAATACAAGCATTAGCCACAATCAGGCATTGATGGACTTCGAATTTCGATCGCTCATCAATGCTCCTATTGCAGGCTTCGGCAGTAGTGTACTATTTCTTATAACTGAACGACTATTTAGGTGTATCGCTTTCTAACAGATTAAAACGCTGGTAGATTCTACTTATTAACATCAGAAAAGCAATTTTTCATTAGCGTACCACGTCTCTACTATTACTTAAGTCTCATAAAGATCATCAATCAAGATTCTTATCAATAATATATGCACATAAATAATCGTTTGAATGATCGGGGACAGTTTTTATGAACGATTTTGTAATTTTTCGTCCTTTTCTGAGTAAAGACGATTGTTCGCTTCACTTTAAAATGCTAGAAAATAAAATTATGTTAACTGCTGAAAATATAATGGGCGTTCACAGAAATTATAGTTCTGTTGGAAAATATCACAAAATTCTAATTTTAATTCGTATTATTGTTGAAATTGTGGTTTTTGTGGCTGTTTTTTGTGTAAATTTCTTAGTTTTTTCTCCAACTTTAAGATTCCGTGAAAATTTTACGTCTTTGTCGATCGCATATCACTTGGCTTTTCTTTTAAATGGCTTCAGTATCATGACGTGTGCTGTTCTAAGCTCGCATTCTCACAAATTATTTATAAATAACTTCATGGAAGCCCAGTATTGCTTCTGGAATGTCGAAATATACAAAAAATATATTAAACAGTTCAAACTAGTCTTCATATTAGCCTCATCCACGTTTAGTTTTATAAGCGTCATTTTGATAACCCTCAGAGTCCGTACCTTATCGACGCAGGGTGATTTATATTTATGTTACATGGTGTTGTTACTGATAGAAATATACATTGAAATACGTTACATTTTAGAAAGTGTTATGTTTTACACTTATATTTCTATAATACAAAATTATTTGAAATCAATGAACACGCGTATTTGTGAAATTAAAGCGAAGTATACTGTAATAGAAAAGAAACAAAACTCGTATATGAGCCAAGAGAATGATCTGCTGACGGTGGTGCAAGTTGATGATTGGGCAATAAAGTACCAAAAATTAGAAAATTGCAGCAAAACACTATCTGCGTGCTTCAGAAGTCAGGTAAATATTACGTTATGTAAAGTTATGGTAACTGGTTTCCCATTAGCCATTCTTATGCTTCTGAATATGAATGGATATTGGCTCTGGCCAGTACATCAACAGAATTTATACAAAACTTCATTAATATTGTTTTTCAGATGTTATTTTTATCCGCTTTGTCATCGGTGCACTATATTATTTCAACGTATGTGATATTCAGAACAATTTTAATTCGCGTAAGTAGTTAATTACACGGTAATACATTTGTCGATTCCTTCTGCCCTTGAGCAAATTTACATAATTAATTAGTTCAGTTTGTCTCTTCGTCCATACGTCTCTTTCGATTGCCATCTTCCTGATCATATCTTCAACTCTTTGCACTACAGTGTAATAAATAATAAATGCTTTCCTCTTTTTTCTGATCTGAGCTTCTTGATTTTTTCCAAACACAGGATTCAGCATATTACGTGACTGCTTTGATCACATTACAAGGCGTAATATATGCTTGGTGTTGTACATATTTTATCTTCACTTCTGGTCAAAGACTTCTAAATGAAGGACTAAAATTCAGAAGAAGTTTGGCAAAATTATACACCTCGTGGTCAGTAAGTAAGTGATTTAATTATAATAAATATTTTTTTTGTCATAATTTATGTTTGTATCAACAGCTTTCTGCAATAGTATAACAGCGACTTGAAGCACGGACTGGTAAACGAGAGATCATCATCATCATTTCAGCCGAAAGACGTCCACTGCTGGACATAGGCCTCCCCCAAGCACCGCCACTTCGACCGATTCTGTGCTTTCCGCATCCAGCGGATTCCTGCGGCCTTCACAAGGTCATCGGTCCATCTTGTGGGAGGCCTTCCAGCGCTACGTCTTCCGGTACGTGGTCGCCACTCCAGAACCTTTCGACCCCATCGGCCATCCGTTCTGCGAGCAATGTGCCCTGCCCATTGCCACTTAAGTTTGGCAATTCTTCGGGCTATGTCGGTTACCTTGGTTCTCCTGCGGATCTCTTCATTTCTGATTCGATTCGATGAACGAGAGATACACGAGTTTAAATACTTTTCATTAAATGCTGTCACAGACAGCCGCGACGCGACGGTGCGACGCGATTTTGGTAGAAAAATTTCCATGAAGTTTTCATAGAAATTATTCTACTAGAGTCGCGTTGCGCCTATTTGCGAGATCCTTAACTCTTTTGTCGCCAAGTCCCATATATAGTGAAATAAACGTGAAAGAGATGATATAAGCCGCGTTGCTGACACGACTACAACAGTGTGAAAACAAAGGTTTCAATCATTTATTTATTTAAACTTCTCACACACAAAAAGGTACAAAGGCGGACATAATGCCATAGGCACTCTCTACCAGTCAACCAAGGGTGGTGAAGAGATTAGATGGCAGGTGCTCTGTTTGAGAGGAACAAAGAAAAAATTATTAAAAATATATCATTAGAAATAAAATGTAGGAACAACAGTACATAAATGAGATCCAATTTTGTATGATTGTATTGTATTATATCGCAAGCTGGGAGATGAATATTGACATTTGTTATTATATATTTTCCAGATCCAGAAGCTCTAGAAACAACGCATCTCAAAAATTTAATAATTTTTGTAAAAATACATCCGATTAAAATACAGTACACCGAGAAAATAACATTGGGACTGTACCTAGTTCCGACAGTTTTATCTTTCTCCGTCACTTACGTGATCCTTGCCTTGCAATTTAATCATATCATTTAAGTGTTTTGTGTGAAAATATTTAGACAGTAAAAAATAGATAATTATATTTTTTTGTAGCATAATCAGCCTATAATGTTCCCACAGCTAAGACACAGACTGGATTCGAACTCATGACCTGATAAAATCTCGGATGTTACCAGACAAAAAATAAATTATGAATTATTAAAACAAATTTTACTTTTGTAAACACTCTAGTTTTTCATTTTCTATGTTGATGTTCTTACTATTAAAATAAAAAATACAAAAAAAAAATTGTATTAAATATTTGTATGACCAACATGTAGTTGTTCCGGGTCTGGCTGTTTGTGTATGTGAGTTTAAATGTTTGTAAACACACCCACCTAGTGTAGGGCAAAATTTAAATAATAAAAAAATAAAAAAAATTGAACTTACCAAATCAATCAAATAGTTTTCAATTACTTATGAATAAATTAAATTTTATTTGAATTAAACTTGGTATACCTATGTTAGTTGTTGGTTGCAGCAAGGAACAATCGGCATGCTTTAGTTTTCAGGTAAAGGTCTTTTTTAAATTCACTGGTTGCTTTCTTGATTAAATATGTATCACATTACTGCTGCAGCCTTCAAACTAAGTAAATTAATTATAAGTTGCTCCTCATCAGATTTTTACCATTTTTTTTTTTTGAGACCAACGTGAAGTTACTACCTTTTAAATATAAAAAAACCATCGAAATCGGATCTCATAAGGTGGAGATATCTAGTAGCCCCCTTTTTGCCCCTTTTTGGAGGAAGTAGCCCTCCAATCAAAAATCCCCGACGATTTAAAATTACAAAAAATTCGTTAAACCTGTACACCAAATTTCGTCCAGATCGGTTATAAAGACGACCTGTAGACGAGTACGTACAAACTGACACACGAAAGCAAATTTTGCCAGACCTGATCCAGAGACGCTTCGCTCGCTACGCTCGCTCGGTCAATTAATTATAAGTTGCAGAATCAATGACGAACAACGATAATTTTTCACGCCTCATTATGTTCACTTTTGTTTCTGCGTTATTTACAGAGCTATCATGATTCCTATTGTATCTATCAAACAAAATAAATATTGGGTATGCGGGTGGTTGCGCACGCTCAGTGATTTTCCGTCCTTTGCTGCTTTGCTGGGACAGTCTTGTTGTTTTCGTATATTTTGTTTTGTTTTTGTATTATATTTGATTACGTGCTTATTTATTTATTTAGGTTTTAAGTATACACATTATGTATTAGGTATGTTGATACTGTTTGTACTATATCACTTGTCCTTTTAAGGGTTCATTAGAAAACCAGCATCAGACAGCATCTGTCTGGCATTAATGCTGAAAAGAACCTTTTTTAGCGTAGCCGTGAGGCACACATTTGTTAAAATATATATATTTTTTTTTTTTTCATTTTGTTTATATTTTGTGTTTCACGAACTGTGTTAAAATAAATGTTTTTTTTTTTCTTTCTTTCTTTCTTATTTACGTTGTTGAGCAGACAAATTTTTTGAACGTTACGAAGCAATGGATCAGCAGTATCTTTCAAAATCATTCAGATTTGTGAAAGTATGTTACACAATTAGGGTGCTGGTCCGTTTCCTGGGAGAAGCTAAAAACTAAAATTGCCTTTTAGTTTTCTCCAAAATTGAGCTTAGGTTGCGTTTGACCATTTTATACTTTGTTCCCATAGTCTCAGAAATACCGAATGTCTAAAGTATTTACTAATTTTCAGATCCTGCATCGAAATCAAAGGCTATCAAGAATTTATATCTCCTAGTAAAAACTAATCAGATCAAACTAGAATACACTCGTCGAGTGCTCCAGAGAATGTATTTAATTCCAATAATTCTTCTCTGTCTGTCAGCTATGTCATAGTTGCATTTCAATTCAGTCATCTTAAGAGGTATATAGATGAGCAAACATAGGCAGTCGTGGGGACTGCCAACAGAAGAGAAAACTTAAAACTGGTATAAGCGCCATCTATATTCTAGAGTACCGCACTACGGCGCGAGCATGTCAGTGACGCAAATCCATAAGTTTATCCCCTACCAAAATTGCTCAACGCGCCTATAGAAGTTTTCACTTTAAAAAAGCAAATTGTGGTAGGTTTTGTTTTACATATACAGGATGTCCCTGGAAGTATGGATCAAATCGAATAGGGGTGTGGGCAAGGTCATTTCCAAACCTTGTCCTAGCAATTAAAAAAAAAAACAAAATTCAAAACATTTTATTTCACATAAACCTACAAGGGCACTTATGAAACGTCAGAAGCTAGGTGCACGGTTCCAATTGGTCGCTTCCTATGGAGAAGAGCCGGCAAGAAACTCCAAGGCTACTCTTATAAAAATAAATGGTTTCTACAATGTTTACAAATTACAGTGTTAATAGGCATGAGAGGATAACGACAATGACCTTGCCCACGCCCCTATTCGATTTGATCCATACTTCCAGGGACACCCTGAATAATTAATTACTTTTGTCACAATTGAGTGGATAAATGTATCACACAAAAAAAATGTATTTCGATAAAATATGAACGAAACTCAAGGAGTAATTATGTCAATATTGTACACGTGGCTTTCATGTAGTAGATTAGTTCAAATTACTTCGTGAGTTATGAAGTAATTTGAACTAATCTACTGCAGTTACTTACCAGGAGAGCAAGATGGCATAGGACTGTTCTATTGAACGCAGGTTCATCACTACCGCGTTGTTGCAGCTTGTATTTTCATCACCATTGAACACAAAATAAATAATCTATTTAAGTCTACTTTGTAACGATGCTATACTTCATGTCATCACAGCGGGTTATGCAAAACTATGTCATAATTTTGTGTACAAAATTGAATGTAAATAAAGAGTGTGTAGTATGATTACACTAAATGATTCTGTAAAATAACTTCTTTATTAATTATAATATCTATTTTATTCCGTTATGCGCATTTCACTTCACAATCTGCCGATGATTCATTTATAACTTTTCCATAATATATATTTACAATCGATCGATTGATTGAGGCTCTTAACCTTTACACCTATCCGCAGAGGATTTTAACGCGGCGATTTTTATCGTGGACTGGATTTTCAACGCACTGCTAAGCACCGAAAGTTGTAATTCCAACGCAGTGTTTTTTTGACGCACTAGGATGCACTCTGTTGGACTGTCAATGCTCAGTAGAACGCTTTCTTTTTTGGCTGGGAAATTATCAAATAACTTCTCCCGCTCTGGGGCGGGAGGGTGTCACAGTCGCGAATCATATTTTAATCAACATACAACCTGACACTCACCTGCAAATTGCAAGAAACGAAAGAAAATTTAAACTTCGCGGGCTACCTAACCATATCCCCCTTAAATTTTTAAATTTCATGATGTATTTTCTAAGTTTTATTGCAAAACGGATCTTTCAATTTCTTTAGTACCCGTACTTGTTTTCTGGTATTGGTTTCTTATCATTTTCATTACTTATCCATGACGATGTTTTCACTTTCTGATGGTCGGAAACTCCTAATCGGTATAAAGTGAGCAAGCATGGAGTTTATTGCATGTTTTTTTTAAGAGACCTTTGTGGTACAAAGTGACGTCACAGTGTTAATGTTATTTTCTTAAAACCCCACTATAATATTTTCATTTTGTTTTGATGGCTCTCTCAGCCGCCATTTTCCTGCGTCACATATTCAGGTGTCATGTCTGGGTATAATAAAAATCCTTTTTTTGGTAGCGCAGTGAGCTTTATACGACGTGCATCTTCCATTAAGAGAAAAGTGAAAGAAAAGCTGAGGTTACACTGAGAGATTTTAGGTGATTTATAAAAGGACGCGTAGTATTGTCATATGAAGTCTCTATTTAATAAAAACTTAGCCGTTTTATAGATAACCTCAATACGTTTTAGCTAATTTGTTAATTATATTTATACCTTCCTGCTTTTCGTAAAATGTGACAAAGTGCCTACATAAAATTGTTCTAGAATTTATTTCATTTTTACAGACTGTATAAAATCCAACAATTGTCGTGTGCCAGAATAATGTAACATTTCCGTGTTATGCCCTAAGTGTGCTCTTGTCTTTAATATCTAGTCACAGGACAGCATTTATGTGACATAATGACTGCAAATCGTAGTGAAGTGAAAACAGCATATCAAATCCACTCAAATGCTTTACGGGATTTGGTCAAATATTTTAATCCGATCCATATGAACTTGTTCGAATAAGTTTCTGTAGCGGTTACACCGCCACATATAAACTACGCATCATAGACATGACGTCACATAAATTCTGCATCGCGCTATTAGAGTTTACCGAGCGATCGACATAGATATAAGATTTCAACTTCAAACCGTTGGACAGTTGCCCGCCAGACACAACACCCGTCTGGTCGGAGGATCCTCCCTTTTCTATGGTGGATGAGTGAACTTTACACCCTGTTCCTCATACCACTAAATTTCTATGAATGCTTTCTTTGAGAGAAATGGAATATAATTATAAATGTGTGTACCCTTTGTTTATTTAGATATCGCAATACTGACTCCATTATGTCAATTTAAAACTTGAATATACGTGATTCACATTAGTGTATGTAGTAATTTCATTGAAGTTTCATAGTATCGTTGTGACATTGCATGATAGTACTTTGTAGGCCGAATTGGTAGAGTGACCGATACCTGGCCAGGGCAGTGTAACAAACTGCGCAAGTTTTCCAACACCCCGGCCAAAGGTAGTAGAAGAACACCTTGTGGTTAGTAAAAGTCGGCCAAAACCCTTCTAGGGCAGAGGACATCTATGAGGATTTCCACACGCAATAAAAAAAGCCGAAATGGTCGAAGTTCGAGTTCTTCTCAGTACTTATTTGTATGAATAATTATCTAATATGTAAACACTGTCACAAGACAAGGTTACCAATAAATAAACGACAACAAGTGTGTTAAAAAAGATCACAAGCTGTGTTTATCCTTTAGACAAAACCCAGTTGTTTTACTGTATCACTCTCAACTACGCTCACCACAAATGGAGACTGTACAATGGTATGTTTTTGTATTATGTTCTGTTTACTGCAGTTATTTGTATAAAATCCTAATGAACCCTTCAAAGCTCTCGTTGCACTAAAAAGTTGAATATTGTACAGGAAGTATGTAAAGGACAAAAATAATACTAGAAAAAATAATTTAAAACTTTTAATATACTTATTTAATGCGAGTACATTAAATTTCGTGTATTACGACAAACAGCTACAACTAAAATACACAACAAACTTATAACGTCGCGAGAGTCGCGGAGGATGTTTGTACAATAGGATGTGGGTACGTCTTTTCACGTCGGTGATCGAAACTTCAATCTCTTTTTTTTTTTAACTGGGGCATCTCGCAGTGGACATATGAGGTCATGGCTGCTTAACCGGGCTTTCCTGTGGCTGCCTTAAGCTTCTACACTCAAAGCCTCCAGCCAGGGGCAAACACTATTCTAAATTAAAACTAGGCGAGCGCTCGCTAAGGGCACCTCCTGTGGGGTACGAACCTCGGCTTAGGGCGTCGTTGGGGGGAGGACAGCAAGCAGGGACAGGCTGGATCAAACTTAGATTTTCATCTTGATTATTATACGGGGTATTTAGAGCTACGTGCTCAGCTGTAACAACTGCTGGTGTGCTGGCACCTCGTTTTCGAGCAAGGGTCGGGGGGGGGAGTATCATTTACTTAGACAGACATAGGCCGCGAGCGCATGCTGCGATGCAGCTACACAGACATGTTCGCATCCTAGCTAGTACAAACAATCTGTCGTTGAAACATCAGTGGTAAAAACAAGTGACGACCTGCACGCGTTGCGCAGAAATCTGTGCCCGCCCTACAACGAGACGCAGAGCAGGACAGACAAATGTCTGCGTCACACGTGCCTGCGCCGCAGCGTACGCAGTTGTCTATACGTTCATGCATTACAAAATCTGTTCTGCCCTGCGCTGCGTGGACCGGCGTAACCTGCGTCTCAGCATACGCTTAGCTGTACTCGCCGGCGTTGTGAACAGTCGGCGATCAGCTACATATTGATAAATATCTATTTTACTTACAAGGGACACACAGACATAACGAAATTAATTTGAACCCTTAAAAGTGCTAGTAGAACTAATTATAATTCAAATAAGATGATTGAATTGCAAAGCCGTTATCACATAAGATAAAGAAAGAGATAGAACTATGGGTATCAGGTACTTCCCAAGATGTATTTTATTGGTGTATTCAATTTTGATAGGATTTACTCGCACAAGTAGATTTAATTTCTTTACACTCTTCGTTTCCGGCGCAGCTGGCTCTGAAATCATATGCAATAATAAAAAAAAACGTGTGGCACTCGGGGACTGCCACGGTAAAGCCATTGCATAGCATTTGTAACCTCCATACTTCCTATTTGTCAACGCTACAATTGGGATGATGACGTGATGACATAAAACAAAAATTACGTTCCCATGACAACATCACGTTGTCATGGGAACCGTCATTACATGGGAGGCGGATGGTGGGGGTGTTAGGTTTTTTCGTTACGGAATTTCTTGATTCGGTCGCCGCGCTCAAAGCCCGCGATAAAAGCTATGCAATAGCTTAAAACATGACATAACATAACATCACACTGTATTCCTCGTAGAGTTAGGCAGAGGCATACTTTCTGTACGACAACATTTCGCCAGTTATGTTTAAGTCCCATGTAATAGGGGGTGAGAATACTGACATAAATATTTTGCCAGATCTGGGAATCGATCACAGGACCTCATGCTCAGTAGAGCACTTGCGATCGCTAGAGCAACGAGGCAGGTGAAGCGAGGCAATTTGAAGAGTTTATTATATTTCAAGGCAATATAAAATCCATGTTACTGAAGAGTGGTTGATTATGCCAATGGCCTGTGATGTCCGAGTGAGATAACAGTGTCTATACAAAAGTATCAAACACCCAAATCGCCCAAGGCTGCCTCAATGAGTCTTTTTATAACTTTATTTAGGTACCTAAATATAAATACACTTTTGCCTGTTAGCAATTTGGTCCGTTTAAGTAGGTATGTCTCCTACACGTGTAGGTATACAAGTCACGATAATTTCGACAGCAAATGATCAATTGATAGTGTCAACTTGAACTGATATAGCCGTTATGCATAAGGCTCATCCTCTACGACGTTACTCCACAGTAACATGTTATAATGACACAGAACACATTAATGTCACAGCAGTAGAATAGATGGAAATACTTTTATTATGTACAATGTACAGAGGCGTGTAGGTTGTCTTATACGAGTTGTAGGTTCAAAACAAAGCAAGCGCTTTACTTTGTATGAATAATTTCATCACCATTGCTCTCAAAAACAGCGAAGGAAAACATCATGAGAAAACCGGCATGTCCTAGAACAAAAAAATCTAAGACATGTGACATCTGCCAACTTGCATTAGGCCCGTGTGGTGCTATTACATCAACCCACTTCCTCTCGAAGAGAGGAGGCCTGTGTCCCAGCAGTGGGAACATTATAGACTGATTATGATGATGTACATCATATAAATTATTACAGATATAAATGTAAAAAAAACCATACGGTGACACAATGAACAGTCTTATCGCTACAAGCGGTCTTTACCAACGCAACCAACCACAAGCTAGTTAATAACGCGTTATTAAGTCGTGTCGTATATAGAATACAATTGGAGTACTAGTGGTGTGACATTCTGGCTACTCATTGGTGATTAGAGTTTGTACAGAATACAATTGAAGTACTAGTGGGGTGACATTCTGGCTACTCATTGGTGATTAGAGTTTGTACAGAATACAATTGAAGTACTAGTGGTGTGACATTCTGGCTACTCATTGGTGATTTGAGTTTGTACAGAATACAATTGAAGTACTAGTGGTGTGACATTCTGGCTATTCAGTGGTGATTAGAGTTTGTACAGAATACAATTGAAGTACTAGTGGTGTGACATTCTGGCTACTCAGTGGTGATTTGAGTTTGTACAGAATGCAATTGAAGTACTAGTGGTGTGGAATTCTGGCTACTCATTGGTGATTGGAGTTTGTAGAGAATACAATTGAAGTACTAGTGGTGTGACATTCTGGCTACTCATTGCTAATTTGAGTTTGTAACACGATACTTTTGAATAGTGTCGTGGACGATTAGCCTAAGTATAACACAGGATACTAAATATTTATTAGGGGTATTGAATATGTAGCAAGCTAAATTTAAGCGAGGAAGCCTCGTCCATGCTATGTTAAATAAAATAAAATATTTTACAGGAATTATACTCACCTACTGATAATGTGCTGTATAATTTTGATAGTTTTCTATGTGTTTTTGACCATTCATTGATAATATTTTGACCAGCGCAAAACACGAAATATGTACAAAATATATAAAACAACAAAACATATAATACATTGATACCGCCGAAATACTGGTCTATATTCTGTAAAAAGAAAAACTGTATTTAAAAAAAATGGCAGACTATTTAAATCATTAGAATATCAAATATATCTGCCCAGCCTTTTCCCAACTATGCTGGTTTCGGCTTCCAGTCTAACCGGATGCAGCTGAATACCAGTATGTTACATGGAACGACCGCCTATCTGACCTCCAGTTACTGGGTAACACGATACCTCTTGGTAAGACCGGTTGTCAGACTTTTTTGAAAATCATTGGAATATATTGAAGGTTAAAGGAGTCTGTCCACTACACCGTAACATACCATGACCGTGCTATGAACGTATCAGGCACGGAAAGAAATATGACACGAACTACTATGTCCACTAGAACGTATCGACAGCGTATCATACCCGTGCATTACGGTTTTAGAAAATTATTTCCTATACCTTTAAAATAGCTATTAGAAAAATGTCCATGAGATAATTGGCAATGATAGCCATTTTTTTAGATGAGGAAGAAAGTGAAAACAATAACATAAAGGAAATCGAGCGAGTATATGCCATGTACAGAGCGTATACGCTCCGGAAAAATATTCTCACCGACAATAATTGGTGACGGTATTGGTCAGTGATGGAATGGTCTAGCGGGCATACTTTTCAATACAAAGAAAATATTTTTGCCTGACACGTTCTTAGCACGCTCATGGTATGACACAGTGTAGTGGGTAGACTCTTTTATTTATAGATACTTACATTTGTTAAAATTATGCAGAATATCTCGTAAGCCGTAGTAACATAATGTATGGATGAAAAGACCAATGCAAATCTCATCTGAAACGTACATAAAGATATAATTATTAGATCCGTGACATCATCATCGTCATTGACGATGAATAAGAAGAAAAATGTACTGTAATTTTTTATAAATATGAGTCTTGTTTTGTAATACCTACTTATTAATTATCAACTCACTATGTTCTAAGACAGAACTTTGATCGCGTGCAACAATTGAGATACACCCTTTTCGGCTATCCCAAGATATTTTTCTCAGACATGCTTGGAAATTCGAACGTTATTTTGACAACCTTCTGCGACATAAATCGAAATTGCAGTACTGGTGGAATACATGCGATGCGAGCGCCCGGCCGGCAATGTTTGTATAAAAATTCTTAACTTTCGTGTTTAGCGGCCGAATAATTTACTATTAAAACTCATATCTCTCGTATTATTTAAAAATGGAACGAACTTTTTACTTCAACATCCTCGCGTTGAAGTAAAACGTTCAACTAGCAACTAAAACTAAAGATTAAAGAAAAAAAAATGGAAAGATTTTATTTAAATTGCGATTGAGTCGTCATTGATTCTGGAATAAATCATATTAATTTACCCGGTTTGAATTTCCGCACATTATTTGAAAAAAGTACTACACAAACCTTGGCCGCAACCAGGCATTGATGGACTCACGTATGTATGCCTCGGCTTCGCCTCGGCCCACATTTTCACGATCGTCCGTCAATGTCCCAGTTACAAGCCGCGACAGTAATGTACTATACCTGCATTTTAAAGCACATCGACAGGTTCTTGCTGCAAATCGAAAAACATTCATACATTTTAGCCCAATGTTCCACTTCTTTAACAGGTAAAATCTCATTATTTTGTCTTCTCTCTTTGTATAATCTCTTCTCAAAGTGATCATATTTCGCTTGAGTGTACGATATAAACTGGTTTATACATTTCAAATAAGATTGTAGCATAGTTATATAAATGTATAACACGACATGTTCCAACATAAACCGTACTTCAAGCATCATTTCTACCACCATCAATATGAAGTAAGGTAACAAGAACGTTTCTCCTTGCAAATAGTATCTAGTTGTCATTTTCAATATTAAATTGATTATGCAAGTAAAAAGAAATATGGATGAAGCTAATTTAAATAATATCTTCAGATTTTTCAAGCATTTGGTGTAGGTCGGTTCATTTCGGAAGCAATTTTGCACGCTCATATATTGAGTTATAAAGATTTTGTAATTACTCGAGCTTTGGATGCCACATAGTATGATTATGGTACTGCTGAAGAGAACTATTAAGTGGAAAGTTATTTTCACGTGCGACATGAAGTTTTCGCCTTTCACGAGATCCTCAGACAACCCGTACACTCGGTCACAGAACAAGCAAACGGTCAGAATAACTTCCACAGCAGTACGAACAACAATAAGAACTTGACGTCTTTTTGAGAGGAACGAGAAATTTCTGTAAACGCCCACTATATTTTCTGTCATTATTAACATGTTAATTATTTCATTTTCTGCCATTTTAGGCGTTTTTTTTTTTTTTCACAATACTGACCGAGAAATGGAATAGCTATTGATGGAATAACTTAAACCGACGTTGGAACAGACCAAGTCGTATCAACACATATTGAAAAGTGGAACGGTACAAATTATAATAAGTACCTACCTATCATGTAATGGCAGCTGTTTTAGCTATTAAATTATTCACTTTAAAAAAAGATAAATGACAGAAGAGGAACAAACCAATAACATTAATGTAATTACACCTAGTTTCCATGGCATGCTTAGGCCTAATTCCCATGTCAACGCAATGACTAACCTCGTAGACACCCTTGTACAGTCTGACAAAGAGATTGTTATACAGGCAGCTAACTTGCAACTACTTCATATTGAGAATGCACCTGACACCTATCAGTGGAGTACAAAAGAATACGTATTTTGCGAATTTATTCTATAATGTGTCTTCATAATGTGCACATATCGAAATGAGGGAATCTATGCTTAATTTTAATGAAGGAAAAAAAAAAATTTTTTTTTCTCTTTGTCATCTTATTTATAAAGGGAAATGCCCATTTGATAAAGAGATTTTGGCCAAGTAACGCCCATGAAAGAAACAAGTTATAGGCATTAGGGTTGATATTATAGATAAAGAAACATCCACTATTTTTTACGTAGAACTCGGTAGGTCTCTTATAAATTAAAGGTTAATAATAAATATTTTATAGTTTTGGTGTAATCCATTCTGCAATTATAGTTCTTATTTGTATGTCTCTTGTGCCTGTTTTGCGTTGGTATAAATGATGAAAGTACTTTCTTAATACCGATTGACCACAGTTTACACAATTATATTTGTCAATGCCCAACATTTCGTTCTTGTGGTGCAGAAGACTGCTGTGCATTCCTTGCCAACATCTAACATTGGTCACACATCAAACTATTATCTGAAACATAATTGCATACTGTCATAAAAATAATTTATACCTATTAACATGCATCAAAAGGTCTTTATGTATAAATACATTGAACGACACCGGTCTCGTGATACCATTTTTGATGATCACACAATTCATTACTTATGTCACATAAAATATGTGGCAATGGTTTGAGACAAAACAAACTTCAATTATTTATTTCTATGGTTTTCGTGACACTAACCAACCGAATTATTTAATTCAAACCTAACGTAACGTAGCTATGCAGTAAGAGTTGCTGAGTTGTTGACCTTGTATGTTCATAAAGTAACTTAGTTTTTGTGGTGCAATCCATTGCTGAAATATAAACCGAACTTCCACGTTGCTTAAGGGAAATCTCTTGAAATAAGTCTTCATGTACCCACGCCACAGTTGACACAGAGATGGCTCCGTGGTGAGCTGGTAAGTTTGTGTAATTCAGGTTCCATATTCGTGTCAGATCCTTGGCGAGAAACAGGTACGGTATCCATTGGCAAGCTGGTGTCGTCGTGGGAGGCGGGTAAAAAATCCAATGTAAAGCCAAGGTCATCATCGGGAGAGGTCCATAATCGTAATCAAAGTCTTAGGAAAATCAAACAAAAAAACGCAGTCGGAAAAATACAGCACCAAACAATGTCAATCAGTTGTCAATTACGATTATTATTGACGTAGGGATGCCATATGACATCAATTTTTCGAAAAATCGATATTAAAAAAGAATCTATACAGAATCGGTTCAACAGATTATATTTAGAAGCCGGAAAATGAACAAACACATTGTTTTTTGTCTCTAAAGAAAATAACAAAACCACAACAACTGACGCTGACGAGACGCTGGGACAGTTAGACCAGATACTGCACAGCCTAAATAGAACCTCTCGGCTGATTGGCCTCGGCATGAATTTGGACGAGACGAAAGTCATGTACAATTCGCATGTCTTGTCAAATGCAATCCACATCAAAGGGTCGCTTCTCGAAGTTGTGAAGGAGTACGTCTACCTAGAGCAAGTCATCCGGCTCGGTGGGCACAATTTTGAGAAAGAAGCCGACAGAAGGATCCAGTTAGGTTGGGCAGCATTTGGAAATCTTCGTCAAGTCTTGTCGTCGCCAATCGCACAGTGTTCGAAGACTAAGGTCTTTAACCAGTGCGTCCTGCTCGTTATGACACGGTGCCGAAACGTGGACACTGACAGTCGGGCCAGTCCACAAATTCAAGGTTGCTCAGTGCGCTATGGAGCGGGCTGTGCTCGAAGTTTCTTTAAATAAGATCAGAAATGAAATTATCCGAAAAAGAACCGGATTTACCGACATAGCCTGCAGAGTAAGCAAGCTGAAGTGACAGTGGGCTGGTCATATTCGTTGGAGGACCGATGGCCGGAGCACTCGAGTCCTAGAGTGGAGACTGCGTATCGGTAAGCGTAGTGTGGGACGCCCCCAGCTAGATGGACCGACGACTTTAAAAAGGTGGCTGGGACAGACTGAATGCGGAAGGCGGAGGTTGTGGCGCAGCCTGGGAGAGGCCTATGTCCAGCAGCGGACTGCGATTGGTTGAGTTGATTGTAACAACTACATAATAAAAGATCGATTTTCCATAAATCTATTTTTGGTAACCGGTTTTGAGTGCATCGATTTTTTCAGTAAAAGTTGCCATCCCTACTTTGACAGGATTGACCAACAATCGGAAGTGGAAGTGGAATAAGGAAATAAACGATTGAGTGTCTTGATTAAATCGGCTTTTAATTCCGGAGATTTCGTTACAAATAAGTAACAGCAATATTTTAGTTACTAAATGGGTATTTTTTTTGTATTTACTACATTTCTGGGCAAACTATGGCCAAAAATAGGCGTTTCCCTTTACAATTATTGTAAAAATTGATGAAAAAAAACAGATTTAAAGCAAAAAAAAACATTTTCAATTGAGGGTAGTTTTTTTCTCGATTTTCATTTTATGTGGACGCCTAATTACTTCCAATCATTATGGAGTTTGTTTCATCGCGATAGATGATTTAGTTTAAAAGTTACACAGTTTTGTTATAATTTTTTTTTTATTCCATAAGAAATATAAAAAAATATTTAGATTTTTTTAAATATTTTTTCTATGGTTAAAATTAAGCATAGATTCCCTCATTTCGATATGTGCACATTATGAAGAATCACACTGTATTTGTTCCTAATCGTGTCCCACTGAGAGGTGTCAAGAACGTATTCTCTTGGCAGCCGGAGTTTAAAAATGTTGTGAATGTGTTGAGAACTCGGGTCTTTTACATTCTCTTAGAGGTTCGTTCCACCGCGCACCGGTGACGGTTAACGAGAAGCGAGTAGAGAGCAACTACAAAAGTCCAAAAACCAGTCTAAAATGACGCGCCCTACTACCGCATTTTACGTACTAGCCGCGGCACCGTGTAGGTACGTAAAATACGGTAATGAGGTGCGTCATTTCAGACTGGACAAGCTGTACCAAGCGTGAGACTATCAGCGAGTTCTGACTACCCAGCGAGCATCACTGATTTTGTTAAGTACCTGGTACTTGTTGAAAGACCTACACTGTCCTCCCATACCTATTAACACTGTTGTTTGAAAATATTGTAAAAGCCAATTATTTTTAAAAGAGTAGCCACGGAGTTTCTTGCCGGCTCTTCTCCATAGGAAACGACATATTGGAACCGTAGACCTAGCTTCTGACGTTTCATATTATAAGTGCCCTTGTGGATTTACGTGAAATAAAATAATTATTTTGTTTTTTTTTTTAGTTTTGAAACATTAGGGAGGTTATCATGATCAGTTGAAAAAAATTACGGGCAATCATTTTTTATGTCGGCGGTTGGCAAATTAGTGTGACAGTTTATTGTCACACTAATTTACATGAACAGTAGTAATACAATAGTAGATTGTTATACGAGTGGCTAAAATAACCCATTGTAACGAGGTAGTTTTACTCCCGAGCTTTAGCGAGGGAGTAAATAGAAACCGAGTTATAATGGGTTTTAGCGCCGTGTGTTACACTCCACTTTTCACTACGATTGCGAGAAAATAAAATAATCCAATACAATATTAAATAGTTTATTTAATTTAAATGTACAATTTGTACAATACCTGAATATATTTAACGAGATGTTTTATTCCGGCAACTTAATTTCAGTCCTCTGTGAAGATGTTCTCACTAGATATTTTCACATCGATATACATATAGACATTTTCACTGTTGTAAATTATATTACGGTCACCAATTCAATTCGTAATTAGAGAAAAAATCTAAAGATTTGGCGCCAATGCCTTTTTTATTTCTTTTGTAGCCGCAACGCAATGCACGCATTCTACCGAAGAGATAGCCGCATTTAGTTTCATTTTCAAAAATTAAACGTTATTTTTTTGTGAACCAGTATTATAGAATGATCGTGATTATGGATTCTACTTTTTATATAAGAATAAAGACTTTTTCGTTTTTCAAGGTTTCGTTTTCATCGTTGGAACAGCCAAAAATTAAAAAGAAATTACTTTTTCCCCTAGAGCAAGAAATTCTATTTTTTCCCCGCTCTGGTACTCTACAATGAGGAGTGAAAAAAATACTCATGTAGTGTACTAATAGCGGTGGGACAGTTCCTTTCATCATTTCAGCCGAAAGATGTCCAGTGCTGGACATAGGCGTCCCCCAAGCATCGCCACTTTGACCGGTACTGTGCTTCCCGCATCCAGCGGATTCCTGTGGCCTTCACAAGGTCATCGGTCCACCTTGTGGGAGGCCTTCCAACGCTACGGCTTCCGGAACCTTTCGGGCCCATCGGCCATCTGTTGTGCGAGCAATGTGCCCAGCACAGTTCCCTTAGTGTTTAATTGTAAAAAGCTTTTAATTGATTGGGCAATAAGTAAACTTTACCAACATTTCAATATATTTAATTACAAACAAAATACACACATTCAAAAGTTTAACATCAAAAATATTAGGTAATAAAAGCATTATGTGGACACTATTTTGAAATAATAATGACAGTGTATTTGCGCGTAGTGCAATCAAACTGCCTAGCCTATTCCCAACTATGTTGGGGTCGGCTTCCAGTTTAACCGGATGCAGCTGAATACCAGTATTTTACATGGAACGACTACCTATCTGACCTCCACAACCCAGTAACTAGGTAAATGCGATACCCCTTGATAAGACTGGTTGTCAGACTTTCAGGCTTCTGACGATAACGACTGTCAAAGATCCACGAATGACAGCCGGGACCAACAGCTTAACGTGCTTTGCGTGGCATGGAAGAGTCTCGGTATGTAGAAATGGTCACCCATCCACGGACCAACCCCGGCAAGTGTAGCTTAACCTGATGGATCGACCCGTGGTTAGTATTTAGCCACGAGCGCGCGTAGTGCAATCCTAAATAAATTTCAGAACTGACTATTGTTGCCAGTTTTTTGTCAACAAGCTTAATTTAATTAAGGATATTTCTACCTTTTTCTCTATTGTAAAACCAGAAAAGGACGGACTTATACAAGGTCATATTAAATTAGCTGCCAAAACTCCATAGACGTGATGGATTCCTCTCCATACGAAACTGTACACCATTTGAAAGGGGCAACTAGATTCAATTCTATTTTCTTTCCAATTTTTACACTCAAAAGTGCCTCTTATATTATATTCCTAATCGAAATAAATCATTTGACTTTGGCTTTGATATTATTTAAACAAGTAAAAACAAAAATTAAAATTTTTTGGGTTAGCGACCACTGGCTGAAATCGGCATTATTATTTCATATTACACTAGCTGACCCGGCAAACGTTGTTTTGCGATATAAATGTTTGGGGTGGACCACCCTTATCACTTACAGGTATGAAAAATAAATTATGATCGATTCTCTGACCTACCGAATATACTTATAAAATTTCATAAAAATTGATCAAGCCGGTTCGGAGGAGTATGGCAACTAACATTGTGACACGAGAATTTTATATACATAGATTGTGAAAAAGGCCCAAATATTATAATAATAATAATAATTTTATCTATACATATTATAAAGTAAAGTCTAGTAAACCACGCAACAGATTTTGTAGCGGTTCTCGCTATCGAGAATGAATCCGGAAGGTTTTTATATGTATGTCGGATCCGGTCATTAATTAGTACGGACACGAAACGAATCGCAAGCGCGCCACTGGTGACATCAAGAGAGATCTATCGACACCAAAAAAGGCGCGCTTCTACAGAGTCGTGATGTTTTAAGGCCAAGGCGAGGAGGACATTCAGCCTTTGGTCGCATTGGAGTCAAGACGTCGCGGAACTGTTCTCGATTCGTGGTGCTCAGTTATTGTGTTAGTTGTAATTTGTGATCATTTTGTTAATTGGTGATTTTAATAAACGCAGTCGCACCCAGTGTGTGTATAATTTAGCTAGTGTGATTTATTTGATAGTAAATTATAATGTGATCTGAACTGCAAACTGTTTTTCTATTGCGCATTAACCAACACTACCCACACTACGCCCACAGTAATTAAAATATCGCTGAAAATAACGAGAGTCACATACCCGTCTCCGACATGTATAATACATTCATATTTAACTTACATATTTAAAAAATCTCGATATTTTGTTAACTAATCAGCAGAAGCCGGGTTTTATATAAAATGATTAAACTGCAATGCGATTATAATGTAACTCATAGAAAGAGATATAACCGCAGGTATTAAGTACAATCCCAGATTTACTTTAGAAGTATATTCTATTTGAATAGGATGTTTTTTTACATATAGAATTAACTTCTTTAGAGTCTTCGTTTCTGGCGCTTGAGGATCTAAAACAAAATAATGGATTTCTGTAAAACAAATAATAAAATTAGCACCATCTAGGATTTTAATGAGGGAAAAACGACAGGGTCGTCCAGCACTTCAATTGTATAATACACTTTCAATCACAATCCGAAGGATTTGGAGACAAATTTATTATACATTGCTTCATAGGTTTGTTAAAAAACACACATTCTAAATTTATCAACTTAAATAATGAAACAACTAAAATGGCCATATTTTTCAATTGCGGTAAATTAGATGCTTGTTTTTTTTAGAGCTAGTCATAAGTCATTAGCTCCACGGGACTATTGACTTACGTATTTGATATTAATTTCAACTTGACACGTCTACGCGTTTATGAGAAAAAGGTCTTGATAAACTGACAGACAGAGAAGTGTTCCTATAACGGTTTCATTTCTCCTTTTGTGGTACGGAACCCTAAAAATGATTGACAGTGACCGTCTCTTTGTAAAACTAGATGTTGCTTACCGCCCGGGTAACGGTACTGTAGATAGTATATAAAGAAATATTCACTTACTTATCGACAACGTACTGTATAATTTCGATAGTCCTCTATTTGTTCTCCAACTTTCATTGAGGAGATTCTGCCCCGCAGTCATAAGGAAATATGTGCAAAATATTGAAGATGATACAAAATATAACACCTTGCTGATCTGATGACGTTCTCTAAAATAAAGCTGTTAAAAACGGAAATCAGAGTTACAATCAACGCGTAATAAGAAAAAATGAAATACATTAAATTTTGATTTATATTTACATCCACTGTTATTAAATGAAATATCACGTACGACGAAGTAATATAATGTATTAAAGACAAGGCCAATGAATATATCATCTGAAAATAAAAACACAGAATGTTAGTTATAGTCAAAGCCGTAATGTAGGTACAGTGGGCTGCATCAATTGGATACTCCAGTTGTATTTAAATTTTAATACAACTGGGGTACCCAATTGAAGCAGCTCACATAATAAAATCTAAAACATGGGATATAAGACTTCTGGCTAACAAAACTAAAATACTCTCCAAATCCTTTGATTCTAAAATTATTCAATAAATTCGCGGCAAGTAGTCTTAGGGAATTTACCTGAACATTAAAGCAAACTGATAGATTTCTGCTGCAACTCATTAGGCATTTAAACTGTGTAGCCCACTGTTCCACTTGTTCAACCGTAAGAAGATCATTCCACTCTCTGCTATCTGCGCATAACCTCTTTTCGATATCATTGTACTTTACTTGAAATTCAAAAATACTATTGTTCAAACATTTCAGTAAGTTTTCAATCATGGTTATATACACGTGCATTATTGTATTCATCAAAATAAAACGTTCTTCAGCCAATATATCCGAAATATTTACTATGACGGCCTCTACATGAAGATATTCAACAGTAATTTCGGAACACAAATATGATACAAAAATTAATGCACTAAATAGACAAGACACTACTGTGACGATCACAAAAACGATCTTCAACTTTCTCGAACATTTGATGTAAGTCGATTCGTTCTGGAAGTAATGGTGCACGGACATGAAGTTGTCTATGAACAGCTTGTAAGAACGTGAGCTTAGAATACTACTTATAATGATAACTGGACCACAAAAGAGGTTCATAATCTGAAACGTTTCCACCATGTGCGCCAGCCGAATATTTATTATTTCAGAAAGAATGAAGATATTTCTAAGGACCGCAACTGCAAAAAATGCTTCAATAACGAAACGTAAGTTACATAACATTTTACGACTTTTGGAAAGAGAAACGTAATTTCTTCAAATCCCCATTATATTTTCAGCTTCTCTTAACATATTTATATTTTCTCTTGCTGCCATCTTGTAAATATGAACACACAATCTACTAAACTGACGAATTGGGCACTTTTTGGTCCTGTTACGAAAACATTAGTAAAGATGTATATCGGTTTCTAAGTTATTTTGTAATTCACTAAGGAGGTTATTAATTCTAAAGGCGTTAGTAAACGGGCCATATCTTGGCTGCAATTTGTGGCTAAAATGTTGCCAGCAATGATAGTAGCTTAAACAACTAAGCGCCGATGATGACGGAATTACGACCAAACTCCTGAAAGGCGGTGACAAACCAAATTCAAATTCAAAAGTCATTTATTCAAACTAGGCTGGGAATCAGCACTTTTTGAACGTCAAAATTACATAAGACAGTCCTCCAAAACGCCTACCCTTCACCACTTCCTAGTGCCTTTCGCTGGGAATAAGTGGCGTAACAAACTCCCCAGCAGCACAGCTGTCTGTTCAAGTTAGAAAAAAAAAAGATTCTATAGAATAGTATGCAAAATAATTTACATTACGCAACACAAAACATAATTTAAATGATAATTTATTGACCATATGTCAGCTAGCACACGCCAATATCCCAACCAAAAACATCGAGAACTATACTCAAGCAGAAATAAAAACTAAACGTAACAGAATTAAATATCTAAATAAAAGCCTCTAGGCATAAAGGACGTGCCCGCTTACATAAAGCTATTTAAAGCTGTAATTGGAAGTTATAAATGATAAACTAGGACCGTCGAGGTAAAAATAAATAAACAGTTAATTACTAGTTACAATAACAAAACCATGATCAGCAAGACGACCAGTCACCACAAGCAGCACCCGTTCACGAGCATAACGCAAAGACCAGCCACTACCCCACTCGCCATATTTGAGGGAAGGAGGCAACCCGACCCCCGACGCTACCGCAAGCAGTGACATCTAAGGGAGCATGACGAACTTGCTGCCGGTTGCTCAGGCAAAAAATAAATAATAATAATATGATCAATTGTCGAGGGCGCTAGCTAACCACAAATTGCAATACAACTCATAACAAAACATTGTAATGAGTAGATTATGTCAACAATAAAATAAAATGAAAATACTTATAAATTCAAATAAAATAAACAATTATATAACTGTCAGTAGGTAAACTAATTCTGGAGAAAGAACATAAGTATTGTCTTGAGTTAATCACAGCAACCAACTATTCTTATCATTTATGTAGTCGTTGGTACAATAGTATGCCTTTGAGCAAAGGTTGGATTTTACTTTAGTTTTAAACGCATTAAAAGGCAAATCTAGCAAAGAAGAGGGTAGCTTGTTATAAAAGTCTACACCAAGCTCAAATGAGTTATGAACCTTATGAAGCCGGTGAAAGGGAGCTCGTAGTTTGTCCTTATTTCTAGTATTAACATTGTGTATATCACTATTTTTAGTGTATAAGTGTAAATTTTGCTTAATATATAAAATGTTGGCGAAGATTAGAGATTTGAGAGAATTGCGATGCCACTGTAAGGATACCAATATCTTTAAAAAACTCTTAGTGAAACTCTGGCACCTAGCTGGTAAATTGCTCGAACAGCTCGTTTTTGAAGGACAAATATATTTTGAATATCAGCAGGTTTGCCCCACAGCAGAATACCGTAGGACATAACGCTATGAAAATAACTAAAATATACTAACCGAGCTGTATCAACGTCAGTGTATTGTTTTACTTTCTTGACAGCGTAGGCGGCCGAACTGAGCCTTCCCGCTAGGCTCGATATATGTGGGCCCCACTGAAGTTTGGCATCTACTGTTATGCCCAGAAAAACTGCTGAGTTCACAGTTTCAAGCACCTCTTTATCTAAGACGATGTTGGGTCCTAGATTTCTAACATTTGGTAGGGTGAACTTTACACATTTACACATTTCGTAAATTAAGTCCCTTCCTTTCTTTAAATTAAACCTGTTATTAAGTCCCTTCAGAAGCTGTTTGATTCCATCTCCATATTCGATGGTAAAACGCTACGGCTATGGAATAGAGCAGGTGTGGTGATACTCTTCTCTTTCGAAAAGATGCGAGAAGCCTGTGCTTCTCGCATCTTTTCGAAAAAGAGCGGAAAGCGAGCTTCGCCATTTCAACCGGTTCTGTAACCGGCCGAAGTAGCAAAGCTCGCTTCCACCTTCGGCCTGATCATCACTTACCCTCAGGTGAGATGAAGGCCAAGAGCTTACCCGAACTGATAAAAAAAAAACATTCTATCGGTTTCACCAGTATAGCAATCAAGATTGAACGCCAACATTTTTCAATCAATTTTTACAACAAAATGTTGCCGTGTTGTCAATAGTTGACAATGTTGTAGCAACATATTGCACAAAGAATATGGCCAGTTTAAAAGGACCCTTATAAACTTATTAATTTTTAATCATATAAGAACCTGTCGGAAACCGACAGGACAGTGACATGATCGACGTTGATTGTTATCTTATTTCCTTACCTGATGATTATTATATCTATTAGACAACATGGCCGCGTTTCCCTGTATAATTATAACAATAGGGCTTTTAGGTTGATTATATATACCTGTTGAAAATTAAACAATCTCACAGAGGCATCAAACTTTGTAATTATGATTTATTTATTTTTTTGTAACTAATATCACTGAAAAAATTTCTAAAACCGGCCAACTGCATGTGGAACCACGCACAATGAAGGGTTCCTTAGTTTGGACGAATTTATCTCAAGAGCACAGTCAAACTGTATTTGCAAAATATGTTATCCAAAACATTCCAACTATAAATTAATGTAAGTTGGTCAACTTTTACTCGTTAACTTGTAAAGCCGACTTAGCTATGATAGTTTTCCTTTTAACTTCGTTATGTTATACTACTGCCGTAATTTTTTTCATATATCCAATAGCAAACATTTAGCTGGCTGTGCATTTATTTAGCTGGTTAGAATCAAGTAAAAAATTTGCACTGTAAAGCTTAATATTCGCAAACGGATCCCTGAATCAAAAAATTGATTTTTTAATAACCGGAACTCGTAGCAATTTCTTTTTCAAAATATATCCAATGTACAGTTTTCGTTTCGTTGTTATTTTATTTATTATTAGTTCAATCGTTGTGCGTTTCATTTTGACGTTGTAAGTATTGACGTTCGAAGTCTGAGCTGACTTTGCAATGAGTGGGTTGATTTTTCAGTTCACATATTTATTCAATTCATTCGTAAGTAATTGAATGACTAGGAAACAAAACACTATTGTTAGTTTAATTATGCTAAAATTTTTTATAATTATCTTGAATGTCCGCCATTTGATTGAATTTGTAAAGTTAAGAATAAGAACATCAACAAAGATTATGAAAAAAAATATATTTGCAAAAGTAAGTTTGTTAAGTGAGATGGCGTCAATAGAGTTAATGGATGGTGTTTAACTCTTAGGGAGTTTAACTGACCACGAGCTGTATAATTTTGCCAAACTTCTTCTGAATTTCACTCCCTCATTTAGAAGTCTGAGCAGTAAAAATGTATATCTACTTTCGTTCTAAAATTCTAAAACCCATCCGAATGTTAAACATGGCACTTAGTAAAAGAAATTAACTCATAAAAAGTACCAAGATCTACTTACTTACCATATCTTGTAATATAAACTTGTCATTCATATTTATCGAATATACACCAGAAAATAAACTAAAAACTAAATTTAAAGTTATGTATTAAAACATTATTTACCTAAATATATTATTTTTATCAAATACATTAATTGCTGGTGTATATCTCAAAATATTGTCAATTGTCATCTTATTTTATGTTAAACTAGCTTCTGCATGCGACTTCGTTGGCGTCATAAAACATAAGACACCACAATATACTAAAGTAAGAGTCACATTTTTATAAAACCTCCCTGTATACTACATTTGAAGTTTTGGTCTCAGTAGACAAAATATACAGAGTCAGTACTGATGACGCGGGAGCAAGCAACGTACAGTTGTCCGTGAGAGAAGCAGCTCGTCCTGAGTACGACATCTGCAGCCTTCAGTAGCAATTTCCCATTGCTTGCGAAGTTTTTAATAAATGAACGCCTGCGATCCTGCTTATACTACCTAATGACACTAAACTAATATACTGACGAACAGTTATCATTAAAATAATATAACAGTAAATTGTGAACACACGGGAACTATAGATATTTATTTTAATTTTAAACATACATGACAGAAGAGGTAAAACTTCTTGTTTTTCTGAGAACGTTCTACTAACTATCATAATCTAGTATGACAAAATGAAAACTCAAAAAAAGGCAATAGTTGGAAATTGAACTTATAAGCAATATCAGATATTGCTTGTAAGTTCTATGCAAATTCTATCCGGTAGTATTTGCGTGATGCTGGAACATACATTCAGATAAAAAGACAAAGTTCTAAAAACTATATTTTCGGCATTAGAGTCGTTCCCAATCCTCGCAGAAATTACTTTTTTCAAAAATATTGAATGTACAGTTTTGACTTCACTACGTTTTTATTATTTTATATGGATGCTTAATTGCGGTGGATAATCGGGTGAAAATAAGGAAAACATTAATAATACATTTAATTTATTACTACCTACATATATTAACCTTGTGTTTTATCATTTATCACTCGTATAAAATAACTATATATATTGTTGTTACATATCGATGCCTTACGGGAGAAAAAGGATAACCGCCTCTTTTCAAATTTTACAGGGGAGTGATTTAAAGTTCAAAATAAACGAAAAAAAATCATAAAAAATTAAGTATAGCTCCCGAAAGCCTGGAAATGAGTTTTTATAATATTTAGCATGCTATCTATAAGATGGCGTTTTTATTTTTACGTAATTCAGCCTGCAAGAAGCAGTTACTGTCGGTTATCCCCAAATGGTCTTTATTTTAAAATCACCCAAAATGTCGTAAATTGAATTATCAAATTATCTGATGCGAGTAAAAATGACCTAAATTCAACCCATGTTTTATTTAAATTAAGGAAAAAAAGGTCAAGTCTTGGTTTTTAGAGAAAAAAATGTGATAATATAATCTAACCAACAATGTAACAATAGTTGACTGAAAGGAAAATTGTATCAAGCACATTTTTTGAAAAGATGTCAATTATTTAGTGGATATATTTTGATTATTTTACTTTAAAAAACTGTTATCTCTGCATTTAACATTTCAAGTTCACCCAAGAGAAAACCATACAATAAAAAACCATTTAATTAGGTAATCAGCTCAGTCTTTAATTAACATAAAAATGGCACCTCACACTTATCAAATCAAAAACATACTAAATAACAATTGTTTGTAATAAACCCTCGTATTGTATCAAAAAATCACCGTGATCAAATAGACTTAGAACTATTGCACTAAAAGACTACAGACCAAACAGAGTCTGCAAAATGCGGCCAAAACGGAATAAACGACTAATTATGTTTTAAACACGAACAGGCATAACAAACTAAATACATATTTCTGAATTTTTACTTCCAGCCAAAATAGTTTAACGTACAATCATTAAAATATTACAAAAAGTCCAAAAGGTGTAACTTCTTTATTCTTAAATAATTCGTAGATCAAACACCAAAAAAATAATTTTACAAAAATTGAAGTCGTTTACAACGAAATAAATTGACAGAAGTCTATATTTTTCCTACCGCGTAACCGACAAAAAGTTTCACGTAGGCAAACGTTACCTAGACCAATCGACGCAGAAAAAAAAGGCGATTCTAAGTATGTATGTAACTCAATTTCTCAAAAAATGTCGCTTATCCCTTTTCGGCCGTAAGACATCGATATAAATATAGGGTGGGGACGTCAATACGACAATAAATTAAACTTTGTATATCTAACTAATGACTTACCCAGTCTATAAACAAAAATTTTATCAAATAGGTAGATACTTATTATTTAATAAGTCAATGTAGCTAGTTGGTTAATTGGCAAACCCCGTAGTCGGTTCATCACTACTTAGGTGTATAGCATGTTTTTTACTTTAAATATCGTATTTTAGTTTAAGGTATTTCATAGTTTAAAATAACTACCATCAGCCAGTGTTTACATTAATTGTCGTATTGTTGTCTTCACATAGTATACATGATGTGCACGAGATACGATGTTTACATTATGCTGTTCTACAAATATCAGATGACGATGTCACCAAATGGATCAGAAAACGTACCTGTGGATGTCAGGTTGTGGTTCCACTTACGAATAAAGGAGACGTTTCATTTTTGTATGGGACTCCGGCCATAACATGTACACTTCAGAAAACCTGGGAAACGAACCCCTAAATACAATAAAGACTGTTTTTTTCCATAATATCTAATACTTTTTGGGCACAAAATAAAAACCGAAAATGTTTGACGTTTGTCAGGAGAAATACGACCATCGACAGCTAGCCATTTTCGTCCAGAAGTACCTACAGATTTACAATTCACAAAAGCAGTTTTTTATTTTTATGATGAATCACACTTACTAATTAATCAAAAAAGTTGTATAAGATAGCAAATAAAAAATGACGTCTACGTGATATTGTTATGTTAAAATGTAACATGATTTCTAGACGAAAGCAGTATGCAAGTAAAACGACGCCATGATGAATAGAATATGGCAATAATTTGTTAAACTATTATTTTTTGTGCCAAAGTAATCAGGGGAATAAACAGGAAAGAATATTTTTCCTCAATTCGTTGATTTTTTTCCTTTTTTTACATTAACGTACACTTTATGGTCGAAAATGAAACATCTCCTTTGATAATTTGAATACAAAATGCTAATTTTAAATTTAAACAGGTTTTATAAACACTTTCACCAGACACTTTTCAAACAGATCATAGTTACTCCTTGTGCTTCGTATACGTTTTATCCAAATAAATACATATGCATCTATAATTATTTTTATGTGATACATTTATCCATTCAAATAGTGATTAACTTTGATAAGTGATACTATTTATATAAAACAATCACTTTGTATAGTGATTGTATCTGGATAATACCACCGTTCTAAAAGCGACATAAGTAGACGAGCGACATTGACGAATGCGAGAATCGGCCTCCTGGGACCACCTTCTCATCACAAAACTAGAGAATTCTAAAAATAATTTTCAGAATTACGTTTTACAATAAGGTCACCAGATGGCGCTACTGTACACCGCCAGATAGCGTTGTCGTTGTCGCTTGCCAAATAGGTCCCGTCAAAGATTTTGTGTGAGATTTTGTTAGGTGTAAAGTAGCTTCAAAAGTTAAGTCTCGTGTTTAACAGATAGTAGTTGGTTGGTTTTGGGTTAGTTTATTTCTGTTTTATTATCGTCTTGCCACCACATGCTTTTTAGTAACCTACAGCTGCAGTCGGGCTTTTTTTTTTAAGTTGGATAGGTATATTAATTATAGGATTTTAAACTGACATGGTTATTTTCACTACTAAAGTTCTTTAAAACGGGATATTTATCAGGTTTTTTTTAACAAAATATCCTATTTTAAATAAAAAAACATGGTAAATATCCCATTTTAAATAACTTTAGTGAAATATTAATTGTTGTAAAAAAGTTTGTGCTCGCGAGGTCTACTGTCCGCAGAACTACTAGTTTATTTGGGTACTGTTAATTTCTGTAAAAACCCAGTATATTTTCTGCTTTTATTAACATATCTAACGTTGTGTGTTTCGTTCTGACGTCAAAAGTATTTACGTTCGAAGTCTGAGCTAACTTTTTAGTGAGTGAGTTGATTTTTCAACATAATAATTGAATTCATTCACAAGAAATTGAATTACCAGAAACAAACACTATACTTAGTTCAATCTTGCTAGAAAATTGATTTATTATCCTAATTATCAATTATTTGATAAATTTTGTATGTTCAAGAGTTCAACATCAACATTCTAGATAAGAAAATGATTAGTTTTTACAAAAGTAAAGTTCACACAAAAAACTAATGTCTAAATACTTTCACAATTAACACTTAAATGATATGATTAAATTGCAAGGCAATAACTACATAAGTGACCGAGAAAGATAAAATCATCGGTACTAGATACAGACCCAATGTTATTTTTTGGGTGAACTGTATTTTAATTGGATGTATTTTTATGAAAATTATTAAATTTTTTAGACTTATTGTTTCTGGAGCTTCTGGATCTGAAAATTATAGAACAAAAAGTTGTTAACGTCAAAATACATATTGTTGTGTGCATATTGTAAAGATGACGACCAATAGAGGAGTATGAGAGAAAAATAAATGTTGCGCCGATCCCAAATAAAACGGAATAAGGGAAGAGAATGATGATGATACATATTATTGTGACGCAAGCTAGGAGAGGTCTATGTCCAGTAGGATGTAACCTAACACATAATTAAACCTTTAGTTTCTCTTTGTTGAAGTCATGTAAGTAACGAGGCTTACATCATCTCTTTTACTTTTATTTCTGTATTGGGTAATGATGTGAGTTGGCGTCAATAGAGTTAACGAATGGTGCTTAAACTCACTCAGTACCTCTCGTTCACCAGTCCGTGCTTCAAGTCGCCGTTAGAATATTGCAGAATGCTACTGATATAAACATAGTGATGACTAAAACAATACTTAATATGAGAAAATTAACTTACTTACTGACCACGAGCTGTATAATTTCACCAAACTTCTTCTGAATTTTACTCCTTCGTTTAGAAGTCTCTGACCAGAAGTGAAGATAAAATATGTACAACACCAAGAATATAGTAAACTTTGTAATGCTATCAAGGCACTCACGTAAAATACTGTTTCCTGTGTAAAGAAAGAATCAGGAATATCAAAATGAAAAAAGAAGAGTATGCATTCTATATTACATCTGATGTAAAGAAAGGAGTATTTATAAAAGCAAGAAAGATAGATTGGTTTTATAAAAGTTGATCACAATGATGGTAACGAAAACAAATGACATGTATGAAACAACAGACAAACTGACCTACAAACTTTTTTTTTCATGGTTACAAGGAAACTACAAGATACATTACAACATAATTTTATACTTACGCGCATTAAAATTATTCTGAATATCGCATACGTTGAAATAATATATTGCACCGATGACAAAGCGGATAAAAATAACATCTGAAAAACAATTAATGAAGTGTTGTATACATTCTGCTGAAGTGGGCTTATTTCAATATGTTGACATCTGTATATGAACGGCTACTGGGAAACAAGGTAAAAAAAAAAAAAATTACCTGACTTTTGAAGCAATCAGAGAGTGTATTGCTACAACTCTCTAATATTTGGTATTTTGTCGCCCACTCATCAACTTGGGCCACCGTCAGCGGATCATTCCCTTGGCTCATATACGAGTTGTGTCTCTTTTCCATTACAGTATACTTCGCTTTAATGTCACAAGTAGACATGTTCAAAGATTTCAGATAATATTGTAAAATTGAAATATAAGTGTAAAACGTAACACTTTCCAAGATATAACGTATTTCAATGTATATATCTATCAAAAACAATACTATGTAACATTCATCAACATGCGTCGGCGATTGACGGACTCTGAGAGTTATCAAAATGACGTTAACCAAACTAAACGTTGCTGAGGCTAACATGAAGACTAGTTTGAACTGTTTAATATATTTTTTGTATGTTTCGACATTCCAGAAGCAATACTGGGCTTCCATGAAGTTATTAATAAATAATTTGTGAGAATGCGAGCTTAGAACAGCACACGTCATGATGCTGAAACTATTTAGAAGAAAAGCTAAGTGATATACGATAAACGGTGACGACACATTTACACGCAATCTTAAACTTGGAGAAAAAACGATGAAGTTTCTACAATAAACAGTTACAGAAACCACAATTTCGACAATAATACGAAATAAAATTAGAGTTTTAAGATATTTTCCAACAGAACTATAATTTCTGTGAACGCCCATTAAATTTTCAGCGATTATCATAAATTTGTTTTCTAACATTTTGACGTATCGTAAGCATTCGTCCTTACTCGGAAAAGGAAGTAACCACTTATGACTTACATTATAAAATTCGTTTATAAAATTGTCCCCAATCATTCAAATGATTATATATATGCATATATTATTGATAAGAATCTTGATTGATGACTTTTATGAGATTAAAGTAATAGTAAAGACGCAGTGTGCCAATGAAAAATTGCTTTTCTGATATTAATGATGGAATCTACCAGCGTAATAATTTGTCAGAAAGATGATCTTATTAGTTCTGTAATGCGATATTTCGGTAAAAGTGTATTGTTTCGATAAACACCGATTACGTTTTCAACTTTTTATAACATTTTGATTGTTAAGTTTTTATAATCGGTTATTGAGTCTAAAATTTTGAATATTAAATTGGCACTCAGTAATATAAATCAACTCATTATAGAAAGTACCCACATGTGTTAACCATATATTATGTGGTTATATAAATTGGTCATCAACCATTTATCAAAAATATTCACTAATTTCTGGTGTCTCTTAATATCAAAATGTTCTGTACATCTTATTTTGGCCTATTGGTGATTCGCATGAGTTTACTCGCCCGAAACAGGCGAATCTACACTTTTATATTATGTTAAATGCTTAACTACGATGGGCAATCGAGTGAAAATAAGCAAAACAAAATGATGCTACATTTAATTTATTACTTCCTTTATTAATCAAAATGTTTTTATCTTTATTTAAAAATAATTATGAATAATGTTGTCATATTTATGTACAAATGATAAATAATAAATGATTTTATTTCTGTAAGTAGATTTGTACAAACACTTTTACACGTCAATCATATTTTAAAACTAGATGAGGTCGGCGTTTCCTATCTGACTACTCTGAGAAGAAAGGCCGAAACAAACTCAGAGGTCTCAGTCTCTTTTAAAGTCCAGACATAATCTTGGTCAGATCATGTGAAGGCCATGTGGATTGGTGTCTGAAGTGGTCTTTTGAGGAAAGCACCACACAGATTGAGAGGTCCAGTCCAGTCAGTGCACGCATTTGTCAGTTATCGTGCAGCTCAATTTAAGGAGCTCAACGATTCGACGAACAATACCAAAAAAAAGGACATTTGGGTAGGCCACTTAAATTACTCAAACTGTCAGACCATGATAAGAACTAACCGAGAAAAAAATTAAAAACAAAACAAAAAGGAATGACCCACATAGTCACAGTTACAGGGTGAGGATGTCAATAAATTAAACTTCGTATATCTAACTTATGAAGTTATCACTTTTATCCAGTCCAAGAACAAAAATGTAATCAAATAGATATATAATATTCAAGTACCTGGGCGACCGAGCTCTGCTCTGGTGAAAATAGAGAATGCTCATTTAATAGTATAGGATAGGTTTATACTGATTTCATGTATAGTACATATTCCATGCTGCCATGATAGTAGGTACTTACTAATTCCAAGCTGCCATGATAGTGGGTACTTACTAATTCCATGCTGCCATGTCATTCTTCTAAGGTATTCATCTTGTTCTAAACTTTGGGTAACCGAGCGCTGCCCGGGTGAAAATACGGAGAAAACGAATTTTCCCATATATGAGATCTAGCTAGATCGATCTAGCTTGGTCTCATATCTGGGAACCCCGTGAACTACATTGCAATTTTCATCGAAATCGTTAGAGCCATTTTCAAGATCGTGATTACAAATATAAATATACAAACATTGCATTTGCAATACTATATAGGATAGGATAAATCACAGTAACTAGTCGGTTAATTGACAAAATTAATAGTCAGTTCGGATTAGGCTCCGCTCGCCCCTTGGATCTTGCCCCTTTCGATTAAAATGTTCCACTCACCCCGTTTTTTATTACTTTGGTGTAGTGATTCGACCCTTACGAAGGGGCGAGTGAAAAATTGACATTTAAATAATTATTTTAGTTCATCACTACTATTTATATACCCAGTATGTTTTTATTATTTTAAATGTCGTTTTTAGTTTATGGTATTTGATGGTTAAATTTACTGCCATTAGTATTGGCAGTTGTTCACATTAATTGTCGTAGTGTCGTCCCCACATGGTATACAAATACATGATGGCCACAAGATACGATGTTTACATATAGTCTGTTCTTAAAGTATGAGATGAAAATTTAATCGATTGGATCAATAAATGTCACAGGTACATTTTCTGATCCATTTGATTAAATTGTCATCAAATATTTAAAATGTACATGTGGGTGTCATTTTGTGGTTCCACTTACAAGTTGATTTGATAATTTGAATAGAAAGAAAGAAAAACAGAGAAAAATATGTTTATTTGTCACAGAAACACGTGCATACAAAAAGACAAGAGTAATCAGAAAACAATATAGATCTAAGTATGCATAAAACAGAAATAGTCGGTAGCTGCACAAAAATACTAATTAAAAATAATACAAAAACTCTAATTTTAAATCACCGTTTAAAAATGTTTTTCATTTGACAATTGAGGTTAATTTATTACTTTTATTTTCATTGATAATTTTAGAATTACAATATAATAAACAACAAAAATATAAGCTTAAAAATTGGTGAGATATAAAGTTGAAACCTAAATACAGATGAATTTAAGTGAGTATTTGGGTAAGAATTTAACCTGAACAAAACTCTGTTCAGGTTAAATTCTTATCTTATTAACACTTTCATCAGACACTATTCGACCAAATAATAGTATATCATAGTAATAGATACATTTACACCAATAATTATTTTAGGTGATACATTTATACATTCAAATAATAATTAACTTTGATAGGTGATATATGTATTTATTTATAACAAAACCAACCACATTTTTTTTACATGTTACAGTATTTAAATAAGGTGATACAATTGCAATGCAACTATGACATAGGTGACAGACAGAGAAACTATTATTGGAATTAAATACATTCCCTGGAGCAGTCGACCAGTGTATTCTATTTTGATTGGATTAGCTTTTACTAGGTGATATACATTCTTGATAGCCTTTGATTTCGATGTAGGATCTGAAAATTAATTATTATTAATAGGGCGAAGTATTCTTGTAATGTGACTTTAGTGACTACAGAGTAACGACCAAGACTATACAAAAAAAACCAGTCAAGGGCATGTCGGACCACGCACAATGAAGGGTTCCGTAGTTGAGATGAATTTATCTCAAGAACAAACTTTACATTGTAGTTGAAAAACATGTTTTCCCATACGAAATGTATGAGAGAATGTTTTAATTGCAACTGCAAATATAAGTTGGTCGATTATTACTCGTTAACTTGTAGGGTCTACTTAGCTGTGATAGTTTTCCTTTTAATTTCGTTATACATATAAACAACTGCCGTGAATTTTTCCACATATCCAAAACCAACCATTTAGCTGTTAGGGGGACACTTGACTCTAACAAAAATTGCAATTTATAGCTTAATATTTCGCAAACGGATCCCTCAATCTAAAAATGGCTGCCACACCCTCACAATGTTTTTGAAGGAGCTTTCCAACGATATTCCACACTATGGGACAGAAAAGAAAAAAAAAAACATCCCACTACTCCCAAACACTTTACGTGCAGAGGAGGAACACTAAAAAAAACACCACTTTGTCGGCGTAATTAATATGTACACGCATGCCAAATTACAGCTTTCTAGTACTAAGAGTCTAGGAGCTAGACCGCGGACAGACAGACAGAAAGACAGACAGACGGACATGGCGAAACTATAAGAGTTCCTTATCAACTACGGAACTGTAAAAAGACAAAGTGGTCAAAGCATCGTATGCTTAATTTTGGAGAAAACACAATTCTTGGTTTTTCAATAAGCTCCTGGTTCATGCATGACCTTATTCGCAAAAGATACTAGTACTTAGCGATAGTGTAGCTAATAAGGATGCAGGTACCTCTTATTGTTTTTGTTCTGTATAATTCGCTTCATGAATATTTCGAAACACATAGAAAGAATTGATATATAGTTACTCACAAATCAATAACGTGTTGTTTAATTTCAGCAAACCCGTTCTTGTTTTGGCGGCTTCGTTAATTAGTTTTTGTCCAGCTAGTAGTACTAAATGTGTACTACTCAAAGAATACATCAGGTGAGCAAAATTTAGGATAGCACCAAAATACTTGTATGTTTCCTGAGAAAAACAGAGCTGTCAGTTTAGAAAACAAAAAAGGATTATTTGGAACGCTTAGTAAAAACTGATATTTACATACGTACACATACATACATAAACTCACGCCTTTTCCCCATGGGGGTAGGCAGGATTTACAGAACGCCACCTGCTACGATCCTTACATACACCTTTTGCTTTATTTACGCTCACACACGCACGCCGGTTGCGAGTAGGTACCCCGTACCTGATCTTTCTGAAGAACATCACCAATAAGTAAGTATACTATTATGTTCTTTTAGGACTCCCAGCATTTCCACTCCCATCATCCTTGTAAATACCTTTTGTTAGTCGCCTTTCATTCATCCTTTCAAAATGAACAAACCATAATATAAGCATAAGCATACCCTTTTCAATTTATGTCACTACATCTTTTTTTTACCGCAACATTGTCTTCTCCCATAATTCCTAAATCTTTTATTCATAATGGCTCAGTCACAAAATGACCACTTCTCATAATGTCTACCCGGCCGCAAAATGTCCATTTGTCATAATGTCTCTTTTGCAAAATGACCACTTCTCAAAGTGTCCCTTTAGTAAAAACTTCATTTCTCAGAATGTCTCTTTCGCAAAATGAATACTTCGCAAAATATCTCTTTTTTTTAACCGACTTCTAAAAAGGAGGAGGTTATATGTTCGTCGCGTATGTTTGTTTTTCTTTATATGTGGCCACCGATTTCTCCGTCAATTATTTTTTTGTTTGAAAGGGTGTGCTCTCGAATTGGTCCCATATAAATTTTATTAACTTTGCTTTGATAGTTTTTGAGTTAGCTACAAAATACGTATTTTTTTCCCACTTGCTATGTAGATGATATGATAAGTTTCTGTCACTGGTAGCAGGTAGTGGTATTCGAATGTGTGGGGTAGGTACTACAACTAAAAAGTGAAAAATAAAAACTTTTTACAAAAAAAACAACCGACCTCCAAAAAAAACACTACAAAGTGAAAAATAACTTTAATTTCGGAAGTCGGTGGCAAAAACCGAAAATACAAAACACAAAACACCGACTTCCGAAATTAAAGTTATATTTCACTTTGTAGTGTTTTTTTTGGAAGTCGGTTGTTTTTATTGTAAAAAGTTTTTTAAAGCATATTCAATCCTTCATATCATTACAAAATTGGTCAAGTGCGAATCAGCTTCGCGCACAAAGGGTTACATAATAATCTTTATGTTCTGTAAATAAATAAATCGCTTGTGATTTTTTTTTTTTAAGTAAACAACAATTATATAAAAAAAATTATTGGCCTACTTTTATTTTGAAAATGTGTTTTTTGAGATAAATAATTAAGGTGCGATAGGCGGCCCATCACTAAAACAGATATAAAACATCATCATCATAGATATTTAACATCGCTTAATATCACTTTTTTTTGTAATTGTTTTTGACTAAAAAGCTTTCACTAAAATACATAAATCTCGCAAGCGATTCAATTTCTGTCCTTTTGTTTTATTTCTGTCTATAAATGAACCTACCTATCTGAATAAAAGATTTTACGTAACCCTTTGTGCGTGAATCCGACCCGTGCTTGACCGATTGTACTGATGTGAAGAATTGAATGTGCATTGGAAAAAAGGACATTTTGTGAAGTGGTCATTTTACGAAAGAGACATTCTGAGAAATGGAGATTGTACAAAATCCCACATTTTGAAAAGTGGTCATTTTGCGACTGAGTCCCAACATCACTTCCTTATATAAGCGTATGCAAAAGCACACCATTGTGAAAAGCCAGTCGAATCTTTTTCAACATCAACTCGTTGGTCACAATCACATGCAAGCGAATGGTGCAACTTTATTTCGGCATTTACTCACCTTTCCACACCTTCATTAATCTTTCCATTTCTAATTAGTGATGTGCCGGATCGTTAAAAAATGTGATCCGCAGATACGGATACGGATCATAATTAGATCCGCGAATACGGATACGGATACGGATCTCAACTTTCTTCAGGTTCAGCAGGAATTATTTATAATCCTCATCGTAACTGCCTTTTGGAGGACAAAGCTGCCAAGTTACTCTTTTTGAAATACAATTTACCATTACTCAATATTAATTATGACGTTTACTTTTGTTAAAGTTCTCGAAAACAACATAGTTTTAATTGATGTGTTAACTCACATAATTATTTCAATTAGCATAGCACAAATATTAGAAGTTTGATCTCACTACAAAGATAGTGTAATTTACTACCTTACTACCTACCTTACTTAACTTAATTTACTGGTAAGTACTCTATTTAAATTATAATAAATAAGATTATTTTTAATGTTTTACTAATTTGGATTGAAGTTAACAGTATTTCATTGCTACATATCTTTAAAATTTCATATACGTAATGAAATGTATTAATTTAAAAGATCCGTTCAAGAGCCGCCAAAAAGTAACGGATACAGATAAAGATCTTTTTTCTCCCTCGGGTATCCGCGGATACAGATACGGATACGGATATCCGGCACATCACTCATTTCTATGTCATCATCATCATCATCAGCCTATAAATTTTACCACTGCTGGGACACAGGCCTCCTCTCTGTGAGAGGAAGTGGGCAGTAATCCACCACGCGGGCCCAGTGCGGTGCGGGTTAGTATAATTATGTCACATGTCTTTGAATTTTCGGTTCTAGGACATGCCGGTTTCCTCACGATGTTTTTCTTCACCGTTTTGAGAGCAGTGGTGATGAAATAATTCACACAAAGTAAAGCGCCAGCCTGGGTTCGAACCTACGACCTACAACTCTTAAACCACGGCCGTTACCACTGGGCCACCACTGCTGCATTTCTATGTATATACACATAAACACTCTCCCTGTTTATAAATATATCCATGTTTCTTCCGATACTTACATTTTCAAGGAATACTCGAGAAATTGTGAATGATGAAGAAAGAAAACGTACTGACGATAGCCCCAATGAAATTATCATCTGAAACAAGTGAAACAATTTTATTAATGTTGGTTTTAAAATAAAATGTAATTTCTTCAAATATTTCGACTAATTCTAAAAACAGATTTATATTATTTTATTATCATTAGTTTTGATTTTCTGCACCTTTTTTTAAAGAATCGACATTGAGAGCAGCTCAATTGTAATTCTCAAATTTAAATATATACATAAAATTATTTTAATCAAGAAAGTACTGAGTGAATTTTATTCAGAAAATTACCTGAAAACTGAAGCATGTCGATAGTTCCTTGCTGCAGCCAACTAATAACATATAGTTTGTTGCCCACTCTTCCATTCGTTCCTCTGTCCGTTGATCATTTGCTGCCCTCCTCTCAACAGAAAACTCCTTTTCTTGGTCATCATAATAGTCTTGAAGTTCCGATACATAATCGTTCAAACGTTTTAATAAATATTGAACCATACTTATGTAGACGTAAAATATAACATGTTCTATAGAAAAACGAAGTTCAGATAATATTTCTAATGTTAAAAAAAAAACTGAGCCTGGGGTAGGAGTTTTGTTATCTGACAGAGTTCTATAAAAGATCCTTAAAGGTAAAAAACATGTTTCACAAAAGCAGAATATTGCTGTTGTGGTGATGAAAAAGTTCTTCAATTTTCTTGAACATTTGTTTGTCGGTTCTGTATTTAAGCATTGGTGTACGGCTACAAAATTTTTTACGAAAATTTTGTAAGAACGTGAAGTTTTTATTGCAGAAATCACTATGGAGCAAGTACTCAAAAAATTCATAAAATGATAAACGAAAATACGAAACGATAACTTGTGATCTCTCTCTGAATCATGTATTTCTGAAACAAATTCATAAGTTGTATATAACAAGATTACTAAAGAAATCAGTATCTCTAAAACGACTCGTGTAATTCTAGTTTTACGATAATTATTTTGAGAACAGTAATTTCTGTAAACACCCATTATATTTTCAGCTTTTATTAACATATCTAACGTTGTGTATTTCATTTTGACGACGAAAGTATTCACGTTCGAAGTCTGAGCTGACTTTGCAGTGAGTGGGTTGATTTTTCAATCCACATAATAATTTAATTTACTCATAAGTAATTGAATTACTAGAAAACACTATAGATAGTTCAATGTTTTGAGAAAGATGATTGATTATCTTGAATTTCAGCCATTTGATTGATTTTGTAAGTTCAAGAGTAAAAATATCAACATAGATAAGTAAAAGTGTTTACAAAAGTAAAGCTACTTTTAAAAATAACATAACATCACGCCTTGTTTCCCCAAAGGGTTGGGCACAGGTGTCCCTGTAGCAGGTACACCCACATTTCGCCAGTTATGTGTTGTGTCTTTTTTAATTATTCATTATTTCTTTTTCTCTGCTCCTTATTTATTTATTTAATACTTCAAGCACACAAATGTACAGAGGCGGACTTAATGCCAAAGGCATTTTCTACCAGTCAACCTTTGGGTGATGCAGAGACAAACAGTGGTAGGTGCAATAGCGAGAATTGAGGAATAAATATTTATTTAAATATAAAGATATACATAAACATATATTTCCAATTATATATAAATATAAACAAAATTAAATATATATAAAAATACTACTAAAGCAAATAAGACAAACAATGGGAAATCATTACCGTTGTGATGATACTGCCAGCTTCCTGCGAATGTGCTTACGAACTTTAACTTTAAAAGATAATCGGTTGGTCGCCATCCTGATTTCCTGGGGGAGCGCATTCCACAGAGAGATAGACTGAACGAAAAAGGAAGAGTGAATGAAGTCTGTGCGGTGGGTGGGATATTGAAGAAGACGATTGTGAGATGAACGTAGATTTCTATTGTGGTTGTCGCAAATGTACTGAAAGTGCGGGACTAGATAACTTGGGGAAGACGGAGAGTTAAGAAATGAAAACAAGGTGGTCAGCGCCCTTTGCTCTCTACGCTGGCGTATGGGCAACCACTTTAGAAGCGAACGATGCGCAGAGACATGATCATATTTACGCAGATTGAAAACGAATCGAATGCAGTTATTGAGAAGACGGTCAAGTTTGTTGAGGAGATCTGCATTCAGGTCATAGTAGCACACATCACCATAATCGATGATAGGGAAAATTAAGGTCTGCACAAGCATTGTCTTCGTAGTCGACGGTAATAAATTTTTCAAACGGTACAGAGCCCGCAGCATTCCAGTAACCTTCTGGCTTACCTTAGCGACTTGAGTACGCCAGTTCAGGGTGCTATCAATGTGCAAGCCTAAGTCCTTCACGTCAGTGCTAAAAGGAACTATCGAACCATTGAAGAGAACTGGTGGCAAGGTTGTACCATCCAACTTGCTAACACTGCGAGAACTACCAATGATGATCGCCTGACACTTCATAGGGTTTACGGCTACACCAAATTTATCAGCCCAGGTTTTTATGGCTATGAAGTCCCTATTTAATTTGCCGATAGCGTCAGGTAATTCATCGACCTTTCCCTGACAGTACAACTGCAAGTCATCCGCATACAGATGATACGCACACTGAAGTTCAGAAGTTATAAGATCGTGACTGACGGTATTAAAGGCATTCGAGAAATCAACCAACACTAGAACAGTAACTTTGGTGTCTTCCAGTCCTGCCCTTATATCGCCAGTCACTTTAAGGAGTGCGGATATAGTGCTGTGCCCAGGCCTGAACCCAGATTGAAGAGGGCTAATGAGTGAGTTGCGATGAACAAAGTTGGAGAATTGTTTGTGGACACAGGCCTCAAGCACTTTGGATAGGAAGGGAAGGATAGAAATTGGACGGAAATCAGTAGGAAGAGAGGGATTGGAAACCTTAGGTAGTGGACGAACATAGGCTTTGCGCCACAGGAAAGGGAATACTCCGGTGTACAGGGAAAAATTTATAATATGGGTAATCGCAGGTAGGAGATGATCCAGAATAGTAACGATCATACCACGGGTGATATTGTCACATCCCACCGCTTTAGATTTGATGGAAATAATTATTTTTTTGATCTCTCCCGGTTCAACTGGAATGAAACTGAAAGGATTAATATGAGGACGCGTTAGACCAGAAATTAGAGACAGAGTTTGTTGCTTGGTTAGACAATCCATGGTAGAAATAGTGGAGAAATGCAGGTTGAGATCGTCTAAATCAATTGTATTAGGAAGGTCTAAATGTCGCGATGTGCCGATACCAAGAGTTCCAAGAAATTTCCAAATATCGGCAGAAGAAGAAGAACTAATAGTATCGAGAATGTGGCGGCGTTTAGCATTACGTATCATCTGATTGCATCTATTCCTTGCAGCCTTGAATAATGTCCAGTTCTCATCAATACGATCCCTTTTAAATTTACGGAACGCACGGTCCCTACGTCGCATAGCTATCTGTATGCCTCTTGTCATCCATGGTGCAGGTGGGCGTTTTAACTTTATTTTTTTGACAGGAGCATGGATGTTATACAGATTAATAACAACATCATTGAAGATGGCAACCTTGTCGTCAACCGAAGTGGCTTCCGTCATAGGCTCCCAATTGACCAAAGATGCATCGTCCTTGAGCTTATCGACATTCATCCGAGCAAAACAGCGCCTGTACAGAACCTTAGGTTTTGGTTTGGGAGGTTTCAGGATATAGGAAAGGAAAATCATGTCGTGATGAGAAAAGCCAGGAGCGTCATATTGACCATGGGAAGAAGCGAGGGAAGGATTCGAGGTGAGGATCAAGTCGAGCCAGGTGTCATCGCCGACAGTGTAATGATGAGTAAGTTTGAGTGGCAACACGTGCAGACTAGCTGACTCGATAAGATGGAGGAGCTTACGGGATCGAGGAGAGTTGTGGGCAAGGAGATTTGTATTGAAATCACCCATAATGATGTGGTGTGCATACTCTGAACCCAAAGATTCAAGTACTGATTCGAATTCAGTGAAGTAATCAACAGAAGGAGGGCAATAGACAACACCAATAATGGTTTTAACTCCTTTGACACACACTTCAAGGAAAATAAACTCGGCAGAAGCAGAATAATGCGAAGAGGAAGTAGCAAGTATTTTGTAAGGAAAGTCACTGCGAAGTTATATGGCCACACCACCCCCTCCTTTACCAATCCGATCATTCCGTATAAGAACGAAACCAGTAAGAGGGTAAGTGGTGGACAGAAGATGCGGTTTGAGCCAAGTTTCAGAGATCAGGATGACGTGAACGTTGCTGTTATTAAACGCGTCGTACAGCTCACTGTAGTGGCTTGGAACACTTTGAGCGTTAATGTGACACACATTCACCAACCGACTAGACTTATCATAGAAATTTTGTTGCACAAAGTCACCAAGGGTAGAGTCAAAAGAACAAAAGCTTACATTACTTGAAGTGACAGTAGATTCGATGGCAGAAAAATAAGACTCATTGTCTGACATCAATTGTAGTTTTTAAGTTGATATAAAGATAATATAATATATATAATAAATTATGCTAATACAAAAAACAGCAACAAACGGGTGCAAAACACTGCACCACCCGCCAGCTAACAATAAGCTAAAACAAAACAAAGCATTCAACAATCATACACAAAAACAAAACCTGAGTTCACACTTTTTTGTTTACTCTACTGGAAATAAAGCGAAAAACCGTAGTTCCTAAAAAATATAAGAGACAAATACACAAAACTATGAAATAAAAGTACAGAAAAAATAAAAAAGTAAAATTGAACACCCAACCCATTAAATGAGTTGCAAACGTTAGTAAATATTATCTGTGAACGCACGAAAATAAACTACGCAAAATTTGAGAACGTACACTTTAAACGTCAACGTCAAATAATATTATCAACGTCAATTTGACAATCTGGTCAGTCATTCACTAAAAACAACAAGCTAAAAAATATACACTGTCGAGGGTATTTAGCTGTGGAGGGTATCAAAAAACCAATACGCCCCTCAATTTAACAATTTAAAAACCGAGATTACAGAGAAAATAATTGTTGCACAAAACAAAAGCAAGATAATTTTGGAACGGCACAAGTACACTACGGTAAGTAAAGATTACGAATGTTAAGAAACAAATACAACTTACAAACAACAACAAGACATCAAAGTAAACATTCACTTTGATAGATTTGGTGAAAGAATACAAGATTGTATTTATTAAAAGGGATTTTATTTGTTCCGGCAGAGTACACGAATACATACATGGATAGTTGACAGCGCAAGAGAGAGACAGCATAATATGAAAGTGACAGAAGACAGACGATTGCGTTTCGTTTATATTTATTTTCTAACACTGGCCCTTAAACAAAGCAATCATTAACTAAACTGGCCCTTAAAAATTGAATCTATACTTACACAAATTTCAAATTAAATAGGATAACTCAAGTACAATACAATACTGTCAATATTGCAAAAAATACAAACTATCTTTATAGATAAAGAACTTTGAATAAGTTTTCACAAAGTACAAAAATAAACACATTATGTTAATGACCACAATCTAACTATTAGTTACAAGTTACGTTTTATTGTTGTACACATACACAGCACCTTAATTACTTAATATTACATTACAAGTTTAAATTATCTCTGTTAAACCAAGCTGATTAACAAATTTTTCAGTTTTCTCTTTAGTTAAAGGTTTGGTCAAAACATCAGCAGTCATTTTATCAGTAGACAAATAATTTAAATCAATAATACCTTTGTTTACAATGCCTCGAATGAAATGATGTCGTACATCAATATGCTTAGTTCTAGCATGATACATAGGATTAACACAAAGTTTTTGTGCAGATTGACTATCATTATACATAGAAATTTTACAACTTATACCTAAACATTCATACAAGAAAGTTCTAATAAATAAACCCTCTTTACATGCATCAGAGAGTGCCATATACTCCGCCTCCGTGCTGGAAAGAGCGACCGTCTTTTGTTTTCTACTTTCCCATGATACAGTGGACTTACCTATTTTAAAGACAAACCCAGTGAATGATCTCCGATCTATCTCATTGGCGGCCCAATCTGCATCAACATAGGCGCTGACAGCTATGCTACTCTTATCATAAGTAAGACAATGATTAACCGTACCTTTCAGATATCGAAGCACCCGTTTTGCTGCCTTCCAGTGTAATTCAGCATGACAATTGTTGAACTGACTGAGTATAACTTGCCATCCCTTCTGCATAGTTTCATGCCAAAGACGTGATGAGCTGGCCCTAGATCCTTCATCTCGAACTGAGTCATCAGCTTCTCTTTAATCTTCAATTTTTCCTGTTTGTTGTTTGAAAACAAGATTATGTCGTCGACATAAAGTGCTATAATGGTCATATTTCCATCATTATTCTTCATAAAACACATGGTTCTGAAGAAAACTTTCTAAAGCTCAGTTTTTCTATTAAAACTGTATTTATCTTCTCATACCAACTCTTAGAAGCCTGCTTTGGCCCATAAATCGCTTTATTCAGATGATAGACTTTCTCTGGGTTCTTTTTGTCCTCAAAGCCCTCTGGTTGTTCCATGTAGACGGTTTCCTTGAGGTCTCAATTCAAAAATGCTGTTTTCACATCAAGGTGATCTATCTCCATGTTCATCTCGGCAGCCAGAGCAAGCAGCATTCTAACAGTTGAATATCTCACCACTGGTGAAAAAGTTTCATAGTAGTTTATACCATACTTTTGTGTATAACCTTTTGCCACCAATCGAGCTTTATATTTCAATACTTCTCCATTCAATCCTCTCTTCTTTTTATTAACCCACTTGCACTTCACAGGTCTCTGCCCATCTGGCAAGTCAGTCATGGTCCAGCATTTGTTATCCAAAAATGATTTATACTCATCTGACATAGCATCTTTCCATTTCTTGGATTCTGTTCCTTGCAAAGCTTCCACCACCGTTTCTGGTTCGTCATCAAAGCTTCTCGTTTCAGTCAATGTTCAGCTTGCGATGCCAAGTTCACAGCTTCGCTGTACTCTGCCGAAGTATCCAATGTAGTGTCAGCTGGAAAGTAAGTTTCATCGCGCGAGTCATCTGATTCAATGCTACTCACTGATATAATACTATTCCGGGGTCTTAAACTAGATTCATCAGATCCCGCATTACTGAGTATCCCTGTTTCATCATTTGAATCTAATAAGGACTGAACCGGTCTAGACTGCTCTGGTGACTGATCTGACATAGACTGCTTTGGTGACTCTGAAGCATTTTCATTGCTAATATCACCTTGATTGTGTAACACTAACTCAGTGAAGTCATCACTTCCACCTTTTGATGAATAAAATTCATTTTCTAAGAATGTGACATTCCTTGCCTTTATACATTCTGACGGACGTGAAGGGTTTAATAATCTATACCCTTTTGTCTCTTCACAGTAGCCCACAAAAATGTATTTCTTACATTTAGAATCGAATTTCTTACGTTTTTCTGTCAATGTATAAGCTAAACAGCCAAAAGTTCTAAGGTGAGTAATATTTACCTTTTTATTTGACCATTTTTCCTCAGGCGTAGTACCCAGAACCGCTTTGGTCGGAGTCCTGTTCTTCAGGTAAACAGCTGTGTTTACCGCCTCTGCCCAGAATCGCTGATCAAGGCCTGCATCGAGAAGCATGCACCTGGCCTTCTCCACTATGGTACGGTTGGCACGTTCAGCAACTCCATTTTGCTGCGGGGAGTGGGGTACAGTGGTCTGGTGACGGATCCCACAGCTCTTTAGGAAATCCTGTAAACATTTATTTACATATTCACCACCATTATCAGTGCGAAATACTTTTATTTTGTTACCTGTTTGATTTTCCACCATGGCCTTAAACTTGGTTTTTAGCCTTCAGAAAATATACATAGGTTTTCCTGGTAAAATCATCAATAAACGTTAAAAAGTATCTCGATCCACTAAGTGAATTCTTTGAAAATGGCCCACAAAGATCACTGTGTACAAGCCCCAACGAGGCTTTTGCCCTGTTCTTTGACTTTTTCGGAAAAGGTAACTTTGTTTGTTTACCTTGAATGCAAGCAACACATGATTTGAAAGTTGAGTTATCAAAATCCATGCCAGTACACATACCTTTTAAAAGCTGCATACTCCGCACTTTGAGATGTCCAAGCCTTTTATGCCAAACCTCCTGCGACTCCCTGGTCGCATCCTGAGATACAGGCACAGCCACCTCCACAGTCTGCTCTATTGGAAAAACAAAACCTTGCCCTTCCCGACACACAGACACAGTACATGGCCTCTCCTTAGTCACAAAAGAAGCTTCACCTTTAGTATTAAGTATATAAATACCATTCTGGCACCTAGCCGTGGCAACTAAATCCTTGCCATCATAAATTTTACACAAATTACCTTGAAACGTTACACTAAAACCTTTACATGTCATTGCACTGACAGAAAGCAAGTTTGTTGCTAACATAGGTACATATAATACTTCACTTATAGTTTTTAAAGTGTTCTGTAAAGGAATTTTCACGTTTCCTTTGCCGGATGACATCAGTTTGTCACCATTCGCAACACTAACTGTGACTGGAGTGTCACACACAAAATTATGTAAAATATTTTTGTTATTGCACATATGACTGGTAGCGCCAGAGTCCACATACCAAACATTACTTAGTATTTCAACTGATAACGCAGATAACAAGGCCTTATCTGAGCCTTTACCCTTTGTATGAACATCATCCTTGGCTTTGCGAGGACAATCCTTAATGCTGTGCCCCGGTTTCTTGCATCTGAAGCAACGGAACACTTTTGACTGCTTCCTCGCAACCAGTGCTGTACCTACATCGTCTCGTTCCTGTCTTCGCTGATGTTCTTGAGTCAATCGTGATCTCACAAACTCTGTTGTGAGTTTCACTGTTGAATTTTCCAAAGTCATGATGAGTGGGTCGTAGTCTGATGTGAGCCCGCTCAGCATCATAATGGCTAAGAAGTTGTCTTCCACGCTGGCACCTATATCATCAAGCTGTTGGCCTATCTCAGCCACCGTTGTGAGATATGTCTCCATATTTTTGAAAGAATCAAGCTTCATACCGAACAACGTGCGTAATAATGACAGGCGCCTGCTCAGGCCCTTACCTTCATAGACATTTTCAAGGTTGCACCATGCTTCGTGTGCCGTCTCTGCATTTCTAATGTGTGGATAGACACATGGCTGAACAAGGAGACAAATACGTGCTAATGCCTTCTTCTGTATTTTGTCATCTTTTCCCTTCTTTTCTTCCACAGCATCCCAGAGTTCTTCATGTATAAGTAACATCTTTGTTACAAACTTCCAAATGCCATAATTGTCGACACCACGTAATTTTTCAATGGTCGTCTTGGGGTCGGCCATTACGTTTTAGGTTACAAATTTCAAACTGGGGAAAAACTATGACAATCTGTCTGAACTCGAAAATTATACTTGAATTAATCGTAGGGAAGCAAGCTGGTACCATAACCTGATAGATTTGGTGAAAGAATACAAGATTGTATTTATTAAAAGGGAGTTTATTTGTTCCGGCAGAGTACACGAATACATACATGGATAGTTGACAGCGCAAGAGAGAGACAGCATAATATGAAAGTGACAGAAGACGATTGCGTTTCGTTTATATTTATTTTCTAACACACTTAGATACCTAATTACAAATTGTGTTTTTCAGGCTCCCGGCAGCATCGACACTTCTTCATCTCGCTGATGGAGTCGCGCCCGGCGCCTTCGGGTACTTAGTTGTCAAGGGCTTCAGCTCGTCGATGGACGTAACTTTGTGCCGACTTCCATCAGGGGCCTTAATGAATATGACACCGTCTTGAGTCCAACACGACCGCATACTGAAATGCTCACGCGCCTTTCCGAAGACAGCTTGTCTGGCCCTAGTCAAGAACTCCTTCACTGATATTTTGGAGCCTTTCAAACCTGTCTTTGCCTTCCAGACTGAGGCCTTGATGTCCACGCTAGCGAACCTAACTAGGATAGGCCTGTGATGCTCCTTGCTGGGGGCTCCAAGCCTGTGACAGGCTTTAATTGAGGACGCTGACAGATTCTTGAGGGCAAGCTTAGTACTGAGAACATCCAATATTATCGCTGTACTGTCTTCATTATTCACTTCAGCAAGGCCTTGGAAAATTAATGCTTTCCGCCGATGCCTGGTCTCCAAGCCATCAATTTGCTTGGCACACTCACTGATCTGGCTTCGGAGCAGACCAAGCATGGAGAATATGAGCTCACGGAAGCTGCGAAACTCTTCAGCTATCTTAGCAACCGTGTCCTTGGCAGGACCAGCGCACTGGATTTGTGCTTCCAGCTCACCCATCTTCTTTAAAAAGTTATCCTCAAGGATCTTCTGTGCAGCAAGGACTTCGGCAAATTGAGACATTTCGTGTAGTGAAGTGCTGAGAAATGTGTGTGATAGTGCAGTTGATCAGCTGGCAGGTGGTGTTTATAATGTATGTGTATGTTACATAAATGTGCCACAAACGTAAGTACTTGCTAAATGACTATTGTAGACTAAGTACTGATGTAACTTAATCAGCATTTACAATTAATTATATTTTAAATTAAATTCTAAATTTATAAAACGTCTATACTTTTTAACACCTACCCGCGAAAAAGTACCTTATACGGAATTTTATGAGTTGTGTGTTTTATGGGTTGTGATTGCGAACCCAGACTGTTTCCCAGTTGTGGGTACATCAGCGTATTATGCTTTTTAGAATTACCTGCACAGAAAATTTTATTCCATAGATAGAAATGTTATTATGCGCAAGAGTGTCTGCTACATGGCACCAGTCATTTATAATAAATTACCGAGGAGCTGGAAAGAATTAAACTTGACGTTATTTTAAAAAAAACTTCGAAATTTTTTAGTAGACAAAGCGTATTAGTGTGACGGAATTTTTAACGGAGAAAGGAATTTCTTTATTACTTTTATAATGTTTGTAATTTGGAAAAATATGACATTTAATTTAATTTTTATTTAATTTAACTTTAAGGTGTTCAATTTAATTTTTATTTAATTCAAATACGAAGTAAGTTGACTGCAGAAGAAATGTGTATATGACTATATATCATTATTTATATGACTGAGATAACATCTCTAATGTATTTTTTTGTACTTTTGCATGCCGTTTGGTTAAATATGGCTGTTGCTAATTATATTTTTTATGTCACCGAGTTTTGTACTTACCCATATTTGCAAATAAATATCTTATCTTATCTTATTCAGTCTAAACAATTGTCTACAAAACACTTAAATTAAATGACTTAATCGCAAGTCAACAATCACGTAAGTGACGGAGAAAGATAAATCTGTCGGAACTAGGCACAGTCACAATGTTATTTTCTCGGTGTACTGTATTTTAATTGGAAGTATTTTTATGAAAATATTTTCTTATAAAATAATAGCATAATCAGCCTATACGGTTCCCACTGATGGAACAAAAAATTCTAAGACATGTGATATCTATCAACCTGCACTAGGCAGGTTGATAAATATCACATGTCTTAGAATTTTTTGTTCTAGAACATGCCCTGTTTCCTCACAATGTTTTCCTTCACCTTTTTGAGAGAAATGGTGATGAAATTATTTAAACAAATTAAAGCGCCTACTTAGGTTCGAACCCACAATTATTGTTTTTATTATCAAAAAACACTCGTGTACAACTTGGGTCCAAAACAATTATGCTCTTTCATATGTTTCTGTGTTTTGCTAGTCATCAGAGAGCTCATGAAAGGAATGAAAATTAGTCTGGGTCGCTTACGTTGAAGAGGACTATCATCGCAGATGGATTATCGAATCCGTTGTTTACATAACCGCTGGCCGTTTTACAAAACAGCTCCGTTATTTAAAACGGCTGAATGATGTTTACCGATTTGCCACAATAACTGAACTTTAACCAAGCGAGCATCGCTGAGCTATTAGCGACAAACAAGTACTCGCCGACGGTATGAACAGTCAGCGATCAATTATTAATATAATGTAGGGTTATAATTTTTACATCTGTTATTTAAAAATTAGGGAGATTATTATGATCAGTTGAAAAAATTTACGGGCAGTCATTTTATACGTCGGCGGTTGGCCAATTAGTGTAACAGTAACACAGAAATAGTCAAGTAGTGTACTAATAGCGGTGAGACAGTTCCTTTCATCATTTCAGCCGATAGATGTCTACTGCTGGACTTAGGCGTCCCCCAACTACCGCCACTTCGACCGGTTCTGTGGTTTCCGCATCCAGCAGATTCCTGTGGCCTTCACAAAGTCATCGGTCCACCTTGTGGGAGGTCTTCCAAATAACGCTACGTCTTCCGGAACTTTTCGGACCCATCAGCCATCTGCTCTGCGAGCAATGTGCCCAGCACAGTTTTCTTAGTGTGTTTTAATTGTAAAAAACTTTTAATTGTTCGGGCAATAAATAAACTTTACCTATATTTCGAAGCATTAGCCAGCAGAGCTCATTTATATAAATTTGAAAAAGGGTTGGGCTGATAATACTGCCCTGAGAAACCCCGTATGATATGGGGAGCTCGTGACTTATCCAATCACCGATCCTAACGCACTGTCGCCTAACATAATACAAAATACTCAAGTAGTGTACTAATAACAGTGGGACAGTTCTTTTCATCATTTCAGCCGAAAGATGTCCAGCGCTGGACTAAGGCGTCCCCAAAGCACCGCCAATTCGACCAGTTCTGTCAAAGTCAAAGTCAAAGTCAAATCATTTATTTCAAATAGGCCCATGTATGGCACTTTTGAACGTCAAAAATTACAAAATAATAAAATTGATTCTAGTCGCCCCTTCCAAAAGGTAGTTTTCGTATGGAGAAGAATGGGCAAGAAACTCCACCGTTACTCTTTTAAAATGTTTTACAATATTGTTTGTATATCTACGTACATTTGTTAAATAATTATTATATGTGAAGACGATGCACCTAGAATAAAATTACTATACCACAATAGGTAAAAAAATTAAAAATGAAGCAACGATAGATAATTTAATTTGTGACAGATACATGGTTCTCACATATTTACAAACATTGTAAAAGTAGACGATTTTCCTAAAATGTTACAATTAATAAGTCAGTGTGTAAGGAAGTAATCACAGAATGTAAAATCAATGTCATACTTAAAACACAAAGTAATAAATTTTACAATTAAATTAGCAACTAGTTTGATTTTGTCTTGATTCTAAATTGTCCTATGGAGCAGGACCAGAATGTTTCCAAGCACTCTTATCTTGGATATAATCCTCTAATTTGTAATATGCTTGTTTACAAAGTGTACTTTTTATATGAGTTTTAAATTTTCTTTCATTTAATTGCAATATGTCACAAGGTATTTTGTTGTAACATTTAACACAGTACCCCATAAAAGATGTATGTACTTTAGATAACCTGAAAAATGGTTGATCTAGTTTATCTTTATTTCTAGTATTAAAATTATGTCTATCACTTATTTTATTAAAGAGATGTGGATTTTTCCTTACATACATAATATTTTCATAAATGAATTGGCAAGGTACCGTCATAATATTAATCCTTTTAAAAAGTTCCCTGAGAGATTCGCGGCGACGTAGATTATAAATGGCTCTGACAGCTCTCTTTTGCAAAATAAAGATGGATTCAATGTCAGCAGCCCGACCCCACAGTAAAATGCCATATGACATAATGCTGTGGAAGTAGCTAAAATAGACCAAACGCGCGGTTTCTACATCTGTTAACTGTCTTATCTTTCTAACAGCATAAGCGGCCGAGCTTAACCGCCCCGCAAGAGATGTTATATGAGGTCCCCATTGTAATTTCTCGTCTAGCGTGATTCCCAGGAAAACAGTTTGATTAATAAATTCCAGTTTTTCTCCATTCAATATGATGTCACATTCGCTACTTTTAACATTAGGTAATTTAAATCTAATGCATTTGGTTTTTTTTTTATTAAGTACCAGATTATTTACCGTAAACCAATCTTGGACTTGCAGAATAGAGCTATTCACGTCGTCAAGATTTTGTGATTGTCGGTTTATTTTAAAGATTAATGATGTGTCATCTGCAAATAACACCATCTTCGGTTGATTTTGAAGTATTTGGGGTAAATCATTAATGTAAACTAAAAAGAGGAATGGACCCAATATCGAACCTTGAGGAACGCCCATTGCCATTTCAGACCCTAATGAGTTTACGCCGTTTACCTGAACTTTAACCTTTCTATCTTTCAGGTATGATCTAAGTAAATCAAGAGCTGTATTCCTAATCCCATAGTGTTCTAGTTTCAGCAGAAGTGTCTCATGGTCTACACAATCGAACGCCTTCGAGAGGTCGCAAAAGATTCCAATGGCATCTTGTGCTTCTTCCCAGGCCTTAAAAATGTTCTTTATTAGGGTGACACCGGCGTCAGTAGTACAACGCCCTTTGGTGAAACCGTACTGTTGTTCATGAAAGATGGAATTTTTATTAAAGTGACGTAACATTTGATTGAGCATCAACTTTTCAAACACTTTACTGAGAACTGGCAGAATTGACACAGGCCTATAATTGTTGGGTTCTTTACTATCACCGGATTTGAACAATGGAACTACTTTACTGTGTTTCATGAGATCCGGAAAGACTCCTTGGTCTACACTGGTATTAAATATGTAAGCTAAATAGGGCGCAATGGTTTCGATAATAGATCTACAGACTTTTACAGACATTCCCCAGAGATCTTCTGTTGATTTAATTTTAAGATCTTTAAAAGCTTTTATAACAGCCTGGGGGTTTGTATGCTGAAACCTAAACTCCAAAGGGCATGCCTTCACATTCTGTCTAAGTAAGGCAGCAGAAAGCGCGGGTGAGGAATTTAAAGCTTCAGTAGTTTTAAGAGGAATATTAGCAAAAAAGTTTTCAAATTCTTGAGCTATTTCTATATCTGAGTTAATGGGGCCATGTGCAGTCTCTAAATTAACCTTTTAAGGACTGCTGTCGCCCGGAGGGGTCGGTTTCGCGCGCAACCGTTTAGGACCGGTGACGCCTCCGGGCGACAGCGCGCGTTGCCAAGTGGCTACACCATTAAAATATTATTTTTGCGTAAAGTACGGAACTTAGTCGATTGCTAATATTTTTCCTACACTGGCAAGAATATTTGTAAGCCATAGACGATAAAAGTTACTAAAAACTTCGTGCCCAACACTATAAAAAAAAAATACGAAGGCGCCCTTTTTTACATTGATATTCTGTGGTTTATTGTCGTGACTTAGTGTTGTTGTTTTATTTATTGTGAGTTATTGTGATGGATTTTTCGTTTGAAACTTAGGTAAGTACATGAATAATGAAACAATAGTGGCTTGTGCAAGTTTTTGGCTAATCGTTTGCGTAAAACAATATAGTAAAAATGATTTTCGAGCCAATCAATTTTCAGGTTATTTCGCCTTACACATTTGCCATATAAATATATTATTGTTGACTGTTTTTCGATGAATTTGTGTCTATAAATGGTAATTATCTATGCAAAAACTAATTCTAATTAATTATTTCATGCATTCGAAGCGTATTCATTCATTTTTATCCATTTTTCAAAGATTTTTCGAAGCATTTTGATGTGTAGGTAAAACGGGTCAAATTATCATGCCGAATTTTTATGAAATAATACTAGATTTGTTTTGTAACCATTAATGAATTAATCAAAAGGGTTATAAATAAGGAATGTGTGTACAGAAATTGATAAAACACTTCATTCTTGTTTACTTTCAAATAAGATTCTAACTAGACTAGATAAATTTCCGGATAAAATGACCCGTCAAGGTCATCTTGGTATTTTACCAATTATCGTATCATATTTTTACGATTCATGGATAACAATTAGTCGAAGAAGGTATAGGTAATATTCTAGAAAGATTTAATACATGATATAATGCTCATTATAACTCGTATGATCTTTTCCAATATCACGAATTGGACTACGCGATTCAAAATGACAGCACCGCGCACTATGAACTTTGAGTTAGAATATTATGGAAATATTGTATGTAAGACTAATAAGAAAAAAATCTAATTGGATTACTTGTGTATTCATGATATTATTACCAAAATTTTGCGTAAATCAATTCATTACTTTTGCCAGAAACTAACATAATACATTAACAAGTCGGCTTACGGCCAGTTCTCTATTTTCAATAGGATGTTTACAATAATAACTAAACGTATGAGTGTTATGGATATTATCATAAGTGGCCCCCGTTGTTCAAACACTCGAATCTGTTTACAGATTGTAAAATGACGCAATAGAAACGAAGCTATAGCAGTTTTTGTGTGAGAGGTCAACGCGTGTCAGATTACATCGCGATAAGCCGCACGTGTTTGTCCTTGACGGATGGTCGCACGCTTTTTTTGCAGTACTTAAAAGGTTAAATTCAGTATTTCGCTGTTTTTTCCTACCCGTTTCATTATTTATTACTTGCCAGGTAGTTTTTATTTTATCATCAGCTGATTTTATTTTATTGCTAATATGCAGAGCTTTGGCTATTTTGCAAACACTTTTAAAAGTTTTTGAATATTTTGCAACATACTTATGAAAGTTTGTATTATCCATATGTTGCTTTAAGCCATAAAGTTCAAATAGTTTTTCCCTGCTTTTACGAATACCTGGAGTCGCCCAATCACTAAATAAGAACTTTGTGTAAATACTTTTAGTCTTTAGTGGAAAAGTGTCATTAAATTGCGTGTTTAATAGTGAAAAGAACTCGGCGTAGAACTCATTTGGGTCACCTATATTATTAAAACTCTGAACACATAATTTATTGGCCAAAGAATTATTTAATTTCTCTAAACTTTTACATGTAATTGGCCTAAACCTTATTTGAATTTTTTGTAAAGGTATGTAGGAGCAAAATGTTATTGTTTGTCCACTGTGATCTGATGGCAACTTATTTACAATTTGTTTGTGTAAATAATCACAATTACAAAAAATATTGTCTATACAAGTGGCAGAAGAAGCTGTCACTCGGGTTGGTTCAATAAAAACATTTGACAAATCAAATGACCTAAAAAGACTTAATAATCTGACAGTATTCGAGTTATTTTCTAATAAGTTAATATTAAAATCACCACATATAATTATTGACTTACTACTAGTACTAAGTTTCTTTAATACATCTTCCATTACAGAATCAAACACGGATAGATTCTGGTAACTTGGAGGTCTGTATACGCATACTATAACATGCTTATCAAGCTCAACACAGGACAATTCAATGTTGTGTTCAACAGACAGTCCAATAATGTCTTTTCTTTCTTTCGATTTAATGGAATTTTTTATTAATATTAATGACCCGCCATGTATCATACATTTTCGGCTGAAATGGCTGACTACACAATAATTTTCATAATTAATTGACATCACTTCATGATCTTTTAACCAATGCTCTGTTAAACAAATTACATCAAACTTGGTATTTTCTAAAAACAATTCTATTTCCAGTAATTTGGAAGAGCAACCTTGGATATTTTGATTGAATAATTTTAAAGTATGTTGCCCCCCCTTTGGTTTTTTATTATTATTTTTATGTAAAATATTGCCAGAAGATACCTTTTTATTATTCTCTAATAATAATTGGTTAATTGAAGGGGTAACTTCTGTTGTCTTACTGCCTAGTTTAAAGAAATATCCGGAGTGACCTCCACAACTACAACTGAAGAATCTAAAATGCCCGTATGAGTTCCAGCAGGAAGGGAATACCCTATCTGACTGGTAGTGGCCTCCAAGTATGTTGGCACTGTAGGTGGATCCTCCTTCGTACATGGTAATACATAATTATTCACTATGTTGTTAGTATAACTAGACAACACAGATTCGTCACTAATACTACACTGAGTTATATTACCTATAACCTCATTAATATTATGTGCTATCAACATAGCAATCATATGTCTACATTCCCAAGACAGAGATAAAGTTCTCTGAGTTAACTTAAAACCACTAACAAATTTGTTAGTGTCAAAATACAATAATTTGTCACTATGACAACATGTCAGCCTATGAATAGTATTATTCAACTTAAAAATATAGTTGTTTTCATCATATGATAAAGTATCAGAATAAGGAAAAGCACACATCATCAGCTTTCCTACATTTAATTTTAATAAGGTGTCCACACCATCTACTATGTCCTTTCTGGTAATACCAGTACTATTACCTAATAATAAAACCATTGTAGAATAATTATCTAGGTTTGTATTTATAATTCTTGTTATCATCTGTTTAAAACTTATGTTATGATAGCTATGATTAGTAAAACTATGGCTAAGGTAATTGAATAAAATTTTCCCAAAGCCTGAACCTAATTCGTCACAAAAAAATATTGATTTATTTTTTTGTGACTCAACACAAGTCTCTGCTGGAAGAACCAACACCTGATGGGGCAAGTTAGGCTGAGGCTGAAGAGGTAGTGGTTGGTTTACACGGCTGCATGAGAGGTTATTGGTCAGAGACTCATACATCTCAGCATTGCACTTCACCAAATCCAGTAGTTCCCCAGCCTCAAGCAAGCGGTCACTTACTTGCTGTTGTGAAGTCTCATATTTTTTAAAAATATCCTTCAGCAAGTGCTCCTTGTGTAGTATATCATTATAGAGGAGCTGGATATCAGTGTCATATTTTTCCCTACATTGATCTAACTCAATAGTACAATTATTTAAACTTTTTGATAAAACAACACGTTCCTTTCTAAGTGAAAGATTTAATTTTAAGAGATTTTGTTTTTTGATTGCTCTCTGTGACCGTTTAATTAATTTCTTGATTTTAATGTATTTTTTTAATTTATTATGACTCACAACAATAGGACATAATGGTATGGTGTCATCACCAGTCAAATCTATCGTTACAGCTGGCTCACACGCTGATTTTAACTTACTACCTACTAACTCACTAAATAGATTACTGGTGCTAGCGACCTGTTTGCTGACCTTGATGCACTCTGAGAGAGATAGGGCGTTTTGGGCTTCACACAATTTTTGTTCAAGTTCTGTAATTCTATTCAAAGCAAGTTCGTGGGTATCACTGCACTCTTGAAACGTTGACACTAGATATTGTAGTTGACTGTGCTGGTCGGTTAAGTCCATGTGTTGTATGTGTAGCTGAGACAGTTCATTTTTGAGGGAGGTGTTCTTTAAATTAATGTTTACCACTTCCACTTCACTGTCTTCTCTTTCCTGGAGCAGCTGTTGGCATGTAGCTTTAGAAGCCTCGAGCTCCGTCAAGGTAACTCTTAGTTTTGCTTCCAAATCCCTGATTGTAGCACTGCGGGTCATCATTTTCTTTGCAATGTCAGTGGCCTGGAATGTGTAAAGTTATGCAGCTAAATAACAAAATAAGAAAAGATGTTCTAATATTTAGATTAATAGGAGGTAGAAGAGAAAAAAAAAAAAAGATTTAAATTAATTTAAAATTAGGTAATGAATTGAAGGGCTAAGTGGACAAAGGTGTTATCTGACAAAATCAAAAAATCCGACTTTTTTGCATGAAATAGGTTTTAACTGATGATAAATCGATTCATGAACTTAAAACACGCCAATTCTAATTCGTTACATAGTTATAGACGCTAGCAAAGGTGTTAACTGTCAATCAAGTATCATTTTCAGATTTTCAAATGTGTTAACAGCAGAAATATTTTCATAGAATCATTATAATTGCTACTTTTGGAATAATATAAGGTGATAATCAATCAATAAATCTTCTGCATCTTCGCAAGGATAACATGTTTTAGTGTTAAAAAATAAACAAAGGTGTTATAAGCTATAGGTTACGTTTGCTAATGTAAAATAGAATCTTCTTTTTTCAAATCCTCTTTTACATTGGTTGTAATATCTGTAATCACCAGTGTTATAACCAAGAAGCTTATATATAAAAGTGGAGGCAACACTCTAAATACCTAAGTGAAGCCGACTGTGGTCGGACGCTCTCTTTCTAAATACACACATAAGAACGAGATAGTGATATGTGTTTTCTTTATCTTATGTGTGTATTCAGAAAGAGAGCGTCCGACCACAGTCGGCTTCACTTAGGTATTTAGAGTGTTGCCTCCACTTTTATCTATAAGCTTCTTGGTTATAATGTGTTTTAATCGAAGTATTGGCGACAGAGATTTCGGCCGCATAGAAAAACTTTTAAGAAGAAATGAAAAAATATTGACACCTAATAATTACAGAAATATAATTAGAATGGCATCAAAAAAGAATTCGGTTATTGAAGATATGAATCACCACTTTTACGATTTTAACAAATTAAAAGACGATTTGGGGATAGTAATACCTAACACAAACACATTAAAACAAAAAATCAACTTTAAAATTAATGTCAAGTGGATTCACATTGAAGACTTTGGCAGATATTTTTATAAGACAAACTATGACCCCTACACACCATTTCTGGAAGTCTCTCTTGTAACAAAATCTGATGTTATCCCAACAGTGTCCATTAGATGTAACATGAATCACAAGGGCAAAATTTCAAAAGAAAAAACTGGTGATATAAAAACACAACTTGAGTATATTGAGCAGGAGTCTCAGTGGTTTTACATAAATATTATAAATTCTCAATAATTAATAAATTAATAGTATGTAAGTACATGTGGCATACCTATTTTTTTATAATAAAACTATTTCATATAAATAATGATAGAGCAGTGGTGGCCCAGTGGTAACGGCCGCGACTTACGAGTTGTAGGTCGTAGGTTCAAATCTAGACAGGCGCTTTACTTTGTGTAAATTAATTCATCACCACTGCTCTCAAAACGGTGAAGTAAAACATTGTGAGGAAACCGGCATGTCCTAGAACCAAAAATTCGAAGACATGTGACATCTACCAACCCGCACTGGATCCGCGTGGTGGATTACGGCCCACTCCCTCTCACAGAGAGGAGGCCGCAGTCCCAGCAGTGGGAACATTATAGGCTGATGATGATATAAATAATGCTGTTTTATTTTTTTACCACATAGAGCCTTTGTAAGTTTTTCTTAACTAAACTTAATATGGATCATAGTAAACAAAGGTGTTATGTTCATATTTTCACTGTTTTTTTAAATAAATTTGCATAGAATAAGTATTTTTTTATTTTTATATAAAATAATCAATCTTGTCTAAGTATTGGTACTTCTATTGTATTTTAAAACTATAAGCTTTAATTGCTAAGATCCTTTGATTATTTATTATGTTTAAACGCTCATTACTCGTTTAAAACTATTTGCTAGTTAACACCTTTGTCCACTTAACCCTTCAATTGTTAACAAATAGAAATTACAGTATTAGCTGAAGTTAATAAGAAATTAGATGGGAATGTTAAACAAAGTGAAGTTTTAAAGAATACACTGCTTTTATATCAGGACACAATAAAAAAAAAAATATAAAAAAATTTGGTTTAATAGTCTGAATAAATAATAATCAGTAGGTAAGGCCTAATGAGCTTATATTTGTATAGTAAATTAGGTAGTGTTTATTGTCTGAGCGAATGTTTTCGTCATCGATTTTGCTTCCACTAGTTGTCAAGCAAAAGGAGACATAAACCGTGCCAGTGTGTGATGGACGTTGCTCAGAAACCTGAGCAGTATTTTGTGATGTTCTGCGGACTGTAAATATGATGTAAAATAACATAAATAAAACAAAATACTCCCCGGGATTGATGATAATTTGAAATCCGTCACCGTTGGGTTGGTCGAGTTGACAGCCGGTTTATTATCCTTTTTGTGCGAAGTTCACGCGACAAAAAACACTGTATATTCACTGATTAGACTACTTAATAACTAGTTACGACTATATTACTCTAATTTAACATAATTTAACACTTTTTATTAATTTTCTAAATTAATTACTCTAGAGATCGTTTTTTTGACGACCGGCTACCAGTGTTGCCAGTAATATGCCCTTCCCACATCCAGCGGATTCCTGTGGCCTTCACAAAGTCATTCACCCTGTGGGAGCCCTTCCAACGCTACGTCTTCCGGAAGCTTTTGGGCCCATCGGCCATCTATTCTGAAAGCAATGTGCCCAGCACAGTTTTCTTAGTGTGTCTTAATTGAACAAGTTATATTATTAGGGCAATAAATAAACTTTACCTACATTTCAATATATTTAATTACAAACAAAATACAAACATTCGAAAGCTTAACATTAAAAATATTAATTACATTACTCTGAACATCAAGATGGCTACCAGTCAGTTACCTTTCAAAGTGAAAGCACGTGAACATATTCGCAAGAAGTTGGCAGTTTCATTGCAGCGCTGATTTGCTGGATTTGTTTTTTTCCTCTACCTGCCACTATTTCTCCTGACAAAGTTTATTCTGTTAAACAGCGTGTAACGTTAAATGCGCAAAACCTCAGACACCCCAACTGATTTTTAATTCAATTGACCTATTTCAGAGAAAAAAAATCATTAAAAAAACTGTAAAGGTTTTATGTGCTGTTTTAGTTCGTAAGATTCGCATTAACATTGAAATAAAAGCTATTATTATCCCGCGTATGAGACAATTGATCGACAAAAATTTGTGTTTGTTTACCTATTTGCGCATGTGATGGCTTGACCTATTAATAAATAGACATGGCAACGTTTTTAATGAAGGTTTTTTGAAAAATGTGACCTATAACATTACACGTTGTATGTATGTATGTATTGGTATTTTTCGAGTTATCTAGTTTTAATAATACATCCATGAATTATCTATCTTTTATGTTGCACCTACCATGTTTTGTCTCTACATCACCCTAAGGTTGACTGGTAGAAAATGCCGCAGGCATTAAGTCCGCCTTTGTACAGTATTTTTTTTTACTTGTGCATAAAGTTTTAATACATAAATAAATAATGAAGGCATTATGTGGATACTATTTTGAAATAATATTGGCAGTGTATTTGCGCATAATGCAATCCTGAATTTTCTTATCTGAACATTGGTGCCAGTTTTTTTTTTTGTTAACATTTTTAATTTAATTTATGCTATTTCTATTTTTTCTCTATTGTAAAACCAGAAAAGGACGGACTTATACAAGGTCACATTAAATTAGCTGGCATAACTCCGAAAACGTGATGGAATCTTCTCCATACGAAACTTACACCATTTTAAAAGGGGCAACTAGTTTCAATTCTATTTTCTTTTTAATTTTTTACACTCAAAAGTGCCGTTTACATGCCTAATTGAAATAAATAATTTGACTTTGACTTTGATTTAAAAACACGTTAAAACAAAAAATAAAAGATATTTTTGTGGTTGTCACTGGAATCGGCATCATTATTTCTAATTACATTGTCAAAAAGGCCCAAATATCTATACATAGTAATGATATCTAGACATATCATAAAGTCTAGTAAACTACACAACAGATTTTGTAGCGGTTTTCGCCATCGCATCGTTTAGAGATTTAATTCCGGAAGGTTTTGTTTATAATTGCATTCATATTTAACTTACATATAACAAAAAAAGTCGATATTTTGTTAATTAATCAGCAGGAGCGGGGTTTTATATAAAATTGTTAAACTGCAATGCGATTATAATGTAACTCATAGAAAGAGATATAACCGCAGGTATTAAGTACAATCCCAGATTTATTTTAGGAGTATATTCTATTTGAATAGGATGTTTTTTTACAAACAGAATTAACTTCTTTAAAGCCTTCGTTTCTGGCGCTTGAGGATCTAAAACAAAATAATGGATTTCTGTAAAACAAATAATCAAAGTAGCACCATCTAGGATTTTTGTGAGGGAAAAACGACAGGGTCGTCCAGCACACCAATTGTATAACACACTTTCAATCACCGAAGGATTTGGAGACAAATTTATAATACATTGCTTCATAGGTTTGTTAAAAAAACACGTTCTAAATGACCAACTTAAATAACGAGACTACTAAAATGGCCGTATTTTTTAATTGCGTTAATTTAGAAGCTTGATTTTTTTAGGGCTCTAAGGGATCATTTACATACATATTTTGTTTTAATTTCATGTTGATACCTCCACGCGTTCCTGAGAAAAAAGGTCTTCAGATTGCCACGGCTAGCTTACGCAGGGCGCTGGAGATTAAGCCCCAAACCATCGCACTGATCTAAGAGCCGTAGATCAGGAACAATAGAATATGCGGCCTCGGTAACATCGGAGGTAAGCTAATTCTCAACACACACAGCCCAGACAAATCGAGAACCTGCGTCTACATACCCAAAGAAATTCCCTTTACGCCACTCACTCAATTCTGTTCCAGAAACCTGACAGCTGTCAGGCTCCAAACCGAAAGTAGTGTTGTGTGTAGCGTGTGCCGGTTTGCTTGTGTTGCAATCACTGGCAGTATGAGAACTACACCCACTGCTGCCCTACAGGCAATGCTTGGTCTGCCACCTCTGTACCTTATCGTGGGGAAGAGGCAGCCCTGGCTGCCTTTAGGCTTAATTTATTAGGACCCTAAGCAAAGACTCCAGAGTTAGGTATACACGCATAAAGGAAGATGCGATCAAACGACGGCAAATCATGGCATCACCCTGCGACAAAGTCCCGAAAACACATCAATTTCAAAGGCACTTCAGCATAATACTCACAGAACAACAGTGTGACTACTCAGGCCCAAAAGAGATGAGAGTGTACATCGATGGATCGAAGACTGACTCCGGTACCGCGGTCGGAGTCTTCTCACACGACCTCAACATAAATATATCCGGACCATTGGGCATGTACAACAAGGTCTATCAGGCGGAGTGTGTGGGCATCATACAAGCGGTCCACGCCCTAGAAGCCAGGGGGTTACGGATATCCACATACGTATACTCTCCGACAGCGCCTCAATTCTCCAATCCTTACGGAAAAAATATATTCCCTCGAAGCTAATACTAGAATGTCACAATGCACTAGAACAAACAAGGGTATCTAGCCGCAACACGGTGACACTGCAATGGATAAAAGGACACATCGGATCGCTAGGTAACGACGCAGCTGACGAACTTGTTAGACGAGGATCCAGCACGGCAGTACATGAACCCGAGCCTATCGTACCTATCCCTTCAACCAAATACGCAGGTGGCTACAGAAGTTCACCCACACACACGCGGAGAACTGGTGGACCTCGACACCGGGCTGCAAGTAGTCCAGGGAAGCTAGGCCATCCTTGGATAGCAGGCTAACCAGGCATTTATTACGCCTGAACAGGAACGGCCTGCGCTTGGTGACGGGGACCATCACGGGACACTGCTCGCTAAACGAACACTTCCACACAATAGGCATAACGGACAGTCCTCTTTGCAGAGCACGCATGGAGGCTGAGGAAACCGTGCTCTTTGAATGCACAGGCGGCACCCAGATTAGAAAAGAAACCCCCGAGTCAGACCCTACACAGATGTTCTGAACAGACCCGGAGATTTTCTTCTGGATTAGATTCTGGAGGGAGGTGGGCTGGTTGGAACCACCAAACGGCCACCATGGCCCACGCATAATGGTCCACCGGTCCATGGACTAAGTACGGAAACCAAACCATAGACTGACAGACAGACGGATAACGAAGTGATCCTATAAGGGTTCCATGTTTTCCTTTTGTGGTACGAAACCCTAAAAACGACTGACAGTGACCGTCTCTTTGTAAAACTAGATTTTGCTTACCGCCCGGGTAGGTACTGTAGATACTCTATATAGAAATATTCACTTACTTATCGACAACGTGCTGTATAATTTGGATAGTCCTCTATTTGTTCTCCAACTTTCATTGAAGAGGTTTTGCCCCGCAACCATAAGGAAATATGTGCAAAATAATGAAGATGACATATAATATAATGCAATGCTGATTTGATGACGTTCTTGTAAATAAAACTGTTAAAAAGGGAAATCAGAATTACAATCAATTCGTAATATGAAAAAATTTTAAACATACAATTTTTGTTTATATTTACATCCGATGTTGTTGAATAAAATATCACGTACGACGAAGTAAGATAATGTATTAAAGACAAGGCCAATGAATATATCATCTGAAAATAAAAACACATCATGTTAGTCATAGTCAAGGCCATAAGTATATAATCAAATTTTAAACATGGCATGTAAGACTTCTTGTTAAAAAAACTAAAATATTTTTAAAATCCTTTGATTGCAAAATTATTCAATAAATTCGCAGCAAGAAGTCTTAAGGAATTTACCTGAACATTAAAACATACTGATAGATTTCTGCTGCAACTCATTAGGCATTTAAACTGTTTAGCCCACTGTTCCACTTGTTCAACCGTAAGAATATCATTCCACTCTCTGCTATGTGCGCATAACCTTTTTTCGACATCATTGTACTTTACTTGAAATTCAAAAATACTATTGTTCAAACATTTCAGTAAGTTTTCAATCATGGTTATATACACGTGCATTATTGTATTCATCAAAATAAAACGTTCTTCAGCCAATATATCCGAAATAGTTACTATGACGGCCTCTACATGAAGATCAACAGTAATTTCGGAACACAAATATGATACAAAAATTAATGCACTAAATAGACAAGACACAACTGTGATGATCACAAAAACGATCTTCAACTTTCTCGAACATTTAATGTAAGTCGATTCGTTCTGGAAGTAATGGTGGACGGACATGAAGTTGTCTATGAACAGCTTGTAAGAACGTGAGCTTAGAATACTACTTATAATGATAACTGGACCACAAAAGAGGTTCATAATCTGAAACGTTTCCACCATGTGCGCCAGCCGATTATTTATTATTTCAGAAAGAATGAAGACATTTCTAAGGACCACAACTGCAAAAACTGCTTCAATAACGAAACGTAAGTTACATAACATTTTACGACTTTTGGAAAGATAAACGTAATTTCTACAAATCCCCATTATATTTTCAGCTTCTCTTAACATATTTATATTTTCTCTTGCTGCCATCTTGTAAATATGAACACACAATCTACTAAACTGACGAATTGGGCACTTCTTGGTCCTGTTACGATAACATTAGTAAAGATGTATATCGGCTTCTAAGTTATTTTACAATTCATTAAGGAGGTGTTTAATTCTAAAGCCGTTTGTAAACGGGCCATATCTTGGCAGCAATTTCTGGCTTAAATGTTGCCAGCAATGACAGCAGCTAAAACAACAAGGCAGATGATGACGGAATTACGTCCAAACTCCTGAAGGCCGGTAGAAAACCCGTTATTAAGTCCCTCCAGACGCTGTTTGAATCCACCATACTCGATGGTAAAACGCTACAGATATGGAACAGCAGGTGTGGTGATACTCTTCTCTTTTGAAAAGATGCGAGAAGCCTGTGTTTCTTTCTGAAAACGAGGTGAGAGTGAGCTTCGCCATTTAAACCGGTTCTGTAACTGATCTGGTGAGATGAAGGCCAAGAGCTTACCTGAATTGGTAAAAAAAACATTCGATCAGTTTCACCAGTATAGCAAACAAGATTGAACGCCAACATTTTTCAATAATTTTTACAACAAAATGTTGCCGTGTTGTCAATAGTTGACAATTTTGTAGCATCATAATGCACAAACAATGGCTGGTTTAAAAGACCCTTATAAAGTTATTAGTTTTTAATCAGATAAGAACCTGTCAGAAACCGACAGGTTAGTGACATGATCGACGTTGATTAATTGTTTTCTTATTTCCTTATCTGATTGTTATATCGAATATACAACATGGCCACGTTTCCTTGTACATTTATAAAAATAAAGCTTTTAGGTTGATTAGGTATACCTGATGAAACATCAAGCTTTGTAATTCCAACATTAGTTTTAGGATTTATTTATGTTTTTGTAACTAATATCACTGAAAAAGCCCTTAAAACCGGCCAGGTGCATGTCGGACCACGCACAATGAAGGATTCCATAGTTTCCGTAGTTTTGTAGATAGTTGAAAAATATGTTATCCCAAACATTTCAACTGCAAATATAAGTTACTCGTTAACTTGTAAAGCCTACATAGCTGTGATAGTTTTTCTTGTTACTTTGTTTTATTATACTGCTGCCGTGAATATTTTCACTTATCCAAAACAAACATTTAGCTGGCCAGGGCGGGGGGACACTTGACTCTAACAAAAATTTGTACTTTAAAGCTTAATATTTCGCTAACGGATCCCTGAATCGAAAAATGGTTTTCAAATAATCGGAACTCATAGCGTAAATCGAATCTACTTTTTTTCCAAAAATATTCAATGTAGGTACCGTTTTGCCTTGGCTACAATTTCATTATAATTATGTGTGAGATGATGATTTCATTATAGAGAGGGTATAGATGCTTAACTACAATAGATAATCGGATGCAAATAAAAAGGAGGAGGTTATATGTTCGTCGCGTATGTTTTTTTTTTTTTTTTTTTTTTATGTATGTCCACCGATTTCTCCGTCAACTGTGGACCGATTTTGAAAATTCTTTTTTTGTTTGAAAGGGTGTGCTCTGGAATTGGTCCCATATAAATTTTATTAACTTTGCTTGGATAGTTTTTGAGTTAGCTACAAAATACGTTTTTTTTTCCCACTTAGTATGTAGATGATATGATAAGTTTCTGTCACTGGTAGCAGGTACTGGTATTCGAATGTATGTGGGGTAGGTACCACAACTAAAAAGTGAAAAATAAAAACTTTTTACAAAAAAAAAACAACCGACCTCCAAAAAAAAAACACTCCAAAGTGAAAAATAACTTTAATTTCGGAAGTCGGTGGCAAAAAACGAAAATACAAAACCCAAGACACCGACTTCCGAAATTAAAGTTGTTTTTCACTTTGTAGTGTTTTTTTTTTGGAGGTCGGTTGTTTTTTTTTTTTAATTTATTACTTCCTTTATTTATCGTAATGTGTTTTGTCATTTGTCACTCTTCGAAACATAATTATGAATATTGTTGTTACAATACATACAGGGTGAGGACGTCAATGAAAAAATTAATTAAACTTCGATCTAACTAATGACTTATCCAGTCTACAAACAAACATTCAATCAAATTGGTACATAACATTCAATAAGTCACTGTAGCTAGTTGGTTAATTAGTAAACCCCGTAGTCGGTTTATCACTACTTACCTACTATATAGCATGTTTAAAAAAATTAATATCGTATTTTAGTTTAAGGTATTTGATGGTTTAAAATTACTGCAATTAGCCAGTGTGTACATTAATTGTCGTATTGTTGGTCTCACATAATATACATGATGTTCACGAAATACGATGTTTACATAATTAATTCATCATCATCATCATCATCAGCCTATAAATGTTCCCACTGCTGGGACACAGGCCTCCTCTCTGTGAGAGGGAGTGGGCCGTAATCCACCACGTGGGCCCAGTGCGGGTTGGTAGATGTCACATGTCTTCGAATTTTCGGTTCTAGGACATGCCGGTTTCCTCACGATGTTTTCCTTCACCGTTTTGAGAGCAGTGGCGATGAAATAATTTACACAAAGTAAAGCGCCTGTCTGAGTTCGAACCTACGACTTACAACTCGTAAGTCGCGGCCGTTACCACTGGGCCACCACTGCTCTCATACATAATTAATTAGTCTGTCCTAAATATATCTGATGTCAATGTCATCAAATGGATCAGAAAACGTACCCGTGGATGTGAATTTGTGGTTCCACTTACAAATTAATTTTAATAATTTGAACGCAAACTTCTAATTTTAAATTTAATCTTGTTAACACTTTCACCAGACACTTTTCGAACAGATCATAGTTACTCCTTGTGCTTCGTCTACGTTTTATCCAAATAAATACATTTACATCTATAATTATTTTTAGGTGATACATTTATCCATTCAAATAGTGATTAACTTTGATAAGATACTATTTATATAAAACAAAACCAACCACATTTTTTATTTTTAATATTACAGTATTTCAATGAGGTGACTGCATTGCAAGGCAACTATAACATAGCTAACAGTAAGAGAAAGTATTATTGGAATTAAATACATTCCCTGGAGCACTCGAACAGTGTATTCAATTTTGATTGGATTAGATTTTACTAGGAGATATAAATTCTTAATAGCCTTTGATTTCCATGTAGGATCTGAAAATTAATTATTATATAAACACATTACAAAAATACTTTAGTGAATTCAGGGTGACGACCAAGAATATACAAAAAAAGACAAAGAGAGAGGTTCTGCGAAGTGATCATTTTGCGAAAGAAGCATTCTGAGAAATGGACATTTTGCGCCCGGTAGACATTTTGCGCCCGGTAGACATTTTGCGAAAGAAGCATTCTGAGAAATGGACATTTTGCGCCCGGTAGACATTTTGCAAAAGAGACATTCTGAGAAATGGACATTTTGCGTCCGGTAGACATTTTGAGAAGTGGTCATTTTGTGTTCGAGCCCAAATAGGTACATCACTTTAGTACATAAGCGTAGGCAACACCACACCACTGTGAAAAGCTAGTCGAGTCTTTTTCAACGTCAACTCGTTGGTCACAATCACATGCAAGTGAATGGTGCTACTTTACTTCCGCATTTATTCTCTTTTCCATATCTTTATAAATTTTTCAATCTCTATCCATACTCCATTTGAAATAAGATTAGATATTTAAATAAACCTTTTTACAGTCCGTTTAACCGATTCTGACTTCTATACCGTAGGCATAAGAGTGGAATTAAAAGCAAAAAACTGGTTACAATACCAACTGTTTACTGCAGCTGCCATTTGCCATGCCACTAACGCAATAGAAGTCAAAATCAATTGAACGGACTGTAAAAAAGGTTTAGTTAAATGTCTGATCTTATTTCAAATAGAGTATAGGTATTAATACATAAATACTCTTCCTGGCTCTTTCGATATTTACATTTGCAAGGAATACCCGAAAAATTATGAATGATGAAGAAATATAATGCAGTGACGATAAGCCCAATGAAAACATCATCTGAAACAAATGAAACAAAATATCGGTTATAAAATGAAATGTCATTTCTTCAAGTACCTATTACTAATCTATAAATGAATACGTGAAACAAAAATTTTGTACCCATTTTTACGAAAATTACCCGGAGGGAGAAGTATGAAATTTGGTACAGTTAAAGTTTATAAGGAGAAAGGAGAAGCAGTGCAGAAAGCCAATATTTTGATATAATATGCATTAGAAATAAATTAAATTAATAAATAATAAACGTTACACACTCTACCATGCGTTTGACAGATACTATGGTTAAAGATTGCTATCTTAGAATAATGCCATGGCAGCATGGAATTAGTATGTACTTTACATGGAATTTGTATGAACTATCCTAAACTATACAACCAAACTTAAAATTTTCCTGAATTATGGTCGAATTTCGACCACTGGGATAATAATACACCTACATACAATTTAAAAATCCGTACGTTATATTATTTTAATAAAGAAATCACTGCGTAAATTTTACTTAGAACTTTACCTGAAAACTGAAGCATGTCAATAGTTCCTTGCTGCAACGAACCGAAAACATAGTTTGTTGCCCACTCTTCCGTTCATTCTTCTGGTAGTTCATCATTTGCTGTCCTCCTCTCAACAGAAAACTCCTTTTCTTGGTCATCATAATAGTCTTGAAGATCCGATACATAATAATCGTTCAAACGTTCTAATAAACGCTGAACCATACTTATGTAAATGTAAAATATAATATATTCTATAGAAAAACGAAGTTCAGCTAATATTTGTAATGTAAATACTACAACTTAGCTAGAGGCCTTGTTTTGGACCAGACTTCTATAAAAGATCCTTAAAGGTAAAATACATGCTCCACCAAAGCACAACACTGCCGTTGAGATAGTGAAAAAGTTCTTAAATTTTCTTAAACATTGGTTTGTCGGTTCTGTATTAAAACACTGGTGCACGGCTACTAAGTTTTCAACGAAATTATTGCATGAACGTGAACTATGAATAACACATATCATTATAGTGCAAGTACTAAAAAACTCGCGAAGTGAAATTTGAATGTGAACATAAGATAACGTAACTTGTGATCGACATGTACTGTTGCAACAACATCATAAGTGCTACTTAACAATATTACTGCATAAATCAGTATATCTAAAGCTACTCGAGTCATTCGAGTTTTTTGGTAATTCATTAGAGTACTGTAATTTCTGTAAAAACCCAATATATTTTCTGCTTTTTTTAATATATCTAAAGATAAAGATAAAGATAACTTTATTTGTCTAAACATGCGTATACATGCAAATTAAGCATGCAGGATGTCACAATTGGTATATCGTCCGTACATGTTTTACCCGTAAGGCATACAAATTTATAAAATTTACAAAAAATAAATATCATAAAAACTAAATTACAAAATAAAACTAAATTCTAAAGGCACTTTGATCCAAGTATGGTAGTGTCATTCAAAAAATCACTTATGTTATAATAACACTTGTCCGTTAATAAATCTCGCATCTTTTTTTTAAACAATTTCACCGGCAATGCTTTATATTACTGTGGTATTTTATTATAAATTTTTGGAGCCATACAGAAAACGCTTTTTCCCATTAATGGCGTCTTTGATGTATGCGCACACAGTTGATTTTTGTCACGTCTGTTACGGGGGAATGCGTCAGCTAGTCGTGGAAATAGAGATTGATTTACCCTAACAAATGTCGCAATTTCAAACACATACAAAGATGGTAGGGTTAGTAATTTGTGTTTTTTAAATAATGGCATACATGTGTCGGTCGACTTCAAATTAAACATCGCACGAATGCATCTCTTTTGGGCCTTAAATGCAATTTCTTTGTCTGTGGAATTCCCCCAAAATATAATGCCGTAGCGCAATAACGATGCTACTAGACTATGATAAGCTGTTACTAAGGCGTCTGTGTTTAGCTCTGGGGCCAGTTTATATAAGGCGTACGCAGAGGAGCTCAGCCGTTTACTTAGGTATTCGATGTGTGCCTTCCAGTTCAATTTGGAGTCAATAATAATTCCTAGAAATTTTGTGTCGTCGACTTTATTAAGTACAGTGTCCTTGTAAATTGCGTTAAGGTCAAAAACAGCCTGGGTCCGTTGCCTAAAATGCATAATAGTTGTCTTATCTAGATTTATTTTTAAGTTGTTCCTATTTAACCATGAGATTATTGATGTCAAAGATTCATTTATGTCAGTTTCATATGTGTCTTTATTTTTACATGCTACAGTCATAGTGCTGTCGTCGGCAAAGAGAGTCATGGGGTGGTCAATAGCTTTAGGCAGGTCATTGATATATATTATGAATAATAAAGATCCAACTACGCTGCCTTGAGGAACACCGTATGTAGGTGTGCGTTCGCTTGATACATAAATTTCCTCTTTCTTTGTCCTAAAATTAATTCTCTCAATTTCTGTGTATTGTCTTCTATTAGTAAGATATGACTGAATAAGATTTAATATGTTTCCCCTTATGCCGTAAGCTTCTAATTTCTGTAGCAAGGTGTCATGGTCAACGTAGTCAAAAGCCTGCGTCATGTCGCAGTATATAGCACACACCGGGATTCTCCTGTCCATATTCGTCATTACGGTATGTAAAAAGTCATAAATGGCCCTACTGGTTGACATGTTTTGTCTAAATCCCTTTTGTTCTTCACTAAAGATATTTTTCTTTTCAAAGTATGAGTATAGTTGTTTATGAAGATATTTTTCAAAAATTTTGGACATTATAGGAATTAAGGCAATTGGTCTATAGTTAGCCATGTGTTCCTTATTATTTTTTTTAAATAATGGTTTCACTCTTGAAACTTTTAGGGCATCCGGATATAAACCTGAGCTGATGCACAGATTTATTAAGTAGCTTAAGTGGGTGCAAATGGTTTCAGAAACATACTTAACAACCTTTGTAGAAATACCATCATAACCTGTACTATTTGTGTTATTTAAAGATTTAATTATATTTAATATGTCGACAGGTATACTAGGTGCAACAAAGATTGAGTCTTTCCGTTTTATAATATTTGTCAATACTTTGCTTCCCGAACCTTGACTTGGTTGAATTTTATCTACGAAAAAATTGTTAAACGCGTTAGCTATTTCTAGAGGGTCATTTATTATTTTGTCATCGACCTTTATATTGTTATGGATTCTTTAGGTAAAAACGGTTTCGATTTATTTATTATGTTCCATGTCATTTTAGCTTCATTTGTTGCAGTTTTAATTGAGTAATTGTTTTGAGCAAGTCGAGTCAATTTCATAACTTTTTTAAACCTTTTTGTGTAATTCTTAAAAATGTTTTTATTCGACATATTTGGTTTTAATCTGTAATGCCAGAGCAATTGACGTTTCTTTTTGCTGCATAATTTAATGCCATGTGAGATCCATTTTGTTTTTTTAATTACATTTATTGTTGTCAGCTTATATGGAAAACAAAGGTCATAAAATAGTTTAAAGTTGTCAATAAATATGTCAAAAGCATTATTTGGATCTTCAGTTTCATATATTTCTGAAAAAGTCAAATGTTTCAAGCAGTCCCTAAATTTCACCATATTCTCTACACTAAAGTCCCGTTGTTCCCAGTATTTTAACATGCAAGTTTTTTTCACTGGGCATTTTATTATTTGCGCTGTGTGGTCTGACAGCGCAAATTCAATAACGTCCGTTTTACATTTTGCTCTAAAATTATGTGCGAAATTGTCAATACAAGTTCTGGTAAGTTGCTTTATAGCAAGCTTAAGATCGAAATTCAGTAACAGACATTCGAAATCCAACACAACATTATTTTTCTTCATTATATCAATGTTAAAATCTCCCGCCATTATTAAATGCTCATACTTTTTTTTACTTATTTTTTGTAATATTTTTTCTATTGTTTCATAGAATACATTTAGGTTATTTCGTTTCGGTACTCTGTAGATACATAAAATAATCATATTGTATTGTATGAGCTCCACACCACAACATTCAACTACCCCAGTTATAGAGGCCTCAGCTATAAATATATTATATATAACGTTGTGAATTTCATTTTGACGTTTAAAGTATTCACGTTGAAATCTGAGCTAACTTTGTAGTGAGTGAGTTGATATTTCAACATAATAATTGAATTCATTCATAAGAAATTGAATTACCAGAAACAAACACTATACTCAGTTCAATCTTGCTAGAAAATTGATTTATTATCCTAATTATCAATTATTTGATAAATTTTGTATGTTCAAGAGTTCAACATCAACATTCTAGATAAGAAAATGATTAGTTTTTACAAAAGTAAAGCTCACACAAAAAACTAATGTCTAAATATTTTCTCAATTAACACTTAAATGACATGATTAAATTGCAAGGCAACAACTACATAAGTGATCGAGAAAGATAAAATTGTCGGTACTAGGTACAGTCCCAATGTTATTTTTTGGGTGAACTGTATTTTAATTGGATGTATTTTTATGAAAATTATTAAATTTTTTAGGCTTGTTGTTTCTGGAGCTTCTGGATCTGAAAATTATAGAACAAAAGTTGTTAATCTCAAAATACATATTGTTGTGTGCATATTGTAAAGATGACGATTAATAGAGAAAAATAAATGTTACGCCAATCCCAAAAAAAATGAAATAAGGGAAGAGAATAATGATGATACATATTTATTTATTTATTATTTATTTATTTAAACTTTTCACACACAAAAAGGTACAAAGGCGGACTTAATGCCTTAAGCATTCTCTACCAGTCAACCAAGGGTGGTGAAGAGATTGGATGGCATATTGTTGTGACGCAAGCTAGGAGAGGTCTATGTCCAATAGGATCTTGTTTTAACTCTTTCTAACACATTATTAAACCTTTAGTTTCTCTCTGTAGAGGCCATGGAGTAACGAGGCTTACATATTCTCTTTTACGTTTATTTCTCTACTGGCTTTTGCCCGCGGCTTCGCCCGCGTGGATATCGGAAAATATCACACAGAAACGTGCTACCGGGATTCAGAGTATCTTATGTCCGGTCATGGCCTATCCGTATGCCTTTCATTTAAATCCGTTCAGCCGTTACGGCATGAAAAGGCTGATAATAAATCTTTTTTGGGGTTCCGTACCTCAAAATGAAACATTGAAACCCTTATAGGATGACTTTGTTGTCTGTCAAGACCCACTTTCTCAGGAACACGTGAAGGCATCAAGTAGAAATAGATATCAAAAACTTTGATCTACGGTCTCTTGGAATTGTAACGAAAATCAAACTTCTAAGTCAACGCAATAATGGGCACGGCACAATTGCGGCTATAAGTCCCCTCTATGAGGAGTGGTTAGAGAGGCGCCACGGCGTCCTCACCTTCCGCCCGACGCAGGTTCTCACCGGGCACCGTTGCTTCGGGAGGTTCCTGTTCCAGATAAAGCGGGAGGAAACGCCCGGGTGTCACCATTGTGTGGATCGCCCGGAGGACACGGTGGAGCATACAGTGGAGCTCTGCCCGGCTTGGGCAGAGCACCGCCGTGTCCTCGTGGAGACGATTGGCTGCGGTTATCTCTCGTGTCCAGCCCTGGTCCAGGCCATAGTATGGAGCGAGAGGGCATGGGAAGCCGTCACCTCCTTCTATGAATCAATGCTCGTGAAGGAGGAAGCGGAACGCGTCAGGGCGAGGCAAATTTCGTGCCCTCACGCCCCTATAGTCGCCACAGGAGACGCCCTGGGCGTCGAGAATCCCAGGCCGATTCCCAGCTACCGTGGTTGCCGGCTTGCGAAAGGTGAGCAATGGGTAGCTCGCCGTCTGATAAGGACCCTGGTCTGAGTCGACAGCGCGTGGTGTTTCTTCGCGCGCCTCAAAGAGATGTCAGCACAAATGACGGGGTCCGCGAGAAATTCCGAAAGGGTTACCGTGACCCCTGGCAACACACAGGCAACTGAAGGAACACGGGTGGGTTTTAGTCAGTATAAATCTGACACGCCATAATTTCCCACCCACAAAAAAAACTGTGGCACTCCGGAAGTACCGATAGAAGTGAAAACTTGAAAAAAAATCAGCACCGCGTAATCAATGCGTTGGTGTATTTTACTCCACGCACCGCGGTAATCAACGCGTTGATGTCTTTTTAATGGTCAAAAGCTGGTGTCGTAACAGTGTCGCGAAATAGGGTTAGTCCCAACTCAAAAATGCCCAACGTGCCTAAAGAAGTTTTCACTTCGAAAAGTCACCGTAATAAAAAAAATACACAAATAAACCAATTTATTTGCAGCATGAAGTTTGGGGAGAAGTTAAGTCAAGTAAAGAGAAAAATCTGAAAATTGGTCATTTATAGTTATATAATGAACTGCAAAGTGAAGTTTTTTCTGCAATCTGGGATCAAAAAGTCATAAGCAGTGTCTTGAAGATTTAGTCTATTTCATGACTCTATCAAAAGTTATTTTTCAATTGAAAATTTAAGTATCTCCTTTAACCCAGATTTGGAAATGCGGGCAAGCATAGCTTTGAGATGGAACCCTCAGGGCGCAAGACCTACTCACACTTGACCGGTTTTTTTGAATAAATAAAAATGAAACTAATAAAAAAATATGATTCTGTTTTTTTTTTATGGTTAGCCTAACTGTCCCACTGCTGAGCAAAAGCCTCGCCCAAATCCTTCCATGCATCCTTTTCCATGGAGAAACTCAGTACAATGCTCGATGACCTCAGTAGAGCCTCCGAAAGAGTGGGTCTTAAAATGAACATGGACAAGACAAAAGTCATGTCAAATGCCCATGTGACACCCACTCCCATGAAGATCGGAGACGCTACGCTCGAAGTTGTGGACGAGTATGTTTACCTAGGACAAATTGTCCAGCTAGGTAGGTCCAACTTCGAGAAAGAGGTCAATCGTCGAATCCGACTCGGCTGGGCAGCGTTCGGGAAGCTACGCAATATCTTTTCGTCCCACATACCACAGTGTCTCAAGACGAAAGTCTTTGACCAGTGCGTGTTGCCAGTGATGACCTATGGTACTGAAACGTGGTCGCTCACAATGGGCCTTATCAGAAGGCTAAAAGTCACCCAAAGGGCAATGGAGAGGGCTATGCTTGGAGTTTCCCTACGTGATCGAATCAGAAATGAAGAGATCCGCAGGAGAACCAAGGTAACCGACATAGCCCGAAGAATTGCCAAACTTAAGTGGCAATGGGCAGGGCACATTGCTCGCAGAACGGATGGCCGATGAGATCGAAAGGTTCTGGAGTGGCGACCACGTACCGGAAGGCGTAGCGTTGGAAGGCCTCCCACAAGATGGACCGATGACCTTGTGAAGGCCGCAGGAATCCGCTGGATGCGGAAAGCACAGAATCGGTCGAAGTGGCGGTGCTTGGGGGAGGCCTATGTCCAGCAGTGGACGTCTTTCGGCTGAAATGATGATGATGATGATCCTTTTCCAGGGCCACATCCATCCAACCCTTGCCGTACGCATCTAGGTCGTCTCGCCACCTCTTCCTGCGCCGACCTCGGCGCCGCCGTCCATCCTCAGGCACCCACCGTGTGGAGACTGTTGCCCAACGTGATTCTAAATGCCTTTCTTTAAATACTAATTATTCGTTTTACTATTATTTTTACCATTGATTTGTAATACTTACTCTTGCCGCCATTGAACACATTTATACAGAACCTACATGTGAGAAAGGTTAGTTTATGAATTTAAATTGTAATAACTTTTGACCGAATGGGCCGATTTTAATGAAATAAAGACTAAATGTTAATTCAAGATACGGACTATGATTATATTTCCAATCCCTTAAATCTCTTGAAAAGAAGACATAAAAAAGAAACAATATTACATGTGGATTTTAAAATCTTCTCCTGTTTTACCCTCTTGAGGGATGATTTTTGAAAAACGCTGAAATACATCATCCTTTATTTGTTACCAAAAGTATAAGTTTAAATTTTCATAGTCCTCACTTAAGAAATTATAGGTTTCCCATACAAACTTTCATCCCCTATACCTATCCCCCCGCTTAGGGTTATTTTTAAGATAAAATGTAACCTATGTCCTCCCCCGGGATGCTATCACCTTGCCAAATTTCATCGAAATCCGTTCAGTGGTTTAGGCGTGAAAAGGTAACATACAGACAGAGTAACTTTCGAATTTATAATCATCATCATCATCATTTCAGCCGAAAGACGTCCACTGCTGGACATAGGCCTCCCCCAAGCACCGCCACTTCGACCGATTCTGTGCTTTCTGCATCCAGCGGATTCCTGCGGCCTTCACAAGGTCATCGGTCCATCTTGTGGGAGGCCTTCCAACGCTACGTCTTCCGGTACGTGGTCGCCACTCCAGAACCTTTCGACCCCATCGGCCATCCGTTCTGCGAGCAATGTGCCCTGCCCATTGCCACTTAAGTTTGGCAATTCTAATTTATAATATTATATAGTATATAGAGTATGGATTGGGTAATGATGTGAGTTGGCGTCAATAGAGTTAATGAATGGTGGTTTAACTCACTAAGTACCTCTCGTTTACCAGTCCGTACTTCAAGTCGCTGTTAGAATATTGCAGAATGCTGCTGATACAAACATAGTGATGACTAAAACAATATTTAAGATGAGAAAATTAACTTACTTACTGACCACGAGCTGTATAATTTGACCAAACTTCTTTTGAATTTTGCTCCTTCATTTAGAAGTCTCTGACCAGAAGTGAAGATAAAATATGTACAACACCAAGAATATAGTAAACTTTGTAATGTGATCAAGGCAGTCAAGTAAAATACGGTTTCCTGTGTAAAGAAAGAATCAGGAAGATCAGAATAAAAAAGAAGAGCATGCATTCTATATCACGTGATGCAGAGAAATAAAAAACAAGTATTTATAATTAATGATAAAAGCAAGAAAGAAGTTGCCATCATTATGATCAACTTTCATAAAGCTGATGGCAATGGAAACAAATGTATGAAAGAACAAACAAACTAAACTAATAACATTTTTTTTTTTGTTCATGGTTAAAAGGAAACGACAAATGCATTACAACATCATTTTATACTTACGCGCATTAAAATTATTCTGAATATCGCATACGTTGAAATAATATAATGTACCGATGACAAAGCGGATAAAAATAACATCTGAAAAACAATTAATGAAGTGTTGTATACATTTTGTTGAAGTGGGCTTATTTGAATATGTTGACAACTGTATATGAATGGCTAGTGGGCAACAAGGTACTATAACTTTATGTAAGGTTAAATTTACCTGACTTTTGAAGCAATCAGAGAGTGTATTGCTACAACTCTCTAATATTTGGTACTTTGTCGCCCACTCATCAACTTGGGCCACCGTCAGCGGATCATTCCCTTGGCTCATATGCGAGTTGTATCTCTTTTCCATTACAGTATACTTCGATTTAATGTCACAAGTAGACATGTTCATAGATTTCAAATAATATTGTAATATAGAAACATAAGTGTAAAACGTAACACTTTCCAAGATGTAACGCATTTCAATGTATATTTCTATCAGAAATAATACTATGTAAAATTCACCAACATGCGTCGGCGATTGACGGACTCTGAGAGTTATCAAAATGACGTTAACCAAACTAAACGTTGCTGAGGCTAACATGAAGACTATTTTGAACTGTTTAATATATTTTTTGTATGTTTCGACATTCCAGAAGCAATACTGGGCTTCCATGAAGTTATGAATAAATAATTTGTGAGAATGCGAGCTTAGAACAGCACACGTCATAATACTGAAACTATTTAGAAGAAAAACTAAGTGATATACAATCAGCGGTGACGAAACATTTACACGGAATCTTAAACTTGGAGAAAAAACGATGAAGGTTCGACAATAAACAGTTACAGAAACCACAATTTCAACAATAATACGAAATAAAATTAGAGTTTTAAGATGTTTTCCAACAGAACTATAATTTCTGTGAACGCCCATTATATTTTCAGCGATTATCATAATTTTGTTTTCTAACATTTTGACGTATCGTAAGCGTTCGTCCTTACTCGGAAAAGGAAGTGACCACTTATGACTAACATTATAAAAAAATCGTTTATAAAAACATTCCCCGATCATTCAAATGATTATATGTAAGCATAAATTATTGATTATAATCTTGATTGATGGCTTTTATGAGATTAAAGTAATGGGAAAAACGCAGTGTGCTAATGAAAAATTGCTTTTCTGATATTAATGATAGATTCTACCAGCGTAATAATTTGTCAGAAAGATGATCTAATTAGTTCTGTAATGCGATATTTCGGTAAAAGTCAATTGTTTCGATAAACATCGATTACGTTTCCAACTTTTTATAACATTTTAATTGTTAAGTTTTTTTATAATCGGTTATTGAGTCAAAAATTCGAATATTAAACTTGGCACTCAGTAATATAAATTAACTCATTATAGAAAGTACCTACATGTGTTAACCATAGGTGGTTATATAAAATGGTTATTAACCATTTATCAAAAATATTTACTAATTTCTGGTGTCTCTTACATGCAAATTCCAACCAACCACATGCGCCATTACCACGAACGCGAGTAAGCAGGGAGGCACATCTTTTCCTTATAACAGCGGCAAATCCATCAACCCGCGCCTCAGCAAACATCCCTGACGCACTGCAACGCCATGGCAGCCCCAGTACCCTTTTTTTTTTTTTTTTTTTGGGTGGGAAATCATCAAATAACTTCTCCCGCTCTGGGCGGAGCGGGAGGGCGTGTCAGACTCTTACTGACTAAAACCCACCCGTGTTCCTTCAGTTGCCGTGTTGCCAGGGGGCCACGATTTCCCTATCGGTTTTCTTCGAACCCCCGGCAGCTTCGAACCCCCGGCAGAGCCCCAGTACCCTGAGTGCATTGTTGTATTGGACACGCAGGTCGCTGTATGCTCGCTGCGAATAACTGACTCACAGTCTGCAGGTTTACAAAGATTGCAGTATGCTTTAAAAGCGTGATCTTAACCGCATTCGTACACCGTGCAAACCTGCGGGCCAGCATTTTACAATGGACAGTCTGCGACCTGCGTTCCCTGTCTATGTCCACATTGTGGGATCGATAGTTGCACTCGCAGTGTACAGACGTGCTCGTTAGCAATATTTAATAATTACCTACTTTATTAATAGTGACCTCCTTTAGTGCATTACTAACGTAATGCAACTGTAATTTTGCTTAGTGTGTAGTCTGAGTGAATAATGGACACGAAATAGAAAACTCGTATAATTACAAAATGGATAACAGCCCCTTCAATCCAAGGGGGTCAGTGCAGCCCTCCGCCTCGCCGTCGAAGACGACGACGCATAACCCAGCCCTTGAGTCGGTCACGGTTGATGTTGTTTCAACGCCCGAGATCCAAAAATGAATGTCAGCCATCGAACAGCAATTAAATGAAGTTTGCTCTATTGCCCCGGATGGCAAATCAACTCTGAGCAGAAAATGAAAATATCTACCCTATGCCGTAGAATAGGATCTGGAACCTCACAAATGGCAGTCCTATATCAGTAGCTCAAGCAGAAAGCCATTCACGCGTATAAAGCGGTTGATGCCCTTCAAGAAAAGCGAGACCTGTCGGAACATATTTCGGAACTCAAACAGACGATTAAGGACTCTGGTTTGGGAAATGTTTCGTTTGCCGATATGGTGAAGAAGGGGGCAAATGATTTCATTCGACCGAACAATTTAAGCTCTGTAGCTATTTATCCCAACGATAAATTAAAGTCTAGTGACGAAACAAAAGACCTCGTACAAAAAATTATTCGCCTTGATCAAATTAAGCTGCATAGTGCGTGGTGTCCGCAAGACCAAAAATGGAGGCGTTATTATTAGTACAGAGACGAAGCACGACGCTGATATACTCAAGCACGCAGTCCCAACAAGCGCAAACCTAGGATGGTGGTTGTAGGTGTGCCGACTACTTTGGCAGAAACTGAAGTCTTCAAGTGCATTTACGAACAGAACGTAGCCGACAAGTTTTCAGCGATGACTATGGAGTCCTTTTTGAGCATGGTTAAATTAAGCCACAAATCTGGGAAGAAAGATGTGTTGACCTGTAACTACGTCATTGAAGTAACAGCGAATATACGTAAAGCCCTATTATCCCAAACAAGGCCTTTTAATAATTGGACGTCCTGCCCTGTCAGGGACTTCACCCTGGTTACCAGATGCTACAAATGCCAACAATATGGTCATGCAGCAAAAACATGCAGAGAGCTGAAATCTACGTGTGGTCACTGCGGAGAAGAAGGACACTCGTTCTCAGAATGCGCGAAGAAAGCTGACACACCGAAATGTGCAACTTGCTCACGCTCTAAAAAGCCCATAACCATAAAACGAGAGACGCTGATTGCCCTGCTAGGAAAATAGCGGAGTACAGGTACATCAACTCTATCGACTACGAGGGCGCCTGAGCGTCATACTCAAGTCCAGACTACCGTTTAATGCCTACTGCTGACTTAACAAAATACATATTAATCGCCCGCAGTAAAATCGAAAATACATATAGCCTAATGTTATTTAATTTTGTGCAATATCGTTTTTAACCCACTTACAAATTCTGCTGACGCAAAATCATATCATGTGTTTTAACTAGGTTATAAAGTGCAAGAAACTATTTACGCAAACTAATTAAGAAATGACATATTTTGAGACTTTTTTGTTTTTTTATTTTTATCATTAAGGTAAATAGTATTTAAGTAAACTAGGTATAAAATAATGAATTAAGTAATTACATTTTGTCGTTATTTCAAGACTTTTAATAAAAAATATTGTTATGAATTTTATTGTCCTACAAGTACCATAAAGTGTGAACTCATGCCGCCTGTGATACAGGTTTATCCTAGTACAGGTATCTAACATTATAATACCTTTGTAAATTATTTCTAAGATTTTTTGTTAATATTTTACAAATTTTTAATACTGAATAAATATTATATATTATTATTATTATCACTTAAATCATCGGTGACCCAATGACCCAAATATTTAAATTTAGATACCCCGCACAGTGGAGTGCCATAAAGTGGCACATTCGGAAATACTGGGTAAGAAAAACCACTTGCTTTGAAGAGCATTCGTTCACTTTTCCCAACATTATACCTGGACCCATGAGTCACCGCATATGACTCACAAATAGACACTAGCTGCCTCAAGGCACTAATTGATGGACTCAGCAACATCATGTCGTCTGCACAACTAAGGTTGTTGGTACACACTCCGTCAATATGACATCCGACCACAGTGCTGCTGAGTTCAGTAATCAGCCGGTTTATGTACAGATTGAACAAGCGAAGTGAGCTTAAACCCCCCTGCCTCACTCCGCATTTCAACCGGTACACACTCGACAGAGAACCGTTCCGCCTTACACAATTGCATTGATTGCTATACCAATATTTAAATATGGCCGTAATTGACAAAATCCATAGTCAGTTCATCATTACTATTTAGATACCTAGTATGTTTTTTTTTTATTTTAAACATCCTTTTTAGTTTAAGGTATTTGATAGTTTAAAATGACTGCCATTAGTATTGCCAGTGTTTACATTAATTGTCGTAGTGTCGTCACTGGTATGCATGATGGGCACGAGATATGATGTTTATATATTTATCCGTTTAGTCTGTTCTAAAAATTTCTGCTGAAAATTTAATCAAATGGATCAGAAAATGTCGCAGGTACATTTTAAAAATGTATATGTGGGTATAATTTTGTGGTTCCACTTACAGATTGATTTGATAATTTGAATAGAAAGAAAAAAAAGAAAGAAAAATTGGTTTATTTGTCACAAAAACACGTGCATACAAAAGACAAGAGTAATCAGAAAACAATATAGATCTAAGTTCGCATAAAACAGAAATAGTCGGTAGCTGCACAAAAATACTAATTAAAAATAATACAAAAATTCTAATTTTAAATCACTTTTTAAAAATGGTTTTCTTTGGCAATTGAGGCTAATTTATTACCTTTATTTTCATTGATAATTTTAAAATTACAATTTAATAAACAAAAATGTAAGTTTAAAAAGTGGTGAGATTTAAAGTTGAAACCTTCTAAATACAGATGAATGTGTTACTAAGTCGCTTAAGTGAGTGTTTGGGTAAGAATTTAATCTGAAAAGGGTTCGTTAACTCTTTTACCAAACACTATTCGACCAAATCATAGTAATAAGAACATTTAAGAATTATTACTTTTTAAGAATTATTTTTGGTGATACATTAATATTTATACATTCAAATAGTGATTAACTTTGACACACAACCAAACACATTTTTTTTTAATATATATGTTACAATATTTAAATGAGGTGACAGAATTGCAATGAAACTATGACATAGCTGACAGTAAGAGAAAGTATTATTGGAATTAAATACATTCCCTGGAGCACTCGACCAGTGTATTCTATTTTGATTGGATTAGCTTTTACTAGGATATATAAATTCTTGATAGCCTTTGATTTCGATGCGGGATCTGAAAATAAATGATTATAAACAGGGTGAAGTATTTTTGTAATGTGACTTTGGTGACTTTAGGGTGACGACCAAGACTGTACAAAAAAAAACAAAGTGGTTAAAGCATCTTATACTTAATTTGGAGAAAACACAATTCTAAGTTTTTCAATAAGCTTCTGGTTCATACATGATCTTGTTCGCAAAAAATACTAACACTTAGCCATAGTGTAGCTAATAAGGATGTTAGGTACCTCTTATTGTTTTTGTTTTATATAATTCGCTTCATAATTATTTCGGAACACATAGAAAGAATCAATAAATAGTTACTCACAAATCAGTAACGTATTGTTTAATTTCAGCAAACCCGTTCTTGTTTTGGCGGCTTCGTTAATTAGTTTTTGTCCAGCTAGTAGTACTAAATGTGTACTGCTCAATGAATATATCAGGACAGTAAAACTTATTGTAGCACTAAAATACTTGTATGTTTCCTGAGAAAAATAGAGCTGTCAGTTTCGAAAGCAATACAGAAATATTTGGAACGTTTATACTCCATTTGAAATAAGATTAGACTTTTAACTAAACTTTTTTTACAGTCCGTTCAACCGATTTTGACTTCTATTGCGTTGGTGGCATGACCAATGGCAGCTGCAGTAAACAGTTTGTAACCACTTTTTTTGCTTTTAATGCTATCCTTATGCCTACGCAATAGAAGTCAAAATCGGTTGAACGGACTGTAAAAAAGGTTTGTTTAAATGTCTAATCTTATTTCGAACGGAGTATAGTAAAAGATGATATTTACACATGTACACATACATACATAATCTAACACCTTTTTCCCATGGGTGTAGGCCGAAATTAAAGAACGTCACCTGCTACGATCCTTACATACTCCTTTTGCTTCATTTACGCTCATAGACGCATGCCGGTTGCGAGTAGGTACACCCAGCGTCAGTATGTGCTAGCCCCTCAAGTTTTAAAATGTTACACTGCTACAACATTGAATTCATTACGAATAATCTAAAGAACGACATAGCCCGAAGAATTGCCAAACTTAAGTGGCAATAGGCAGCGCACATTGCTCGCAGAACGGATGGCCGATGGGGCCGAAAGGTTTTGGAGTGGTGGTGGTCCCACAAGATGAACCGATGACCTTGTGGCCGCAGGAATCCGCTGGATGCGGAAAGCATAGAATCGGTCGAAGTGGTGGTGCTTGGGGGAGGCCTATGTACAGCAGTGGACGTCTTTCGGCTGAAATGATGATGATGATGAATCTAAAGAATACTACAAAAGGAGTTCATATTTCGACTTGGATTCGAACCATCGCATCACCGAACGTTGTCACACAATTTCCAGCAGTTTGACGAACTAACCTGCAAGCCCATATTAATTGCGAAGAAATTGTTATGTACTATCGTCCGAGTCAATTTATCTTTAGGTCTGTGTCTAATCGGTAGATATTTGAAGGTATCCATTAAAGTTTTCTTTATAAAATTAATCCATACCCTCAAGTTATAACTACAACGTTTGATGAATACGTTCACTTAAAACTGTTGTTTATTTCTAGCGTTTCCTATTTAATCGTTTGCGTTTATCGTTTGTGTCAGTTGGCAAAATATGTATATTATGATAACTGTAAATTATAAAATCAAATTGTAAAATATAAATCTTTGTAATAAAATAAAAACAAAGTTTTGTTAATTATTAGCAATTATAAATATTATAAAATGACTAGCTGCACCCCGCGGTTTCACTCGCAGAAGTCTTGATCTCGTGGGAATATCGGGATAAAAATTATTATATGTGTTAATCCAGGTTATAACCTATCTGTGTGCCAAATTGCATCCAAATCCATTCAGTAGTTTTTGCGTGAAGAAGAGACAAATATACACATACACTCACAAACTTTCGCCTTTATAATATTAGTGTTTGACATTTCTCGGGACCCAGGGGTCCCGGACCTTTGGAAGGCGTACGAGGGGCCGAAGCCAACTCGCAGAGGCCCCTTAGACGTTTTTAATGAAATGAGGTACCAACCGGCGATTATCCCTGTTCGCACTATGCAAGTGCAGCCAAGGACAACCCCCGGTTGGTGTACGACTATTGTAAGATATGGAAACAAAGATATCGGATTATGGGTTTGGGTTGCTAAAGTGGACTGGGCACGTGGAACTATGGAAGGACTATGGCCCCTGCCTGATCTATGTTTTATATGCACACGGATAAAATGGCAGGGGGTGACTTGCACACTCAATAATGGGCCCCGGAAAACGGTCGCTAGCACATAGTGTCGTAGCGACAAGGGGGCAACACGTCCTGAGGTGCTTATGAGGAGTGGAGAGGTATTCCACGGCTATCAGGACAATCCCGGAAGTACGGTCAAAATCCCTACCAGCATCTTACTGAAATACTTCCTTCCTCCGAGCACGTTTGCTCTTGCGAATCTCCACTCAAGCCGGCCAATTAAGGCAAGAATGAGGCGGGAGCGCCGTTCCTCGTCAGTGTTCACTCCAGCCGGCCAATAAAGGCAAGCCAGAGGTGAGGAACAATACTTCTCCCGGGAGATAGGATCCGTGGGGTCGCTACTGCCCAACAGCTCGCCACATGCTGCCCTGCGGGTTTTTGTATCTCTCTTGGTCTGGCTCCTCATTCCAGACCCGTTCCGGCAAAGTAAACTCTACCGGCACAGACCTAGAGTTCGGAGCGCGCAAGCCCCACCACGACGTCAACGTAGAGATAAGACGGTGGGGATATTAGTGTGATTATTAAAGTATTTAATTTTCCGGATTTTTTAATTTTACTAAAACAAAATAGAAAATACTATTAAAAAAAATTATGACAAAAAGCACATTTCGTGTTTAGGATTTGAACCTCCTATCTTATGCACGGCGAACGGTTTTGAAACCTCCGGTCTATTTAGACGTTGAATAACTTATTGTAAATGTTAACCCTATTCACTAAATAATAAATGTTTTTACAAAAAACTAAAACCAACTTGGGCCTATCACGAATTTGAACGCACATGTCTTTTGGGGGGTAACTACTTAATAGAGCTGTGTGTGCACCTGATCTTTTTGAAGAACATAACCAATAAGTAAGTATACGTTCTTTTAGGACAAAGGCTCCCGGCATTTCCACTCACATCTTCCTTGTTCCTAATATCTTTTGTTAGTCGCCTGTCATTCATCCTTTCAAAATGAACAAACCATCTAAGCTTACCGTTGTCTTATCTCATCATTCCTAAATCTTTTATTCATAGTGGCTGTCGCAAAAAGACCACTTCTCAAAATGTCTACGGGCCTCAAAATGTTCATTTGTCATAATGTCTCTTTTGCAAAATGACCACTTCGCAAAATGTCCCTTTAGTAAAAACTCCATTTTTCAGAATGTCTCTTTCGCAAAATGACCACTTCGCAAAATGTCCCTATTTTTTCAACACACATTCAATCCTTCACATCAGTACAAAATCGGTCAAGTGCGAGTCGGCTTCGTGCACAAAGAGTTTTATAATAATCTTTGTGTTATGTAAATTGAATCACTTGCGAGATTTATTTACTTTGGTGATGATTTTTAAGTGAACAACAATTACAAAAATAAAATGATTTGCTTAGTTTTATTTTGAAAACTTGTGTTTTGAGATAAATATGACGGAGGAGGGCCGACTCCATCATCATTATTAGCACTCATTGTTGGTCCTCTTAACTGTGGGCGTCGGTGGGTAGTGTTGGATGAAGAAAACAGAGTCGTATACACAATCAAACTATAATTCCAGTCCAACAGTTACAACACGGTAAATAGCAACACAACACAACACAGGCACGTATAGTTAAGTAGGTACTAGGTACGTATCGCCGAACGCGCGATGGTTCAGTGATTCGCACGCGCCACCCGCCGACCGAGAAGTGTCAAGAATCGTTAGCGCGCGCCACACCAACTCCATCGAGCGCCATTAGATGGCGCTGGCGTACCGGATACGACTCGATTGCGACACGGCCATCCTGCTTGCACACGTCCTCGTGTGATTTACCCTGCGAGATAAAATAGTCCACGAGAGAATATGGTTCCACTCGGTCACTCCTGACCAAACTCTAGATTTATCGGGTCGGTGAAAATAACGAAATTTTAAAACTCTTCAGCTTTATTTTAACAAAATCTTACTCTTTAATTAAATCAAACATGGTAAAATTGGGAATAATCGAAAACACAACAATCACTACCCTGGGCCATGTACCATAGTCGTTCGGATCAACCTTTAAAACTCTACTGCAGCAAAAAAAACTGCCAAGCTTACAGAAACCATCGAGTAAAACCTCTAACGCCACGGCTCTCCAGCCGACCAGCAATTGCATTGCTCTCATACATCCAGCGCATGGATCAAAACTTCTGCATATCCATCAAGTGGATCGCCCGTGTGCATCACCCACTGACTACACACTATGGTCTTTCCAGACCCCGACCTCCGCCAGAGAAACACGCCCATCGCGCACCCACGGACTACTTGAGTTGCCTCAAGAGACACCGATTTCTACCGGGCTACGACTACGTAGTAACTACTGGTACGGTCGAACACAGCAATTGCATTGCTCTCACACATCCAGCGAATGGATCAAAACTACGGTCTTTCCAGACCCCGACCTCCGCCAGAGATACACGCCCATCGCGCACCCTGGTACGGTCGAACACAATACGGCCAATAGAATCCCTTACTCGACTTTCTACCAAAACTTAAGCTTGGTCATCATCATCTAAATCACAATCAATATCAACATCAACTGGTACGTGACCCACTGGCATCTTCCTTAGGCTATCGTGTGCATATTTGTAGGTACGCTTAGAATTCAAAGCTTTCAGTGTGTAACGATCACCGCCCAAAATCTCAATAACTTTAAACGGACCTTTAAACTTTGAATCTAACTTCGTTTGATTTCGTTCTTCGTTTTTTATCAACACAAAATCACCAATGGCAAAATTTTGAATTTTCGCCTTTGTTTTGTCAAATCGGATCTTGTCATATTCCGCACACTTCTTAATATTTTCTGACGCGCGTTCGCGCATTTCTTCTATGTCTACATCGGTCTCTACATCGCTACACATCAACGATAATGGTCTCGCAATTTTTCCTATTAAAAGCTCCAGAGTTGAAGCTTTTGTAACTCGATTTATGGTACAATTTAAGGCAAGTTGAACATCTCCTATAGAGTCCTGCCACGACCTGTTATCGCTATTCTCTATAGCAGTTAGCATCGATTTAAGGACACTCATGATGCGCTCTACCTGCCCATTAGCACGAGAAGAACCTGTAGCTATCAGATGCAAGTTGATATTCTTGCTCACGCAAAAGTCGCGAAACTCTTTACTTGCAAAACAGCGTCCTTGATCCGCTATTATGCGAGTTGGAGCACCAAAAAGCGCTACACTTTGAGTCACCGCGTGAATACTACTCTTAGAGTCAATATTTGCTGTATGGTAGAGCAGCACGTACTTCGTAAACGCATCGATTAACACAAAAATGTATTCCTTCCTATCGTTCTTTCCGCTAAGTTTACCTGTCGCGTCTATATGAACCGTGTGCCATGGACTCGTCACCTTCGGTATCGGGTGCAATTCGGCTTGAACTTTACCGGAATGAGACTTAGCGACTTTGCACGTAACGCAGCTATCTGTGAATTTTCTAACGTACTGAGACATTCCCGGAAACCAATAATAATCGAAAAGCTTCTCAGCCGTCTTTTCAGCACCGAGGTGAACGATAGAGTCGTGGAAATTATTGACTACCGACCATCGGAGAGCGCGAGGTAAATACGGTAAGCATTTAGATCTACCATTGCGTTGGATATTACGGTGAAGGACGCCTGAACGTAGCACATAAGTTTTGGCTAGTTGCTCGTCTAATTGATTCTCTTCTAAATCGGTTACGATTTTAGAAATCTCTACATCGCGCTGTTGTTCGGCTTGAAGCCAATTGGGAGAGAGTTCAGTAAAATCAATGCGTTTTGGACTTACACGGGTCTCTACTGATTTCGAATCAAGTGGTAAAAGGTTTCGTGAAAGGAAATCTACATGTGAAATACGTTTCCCCTCCCTATACTTTACGTCAAAATCGAAAGACTGCAGAAAAGCCCACCATCTGTGCGCCCGGGGAGTCAGTTCCTGCTTCGTTTGGGAAGATTTCAACGAGTTACAGTCCGTAACGACGGTAAAGTTTCTGCCGTGAAGATATTGCCTAAAATGTTTGATAGAGTTCACAACCGCGAGAGTTTCGAGGTCGTACGAATGATATTTGCTCTCTGCAGGAGACGTTCTCTTACTAAAGTACGCTACCACACAACGCTTACCATCAGCCTTGACTTGAAACAAAATTGCTCCATAACCTAAACTACTCGCGTCTGTGTGTAGCTCTACCGGGAGCTCTGAGTCATAGATCGTCAATACCGGATCACTCGTCAAGGTACAGATTACATTTTGGCGAATGTTTTCGTGTTCTGGTTTCCATGTCAATTCGCCTTTCAGTGAAGTCAGTCGGTACAATGGGGCCATTATTCTAGAAAAATTTTGCACAAATTGGCGAAAGTATGAGGCTAGCCCGATAAACTGCCGTAGTTGGGTCACCGTTTCTGGAGGTGGTAGAGCCGTTAAAGCCTCTACTTTTCTGCGATTGGGTCTGACCTGGCCAGACTCTACCTCAAATCCCAAGAACTCTACCTTCGTCTTGAGGAAGGAGCATTTCCTGAGGTTCAAAGAGAAGCCAGCTTTAGTCAGAACTTCCAACACAGTGTGAAGTCTTTGTAAACCTGACTCTACATCGGGAGAAATAATCAAGACGTCGTCTACGTATACGACCACATAGTCATGAGCAAGGTCACCTAAAGCATTCATTATAGCTCTTTGAAAAACAGAGATAGCATTTTTTAAACCGAATGGCATGGTCAAAAATTCATATTGACCTTCAGGTGTTATAAATGCTGTGCTCTCAATCGACTCTACATTTACTGGTATTAAATGAAAACCGCTAGCGCAGTCTAATTTTGAAAAATAATTGGCACCATGGAGACGCGCGATTTGATCAGAAATTAGAGGAAGGGGGTAACGATCGGAGACAGTGTTACTATTAAGTTCGCGGTAGTCTATACACATGCGGTCTGAACCATCTTGCTTCTTTACTAGCAGAGCTGGGCTTGCAAATGGAGAGCAGCTAGGTCTGATAATATTCGCTTCTAACAGTTCTTTCACACGGTCGCGCACAACGCTGCGTTCGTCCACCGACATCCTATACGGTCGCCGCTGAACCGTACGGTTCGGATCAATCAACTTAATCTTAAGCTCGCCTGTGTTCACTCGCGTCGTAGGCAAACCGGTAATAAAAAATTTAGAAAACTGATTAAGCGTTTGCAAAAACCTATGTTTGTCATTGCCAGTTACATCCGTCGCTATAACAGTTAAATCCGATTGAAGCGCGTTATCACTATTATGACTCACCGAATTTACACAAAAGACTTTCGTTAACGAAAGCTCCGTTGCAGTCATGTTTACAGCAAAACCCAGATTTAAAATCTCGCGACCTAACATGACGTCACTTTGCAAATAATTGTCGGGCAAAACATGCAACAAAATTTCGAGAGGGTGATCGTTAATCACTACACAACATAAAATCTGTTCTGTGCTGAATACTCGCGTTTGACCTATACCAGTCATAGTAACAACATTACTAGCACGTTTACCATTAAATTTCGATGCAAAACTTTCTTTTACCAGCGAGCATTCAGCACCAGAATCGTAAATAAAGCGTAACAATTCACCTTTGTGTTGTAACGTGCCCGATGGTGGTTGTACGACGCAGACATCAATACGCCGCTCGTGCCGCGCCCCGCCGTCGACCGGCCCGCTGCCGCCGCTGCCACTGCCGCCGCTGCCACCGCCGCTCGTACACCGGACGGCTATGTGACCCGGCTTGCCACATTTGAAGCAGACCAAGGGCGGCTTCGCTGCCGGCTGTTGCGCCGCTTGACTCGACAATGATGTAGATGTTGTAGGTCTTCCCCTCGTATCCACGGGCTTGCTTCTGCAGTCAATTCGCTTATGACCGGTTTTTCCACAATTGAAACATTTCATTGATGTAACCTTTGCTCGCTTGATATCGATTGTATTCGATGATTCACCAGTGGTATTAATCCTGCGCTTCAAATGTGATAACGCGTTCAGTTCTTGCTGTAATTTGTCCCTCGATGTAATGTTCGTAGTAAACGCCATACGTTGAAGTCGCTGGTCAAACTGTGATATGTGAGCGAGTACTGTTGCTACGGCGATTTCTTCTTTGTTTACATCTTTCCAACGATTAGTCAGCGAAGTAATTAAACGACTTGCAAACGCGGGTAGTGTTTCCTTTTCACTCGGTTTTTCACCGTTCATTTTAATGAGGGTACCCGCCAATGTCTCGGTCGAAATAAATCGTGTTGTGAAAAGTACCTTAAATTCGTTCCACGTCATTCCTTCGTAGGCTATTTGAGATAGCCATGTTGATGCTTCACCTTTTAGCGCCTTGCTGACCGCCAAAACAAGTCGACCGCCGCTTGGTGGATTTTCGGATAAACACAAATCTGCTGTCGCGCACCATGATCTTGCGTCGGTATCTTGTTTGTCAGGATCGAATGCAGGTAGTTCTTCACAGTAAGCTGGTTTCGGTGATTGCAGCGCCTCAATCAAAGCTCGCATGTTTTTATTCTGTACGTCGAACATGGCACGCCATACGTTTGTTTCCTTGTTCTGATCCAACACTGATCCCACTTCTGATGACGGAGGAGGGCCGACTCCATCATCATTATTAGCACTCATTGTTGGTCCTCTTAACTGTGGGCGTCGGTGGGTAGTGTTGGATGAAGAAAACAGACTCGTATACACAATCAAACTATAATTCCAGTCCAACAGTTACAACACGGTAAATAGCAACACAACACAACACAGGCACGTATAGTTAAGTAGGTACTAGGTACGTATCGCCGAACGCGCGATGGTTCAGTGATTCGCACGCGCCACCCGCCGACCGAGAAGTGTCAAGAATCGTTAGCGCGCGCCACACCAACTCCATCGAGCGCCATTAGATGGCGCTGGCGTACCGGATACGACTCGATTGCGACAAATACTTAAGGTGCGATAGAGCCCATCATTAAAACTATATATATATATATATATATACCTTTCAACTGTCATTAACGAGACACAATAGAATTTTAATTGTTATCCACCTCAATGAGGCGTCGTAACAGATGATGAGGTAATATTGCTTAATTACACTTTTTTTTGTAATTGTTGTTGACTTAAAAACTATTACCAAAATAAATAAATAGGTATCGCAAGCGATTAAATTTGTGTCCTTTAGTTTTATTTCTGTCTATAAATGAACCTACCTACCTATCCGAATAAAAGATTATTATGTAACCCTCTGTGCGCGAATTCGACCCACACTATTGAATGTGCATTGGAAAAAAGGTACATTTTGCGAAGTGGTAATTTTGAGAACGAGACATTCCGAAAAATCGACATTTTGCGTCCGGTAGACATTTTGAAAAGTGGTTATTTTGCGACTGAGCCCCAACATCACTTCTATACATAAGTGTATGCAACAACACACCATTGTGAAAAGCCAGTCGAGTATTTTTCAACATCAACTCGTTGGTCACAATCATATGCAAGCGAATGGTGCTACTTTATTTCCGCATTTACTCTTCTTTCCACATATTCATAAATCTTTCCATTTCAATGTATGTGTCGTGACCAGATCTTAGAATTGATCATTTCATGAAATGATCCACGTGAAACGTTGAGCATTCAATGATCTGTCCAAGCCACATCATGATGTGGCCAGCGGTCGATGTTCTATTTCATGAAACACAACCATTTCTTGAAATGGTCGATCATATCATGAAATGATCAATTCTAAGATCTGGCCATGACATATAAACACATAAACACTCTCCCTGTCTCTTACGATATTTACATTTTCAAGGAATACTCGAAAAATTGTGAATGATGAAGTCATATAATGCAGTGACGATAGCCCCAATGAAAATATCATCTGAAACAAATGTTATAAAATAAAATGTAATTTCTTCAAATATTTCGAATAACTCTCAAAATAAACTTAGACATATTATCATTAGTTTTGATTTTCTGCATCTTTTTTTTAAAGAATTGACATTGAAAACAGCTAAATTTTATTTCACAATTTAAATATCCGTACGTTAAATTATTTTAATCAAGAAAGCATTCAGTGAAATTTGTTAAGAAATTTACCTGAAAACTGAAGCAAGTCGACAGTTCCTTGCTGCAACCAACTAATAACATATAGTTTGTTGCCCACTCTTCCATTCGTTCCTCTGTCCGTTGATAATTTGCTTCCCCCCTCTCAACAGGAAACTCCTTTTTTTGGTCATCATAATATTCTTGAAGATCCGATGCATAATCGTTTAAACGTTTTAATAAACATTGAACCATACTTATGTAAACGTAAAATATAACATGTTCTATAGAAAAACGAAGTTCAGTTAATATTTCTAATATAAATAACATAACTGAGCTCAGGGTAGGAGTCTTGTTATGTGCCAGACATCTATAAAAGATCCTTAATGGCAAAAAACATGTTCCACAAAAGCAAAATATTGCTGTTGTAATGATGAAAAAGTTCTTAAATTTTCTCGAACATTTGTTTGTCGGTTCTGTATTGAAACACTGGTGCACGGCTACCAAATTTTTTACGAAAATTTTGTAAGAACGTGAAGTTTTAATAGCAGAAATCATTATAGAACAAGTACTCAAAAAATTTGTAAATTGATAAACGAAAATACGATACGTTATCTTGAGATCTCTCCCTGAATCTTGTAATTCTGCAACAAATTCATAAGTTGTATATAACAAGATTACTAAATAAATCAGTATCTCTAAAACGACTCGTGTAATTCTAGTTTTACGATAATTATTTTGGGAACTGTAATTTCTGTAAACACCCATTATATTTTCAGCTTTTATTAGCATATCTAACGTTGTGTATTTCATTTTGACGACGAAAGTATTCACGTTCGAAGTCTGAGCTGACTTTGCAGTGAGTGGGTTGATTTTACAATATACATAATAATTTAATTTATTCATAAGTAATTGAATTACTAGAAAACACTATAGATAGTTCAATGTTTTGAGAAAGATGATTGATTATCTTGAATTTCAGCCATTTGATTGATTTTGAAAGTTCAAGAGTAAGAAAATCAACATAGGTAAGTAAAATAATGAGTGTTTACAAAAGTAAAGCTATTTTCAAACATAACATTACATCACGCTTTGTTTCCCCGAAGGGTTGGGCACAGGTGTCCCTGGAGTAGGTACACCCACATTTCGCCAGTTATGTGTTATGTCTTTTTAATTATTCATTATTTCTTTTTCTCTGCTCCTTATACGGAATTTTATGAGTTGTATGTTTTATGGGTCGTGATTGCGAACCCAGACTGTTTCCCAGTTGTGGGTACATTAGCGGATTATGCTTTTTAGAATTACCTGCTCAGAAAATTTTATTCTATAGATAGAAATGTTATTCAGTCTAAATAGTTGTCTACAAAACACTTAAATTAAATGACTTAATCGTAAGTCAACAATCACGTAAGTGACGAAGAAAGATAAATCTGTCGGAACTAGGCACAGTCCCAATGTTATTTTCTCGGTGTACTGTGTTTTAATTGGAAGTATTTTTATGAAAATATTTTTTTATAAAATAATAACATAATTAGCCTATAAGGTTCCCACTGCTGGGACACAGGCCTCCTCTCTTCGAGAGAAAGAGGGCTATAATCTACCACGCGAGCCTAGTGCAGGTTGATAGATATCACATGTCTTAGAATTTTTTGTTCTAGAACATGCCCTGTTTCCTCACACTGTTTTCCTTCACCTTTTTGAGAGAAATGGTGATGAAATTATTTCAACAAATTAAAGCGCCTGCTTAGGTTCGAACCCACAATTATTGTTTTTATTATCAAAAAATTATAAGAATATATATATAAAAAAACCTTTTTTGCTTGCTTGTCGCGAGGTTTGCATTAGTACCTATAAGTGTAATCGCGCGACAAGCTTTTATGATCATATAAATTGTGTATAATGAAGTTATGAGAAGACGTCACATTATTTTTCAAGTTACTCTCAACAAGCCCTTTGATTTGATACACATATTGTAGAAATGCATTAAAAATAACTATTCCGCCATCTTGGATGGTCTGCCATATTAGATTTAGAATGACGTCACATTATTTTTCGAGTTATTCTCATCAAACCCTTTCATTTGATACCCATATTGTAGAAATGCATTAAAAATAACTATTCCGCTATCTTGGATGGTCCGCCATATTGGATTTAGAATGACGTCACATTCTTTTTTGAGTTACTCTCAACAAACCCTTTCATTTGAAACCCATATTGTAGAAATGCATTAAAAATAACTATTCCGCCATCTTGGATGGTCCGCCATATTGGATTTAGAATAACGTCACTAACTTATCGTGTATTATCACCCAAAGAAAACGTGCTTAAAAAATTTCAGCTCAATCGGTTGAAGATATCTGCTTCAAAATTGAGTTGCAAGAGTCCACCCGAACATACATACATACATCGCAAGTTAAATAAAAGCTTTTAAAAACACTCGTGTAGAACTTGGGTACAAAACAGTTATGCTCTTTCATATGATTCTGTGTTTTGCTAGTCATCAGAGAAATCATGAAAGGAATGAAAATTAGTCTCGGTCGCTTACGTTGAAGAAGACTATTATCGCAGATGGATTATCGAATCCGTTGTTTTACATAACCGCGAGCCGTTTTACAAAACAGCTCCGTTATGTAAAACAGCTGAATGATGTTTACCGATTTGCCACAATAACTGAACTTTAACCAAGCGAGCATCGCTGAGCTAGTAGCGACAAACAAGTACTCGCCGACGGTGTGAACAGTCAGCGATCAACTATTAATATCATGTAGGGTAATAATTTTTACAACTGCTATTTAAATATTAGCCTTTCAACTGTCATTAACGAGACACAATAGAATTTTAATTGTTATCCACCTCAATGGGGCGTCGTAACAGATGATGAGTTAGGGAGGTTATAATGATCAATTGAAAAAAATTACGAGCAGTCATTTTATACGTCGGCGGTTGGCCAATTAGTGTGACAGTAAAACATGAACAGTAGCACAAAAATACTCAAATAGTGTACTAATAACGGTGGGACAGTTCCTTTCATCATTCCAGCCGAAAAATGTCTACTGCTGGACTTAGGCGTCCCCCAAGTACCGCCATTTTGACCGGTTCTGAGGTTCCCTCATCCAGCGGATTCCTGTGGCCTTCACAAAGTCATCGGTCCACCTTGTGGGAGGTTTTCCAAACAACGGAACCTTTCGGGCCCATCAGCCATCTGTTCTGCGAGCAATGTGCCCAGCACAGTTCCCTTAGTGTGGTTTAATTGTTAAAAGCTTTTAATTGTTAGGGCAATAAATAAACTTTACCTACATTTCAAATTTTGGAAGCATTAGCCAGCAGAGCTCATTTATATAAATGAGGAAAAGGGTTGGGCCGATAATACTGCCCTGGAGAACCCCGATGGTATGGGGAACTCGTGATTTGTCCAATCACCGATCCTGACGCACTGTCGCTTAACATGATACAAAAAATACTCAAGTAGTGTAATAACGGTGGGACAGTTCTTTTCATCATTTCAGCCAAAATATGTCCAGCGCTGGACTAAGGCGTCCCCCAAGTACCGTCAATTCGACCGGTTCTATCCTTCCCGCATCCAGCGGATTCACTCAGTACCTCTCGTTCACCAGTCCGTGCTTCAAGTCGCCGTTAAAATATTGCAGAATGCTACTGATATAAACATAGTGATGACTAAAACAATACTTAATATGAGAAAATTAACTTACTTACTGACCACGAGCTGTATAATTTGACCAAACTTCTTTTGAATTTTGCTCCTTCATTTAGAAGTCTCTGACCAGAAGTGAAGATAAAATATGTACAACACCAAGAATATAGTAAACTTTGTAATGTGATCAAGGCAGTCACGTAAAATACGGTTTCCTGTGTAAAGAAAGAATCAGGAAGATCAGAATAAAAAAAGAAGAGCATGCATTCTATATCACGTGATGCAGCGAAATAAAAAACAAGTATTTATAATTAATGATAAAAGCAAGAAAGCAGTTGCCATCATTATGATCAACTTTCATAAAGCTGATGGCAACGGAAACAAATGTATGAAAGAACAAACAAACTAAACTAATAACATTTCTTTTTTGTTCATGGTTAAAAGGAAACGACAAATGCATTACAACATCATTTTATACTTACGCGCATTAAAATTATTTTGAATTTCGCATACGTTGAAATAATATAATGCACCGATGACAAAGCGGATAAAAATAACATCTGAAAAATAATTAATGAAGTGTTGTATACATTCTGTTGATTTAGGCTTATTTGAATATGTTGACAACTGTATCTGAATGGCTAGTGGGAAACAAGGTACTATAACTTTAAGTAAGGTTAAATTTACCTGACTTTTGAAGCAATCAGAGAGTGTATTGCTACAACTCTCTAATATTTGGTACTTTGTCGCCCACTCATCAACTTGGGCCGCCGTCAGCGGATCATTCCCTTGGCTCATATGCGAGTTGTGTCTCTTTTCCATTACAGTATACTTCGCTTTAATGTCACAAGTAGACATGTTCATAGATTTCAAATAATATTGTAATATAGAAACATAAGTGTAAAACGTAACACTTGACACAAGATGTAACGCATTTCAATGTATATTTCTATCAGAAATAATACTATGTAAAATTCACCAAAATGCGTCGGCGATTGACGGACTCTGAGAGTTATCAAAATGACGTTAACCAAACTAAACGTTGCTGAGGCTAACATGAAGACTAGTTTGAACTGTTTAATATATTTTTTGTATGTTTCAACATTCCAGAAGCAATACTGGGCTTCCATGAAGTTTTGAATAAATAATTTATGAGAATGCGAGCTTAGAACAGCACACGTCATAATTCTGAAACTATTTAGAAGAAAAACTAAGTGATATACGATCAGCGGTGACGATACATTTACACGGAATCTTAAACTTGGAGAAAAAACGATGAAGGTTCGACAATAAACAGTAACAGAAACCACAATTTCAACAATAATACGAATTAAAATTAGAGTTTTGAGATGTTTTCCAACAGAACTATAATTTCTGTGAACGCCCATTATATTTTCAGCGATTATCATAATTTTGTTTTCTAACATTTTAACGTATCGTAAGCGTTCGTCCTTACTCGGAAAAGGAAGTGACCACTTATGACCTATATTACAAAATCGTTTATAAAAACTGTCCCTGATAATTCAAATGATTATATATAAGCATAAATTATTGATAAGAATCTTGATTGATGACTTTAATGAGATTAAAGTAATGGGAAAGACGCAGTGTGCTAATGAAAAATTGCTTTTCTGATATTAATGATAGATTCTACCAACGTAATAATTTGTCAGAAAGATGATCTAATTAGTTCTGTAATGCACTATTTCGGTAAAAGTCAATTGTTTCGATAAACATCGATCACGTTTCCAACTTTTTATAATGTTTTTTTATAATCGGTTACTGAGTTTAAAATTTCGAATACTTGGCACTCAGTAATATAAATTAACTCATTATAGAAAGTACCTACATTTGTGTTAACCATAGGTGGTTATATAAAATGATTATTAACCATTTATCAAAAATATTCACTAATTTCCGGTGTCTCTTACATGCAAATTCCAACCTACCACATTTATTTCAGACAAGGTCCATATTCTTGTTAGTAACAATATACTTAAAAATACTAATATTTGTATATATACACAAAAACACACGTATATATCACAAAACAGATTAAACTGCGACATGAAGCCGCATCCACCTTCGAAACATGGGGGACTCCCCCCGATCTGCAAATACACCCAGTATGGAGTTGGGACTACCACGAACGCGAGTGAGCAGGGAGGCACATCTTTTCCTTATAACAGCAGCAAATCCATCAACCCGCGCCTCAGCAAACATCCCTGACGCACTGCAACGCCATGGCAGCCCCAGCAGTACCCTGAGTGCATTGTTGTATTGGACACGCAGGTCGCTGCGAATAACTGACCCACAGTCTGCAGGTATACAAAGATTGGCAATATGCTTTAAAAGTTTGATTTTAACCGCATTCGTACACCGTGCAAACCTGCGGGCCAGCATGTTACAACGGACAGTCTGCGACCTGCGTTCCCTGTCTATGTCCACATTGTCACTTAAATCATCGGTGACCCAATGACCCAAATATTTAAATTTGGATACCCTGCACAGTGGAGTGCCATAAAGTGGCACATACAACCACTTGTTTTGAAGAGCATTCGTTCACTTTTCCCAACATTATACCTAAACCCATGAGTCACCGCATATGACTCACAAATAGACACTAGCTGCCTCAAGGCACTAATTGATGGACTCAGCAACACCATGTCGTCTGCATAACTAAGGTTGTTGGTACACACTCCGTCAATATGACATCCGACCACGGTGCCGCTGAGTTCAGCAATCAGCCGGTTTATGTACAGATTGAACAAGCGAGGTGAGGTTAAACCCCCCTGCCTCACTTCGCATTTCAACCGGTACACACTCGACAGAGAACCGTTCCGCCTCACACAATTGTATTGATTGCTATACCAATACTTAAATATGGCCGTAATTGACAAAATCCATAGTCAGTTCATCATTACTATTTAGATACCTAGTATGTTTTTTTATTATTTTAAACATCCTTTTTAGTTTAAGGTATTTGATAGTTTAAAATTACTGCCATTAGTATTGCCAGTGTTTACATTAATTGTCGTAGTGTCGTACCCACATGGTATACATGATGGGCACGAGATACGATGTTTACATATTTATAGTCTGTTCTAAAAGTATCTGATGAAAATTTAATCAAATGGATCAGAAAATGTCGCAGGTACATTTTAAAAATGTACATGTGGGTGTAATTTTGTGGTTCCACTTACAGATTGATTTGATAATTTGAATAGAAAGAAAAAAAAGAAAGAAAAATTGGTTTATTTGTCACAGAAATACGTGCATACAAAAAGACAAGAGTAATCAGAAAACAAAATAGATCTAAGTATGTATAAAACAGAAATAGTCGGTAGCTGCACAAAAATACTAATAAAAAAAAAAAATCTAATTTTAAATCACTTTTTAAAAATGTTTTTTCTTTGGCAATTGAGGTTAATTTTATACCTTTATTTTCATTGATAATTTTAGAATTACAATTTAATAAACAAAAATGTAAGTTTAAAAAGTGGTGAGATTTAAAGTTGAAACCTCCTAAATACAGATGAATGTGTTACTATGTCGCTTAAGTGAGTGTTTGGGTAAGAATTTAACTTGAAAAGGGTTTGTTAACACTTTTACCAAACACTATTCGACCAAATTATAGTAATAAGAACATTTAAGAATTATTATTTTTTAAGAATTATTTTTGGTGATACATTAATATTTATACATTCAAATAGTGATTAACTTATATATGTTACAATATTTAAATGAGGTGACAGAATTGCAATGAAACTATGACATAGCTGACAGTAAGAGAAAGTATTATTGGAATTAAATACATTCCCTGGAGCACTCGACCAGTGTATTCTATTTTGATTGGATTAGCTTTTACTAGGATATATAAATTCTTGATAGCCTTTGATTTCGATGCAGGATCTGAAAATAAATGATTATAAACAGGGTGAAGTATTTTTGTAATGTGACTTTGGTGACTTTAGGGTGATGACCAAGACTATACAAAAAAAGACAAAGTGGTTAAAGCATCTTATACTTAATTTTGGAGAAAACACAATTCTAAGTTTTTCAATAAGCTTCTGGTTCATAGATGATCTTATTCGTAAATAGTACGTTACTGCCGCGGTCTATAATGACTACTTTGCTGGTCGCGCTGATGATGGCCGACAGCGCAGCGTAGCGCAGCTCCAGGCCGACACAGCGCGGTCAGCGTGCAGCACTTGATGGACGAGCTGAGATAAAGGCCGAGGCCGTAGGTCGAGGCCTTTACAGCGAGGACAGCAAGGGCTGCAATGATGGCCAAGCTGGAAGGCCTAGAGCGTAGCTAGGCTAGCTCGAGGCAATCATAGCGTGACCAGCGAAGCAGTCATAGTGGGCCAAGGCTTGTATAGTGCTTTACTCAAAAATGCAAGTACCTAATCTAAATAAAACCAGCAAGTAAATAAAGATTTAGATTTCCTACTGATTTTCCACTGCACAAATTTTTAATATGCAAGCTTATATTTTTCCTTTGAGTTTTGCGGTATTAAATTTTCAACCACTAATTTAGCTTCATCTTTAATGTCTGGCGGTGTTAAACATATTGAATCGGAAGAATTTTCGCTTTGATAGCTCATTTTTAGCAAAAAATTCACTAAATAAAAATAAAATTTTCGCTGAACCACGCCTTTGTTACTTCTTTGTTTTTTTTTTTGCTATGTTGGTTGGAACTATACAGTCAAATATGGAATAAAATCATTTTGTACCTATCTCTATAAATACAAACAGCTGTGTTTTAAGTAAAATCTTTTTGCATTTGATTTTTTAAAACGTTGAAACGTCAAAATAGCGGCCGGCAATGTTTTGCTGGCCTGTTAGAGCGACCAGCAAAACTTTGCCGGCCGCTCCTTGAAACAGAACGACAAGGTCGACTTTGCTCAAACAAGGTTGTCAAAATAATGACCACATTACATGCATTTTTGAGTAAAAATACTAACACTTAACCATAGTGTAGCTAATAAGGATGTTAGGTACCTCTTATTGTTTTTGTTTTATATAATTCGCTTCATAATTATTTTGGAACACATAGAAAGAATCAATAAATAGTTACTCACAAATCAATAACGTGTTGTTTAATTTCAGCAAACCCGTTCTTGTTTTGGCGGCTTCGTTAATTAGTTTTTGTCCAGCTAGTAGTACTAAATGTGTACTACTCAAAGAATACATCAGGTGAGCAAAATTTAGGATAGCACCAAAATACTTGTATGTTTCCTGAGAAAAACAGAGCTGTCAGTTTCGAAAGCAATACAGAAATATTTGGAACGCTTATACTCCATTTGAAATATGATTAGACTTTTAACTAAACCTTTTTTTCAGTCCGTTCAACCGATTTTGACTTCTATTGCGTTGGTGGCATGACAAATGGCAGCTGCAGTAAACAGTTGGTTTGTAACCACTTTTTTTGCTTTTAATGCTATCCTTATGCCTACGCAATAGAAGTCAAAATCGGTTGAACGGACTGTAAAAAAGGTTTGTTTAAATGTCTAATCTTATTTCGAACGGAGTATAGTAAAAGATGATATTTACACATATACATACATAATCTACATACATAATCTCACACCTTTTTCCCATGGGGGTAGGCAGAAATTAAAGAACGTCACCTGCTACGATCCTTACATACTCCTTTTGCTTCATTTACGCTCATAGACGCATGCCGGTTGCGAGTAGGTACACACAGCGTCAGTATGTGCTAGCCCCTCAAGTTTTAAAATGATACACTGCTACAACATTGAATTGAAGGCCGCAGGAATCCGCTGGATGCGGAAAGCACAGAATCGGTCGAAGTGGCGGTGCTTGGGGGAGGCCTATGTCCAGCAGTGGACGTCTTTCGGCTGAAATGATGATGATAATGAATCTAAAGAATACTACAAAAGGAGTTCATTATTTCGACTTGGATTCGAACCATCGCATCACCGAACGTCGTCACACTATTTCCGGCAGTTTGACGAACTAACCTGCAAGCCCATATGAATTGCGAAGAAATTGTAATGTACTATCGTCCGAGTCAATTTATCTTTAGGTTTGTGTCTAATCGGTAGATATTATAATTTGAGGGTATCTATTAACGTTTTCTTTATAAAATTAATCCATACCCTCAAGTTATAACTACAACGTTTGATGAATTCGTTCACTTAAAACTATTGTATATTTCTAGCGTTTCCTATTTCGTTTGCGTTTATCGTTTGTGTCAGTTGGCAAAATATGTATATTATGATAACTGTAAATTATAAAATCAAATTGTAAAATACGAGTATAAACCTTTGTAATAAAATAAGAACAAATTTTTGTTAATTATTAGCAACTATAAATATTATAAAATGACTAGCTGCACCCCGCGGTTTCACCCGCAGAAGTCTCGATCCCGTGGGAATATCGGGATAAAAATTATTATATGTGTTAATCCAGGTTATAACCTATCTGTGTGCCAAATTGCATCCAAATCCGTTCAGTAGTTTTTGCGTGAAGAAGAGACAAACATACACACACACTCACAAACTTTCGCCTTTATAATATTAGTGTGATTATTAAAGTATTTTATTTTTCTGGATTATTTAATTTTATTAAAACAAAATAGAACAATACTATTAAAAAAATGAATGACAAAAAGCACATTTCGTGTTTAGGATTTGAACCTCTTATCTTATACACAGCGAGTGGTTTTGAAACCTCCGGTCTATTTAGACGTTGAATAACTTATTGTAAATGTTAACCCTATTCACTAAAACAATACAATATTTTTTTTTTTTTTGCAAAATACTAAAACCAACTTGGGCATATCGTGGATTTGAACGCACATGTCTTTTGGGGGGTAACTACTTATATAATAGAGCTGTATGTGCACCTGATCTTTTTGAAGAACATAACCAATAAGTAAGTATACGTTCTTTTAGGATAAAGGCTCCCGGCATTTCCACTCACATCTTCCTTGTAAATACCTTTTGTTAGTCGCCTGTCATTCATCCTTTCAAAATGAACAAACCATCTAAGCTTACCGTTGTCTTATCTCACCATTCCTAAATCTTTTATTCATAGTGGCTGTCGCAAAATGACCACTTCTCAAAATGTCTACTGGCCGCAAAATGTCCATTTGTCATAATGTCTCTATTGCAAAATGACCACTTCGCAAAATGTCCCTTTAGTAAAAACTCCATTTTTCAGAATGTCTCTTTCGCAAAATGTCCCTATTTTTTCAACACACATTCAATCCTTCACATCAGTACAAAATCGGTCAAGTGCGAGTCGGCTTCGTGCACAAAGAGTTTTATAATAATCTTTGTGTTATGTAAATTGAATCACTTGCGAGATTTATTTATTTTGGTTATGGTTTTTAAGTGAACAACAATTACAAAAATAAAGTGATTTGCTTAGTTTTATTTTGAAAACTTGTGTTTTGAGATAAATACTTAAGGTGCGATAGAGCCCATCATTAAAACTATATATATATATACCTTTTAACTGTCATTAACGAGACACAATAGAATTTTAATTGTTATCCACCTCAATGAGGCGTCGTAACAGATGATGAGGTAATATTGCTTAATTACACTTTTTTTTGTAATTGTTGTTGACTTAAAAACTATTACCAAAATAAATAAATAGGTATCGCAAGCGATTAAATTTGTGTCCTTTAGTTTTGTTTCTGTCTATAAGTGAACCTACCTACCTATCTGAATAAAAGATTATTATGTAACCCTCTGTGCGCGAATTCGACCCACACTATTGAATGTGCATTGGAAAAAAGGTACATTTTGCGAAGTGGTAATTTTGAGAACGAGACATTCCGAAAAATCGACATTTTGCGTCCGGTAGACATTTTGAAAAGTGGTTATTTTGCGACTGAGCCACAACATCACTTCTATACATAAGTGTATGCAACAACACACCATTGTGAAAAGCCAGTCGAGTATTTTTCAACATCAACTCGTTGGTCACAATCACATGCAAGCGAATGGTGCTACTTTATTTCCGCATTTACTCTTCTTTCCACATATTCATAAATCTTTCCATTTCAATGTATGTGTCGTGACCAGATCTTAGAATTGATCATTTCATGAAATGATCCACGTAAGATCTGGCCATGACATATAAACACATAAACACTCTCCCTGTCTCTTACGATATTTACATTTTCAAGGAATACTCGAAAAATTGTGAATGATGAAGTCATATAATGCAGTGACGATAGCCCCAATGAAAATATCATCTGAAACAAATGTTATAAAATAAAATGTAATTTCTTCAAATATTTCGAATAACTCTCAAAATAAACTTAGACATATTATCATTAGTTTTGATTTTCTGCATCTTTTTTTAAAGAATTGACATTGAAAACAGCTAAATTTTATTTCACAATTTAAACATCCGTACGTTAAATTATTTTAATCAAGAAAGCATTCAGTGAAATTTGTTAAGAAATTTACCTGAAAACTGAAGCAAGTCGACAGTTCCTTGCTGCAACCAACTAATAACATATAGTTTGTTGCCCACTCTTCCATTCGTTCCTCTGTCCGTTGATAATTTGCTTCCCCCCTCTCAACAGGAAACTCCTTTTTTTGGTCATCATAATATTCTTGAAGATCCGATGCATAATCGTTTAAACGTTTTAACAAACATTGAACCATACTTATGTAAACGTAAAATATAACATGTTCTATACAAAAACGAAGTTCAGTTAATATTTCTAATATAAATAACATAACTGAGCTCAGGGTAGGAGTCTTGTTATGTGCCAGACATCTATAAAAGATCCTTAATGGCAAAAAACATGTTCCACAAAAGCAAAATATTGCTGTTGTAATGATGAAAAAGTTCTTAAATTTTCTCGAACATTTGTTTGTCGGTTCTGTATTGAAACACTGGTGCACGGCTACCAAATTTTTTACGAAAATTTTGTAAGAACGTGAAGTTTTAATAGCAGAAATCATTATAGAACAAGTACTCAAAAAATTTGTAAATTGATAAACGAAAATACGATACGTTATCTTGAGATCTCTCCCTGAATCTTGTAATTCTGCAACAAATTCATAAGTTGTACATAACAAGATTACTAAATAAATCAGTATCTCTAAAACGACTCGTGTAATTCTAGTTTTACGATAATTATTTTGGGAACTGTAATTTCTGTAAACACCCATTATATTTTCAGCTTTTATTAGCATATCTAACGTTGTGTATTTCATTTTGACGACGAAAGTATTCACGTTCGAAGTCTGAGCTGACTTTGCAGTGAGTGGGTTGATTTTACAATATACATAATAATTTAATTTATTCATAAGTAATTGAATTACTAGAAAACACTATAGATAGTTCAATGTTTTGAGAAAGATGATTGATTATCTTGAATTTCAGCCATTTGATTGATTTTGAAAGTTCAAGAGTAAGAAAATCAACATAGGTAAGTTAAATAATGAGTGTTTACAAAAGTAAAGCTATTTTCAAACATAACATTACATCACGCCTTGTTTCCCCGAAGGGTTGGGCACAGGTGTCCCTGGAGTAGGTACACCCACATTTCGCCAGTTATGTGTTATGTCTTTTTAATTATTCATTATTTCTTTTTCTCTGCTCCTTATACGGAATTTTATGAGTTGTATGTTTTATGGGTCGTGATTGCGAACCCAGACTGTTTCCCAGTTGTGGGTACATTAGCGGATTATGCTTTTTAGAATTACCTGCTCAGAAAATTTTATTCTATAGATAGAAATGTTATTCAGTCTAAATAGTTGTCTACAAAACACTTAAATTAAATGACTTAATCGTAAGTCAACAATCACGTAAGTGACGAAGAAAGATAAATCTGTCGGAACTAGGCACAGTCCCAATGTTATTTTCTCGGTGTACTGTGTTTTAATTGGAAGTATTTTTATGAAAATATTTTTTTATAAAATAATAACATAATTAGCCTATAAGGTTCCCACTGCTGGGACACAGGCCTCCTCTCTTCGAGAGAAAGAGGGCTATAATCTACCACGCGAGCCTAGTGCAGGTTGATAGATATCACATGTCTTAGAATTTTTTGTTCTAGAACATGCCCTGTTTCCTCACACTGTTTTCCTTCACCTTTTTGAGAGAAATGGTGATGAAATTATTTCAACAAATTAAAGCGCCTGCTTAGGTTCGAACCCACAATTATTGTTTTTATTATCAAAAAATTATAAGAATATATATATAAAAAAACCTTTTTTGCTTGCTTGTCGCGAGGTTTGCATTAGTACCTATAAGTGTAATCGCGCGACAAGCTTTTATGATCATATAAATTGTGTATAATGAAGTTATGAGAAGACGTCACATTATTTTTCAAGTTACTCTCAACAAGCCCTTTGATTTGATACACATATTGTAGAAATGCATTAAAAATAACTATTCCGCCATCTTGGATGGTCTGCCATATTAGATTTAGAATGACGTCACATTATTTTTCGAGTTACTCTCATCAAACCCTTTCATTTGATACCCATATTGTAGAAATGCATTAAAAATAACTATTCCGCTATCTTGGATGGTCCGCCATATTGGATTTAGAATGACGTCACATTCTTTTTTGAGTTACTCTCAACAAACCCTTTCATTTGAAACCCATATTGTAGAAATGCATTAAAAATAACTATTCCGCCATCTTGGATGGTCCGCCATATTGGATTTAGAATAACGTCACTAACTTATCGTGTATTATCACCCAAAGAAAACGTGCTTAAAAAATTTCAGCTCAATCGGTTGAAGATATCTGCTTCAAAATTGAGTTGCAAGAGTCCACCCGAACATACATACATACATCGCAAGTTAAATAAAAGCTTTTAAAAACACTCGTGTAGAACTTGGGTACAAAACAGTTATGCTCTTTCATATGATTCTGTGTTTTGCTAGTCATCAGAGAAATCATGAAAGGAATGAAAAGTAGTCTCGGTCGCTTACGTTGAAGAAGACTATTATCGCAGATGGATTATCGAATCCGTTGTTTTTACATAACCGCGAGCCGTTTTACAAAACAGCTCCGTTATGTAAAACAGCTGAATGATGTTTACCGATTTGCCACAATAACTGAACTTTAACCAAGCGAGCATCGCTGAGCTAGTAGCGACAAACAAGTACTCGCCGACGGTGTGAACAGTCAGCGATCAACTATTAATATAATGTAGGGTAATAATTTTTACAACTGCTATTTAAATATTAGCCTTTCAACTGTCATTAACGAGACACAATAGAATTTTAATTGTTATCCACCTCAATGGGGCGTCGTAACAGATGATGAGTTAGGGAGGTTATAATGATCAATTGAAAAAAATTACGAGCAGTCATTTTATACGTCGGCGGTTGGCCAATTAGTGTGACAGTAAAACATGAACAGTAGCACAAAAATACTCAAATAGTGTACTAATAACGGTGGGACAGTTCCTTTCATCATTCCAGCCGAAAAATGTCTACTGCTGGACTTAGGCGTCCCCCAAGTACCGCCATTTTGACCGGTTCTGTGGTTCCCTCATCCAGCGGATTCCTGTGGCCTTCACAAAGTCATCGGTCCACCTTGTGGGAGGTTTTCCAAACAACGCTACGTCTTACGGAACCTTTCGGGCCCATCAGCCATCTGTTCTGCGAGCAATGTGCCCAGCACAGTTCCCTTAGTGTGGTTAATTGTTAAAAGCTTTTAATTGTTAGGGCAATAAATAAACTTTACCTACATTTCAAATTTGGGAAGCATTAGCCAGCAGAGCTCATTTATATAAATGAGGAAAAGGGTTGGGCCGATAATACTGCCCTGGAGAACCCCGATGGTATGGGGAACTCGTGATTTGTCCAATCACCGATCCTGACGCACTGTCGCTTAACATGATACAAAAAATACTCAAGTAGTGTAATAACGGTGGGACAGTTCTTTTCATCATTTCAGCCAAAATATGTCCAGCGCTGGACTAAGGCGTCCCCCAAGTACCGTCAATTCGACCGGTTCTGTCCTTCCCGCATCCAGCGGATTAACTGAGTACCTCTCGTTCACCAGTCCGTGCTTCAAGTCGCCGTTAGAAAATTGCAGAATGCTACTGATATAAACATAGTGATGACTAAAACAATACTTAATATGAGAAAATTAACTTACTTACTGACCACGAGCTGTATAATTTGACCAAACTTCTTTTGAATTTTGCTCCTTCATTTAGAAGTCTCTGACCAGAAGTGAAGATAAAATATGTACAACACCAAGAATATAGTAAACTTTGTAATGTGATCTAGGCAGTCACGTAAAATACGGTTTCCTGTGTAAAGAAAGAATCAGGAAGATCAGAATAAAAAAAGAAGAGCATGCATTCTATATCACGTGATGCAGCGATAAAAAACAAGTATTTATAATTAATGATAAAAGCAAGAAAGAAGTTGCCATCATTATGATCAACTTTCATAAAGCTGATGGCAACGGAAACAAATGTATGAAAGAACAAACAAACTAAACTAATAACATTTTTTTTTTGTTCATGGTTAAAAGGAAACGACAAATGCATTACAACATCATTTTATACTTACGCGCATTAAAATTATTCTGAATATCGCATACGTTGAAATAATATAATGTACCGATGACAAAGCGGATAAAAATAACATCTGAAAAACAATTAATGAAGTGTTGTATACATTTTGTTGAAGTGGGCTTATTTGAATATGTTGACAACTGTATATGAATGGCTAGTGGGCAACAAGGTACTATAACTTTATGTAAGGTTAAATTTACCTGACTTTTGAAGCAATCAGAGAGAGTATTGCTACAACTCTCTAATATTTAGTACTTTGTCGCCCACTCATCAACTTGGGCCACCGTCAGCGGATCATTCCCTTGGCTCATATGCGAGTTGTATCTCTTTTCCATTACAGTATACTTCGATTTAATGTCACAAGTAGACATGTTCATAGATTTCAAATAATATTGTAATATAGAAACATAAGTGTAAAACGTAACACTTTTCAAGATGTAACGCATTTCAATGTATATTTCTATCAGAAATAATACTATGTAAAATTCACCAACATGCGTCGGCGATTGACGGACTCTGAGAGTTATCAAAATGACGTTAACCAAACTAAACGTTGCTGAGGCTAACATGAAGACTATTTTGAACTGTTTAATATATTTTTTGTATGTTTCGACATTCCAGAAGCAATACTGGGCTTCCATGAAGTTATGAATAAATAATTTGTGAGAATGCGAGCTTAGAACAGCACACGTCATAATACTGAAACTATTTAGAAGAAAAACTAAGTGATATACAATCAGCGGTGACGAAACATTTACACGGAATCTTAAACTTGGAGAAAAAACGATGAAGGTTCGACAATAAACAGTTACAGAAACCACAATTTCAACAATAATACGAATCAAAATTAGAGTTTTGAGATGTTTTCCAACAGAACTATAATTTCTGTGAACGCCCATTATATTTTCAGCGATTATCATAATTTTGTTTTCTAACATTTTGACGTATCGTAAGTGTTTGTCCTTACTCGGAAAAGGAAGTGACCACTTATGACTAACATTATAAAAAAATCGTTTATAAAAACTGTACCCGATCATTCAAATGATTATATGTATATAAGCATAAATTATTGATAAGAATCTTGATTGATGACTTTTATGAGATTAAAGTAATGGGAAAGACGCAGTGTGCTAATGAAAAATTGCTTTTCTGATATTAATGATAGAATCTACCAGCGTAATAATTAGTCAGAAAGATGATCTTATTAGTTCTGTAATGGGATATTTCGGTAAAAATCAATTGTTTCGATAAACATTAGTGATGCAACGGAACTGGCATAACGGAAGCAGAAACGGAAACAGATGTCAAAAGTAAATCTTAACGGAAGCGGAAACGGAAACGGAAGCGGAAACGGAAGTGTTAACACTATGAAAAAAAAAGCACAATTGTACATTTAAAAGTTATTTTATTAAATTTGTATTTTAGTAGTCAAAATTAAACAGCGGCAAGTTATATTTAATAAAGAGTAACTTGGCCGCTTTTTCACCTTTCAGCCTATTTCGATGTTCTTCATATATTAAACCAACTCCGCTAAATAATTGCTCGCTGGCTACACTGGTGGGGGGAGCTGATAAGTATTGGCGAACTATTGGCAAAATATGGGGGTATTTGTGCGCATTTCCATTCCACCACATAAGGGGATCCTCATGAAGAGGTAGTCTTTTTTCTTTCTTGTACTCCCGAAGGTGTGACTGTATCTTTAAAAGTAAATTGTCACCATCGTCAGCTGTAGAAGAGTCTGCTGCACCGCTCCTCATCGCTTTCTCCCCGCTTCCGTTCAGAGTTCTTTTATAAAGTTTGCGGAACCAGAAGCAGAAACGGAAGTGAAAAAAAATGCGGAACTTCTGCAGTTGCGGAAGCGGAAGCAGAGTTCTGTTGCAACACTAATAAACATCTATCACGTTTCCAACTTTTTATAACATTTTAATTGTTAAGGTTTTTTATAATCGGTTATTGAGTCTAAAATTTCGAATATTAAACTTGGCACTCAGTAATATAAATTAACTCATTAAAGAAAGTACCTACATGTGTTTACCATAGGTGGTTATATAAAATGGTTATTAACCATTTATCAAAAATATTCACTAATTTCTCGTGTCTCTTACATGCAAATTCCAACCAACCACATTTATTTCAGACAAGGTCCATATTCGTGTTAGTAACAATATACTTAAAAATACTAATATTAGTATATATACACAAAAAACACACATATATATCACAAAACAGATTAAACTGCGACATGAACCCGCATCCACCTTCGAAACATGGGGGACTCCCCCCGATCTGCAAATACACCCAGTATGGAGTTGGGACTACCACGAACGCGAGTGAGCAGGGAGGCACATCTTTTCCTTATAACAGCAGCAAATCCATCAACCCACGCCTCAACAAACATCCCTGACGCACTGCAACGCCATGGCAGCCCCAGCAGTACCCTGAGTGCTTTGTTGTATTGGACACGCAGGTCGCTGTATGCTCGCTGCGAATAACTGACCCACAGTCTGCAGGTATACAAAGATTGGCAATATGGTTTAAAAGCGTGATCTTAACCGCATTCGTACACTGTGCAAATCTGCGGGCCAGCATGTTACAACGGACAGTCTGCGACCTGCGTTCCCTGTTTATGTCCACATTGTCACTTAAATCATCGGTAACCCAATGACCCAAATATTTAAATTTGGATACCCTGCACAGTGGAGTGCCATAAAGTGGCACATACAACCACTTGCTTTGAAGAGCATTCGTTCAATTTTCCCAACATTATACCTGAACCCATGAGTCACCGCATATGACTCACAAATAGACACTAGCTGCCTCAAGGCACTAATTGATGGACTCAGCAATACCATGTCGTCTGCATAACTAAGGTTGTTGGTACACACTCCGTCAATATGACATCCGACCACGGTGCTGCTGAGTTCAGCAATCAGCTGGTTTATGTACAGATTGAACAAGCGAGGTGAGCTTAAACCCCTCTGTCTCACTCCGCATTTCAACCGGTACACACTCGACAGAGAACCGTTCCACCTCACACAATTGCATTGATTACTATACCAATACTTAAATATGGACATAACTTCAGTAAGTAAAGAAGTTTCAGACAGCAACTTATCCCAATGTGAAATTTACGACATTCAATTGTAAGAATATTGTTAGATCAGCTGATTGCGTGCGAAAATTATGTGAAGTTAGTGACGTCATAGCATTACAAGAGACCTGGCTGCTTCCTCATGACGTTGCATACTTGGGGAATCTACACAGTGACTTCGCGTTTACTGGCAAATCCGCCGTGGACACATCAGCCGGAGTTTTAATTGGAAGACCTTACGGTGGAGTGGCACTGTTGTGGAGAAAGACTATGTTCCAAACGGTAACTGTGTTGTCGTGCCAAAGTGATCGCTTAGTAGCTATTAAAATTGATTATGCGGATAGTTCCCTATTGGTTTTCTCAGTGTATATGCCTACGAATTCGACAGAAAATCTAATAGTGTTTACAGACTGTCTCAGTGAGATAATAGCAATATGTGAGAATAGTGATACGGAGTCTGTATTTATATTGGGGGATTTTAATGCGCACCCCGGTGAACGTTTTGCAAGCGAGTTAATGACGGTGTGTGCGGAGCAATTGTGGTCATGTGTGGACATGGAATTGTTACCACAGGACACGTATACGTTTGTAAGCACCGCTAATGGTGCATCTCGATGGTTGGACCACTTTGTGGTGAGTAGTGCTGCGAGACATTTAGTTGTGAAAGCGTCTGTTATGTATGATGTGTACTCATCTGATCACATTCCGATGATAATTGAATGTAATTTAAGATTAATTATACCCAAATTAGTATCCAAAATAAATAAATGTAATAAAGTTATATGGGGTGAAAGGGATAATAATATGATTATTGAATATTCGGCCTATTGTCATTCCAATTTAAAACTTATTGATTTTCCTGTAGAGTTCATTAATTGTGCTCATGGAATGTGTTCTGATACTCACCACGTCACACTGTTAAATCAGATGTATACTAGTTTGGTTAATATATTAACAGAGGGTGCTGAGTTTACATATGTGGGTTGTGGAAGAGCTGTAAATAATAAGAGAAAATATGTACCTGGTTGGAACAGGCATGTTCGTGGCGCTCACGGGGAGGCTCGACTGTGGTATCAAACTTGGCTTTTGCACAATAAACCCAGGACAGGGTATATTTATGATAATATGTGTAAGTTTCGAAATATATTTAAGAGCAAACTAAAGTACTGTCAAGATAATGAACAGCAAATAAAAATGGACATAATAGCAAATAACCATTCAAAGAAACAGTTTGGGTCATTTTGGAAGTCCACAAATCGCTTGAATCCAAAGTCGAGCCGCCCCGTGAGTGTAGCGGGTGTGCATGAACCAACAAGTATAGCCAATGCTTTTACAAAACAACATTTTAAGGTTGACTCACTACTTAGAGATCAGACTCAGATGTTCGACGCTGAGGCCGTTTTGGGTGACGTAGCTGTCCACTTCACTGCAAAGGAAGTTGCATCGGTGATATCGGGAATGAAACGAGGTAAGTCGCCCGGTCACGACGGCCTTAGCATCGAACATCTGAAACACGCTGGCGTACACCTGCCGCGAGTGTTGGCTATGTTTTTTAACCTTTGTGTTAGTCATTGCTATTTACCTGATGACCTTATAAACACTACTATAGTGCCTATTGTTAAAAATAAAACCGGAGATGCCTCTGACATTTCCAATTACAGGCCTATATCATTGGCGACTGTCATAGCCAAGGTGCTGGACAGTCTGCTTGACAAACAGTTATCGAAGCATATTATATTGGAAGACAGTCAGTTCGGTTTTAGACCAGGGCTCTCCACAGAGAGTGCGATTTTATGCCTCAAGCAGACTGTACAGTACTATACTGACAGAAAAACGCCTGTGTTTGCCTGTTTTCTGGATTTGTCAAAGGCATTCGATCTGGTTAATTATAAAGTACTGTGGCGTAAGCTACAAGAAGATACTGCCTTGCCTAGTAACATCATAAAATTGTTAAAATATTGGTATGATAATCAACAAAACAGTGTGAAGTGGGAGGGGTCGTTCTCTGATGTGTATCGGTTGGAGTGCGGGGTGAGGCAGGGGGGATTGAGCTCACCTCGACTTTTCAATCTGTACATGAATCGGCTGATCGTTGAGCTCAGCAACACAAATATCGGTTGTCATATAGATGGAGTGTGTGTTAACAACATTAGTTATGCTGACGATATGGTGTTGCTGAGTCCATCGATCGGTGCCTTGAGGCGATTGGTGTCAATTTGTGAAGCATACGCGGTAGCTCAAGGACTCAAGTATAACACCAAAAAGAGCGAAATTATGGTTTTTAAAGCAGGTGCTATAGGTTACTCAACTATACCAGACATATCGCTTTGCGGAGCACCCTTAAATAGGGTGACCAGTTTTAAGTACTTGGGTCATTGGGTTACCGACGATTTGAAAGACAACATGGACATTGACAGGGAACGTAGATCGCTGTCGGTACGCTGCAACATGCTGGCCCGCAGGTTTGCGCGATGTACAGAGGCGGTCAAGATGACTCTGTTTAAATCTTTTTGCTCGTCATTTTACACGTGCAGCCTGTGGACTAATTATAGTTTGCGTGCATATAGCGATCTACGAGTCCAGTATAATAACGCACTCAGGATACTGTTGGGGCTGCCATGGCGATGCAGCGCATCAAAGATGTTTGCGGAAAGGCATATAGATGGTTTTGCGGCCATCATACGTAGAAGAAGTGCCTCTCTGCTTGTTCGTCTTCGTGGCGGCACCAACACTATCTTGAGTTTATTCGCAGATAGATGGGAGTCTCCAATGCTGCGACATTGGATGAAACTCCACACTAATTAAAACTTGTATGTCTACTAACACTAGTTTATAAGGCCGTTGTTACTAACACTATGGGCGTAGCCTGAAATAAATGATATAATAATAATAATAATAATAACCCCACCGCTGTATCTCTACGTTGACGTCGTGGTGGGGCTTGCGCGCTCCGAACTCTTAGCCTGTGCCGGTAGAGTTTACTTTGCCGCAACAGGTCTGGGATGAGGAGCCAGACCAAGAGAGATACAAAAACCCGCAGGGCAGCATGTGGCGAGCTGTTGGGCAGTAGCGACCCCACAGACCCTATCTTCCGGGAGAAATCTTGTTCCTTACCTCTGGCTTGCCTTTGTTGGCCGGCTGGAGTGAACACTGACGAGGAACGGAGCTCCCACCTCATTCTTGCCTTAATTGGCAGGCTTGAGTGGAGATTCGCTAGAGCAAACGTGCTCGGAGGAAGGAAGTATTCCAGTAAGATGCTGGTAGGGATCTTGACCGTACTTCCGGGATTGTCCTGATAGCCGTGGAATACCTCTCCACTCCTCATAAGCACCTCAGGACATGTTGCCCCCTTGTCGCTACGACACTTTGTGCTAGCGACCGTTTTCGGGGGCCCATTATTGAGTGTGCAAGTCACCCCCTGCCATTTTCCTGTGTATGTTTTATAATATATTTGGTCAGGCAGGGGCCATAGTCTTTCCATAGTTCAAGGTAATCAATCCATTATAGCCACCCAAATCCATAGCCCAATATGTTTTGTTTCCATGTTCTGCAATAGTCCTACACCAACCGGGGCTTGTCCTTGGGTGCGGTGCACGCATACAGGGATAATCGTCGGGTGGTGCCTCATTTAATTTTAAAAAAACATCTAAGGGGCCTCTGCGAGTTGGCTTCGGCCCCTCGTACGCCTTTCAAAGGTCCGGGACCCCAGGGTCCCGAGAGATATGTCAAAGACATTAAATAATAATAATAACTGACAAGATCGAATGACACAATATCGCTTATATCGCTTTAGACACAATATAGCGCTTTCAGTGGACAGCCCCGGCCTAAAGCCAAACTAAGCGTCGTGTATTGGAGATGCTTAGCCAATTGTTTGTCAAGCAGACTGTCCAGTACCTTGGCTGAAACAGTTGCCAAGGATATAGGCCTGTAGTTAGATATCAGAAACATTTACAGTTTTATTTTTAATAACAGGGATCACAACTGTAAACATGAAGCTATCTGGTAAATAACAGTGACTGACACACAAATTAAGAAACGTGGCAAGTATACGTAAGTATAGTGGCGTATTTCATATGTTCGATACTGACGCTATCGTGACCTGGTGACTTACCTCTTTTCATTGATTTTATCGTCTGCAGGAATATAATTTTATAAAAGAAAATTATGGACATTTAACCTAACTATTCGGAACATTACGACAAAAGAAACGCGCTGTTTTGTTTGGTATGAGGGCATTGCGCAAAGGGGAGCCGATGAGGTTGCATCTTGTCTGTGACAATTCATCATGGACTTACCAGATAGTGCAGAAAAGATATTTTTTTATTCAGATACTTGCCCAGGGCAGAATCGTAATAATATTCTACCTGTAATGTTTGCACTAGCCGTTAATCGTAAAACTTATTTGATAGAAATACATCACAAGTTTTTAATGCCTGGCCATGCGCACTTAGAATGTGACAGTGACCACGCAGCAATAGAGAGGTTTTTGAAATACCGCAGAATTTTAGTGCCCCAAAATTGGGTAAACGTTACACAAATGACAAGTCGCAGATATACAGTCAAAATGATGACGCAAGAAGATTTTTTAGGCTTCTCTCAACTTTTAAAATCCACATTCATGAAAAGAAACATTGATACTGAGAAACAATCAGTTACATGGAACAACGTTTTCTGGGTTATGTTTTTGAAAGATTCAAAAAATGTAGCATTTAAATTATCATTAGAGACTGGTGAACCTTTCAGATACTATTCTTTTTTTAAACGAGGTAATAATACCTTACTGATTGAAATATCTTCAAGCATATATGAGACCATTGCCAATATGCTCAAAAAAGTATAACGACATAATGAGTCTTCTGCCATATATAGATAGAGTATACCATGATTTCTATGAGAATTTTATAACGTCCAACCGAAATTCAGACACTATAAGCGACAGTGTTGAAAATTATGAATCAAAAGATGATCTAGTTTTATATGATGAATTTAATTTGGTACATGTAAAATAAATGCACTGTTTTTCCTTTTTCTCGAAAATACTTATGTTTTGAGTAAAATCTATCATTGTCATAAAAACTTGATTAATAAAGCTTAAAAAATACAATGGTTGTATTTTCTTAAATTGTTTAAATAGGTCACAATATCAGTCTGTATCTAATTAAATTTTTTAAATATCTTACTGAAAAAATGCGTTTTGTACTTATCATGTTTCTCCCCGACTCCACAGATATATTATAAAAACAAATATTGCTCATTTAATATTATAGAATTAGGATAAGTAGCAAGTCGGTTAATTGACAAAATCCATAGTCAGTTCATCATTACTATTTAGATACCTAGTATGTTTTTTTATTATTTTAAACATCCTTTTAAGTTTAAGGTATTTGATAGTTTAAAATTACTGCCATTAGTATTGCCAGTGTTTACATTAATTGTCGTAGTGTCGTCCCCACATGGTATACATGATAGGCACGAGATACGATGTTTACATATTTATAGTCTATTCTAAAAGTATCTGATGAAAATTTAATCAAATGGATCAGAAAATGTCGCAGGTACATTTTAAAAATGTATGTACAGTCGGATGCAAAAATCCATGGACAGTACAGAAATAAAATCGTGTGAAGCGAAAAATGACGCCATCTAGCGTAAAACTAGTTTTCGACTTACAAAATTTAATCATGCTGTTACTAGATGGCGTTGCTTTGCTTTAAATTATAAAACATTTTTATAGTTGTTTTTTGTCTCTTCAAACATTCAAATAATTTATAATTTATTTTAAAGAATATTGTTCCTAACTATTAACTATGTTAAAATTGAATATCAATTTATAAGTATCTGAAATTGTAGGTTTCTTTGAGAGGGTAGGTTCAATATGGATTTATAAATAATTGGTAGGTAGTATAAATAATACTTAGATCGAAGAGTTATGACTAAGCTCAATTGATCGTTCGCTAAGTTCATTTCGATTACCTCGTTCGAGTGCCTTTTGTTCAGTTTATATTTTTAATCAGATAAATTAGTTATTTTACCAAAATGAGTACGCGTTGTAATATTGATTTCGTTACAAGAGCTAAAATAATTGCTATGCATAGCCAAGGCAAAACTTGTCAGAAATAGCCAGAGAGACCGGTGTAAATGTAAGTAGTTTTATTTTTACACTTTCATACAAAAGACTGCATTATTTTTTAGTTGCATACTATATAACACGGCGGGGAACCCCTCCTTTGCCGTTTCTGACCAGTCTCCGGTGTAATTCTTCGATAATGGTAGTTATAGGTAGTTTTCAATCACACAACAATTAACTCAAACTCATAGCGTTTATTTCAATTAGAACATTAAATATTTACAGGCACTTTTTAATTTTCACTTTATCACTTAGCAATGAGTCTTTCAGGTTGAGTTTCATGACGCTAGTCGCCCATTCCAAAGCGAGTCGGTCTCTGCTGGAGAAGAACGGGCAAGAAACTCCAGGGACACTCTTTTAAATCAAAACATTATGTTACAGGGTTTACTTGTTTGACAATTACAATATTAGTCCTTTTCTAACACTACTCTTGTTGTTATTTTTGCTAAGCCGGGTCGCCCACACCCGCCATTGTGTGTCCGACCCTTTTTCTAAGTCGGCGGAACTCAGTGTTGTTCAATACTAACTCTTATTACTTAGTGTGGTCAATGAAACTCACAAACAATGCTAAAATCCTTATCAGTTAATTCTTTTATAATTAAACAATGCTAATATTCACAAATACAAAGGTTTATCAGAATTAAAGTTAAATTAGAAGCTTCATTACTTTCAACACTTTTTGACAACACTTCCTGTGATTCAAGGAATTTAATCAAACAACAGTTGATCTTTAGTAAATTGCAGTGTAAAATAATCTTAATACTTTATCGTTTGTTTTCTATTATTGAAACTTATTTAGTTCTCGTATTAAATTATTACATTCAGTTATTGATCATAATATTTGCAATCCGCGCCATTTTCGTCACATGAGGTAGCGCTTCATCATAAACAAATTTACTGTCAAATGAGCAATATTGTTAATATGACTAAAAACCTAAAGACTATACAAAATTAACGTTCCCTTTTAATTTTAACTATAGTTTTAACTAAGACATGGGAATTGGTTTAATAATTTACTCCGGCGACAATGTGAGTTTGATTTCACAATAAGAGCAATAGATGGCGTTGTGGTCTCAAAGGAATCGATATCATTCACAGCATGCATATAAACGGTTGTAACAGTATTCCACAGTAACCATAGATGGCAGGATCAACGACTTTATGGTGAATAACAATTATAATAAATAGTTACGCATAAGATTATGTTATAATCTTTACGAATAGACGCTCTCGCGGCGACATATATAATATATGTATACTACATAATAATCATTATTGGGTATTATATATTTCTGTTTTATTGTTGCAGAGAAAAACAGTTGTTCTATGGGTACGACGATTTGAAGAGGAGGGTTCTTTACAACACCATCAAAGAACTGGTAGACCACGACTCATAAATACAATGCAGCGTCAAACCATGATAAGGGAGTATGAAGAAAATGGATTTCTGCCGACGAACCACTATGCTGGTTTATTTGATACAAGTGTTGACACTGTCCGTCGTGCTCTTCATAGTGAAGGGCTGCATTATCGGAGACATGCTGTGAAACCCTTGCTCACGGAAAACCATAAAAGGGCAAGATTACAGTTCGCTTTGAATCACATAAACTTCGATTGGAGTAATGTCATCTTTACAGATGAACAAGTCCAGTGAACATGGACGCTTATGTTTGTGGCGTCGAAATAATACGCGATACACAAGTGGTCACGTAGTGCCCAATATGCAATCTGGTCATATAACAGTGAACATGTGGGGATGGATGAGTGCAGCCGATCCGGGAGAACTGGTCAGACTACCAAGTCGAGCAAATAGTGCAAATTATATAGAAGTGCTGGAGGAGACTATGTTGCCTACCGTTCGAAATGTGTATCCAAGAGAAGAATTACCACAGATCAAATTTGTGCAGGATAATTGTCCAATACACCGTTCGCACAGTGTGCGAGCGTGGTTTCGTCAGCATAATGACGTTTGCGTTATTCCTTGGCCTGCTAGGTCACCGGATTTAAATCCCATTGAAAATTTATGGGGTGTTATCGTTCAACGGTGGAATAATCAAAATGAGCGTACTCCAGATACGTTAGAGGCTCATTGTTTACAAATATGGGAGAGTATTCGTGGTTCAGATTTATGCAAAACTTTAATTAATTCAATGCGTTCCCGCATGCAAGCTGTATTCAGTCAGAATGGTGGTTACACGAGCTATTAATAAATAATTATTGTTATTTTTCTTTATTCGGACAACAAAAGATCTATTATGTTATTTTACTTATTATTTTACTTACTACTTATTGTTTATATTAACTGGAGACCTGGTTATTGTGTATAACCTATTACTTACATATTTTTAATAACTTAAAAGTTATGAACACAACACAACAAAAATTTTAGTTTTTTATGTTACGTACTAACCATTTCATATGTTTTTGTGCAATTTTGTAGTTTTATCCTACCAATTTAATCCATTTGACCTTTGTGATAAAATAATCAGGTCTCCTATTTGTTTTTATTGAGGTTACATAAGCTTCAATCCTCTTTCCGGTTTTGGAAACGAATACTTAAGCTATGGCCTCAATAAGAAGTTATACATAATACTATAATGTTATACGATAATTAAACTGTTATTTTAAAGAATAATAAACTGTAAGAAATAAACTTCTATAATTTTTTAATAGTGCCTTTTTGTTTTAATTTACAGTTATCATAATATACAAACGCTGTAGTTATAACTTGAGGGTATGGATTAATTTTATAAAGAAAACGTTAATGGATACCCTCAAATTATAACATCTATCGATTAGACAGAGACCTAAAGATAAAGTGACTCGGACGATAGTAGATAACAATTTCATCGCAATTCAAATAGCCTCGTTGGCTAGTTCGTCAAACTGCCGGTGTGAGTATGACGACGTTCGGTGATGCCATGGTTCGAATACAAGTCGAACAAATGAACTCTTTTTGTTGAAGTATTCTTTAGATTATTCGTAACGAATTCAATGTTGTAGCAGTGTAACATTTTAAAACTTGAGGGGTTAGCACATATTGACGACTCGAATATTATATAATACCCACATAGGTATATTCCTATCGTTTCTTTTGTTATGTTTATCATTTAAGCTACGTATGCTAGTAAATGTAATACTGCATTAAAACTTACATAGATAATTTAGAAAAATGTATTAGCTTTGTAATACGTATCGTAAATTAGTAATAGTTGTGAAGAAACCAACGCCATCTAGTTAGATTTTCGAAAACTTGAACTCAAACGTTCACTGGAAAATAGACACTAAGGTATCCATGCAATTTTGCAGGTGAGTGTACATGTGGGTGTAATTTTGTGGTTCCACTTACAGATTGATTTGATCATTTGAATAGAAAGAAAAAAAAGAAAGAAAAATTGGTTTATTTGTCACAGAAACACGTGCATACAAAAAGACAAGAGTAATCAGAAAACAAAATAGATCTAAGTATGTATAAAACAGAAATAGTCGGTAGCTGCACAAAAATACTAATAAAAAAAAAATCTAATTTTAAATCACTTTTTAAAAATGTTTTTTCTTTGGCAATTGAGGTTAATTTTATACCTTTATTTTCATTGATAATTTTAGAATTACAATTTAATAAACAAAAATGTAAGTTTAAAAAGTGGTGAGATTTAAAGTTGAAACCTTCTAAATACAGATGAATGTGTTACTAATGCCCGGTTTCTGAAGTCCCCAGATAAACTCTCAATAGCTATTGATTCAATAAAGTTAAGCTTAAGATAAACTTCGTTTAACTGTCACTGCGTTTCTGAACACACAACCAACCATTCAATAGCTATGAAACCGATAACTAGTTCCTTAGTTGCCGCTAGATGGGTCTGTATTAGAGATCACATCTTAAATTGATTTTATTATTTTAATTCGTCTTTAATACTCGTTTTATTTATTACAATATTTTTTATGAGGGTTGATAATTGGCTTAACACGATTTTAGTAAAAAAAATATGATAAAATTGTTCTTTATGAGCGGATGTATGAACAACATCAATGTCAATATTTTTTTAAACGAAACGTCTTTCTAATCTCTACTTCTCTAGCATCCTTCACTTCATTCATAATCTTCATTGTTTGTTTTTGTTTCGCGTGGTATTATTTTTGCTTTGCCGTTTGATTTGAAGTTATAAGTCTATTTGTCTTTCTATTCGTTTGTGCTTTATCTATTCTTCAAATAAAATAATGGAATCTGTAAAACGCAGTAAAAATTTTACTGAAAGAGAGAAGATGCTTCTTATCGAAGTGGCTAAAGAATTTGTTAACGTAATCGACAATAAAAGAACGGACGGAACTTCTGTAGAGGCCAAGAAACAAGCTTGGATGGCGCTTACTAATAAATATAATGCTGTCTCGGAAACTGGATTTCGGTCTGAAAAGCAGTTACATGCCTTGTATGATAACATTAAGAAAAAAGCGAGAAAAAATATGAGCGATGATAAGGTAAGTCGTATCCCTGTAAATGGTACTGTTTACCTATTTGATTAAAGTCCTTTATGTATATTAAATTTTTAAGTGTACAAAGTGCAAAGCAGTCCTTAAAAGCATACCAATCTTCTCTTCTTTTGGTGTGGTTAGTGACTAATCTTTCAGAGTTTTAAAGCCGCCCATGGGCCTCTGACTTGACTTCACATGACGCATACCAATAATATACATTCTTGTACAGCTACACTTCAGAGTAATAATAATATATTCATTGAGTATCATTAAGTATATTACACGATAGTGCCAGAAAATTATGTAATTTATTTATGTGCTAAATTTTTTATTTCAGTCCGAGATGTACAAGACAGGAGGTGGAACATTTTGTCCTAAGACAACCATAATTGATGAGAAAGTTGTGGCCTTATTAACTCCTCAATTCAAGCCATTAACTAACGAATTTGACTCATCTGCACCATATTACAACTTAGGTAAGTCCAAAGAGTTTCTTTTAATATCATAGAACACTAGAATTGAGCATTTCTTGAGCAACTAATAATTTAATTACTAAAATTGTCTTTACTTTTAAGTTTGGTTAGATTCTTCTCATTTGCAATGTTCTAGCATAGGATATACTTTACCTGAGCAATCAATATAATGCATACAGGCAACATTGTAGACTAAAAATTGTTAAAATTGAATCAAACTCTCCTAAGAAATTTCAACTGAAATGGATTGGTAGGTGTATAAGGGTATTAAGAAATAAAGTTAAATTAAATAATCAATTTTTTAATGTGGGCTATAATTGTTTTAGAAGTTTGATTATGGGGAATGCTTAAAAAATTAGTGCTGCAGGTACTTTTATGATTACAAAAAACAATTGAAATTCACATACAACTTACTCAAATAGCAGGCTTTGTTATAATTATATTATTTTACACATATTAATATAAACACATCATATTATTCATAATCTTAAATATCAGTGTTATGTTAATTTTACATGTCAGTACAATCATACAGAACTAGTTACAATTTTTTACAATTTATTAATTACAGATGTTGAAACACAAGTATTAACTGAAGATGCACATCCAGATACTTCTCAAGAGTCTCAAGACATCCACATTGTATTTGATACAAAAGATTGGGGGTCTGAAACCCAATCAACTTCTAAGCAAGTTGCTTCCAAAAGACCATTGTCACCGCCTATGAAGGATTTTGAAAGCACTCCAAGAACTAAAAGTTTAACTGAAATAAAGAAAAAAAATATAAATACACTCAGTGCTTCAATAATTAAAAGAAAAAATAAGAAGCAAATTAACGAAGATGCCATAACAACTAAAAGGTTAGAAATATTGGAGATTCAACGACAACAAGAATTGATGAAATTAGAAAAAACTAAAATTTTACTGGATGTTGATATTGAATTAAAGAGAATTCTTCTAGAAAATGCAAAAATGGACCTAGAATTTAAAAAGAAGAATTTTAATTTATAAGTATAATAACATTCTTCTTTTTAAATTCTATGTGCATTCTTGCATTTTCTAAAAGAATTATCTTTAATTCGGTATGAATCAATGAATCTCCCATAATTGTATCCTTTTAGTTGTTAGCACATCTTAATTTTTTTAGGTAGGTACTTGAAATACAATACAAATAAAATATACATGGATACTCAAGTTCATTTGGTTTTTAATTTGTGTTCCTATAGTATGAAAACATGAAAAATTTGCTGTATAAACATTGAGATATTTTAAAAAAAAACCTCTACCAACCTAAAATATTGTTCCAACAATAACCGACGAAAATGGTTTCCTTCAGAGGAAAGGGGTTGCTCAATAGATTCTGTAACTATTGCTTCTTGAGGAGCAGAATCAGTAATTATCACAGTATCATTTTGCTGTAGAGCTATGTTATGTAATACAGCTGTTGCAACAATTACAGCTAATGTATGATCTAATTTTAATCTTAATTTTTGAGAAAGGCATGCAAATCTTCTTTTCCACACACCAAATGTCCTTTCAACTGTGTTTCTGGTCTTGATTTGTGCTTCATTGTAAAGTTTTTCCGCATTTGTGGCTGGATTTAAAAATGGCGTCATCATGAATCTTCCACAAGCATAAGCACTGTCTCCCAGGAGGTGACCATCTATCTCATTGTTATCCAGACGTGCTCGCAGGAATGAGCTATGATACACGGTACTGTCATGTGTTGATCCATGCCACCGAGCATCTATATCACGGATGTGTAACTTTGCATCACACACAACTTGTACATTAATAGAAAAGAAACCTTTTCTATTTCTAAATAATTCTGCTTGGTCACCTCCAGGAGATTGAATTGGTATGTGCGATCCATCTACACAACCAATTACATTTGGAAATCCAGCTATATTAAAAAATTGTGTCTTGACTTCTCTCAGGTCATCGAAATTTGGCATTCCTATATAACTTGTAGCCAGCTTTGCTATTTCCTTGCTTACTTTATAAACCACTCTTGACACAGTGGTTTTGTGAACGTTAATGTCATCACCAATTACTACTTGGAAAGTACCTGTAGCGTAAAATCGTAATGCGATAAAGATTTGTTCCAAAACTGACAATGTATATTTGCGATGCGTAACGGGAGTTAGAGCAGGGCTGATAATATCACTCAGGTGTATCACAGTGTTCTTATCAAAGCGATATCTCATATTAAATTCTTCATCCGTAAACATTTCGAAAGGATTTCTCCTACGTCTTAAGTTTCTGGTTACTGATATATTAAAAATAAACTCCAGTACTTCCGAATCAGACTCTGATGAGCTGCTCGTATTCATTATGCTAACACTCATTATTTTCTCCTTTGAATAATTTGTAATATGTGTGCTTTCACTGACAATTTAATTCAATACTAACGATAATATAACCTAAAAGTCGATGCAGTCTATGAAATGAAACGTCAAATAGTTATCGAACCGATAAACGGCCCACATTGGTCAGTTAAGTTAAACTAAGTTTAAACGGAGTTTATCTTACACTGCGGTGTTCAGAAACGCACTTTCACGAGTTATCGAACCAATAGCGCTATTGAATAGATAAACCACCGTTGACAGTGACTCGGAAACCGGGCATAAGTCGCTTAAGTGAGTGTTTGGGTAAGAATTTAATCTGAAAAGGGTTCGTTAACTCTTTTACCAAACACTATTCGACCAAATTATAGTAATAAGAACATTTAAGAATTATTACTTTTTAAGAATTATTTTTGGTGATACATTAATATTTATACATTCAAATAGTGATTAACTTTGACACACAACCAAACACATTTTTTTTAAATTTATATGTTACAATATTTAAATGAGGTGACAGAATTGCAATGAAACTATGACATAGCTGACAGTAAGAGAAAGTATTATTGGAATTAAATACATTCCCTGGAGCACTCGACCAGTGTATTCTATTTTGATTGGATTAGCTTTTACTAGGATATATAAATTCTTGATAGCCTTTGATTTCGATGCGGGATCTGAAAATAAATGATTATAAACAGGGTGAAGTATTTTTGTAATGTGACTTTGGTGACTTTAGGGTGACGACCAAGACTATACAAAAAAAGACAAAGTGGTTAAAGCATCTCATACTTAATTTTGGAGAAAACACAATTCTAAGTTTTTCAATAAGCTTCTGGTTCATACATGATCTTATTCGCAAAAAATACTAATACTTAGCCATAGTGTAGCTAATAAGGATGTTAGGTACCTCTTATTGTTTTTGTTTTATATAATTCGCTTCATAATTATTTCGGAACACATAGAAAGAATCAATAAATAGTTACTCACAAATCAGTAACGTATTGTTTAATTTCAGCAAACCCGTTCTTGTTTTGGCGGCTTCGTTAATTAGTTTTTGTCCAGCTAGTAGTACTAAATGTGTACTGCTCAATGAATATATCAGGACAGTAAAACTTATTGTAGCACTAAAATACTTGTATGTTTCCTGAGAAAAACAGAGCTGTCAGTTTCGAAAGCAATACAGAAATATTTGGAACGTTTATACTCCATTTGAAATAAGATTAGACTTTTAACTAAACTTTTTTTACAGTCCGTTCAACCGATTTTGACTTCTATTGCGTTGGTGGCATGACCAATGGCAGCTGCAGTAAACAGTTAGTTTGTAACCACTTTTTTTGCTTTTAATGCTATCCTTATGCCTACGCAATAGAAGTCAAAATCGGTTGAACGGACTGTAAAAAAGGTTTGTTTAAATGTCTAATCTTATTTCGAACAGAGTATAGTAAAAGATGATATTTACACATGTACACATACATACATAATCTCACACCTTTTTCCCATGGGTGTAGGCCGAAATTAAAGAACGTCACCTGCTACGATCCTTACATACTCCTTTTGCTTCATTTACGCTCATAGACGCATGCCGGTTGCGAGTAGGTACACCCAGCGTCAGTATGTGCTAGCCCCTCAAGTTTTAAAATGTTACACTGATACAACATTGAATTCATTACGAATAATCTAAAGAACGACATAGCCCGAAGAATTGCCAAACTTAAGTGGCAATAGGCAGCGCACATTGCTCGCAGAACGGATGGCCGATGGGGCCGAAAGGTTTTGGAGTGGTGGTGGTCCCACAAAATGAACCGATGACCTTGTGGCCGCAGGAATCCGCTGGATGCGGAAAGCATAGAATCGGTCGAAGTGGCGGTGCTTGGGGGAGGCCTATGTACAGCAGTGGACGTCTTTCGGCTGAAATGATGATGATGATGAATCTAAAGAATACTACAAAAGGAGTTCATATTTCGACTTGGATTCGAACCATCGCATCACCGAACGTTGTCACACAATTTCCAGCAGTTTGACGAACTAACCTGCAAGCCCATATTAATTGCGAAGAAATTGTTATGTACTATCGTCCGAGTCAATTTATCTTTAGGTCTGTGTCTAATCGGTAGATATTTGAAGGTATCCATTAAAGTTTTCTTTATAAAATGAATCCATACCCTCAAGTTATAACTACAACGTTTGATGAATACGTTCACTTAAAACTGTTGTTTATTTCTAGCGTTTCCTATTTAATCGTTTGCGTTTATCGTTTGTGTCAGTTGGCAAAATATGTATATTATGATAACTGTAAATTATAAAATCAAATTGTAAAATATAAATCTTTGTAATAAAATAAAAACAAAGTTTTGTTAATTATTAGCAATTATAAATATTATAAAATGACTAGCTGCACCCCGCGGTTTCACTCGCAGAAGTCTTGATCTCGTGGGAATATCGGGATAAAAATTATTATATGTGTTAATCCAGGTTATAACCTATCTGTGTGCCAAATTGCATCTAAATCCATTCAGTAGTTTTTGCGTGAAGAAGAGACAAATATACACATACACTCACAAACTTTCGCCTTTATAATATTAGTGTTTGACATTTCTCGGGACCCAGGGGTCCCGGACCTTTGGAAGGCGTACGAGGGGCCGAAGCCAACTCGCAGAGGCCCCTTAGACGTTTTTAATGAAATGAGGTACCAACCAGCGATTATCCCTGTTCGCACTATGCAAGTGCAGCCAAGGACAACCCCCGGTTGGTGTACGACTATTGTAAGATATGGAAACAAAGATATCGGATTATGGGTTTGAGTTGCTAAAGTGGACTGGGCACGTGGAACTATGGAAGGACTATGGCCCCTGCCTGATCTATGTTTTATATGCACACGGATAAAATGGCAGGGGGTGACTTGCACACTCAATAATGGGCCCCGGAAAACGGTCGCTAGCACATAGTGTCGTAGCGACAAGGGGGCAACACGTCCTGAGGTGCTTATGAGGAGTGGAGAGGTATTCCACGGCTATCAGGACAATCCCGGAAGTACGGTCAAAATCCCTACCAGAATCTTACTGAAATACTTCCTTCCTCCGAGCACGTTTGCTCTTGCGAATCTCCACTCAAGCCGGCCAATTAAGGCAAGAATGAGGCGGGAGCGCCGTTCCTCGTCAGTGTTCACTCCAGCCGGCCAATAAAGGCAAGCCAGAGGTGAGGAACAATACTTCTCCCGGGAGATAGGATCCGTGGGGTCGCTACTGCCCAACAGCTCGCCACATGCTGCCCTGCGGGTTTTTGTATCTCTCTTGGTCTGGCTCCTCATTCCAGACCCGTTCCGGCAAAGTAAACTCTACCAGCACAGACCTAGAGTTCGGAGCGCGCAAGCCCCACCACGACGTCAACGTAGAGATAATACGGTGGGGATATTAGTGTGATTATTAAAGTATTTAATTTTCCGGATTTTTTAATTTTACTAAAACAAAATAGAAAATACTATTAAAAAAAATTATGACAAAAAGCACATTTCGTGTTTAGGATTTGAACCTCCTATCTTATGCATGGCGAACGGTTTTGAAACCTCCGGTCTATTTAGACGTTGAATAACTTATTGTAAATGTTAACCCTATTCACTAAATAATAAATGTTTTTACAAAAAACTAAAACCAACTTGGGCCTATCATGAATTTGAACGCACATGTCTTTTGGGGGGTAACTACTTAATAGAGCTGTGTGTGCACCTGATCTTTTTGAAGAACATAACCAATAAGTAAGTATACGTTCTTTTAGGACAAAGGCTCCCGGCATTTCCACTCACATCTTCCTTGTTCCTAATATCTTTTGTTAGTCGCCTGTCATTCATCCTTTCAAAATGAACAAACCATCTAAGCTTACCGTTGTCTTATCTCATCATTCCTAAATCTTTTATTCATAGTGGCTGTCGCAAAAAGACCACTTCTCAAAATGTCTACGGGCCTCAAAATGTTCATTTGTCATAATGTCTCTTTTGCAAAATGACCACTTCGCAAAATGTCCCTTTAGTAAAAACTCCATTTTTCAGAATGTCTCTTTCGCAAAATGACCACTTCGCAAAATGTCCCTATTTTTTCAACACACATTCAATCCTTCACATCAGTACAAAATCGGTCAAGTGCGAGTCGGCTTCGTGCACAAAGAGTTTTATAATAATCTTTGTGTTATGTAAATTGAATCACTTGCGAGATTTATTTACTTTGGTGATGATTTTTAAGTGAACAAAAATTACAAAAATAAAATGATTTGCTTAGTTTTATTTTGAAAACTTGTGTTTTGAGATAAATACTTAAGGTGCGATAGAGCCCATCATTAAAACTATATATATACCTTTCAACTGTCATTAACGAGACACAATAGAATTTTAATTGTTATCCACCTCAATGAGGCGTCGTAACAGATGATGAGGTAATATTGCTTAATTACACTTTTTTTTGTAATTGTTGTTGACTTAAAAACTATTACCAAAATAAATAAATAGGTATCGCAAGCGATTAAATTTGTGTCCTTTAGTTTTATTTCTGTCTATAAATGAACCTACCTACCTATCCGAATAAAAGATTATTATGTAACCCTCTGTGCGCGAATTCGACCCACACTATTGAATGTGCATTGGAAAAAAGGTACATTTTGCGAAGTGGTAATTTTGAGAACGAGACATTCCGAAAAATCGACATTTTGCGTCCGGTAGACATTTTGAAAAGTGGTTATTTTGCGACTGAGCCCCAACATCACTTCTATACATAAGTGTATGCAACAACACACCATTGTGAAAAGCCAGTCGAGTATTTTTCAACATCAACTCGTTGGTCACAATCATATGCAAGCGAATGGTGCTACTTTATTTCCGCATTTACTCTTCTTTCCACATATTCATAAATCTTTCCATTTCAATGTATGTGTCGTGACCAGATCTTAGAATTGATCATTTCATGAAATGATCCACGTGAAACGTTGAGCATTCAATGATCTGTCCAAGCCACATCATGATGTGGCCAGCGGTCGATGTTCTATTTCATGAAACACAACCATTTCTTGAAATGGTCGATCATATCATGAAATGATCAATTCTAAGATCTGGCCATGACATATAAACACATAAACACTCTCCCTGTCTCTTACGATATTTACATTTTCAAGGAATACTCGAAAAATTGTGAATGATGAAGTCATATAATGCAGTGACGATAGCCCCAATGAAAATATCATCTGAAACAAATGTTATAAAATAAAATGTAATTTCTTCAAATATTTCGAATAACTCTCAAAATAAACTTAGACATATTATCATTAGTTTTGATTTTCTGCATCTTTTTTTAAAGAATTGACATTGAAAACAGCTAAATTTTATTTCACAATTTAAACATCCGTACGTTAAATTATTTTAATCAAGAAAGCATTCAGTGAAATTTGTTAAGAAATTTACCTGAAAACTGAAGCAAGTCGACAGTTCCTTGCTGCAACCAACTAATAACATATAGTTTGTTGCCCACTCTTCCATTCGTTCCTCTGTCCGTTGATAATTTGCTTCCCCCCTCTCAACAGGAAACTCCTTTTTTTGGTCATCATAATATTCTTGAAGATCCGATGCATAATCGTTTAAACGTTTTAACAAACATTGAACCATACTTATGTAAACGTAAAATATAACATGTTCTATACAAAAACGAAGTTCAGTTAATATTTCTAATATAAATAACATAACTGAGCTCAGGGTAGGAGTCTTGTTATGTGCCAGACATCTATAAAAGATCCTTAATGGCAAAAAACATGTTCCACAAAAGCAAAATATTGCTGTTGTAATGATGAAAAAGTTCTTAAATTTTCTCGAACATTTGTTTGTCGGTTCTGTATTGAAACACTGGTGCACGGCTACCAAATTTTTTACAAAAATTTTGTAAGAACGTGAAGTTTTAATAGCAGAAATCATTATAGAACAAGTACTCAAAAAATTTGTAAATTGATAAACGAAAATACGATACGTTATCTTGAGATCTCTCCCTGAATCTTGTAATTCTGCAACAAATTCATAAGTTGTATATAACAAGATTACTAAATAAATCAGTATCTCTAAAACGACTCGTGTAATTCGAGCTTTACGATAATTATTTTGGGAACTGTAATTTCTGTAAACACCCATTATATTTTCAGCTTTTATTAGCATATCTAACGTTGTGTATTTCATTTTGACGACGAAAGTATTCACGTTCGAAGTCTGAGCTGACTTTGCAGTGAGTGGGTTGATTTTACAATACACATAATAATTTAATTTATTCATAAGTAATTGAATTACTAGAAAACACTATAGATAGTTCAATGTTTCGAGAAAGATGATTGATTATATCTTGAATTTTTAGCCATTTGATTAATTTTGTAAGTTCAAGAGTAAGAAAATCAACATAGATAAGTAAAATAATGAGTGTAAAGCTTTTTTAATAATTTATTATTTCTTTTTCTGTGCTCTTTATACGGAATTTTATGAGTTGTATGTTTTGTGAGTCGTGATTGCGAACCCAGGCTGTGTTCCAGTTGTAGATACATTAGCGGATTATGCTTCTTAGAATTACCTGCACAGAAAATTCTATTCTATAGATAGAAATGTTATTTTGTCTAAATAGCTGTACACAAAACACTTTAATTATATAATTTCATCGCAAGTTAATAATCACGTAAGTGACAGATAAATCTGTCAGAACTAGGTACAGTCCAAATGTTATTTTCTCAGTGTACCTACTGTATTTTGATTGGATGGATTGTGACGGAAAGGGTTTACGTGGGGATAGAAATAAGACCACGTACTTAACCTAGTCAAGATTGGGAGCGCCTTAAAAGTCTTTAAATTTTTTATTGAATGAATAAATTCATTAATTCTATAATAAATGAGACGTGTCATAGAGTTGGATGTAAATTACGAACTAACTAACTAAGACTTAGATGAAACAATAATGAAATATGCAAGCTCAGCGACCACATAGATCGTGCTGGGCGAAAGTACTTACACCTTCAAAATCTGTAAGGGCTGTGGTTCCATAACTCCTCCCTCACTAAGTGCGAAATTATCGGGAATATTTCGATTCCAATGATTCCGCATACAAGACAATTTTCTTCAAAGTACTATGATAAAACATACTCTAACTAAGATTACGTAGAGTAATACGTTTGTTAAACTAACACTATTTGTTTTCACTGCACTATCACTTTCCACTATTTCACCTTTTAATGTGTAAGATAGATGTTTTAAATCGTCAAAGTTCAAGTTGTTTAGATTCACTGTTTTGTTCCAATTAATTGAAGTTTCCTTTAATTTGGGTAGAACCGCAACTGGAGTTACTCAGTATTGTATTTTCCCTGAATAAAGC